>CANUEZ040000025.1:5872500-6472500 GCA_948099385.1 Fasciola hepatica
CAACTCCAGGGTTACACAAGGCTGCCGCTTGTCGCCAGTGCTGTTCGACTACACCATTGATTGGATAATGCGTCGGGCGCTCACTGATTGTCCTGGTATTCAGCTGGGCACCGATGCTTTCCTCGTTGACCTAGGATTCGCAGACGATATCGTCATCCTTGGAGATAGTCCTACTGCCTTACAGCCGGTCCTCAATCGCGTAAAATCTTTTGCAAGATCCACGGGACTAGAGATCAATACGTCAAAGATCAAAATCCTTTCGACATGCACGACATAGTCCATTGTCCCGATATACTTATACGGCGAACCAATCGAGCAAGTCCCGGGGTGCAAATATCTGGGATCCACGATCCTCCCAAAAGGTCAAGCTAAAGACGAAATCAAGTTGCGCATTGACAATGCCAGGATTGCGTTTCTCCAGCTTCACAATGTATTCTGGGCGCGCAACGAAACCAGCCTCCGGACCGAGGTCTGTGTCTTCCGGGACGTTATCCGTCCAATACTGACCTACGGCTGCGAGACATGGCCACTAAGCGTCGAGGACATCAGGAAGCTAGGAGCGTTTGACCATTATTGTCTGCGACGGATACTGAAAGTGGCTTGGCAGAAAAAACTGTCAAACGAGACAATAAGACACTTACTTTTACGCGACTATCTCCTGCGAGAGGATAAGTCGGCTCCATGGATATCACAGACCATTGCTGACCACGCGCGGCTGTCGGAGGCGAGCTCCGTGCAGATCCTGATCCAGTCCTTTTTCCATCCCCGGTCTCCATGGACCGACCGAAGGCCTAGAAGCTCTACGTCTTTCTCTATTGTACTGGTCCACGTTTTGAGCTGGCCACCAAGGCGACAACGCCAACCAGGGCAGGGAGAGGGGCCGATGGGTATGGCCGAACCACTGAAGTCGTCGACGTTGGAGGAGGACGGAGAGCGCATCGATATCAGAGCATCGTCTCCTTACCTCATCGTTAGGCACCTTGTCGCGCCACTTGACTTTGAGGCTTTGACGCATGCACTAGTGGTCCAAAACCTCCATCCCTCTTGTATCCTCAGCTCGTAATGGCCAGGTTTCGCAGCCATGGATGAGTACGGGCCGGATGGCGGCACGGTAAACACGAACTTTGGTTCTTAAGCTGATTCCACTGCGAGTCTACAGCGTTCCTCTTAGCTGAAGGAAGACTCTCTTGGCACTGTCGATCCGTAATACCACTTTGTCTTTTGCCTGGCCGTTCGGTAGCAGAGTTGAGCCTAGGTATTTGAATGAAGGGATGTATTCGACTGGTTGGTCACTGATCGACAGTTGTTGAATTGTCGGGCCTAGATGGTTTGTGAAAGCTTTTGTTCTGGTCGAATTCACTTCAAGTCCGGTGGACCTCGCGATGGGATTGATTCGATCGAGGATTGGTTGTAGCGTAACGGGGGAGCCTCCTAGCACGACAATATCATCCTCGAACTCCAGGTCCGAGATGTATATTTCCTGGCTAAGCTGAACGCTAGGGTAGTCGTGTAATGCCTGTAGCATTGTCTAATTAATGGCGTGGTTGGACAGCACCGCTGAGGGGACAGCCCTGTCTAACTCCGGTAGTGAGTGCGAACTCGCGGCACTCTTCACCGTACATACGAATCCTAGCACCAGTTGTCGAGTAGTATCCTCTCAACAGCCTTAAAAGGTTATCGGAGATCCCATCGGATTGGATTATGGTCCAAAGAGACTCGCGGTTCACCGAATCAAAGGCGGCCCGGAAATCGACGAAACAAGCTACCGTCGGCTGCTGGAACTTATTGCGGTGCTCCAGTATTCGGCGCAGTGTGAAGATTTGATCCACACAGCCTCTGCCACGGCGGAAACCCCCTTGGTTCGGGCGAGTGCGCCGGTCTCTTGCCTCGGAGAAACGGGTTAGTAACAACGCACCAAAGATCATTGAGGCCACATCGATCAGGCTGATTCCTCGGTAGTTCTCACATGCCGATTTATCACCTTTCTTCGAAATGGGCAGCAGAATGGACATTCTCCAGTCGGGTGAAAATGCTTCTTCTCGCCAAATGGAGCCAAAAAGTATACACAGCCTGTTAATCAACGACGATGAACATGCTTTATACGCTTCTGGAGGGATGCCATCTCCCCCAACAGCCTTTCTGTCATTCAGTTTGTTTATTATTTCCGTGACTTCCGCGGTTTTGAGCGGGTCACAGTTGTTTTCGTACTGCAGTGGAGGAGTTGATATTGGTTGGTCCGTCGGGTGGTCTGTAGGCCGGCTGAGCAGCTGACCAAATTGTTCTACCCATCGGTCCATTTTCTTACTCTGTTCGGATACTAAGTTTCCTGCCGCGTCACGAAGAAGGGAATCCTGTTTACAGAACCTATTAGAGGCGTTGCGAATAAGGCGAAACGGTTTACCGAAGTCACCAGTTCCGGACGCGGTCTCCATTTTTTCAGCTATTTCTATCCAGTATCTTTTGCGATCAGCCTTGGCGTAGCGTGTGGTCTCTCGTTGCAGTCTGTGGCGTTCGTCACTATCTGCCAGTCGGGCTTCGTGTGCTCTGATTGACAGATGGAGCGTGCTCTCCGGGATCCAATCTTTTATCCGCCGTTTTGTTCTCCCGAGTACTGTCCAAGCAGCTTTCTTGATTGTCGTCTTCATTCGAATCCACTGCTCTTCCACAGAAACTCCGTCTGCTTGTGCGTTAGTAAGTCAAGTTGTAATTTCCCGTGACAACGCTTCTCGCTTCTCTGGATTTGCTAGGGCAGCAACGTTTATCCGGGAGGATGCAGACACTTTAGCACGTGTAGACAGATGAATTTTGAAACACGCGCGTAGGAAGACGCGGTCGGTGCCGTCTGTATTACCCGTTTTTGCACCTCGGTACGCTCGGCAACCCTCCACAAACGAAACCCAACGGGCTCTCACCAGGATGTGGTCGAGTTGGTGTGCAGTGTGACCGTCACTGGAGTACCATGTGAGTAGGTGCTTCTTGGGGTGTTGAAATCGAGTGCTGCAGACAACCATTCTGTTGACATCGACCAAAAAAATCAGTCAGCCACCGTTCTCGCAGCGCTGACCGAGACCGAATTTTCTGAGAATATGGCGAGTGGATTCATCAGCCGTACCCGTACGAGCGTTCCAATCTCCTGCGATGAAAAGTATATCGCGCCTCGAAACCCGGTTGATTACCTCCTGTAAGTTATTGTAGAATTCGTCTTTGGTTTTGTCAGCAGCCGGATTGGTTGGAGCATAGATCGCAATCATCATCAAGTCGTGCGGGAAGCCTTTAAAACGTGCCAAGGCGAGTTTGGATGAGACTGGTTCCCAAGAAATCATTGCATCATTAGCTGCTTTGTTCAGAGCAAACGCGACACCGTAGAGGCCGGAGTTGTCTTTCGGGCCACTGTAATAGAGTCAATAAGATGTATCTTCTCCCGGAACCTTTATTTGTCGGCTACCTGAGTTGGGCAGGCGGACTTCCGAGAGGCAAGCAATATCTACGTCATAGTGATGTAGAGCTCGCATTGTGATGCACTGATTGCCGACGTCCAGAAACGTTCTGACATTCCAACAGGCTGTGTATTCTTTTCCTGCAGCGAATAATCCTAGCGTGTTTTCTTATCACCTAGATCGCCGGAACACGAGGCGCGTAGCTTACCGGGGACGCCGTAGCATGATGAACGTCTGAGGTCCCTGGTACGAAACGGTGTCCCCAGTACTGTCAAGCCTTTTTGTTCGAGGTTGCACCTCTAGCCCTTGCACACCCAAGTTCAGACTGTAAGGCAGCAGGGTGATTCCAGAGGAGCCGGCGGCCTTCTGTATGATTCGTTCGCCTCCTCTGGAATGCCGGATCAGGCAGCTGAACAGTTTTGCTTTGT
Source organism: Fasciola hepatica (assembly GCA_948099385.1). Taxonomy (NCBI): domain Eukaryota; kingdom Metazoa; phylum Platyhelminthes; class Trematoda; order Plagiorchiida; family Fasciolidae; genus Fasciola; species Fasciola hepatica. The sequence continues at coordinate 5,876,366 of CANUEZ040000025.1, forward strand.
AGCCCTTGGATCAGTAGATCTCGTTCGCCCATTCAGAAAAAATCTGTCTTCATATGTCGAACACCGACTCGCCGAAGTTTCTTAGACCCCAGTAACCCTCAACCTGGTTTAGCCCGCCTGTCGAGCGGTTTGCGGGGGGGGGGGGGGGGGGGGGTTGGCCGCTGATGCACGCTTCAGCTTCGTGGAGCCACAGGTGAGAGCTAAGTGAATGATGGAGAGCAAGGAGATAGAGGATGCCCCAAGAGACACGACAGTCAACCAACTCAGAGGTGCTACTCCTCTCAGACACCCCACACACAATAAGACAACGGTGCTTCGACATCGAAAAGCTGTCAGTGTTCCTCCAACTCCAGCAATTGCAGTGGTTTGGACATGTCCTACGACGTTCGGACACAGATATCAAAACAGTGCCTCGCTCCTGTCCCATGTCCAGGATGGCGCTGTCATCTCGGAGGACAGCTGAAAACATGGGTAAGCACAGTTAAATCGGACGTTGAGATTAGGACTCTAGTCTGTTTACGGTGTTCGCAACTAGAAACATAATTGGGCTTCCCTGTGCTCAGGTCTCGCATCCGATCATTGCTCATGGGCAGGTGGCATACGGGACATGCATTGAAGCCGGCTTATCCTCTAGCGGGAGCTAGCCGCATAAAATTAAAATCAACAAGGACTTTGGGCACTAATCAGTGTACTGACAACTTTCATTCAGAAATAATAACGAGTGTTGAGGAAATCACCACCAAAAAACAGCGTACACGTCCACATTGTTCACGAAGTAATGAAATCTAGCTCGCAAAAACTCCATTCATTCACTATATTTTGGACGCTAGACAGCCAAAATTCTGTCTGTTCACACCCGAATTTTCCTGGCCGCGGAGAATATTATGTATTCTCTAAATCGATGGGCACTGTTGTAATAATCTTGTTTGTGTATAGTAAGTCTTTTTACGTCTGTTCTTTGTACATTTTAGCATGTGGGAGATTTTCACATGAATAAGACCCAAGCCATCCGGCACCATTCCTTCTTGAGTTCTCGAATTGTCGTGTCTGTTGCAACTGCACAGTCATATCTGATCGTATTAAGGATGGCTACGTCGAAAATAGTCCAGAAGGAATGATGAACACGATGCGCTGCTAATGAATAGATTCCAGGCGTGTCTAGAACAAGAACTGAGACAGATGCAGATAGAAATCGGGGACAAAAGAAGAACAAATCTTTTTCGGTATTATCCATGCAACAGAGGTTGCATAAGGGAACAAAAAAAGCTTTTCAGAAAATGAAACACCGAGAAGAACCGATGAAAGTGTGGAATTAACACCACTGTATTCGAAGTTGACGGTTGTACAGTAAAGGTTTTGTCTAAAGAAGGCAAACCAATTGTTTTCGTGAAATTCAAGGATACACGGCTTTCAGAGCCGTAGACAACAATCTGATCGGGATCAATATTCGCAAAAAGATGAAAGCGATTGCGATGTGTAAGTTAATGAGGCATGACAAGAAGGACAGTACGGAGTAGAGGAGAGTGATCTTATCAGAAAAAGCATAAATGGGGTTTCAAGTAGTGGAAACATCATTGTTAAAGAGCTTAAACAGCTTGGGGGCCGGGGAAGGCCAGTTTTTTTGGTAACACCAACAATTATTTGACGTACCTTCTACTACCCCATTGACTCGGATTGCAATGGGAAGTTCACTGAACAAACTTCGAAACCAATTGATTAAAGTCGGAAGTCAAAATTTATGGAGTTATGAAGACACAGCCGCGACACATTTGATCAAAGGCTTTGGAAATATCTTAGACGCAACTGGTCATGATTTTTAACTACTGAGGACCAGATATGCGAGACGTATGCCAACAAATCGCTAGTAGATTTGACCACGAAACCCATGATGACGGTCACTCCTGAGTACATGGCCTTCCAGGTGCGAAAGAAAATGGCTCACAATAACGGTTCCCATAATTCGGGATAAAAATGAAGTGAAAGAAAATTTATTAGTTATCGATTCGGGAAGGACCGACAGGTAAAACATGTTAAGTCTTTTAGGATGGTTTTGGGGAACAGGTTGAATAAGCGGCGGAGAATGGGTGACAGATTTAGCGCACATTTCTTCAGCAAGGCGAGGTGCCGTGTAGATTGGGAGTTTCGGTGGAATCAAATTAAAGCAAAACATGGCTGGTGCTCATGGTTATTTTAGCTCTAAAGGTCAGCTCAAAAAGGAGCAATGAGATGAGGAAACAGCTGCAAAAATTTTAGTTTTTTAGACGGCTCGGATGCATATGCTCCTGAAGCATGGGTGGGTAAAAATAACGGCAAATGGCTTTGCAAAGGACATGGTGCTAACTTCAGAACTTTCCGGTGATCGAATCTGCTTTTGACCTCCCACACAGAACATTTGCTACAAGCTCGAGAGTAGTAAACATGTGGATTCTCAGTTTAGGAGTGGTGCCGACACCCAAAAACAGCCTTCTGTCGCAATGAAAATTACACACTTACCTGAACTATTCGAAAGATCCGTATCCTCCGGGCTCCGGAAAGCTAGGGATGAGCATACGCACGTAGCCCTCGAGGCAGTTTATAGACTAGAAGCAAAAACGATACCCAAGATAGACCAGAAAGTCATGCACCATGCTCCTATGTGCAAAATCGTAACACCGGAAAATGCGCCAGAGGATCAGAATGGGGTGGAAGCAGAAAGCCATAGCGGTCATGAGGCAATGTTTTCTAGTTTTACCGATGTTGTTCTTCAAGGTAGGGAACTTTTTATTCCACTTTTCAAGGTGGCTTAACAACGCCTATGATCGTGTTGTTTGCTTGAAACGTTCAACATTTCGTCTCTGGTGCCGCTTGCCCACTCCCACCTTCCATCACGGCTTGATGCAAGCTAATAATAAACGCTCGTTTACTTCATCGCTACAAAGTCGAACGCTTGGCCCCGTCCGTCAACCGTAGCTCTGCATTCTGTTCCTTTGTCAAAGCAGTTTCTCAGATTTTCTGCCCTTTGAATTTCCCTTCTATCTGCAATTCTTCTGATCTTGTATGCGAACCACACGAGAAAGCTGAAGCTTTTGCTTTCCAGTTTGTCCCTAATTTCACCTAGCTCGATTACTCCACTATTCCGGCCTCTTCCTCTTTCCATAACCACCCTTTTCTACCTTGCATTACCACCAGGAAGGTCTGGTAAACGTTGCGTTCTCTGAAAGTACGCAAACCACCCGGCCATTATGGTATTCGGCCCATCGTCCTTAAAATGTGTGCCGCAAAATTGACTCCTCTTTTACGCCATGTTTTCTGTCTCTCGCCCCATCTCGTTACGTTTCCAACATTTTGGAAACACGCCATAGTTTCCCCTGTTTCCAAGCGCGGCGACTCCTCCAATCCCAACTTACGCTCAATCTCTCTCACATGATTTTGGAAGTTTACACAACCGTTATATTTGACCAATTACGCATGTTCCTCGAACGAGAAGGACTACTGAGCGACCATCAGTGCGGTTTTTGGTCCTGTCGTTTCACAGGTGACCTGCTAGTTCTTCTCTTACACTACGGGCTGGCTGCACTCGATAACCATGGAGAGTCACACTAGGTCTCGCTCAACATCTCAATGGCTTCCGACCGGGCCTGGCACGAAGGCCCAGTGGCAAAATTCCCAAATTTCGGGTTCCCTTCGGCTCTCGTATCGTGGACATCAAACTTCCTCAGTAACTTAACCACTTTCATACGAGTTTACGGGGTTCAGCCCGAGCCATTCCCCGTAAATGATGGCATTCAATAAGGTCCCGCACTTATGCCCACCCTCAATCATGAATGATCCGTACAAGACCTCCAACCCAATCCACACTTATGATGATGATACCATTCTGCTTTGTTATTTTTATACTGTACTTCCCGCCATACCATCGCTAATGTCGATCGTGGCCACACTGTTATCCGTGAATCAATGGATTCCGACCTGGAATACATCTCACAGGGCTCCTACAATCATGTTGACTTTACTGTTTCCAAAACTTCCCCCAAACGTCATTCGTTCTCCCAGCATTTATCTTCTAACTCATTGCGCTTGCGCTTTACAGACTCCGTTTTTTATTGGCTTACCCATAACTCCTTAATTGTGTTTGCTCCTTCTCATACTTTAGCTTGCCTCTCGTGCTTCACACAAAGTCGATTTTCTATTCCGCATCAGACGTTTCCTTCCTTCAGCTCACCTCCACCTACTGTGCAAAGCTTAAATTAACCTCACACTCTGAATACTGCAATCACGTGGGGGAGTCTCCGTCTTCTGCCCTTTTTCTTTTTGATCGGGTCCAACTTAAGGCTATCCGGCCGGCCGGCAATTTCTTTCTAACCTCTAATCAGCCGTCGGGCGGTTGCTCCATTAGCTCTTTTCTATCGTCACTATTTCGAATTCTGTTCTTCGGAGCTTGTCTTGGCGATCCTCTTTCCTTTAACCTTCACCCACCACTCGTACATAGACGGCCAGTCATCCTCATCAAGCTTCTGTCCCCAGATGTCGTACCTCAATTTTCCAGTCTTTTTCCCCATGGGCTGCTAAAATGTACAACATTCTACCTGATTGTTTTCCCACCCATCTACAATCTTTATCTTCAAAAGCAGTATTAACAAGCTGGTTCCTCAACCTCTCTCTTACGGTATCTATTTTGGTTATGGCGTTAACCCTTGTACTGCAAATCATTTTGCGTGTAAGAAGAAAAATGGTTCAGTTCATCAAAACAGGAGGAAAAATGACGGAATAAAAACGGACTAGATTAGACAGAGTTCGATGATGCGCATGACCATCAGAACAGTTGGGGACTCTAGAGAAACAGACAAATTGCAACAGGTTGTCAGTAACAAAATGTGTTCATCAGGTGCAGCCTAGCTTGTTAGCCAATCGCTACTATGGACACGGACGGTTATTTTACACTAAGCTTAATTAAAAAATATCCCACATAACTTGGAATACAGCCAACAAGAGATGCAATGATAAAGAAGGTAGGAGTAATGACCGGATGGAATTGGTTTTAGCCACTTGAGCTAAAGCTGAAGGTCGAAAGTAAAGAAATTGGTTAGGCGGGAGACTGATAGGTTTTTGGATATGGGTTCTGTTTTAAAGGAGAAGCCGTAGGGAAGATAGTTGGGGAGTGATAGTGCGTTGCGTCGGTGAGCGTACAAATTCGAGTACCAAAAAGAATAAGAGCAGGTATGAAGAGACTTCGAGAGACCAGTGTACAGAATCAATGTACTGCTTGATCCTAACTGCGGAGGCAGTAAGCGAACTGAGCGTTTTTCAGATTTGGTGGACATCTCATTGTTTCACTGGTGCATCGGTTCACGACTGATGAGAGGAACCAGCATCCAGCCGGATAGATTCAGATGAACTGGATAAGACTTTCAATCTGAGCAGTGGTACTTACTTGGACGACAGAAGTTGTCTATATAATCAATCTGATCCAAGGCAGCGCAGTTTCAATCAGTTTGTTGCATTGAATTTTACAGAGGAGCTGACTACCCAACTGAAGGAAAGATTTTATCTGGCCTCAGGCTGAACTGAAACTCCCACTCAAATAAGAAATCTTTTGTAGCTCATTGTCTTGGATAGACGCAGCCCATCACACCGCGTCAAAGTACAGCCTTGCTATCATGCTTTGATTTTCATTGCCTTGTGACATGAATGTTTACTCCACTATTGTGCATGAGTGCATACTATTTTCACAAAGATCTCCATCGCCATCGAGGATAAACGGTACGCAAAAACCTGGGACTTGGAACGGAGAACCCCTAAGTGTCTTAACAGTTTACGCTAGAAAACTGGTCGGGTGTCAGTGGACTTCTGTTCACCACCTGGCTAAGTCAAGAGGCTACAGTCTATGGGAAGGTGCAGATAAAGATGAAGGGAAGCTAAGAAGTTGAGTAGGCGGTTAATAGTGGCATCCATCTAAATAATACTGGGACAACTGTTATCACGATATTTCAAGAGCAAATTGATCATTCAACCGGACTATCATATCATTGTTTTGTTTTTTGTACATGTACGTGATTTTTCCGATTGAAGCTTCAGACACAAGCCTATCTTTTGTTTCAGGTCACTCATCAAGTAGTCAAACCTATGATTTCATTTGACGAACAAAGCACCTACGATCCTAATGCTTTCCAAAAACGATCCATTAGTTCATTTCGGATACTATACTGTAATACTGTTACGCAATGGCTATAAACTCTTTTTTGCCTCACTGGAGTGCCAGCGTAAGTTCTTTTTAAATTCAATACCAGGTGGTTTTTGTTTTATTTGTGCTTACTACGGGGTGAATGTGTTCTAGTCACCAGTGTGTTTACACTGTGCCACGTTTTGCTGCTATATCCAAGAGAATGCTGAAAACTAGTATTTAACACGGTAGAACGACTTTGTAAAGCAAGCAGAAAATAAATTGACTGTATGCGTTCCAATGATTAGCCTTACTCGAGAAATCAGATGCAAGAAACGTGCCATGGGTATGGAACACAGTCGCTTTGTCTTGATCTTTTTAAAGGAAGAACTTCGTTCAAAATAAATGAGTATTATCAACGGAGTTACATCACATCCTCGAAAATTTACTATTTTGCTTAAGTATGGCTGCCCACGTTCATTAGTTGTTTTCGAACTGCATCGCAAAATACGGTAGATATGGCAATGGGAATTACGCGTTGCATTTCTGAGAGAAGAATTTTACCACCAGAGAAACCTTTTTATGGACTGTAAGCAGTATACGAAAGTTGTATGCGAATGTCGTCAGGATTTTAAAAATCCAGTAAACGTATAACTTACCAGTGCCAGATCATCCCGATACAACCCGGACTTTATGCGAACCCACTGGTCTGGTTTCACTTCACCGGATTCTTTAACCACTCGCAGTACCTCCGTCATTTCACTAATAGGAACTAGCCGTTGTTTGTACATCGAAAGACGCAGTGCGTTGATTCCTTCAATTGCTGTCTTGACATGAGTTTGCTTGAATGCCTCGACATAGATATATCCTTTTAGACCCTCTTTTGCAAATGCTGACTTAATTTGCAGTGGCGTATCTGAGTACTGGTATGCAATGAACTTATTCATTAAGGCTAAAACAGTTGTTTTTTCCTCGCCCATTTTGCATCTCAAAGCCCACAAATTGGGATCTTTTATGCCTGGCAGACGTTCTTTCTGTACAATGCTGTCCGCCATTGCCTCTCCGTCACCAAAGCGATCAACATAATTTTGATTCTCATATCGCTCTTGGTAGTAGCGTTCAATTTCCTCCTCGTCTTGCTCCATAAACTCCCTAATTCGACGCCGAGCATCCAGGTCACGAGCGGCAGGAGCAGCATCTAACACTTCTTCGTCCTCCGGACCAATTATTTCGGCGTCGTCCGGATATTCATCTTCTTCTTCCTCCTCTTCTTCGTCAACTTCAGCTTCGTCGTGGAACATATCCTGCAAGATAATGGTGGTAATGATGTTTATGCAACGACTATTGTGAACAAACACTTGCATCTAAGTAAAAATAAACTTATATATGGAAAACACGAATAGCGAACAAGCTCGTTTTCGGTAACATCATCCTCGTGGCTAATACAGTTGCATTTATAGGTTAGAAATGCATAAATTATGAACAATGTCTGTGTGCTAAAGTTTGATTGGATGGTCATCAAAGTTGGTTTTGCGTAGTTAGGAAGGATAGGAGGGGAAATGTTGTCGTTTTGTGGTTGGGAAAGGGGCTAGTGAAACAATGAACAAGGGTTTCGGGGATTAAAAATAAACTATCACTATACTCGTCACAAATGAAATTATAAGTTGTAAAAGGTGTGTCAGGTATAGACATGGGTGATTTGTTCGTTTCTATCCCTGAGTGCGGCACCTGGGGACATAATCTATGCTACAAAAGGCACACTCACGGCTGGACATACGAGCTAAGTTTTTCACAAACAGGGTTGTACCAATGTGGAATGGACTTTCGCAAAATGTGGCTAAGTGCAGCACCAAATCAACTTTCAATAATGCCTTAGATTCACGCCGGAACAGCGTCCCCAGAGCTAGCTGTATGAACCACAGGGGTGAGGTAATGAACCCCTGGTATTTCGTCAATACACTTGTCTTTGAGGGTGCTACTGCCTAGCAAATTTTGCCTTTTAGACAAAAAGCATTCAACATGCAGCGTTGGAAGCCGAGGAAACTCACCGACAACACGACCACCCGGACGTACTATTGGTCCCCACCACTTTAGTCCGTTGCAAACTGAACCGAACCAAACTAAAAGATAGATAATACTAACACTTTCTTTGCGTTTAAGGGAGGATGAGTTGAATATGGAAATATCGTTTAGCCTGATTACACGGAAGCTTCTAGCGGGGCGCTGGAACGGGGGAAAGGCCACTGAAAACTGCTATCACCATGTAAACAGGTTGATGATTAGCCAACTCTACCAATAATTCCATTGAATTGAAGTACACCGATGTCTTGCAACGGGTAACCAACCTCACCTGCACAGCAAAATGCATTTTCCTCTTTCTTTTAGAGGGACGCCTCTCTTCCTCTTCCTCCTCCTCCTCCTCCTCTTCTTCCTCCTCCTCCTCGTCGTTGTCTTTTTCTCGAGATGACTCATTATCAGATTCGTTGTCATCTGACAATGCAGCTTTAGCCCTGCTGCGTTTGTTCGGTGGCGCCAACTCCTCAGATATATCAGAATCCGACTCACTCATAGCGAACGATACCGTACACACACAGCGGGCACTTAGTCGCACAACAAACCAAGGCAGTTCAGTTCAGTTCAGTTCAGTTCGGTTTGCACAGGACTTGGTGTGGCTAGAGCCAATCGTGTGTCCAGATAGTTGTATTGTCGGCGCGTTTCCGTAGCTCCCAACACTGCGTGATTTTCTTTTTCTGAAAGGCAGAAATTTTGTGCAGTATCAGCCCTGGCAGAGTAAGGTGGAAACAATAAGTAAATTGCATCTGACCCTAAAAGCTGCTTAATATAACTCGGGGTATACTGCCACCCAACATAGGTCTACTGCTTTCTTAAAAGCCTTCACGGTTGTGGTATTTATGACCTCTTCCGGGAGCTTATTCCAATAGGGTACCACTCTATTTGAGAAGTACTTCGCCCTAATTTGGAGCCTCGAATGTTTCCTTTGTAATCTAAGGCTATGCCCCCTTGTCCCTCTCTCGGGGATCAGAGAGAAAAGGTCCTCTCGTCTTATTCCTGACAGTCCTTTCATTACCTTGAAGGTTTCTATCAAATCCCCGCGAATGCGCCGTCTTTCCATCGAGAATAGGTCTAGGGCACGGAGGCGTTATGTGTTGTCAAACCCCCCTTGCCCAGCCACCATTCTAGTGGCTAGCCCTTGCACTTTCTCCAGACAGTCGATATTTTTCTGGTAGTACGGTGCCAAGGCCTGCACGCAGTACTCCATATGCGGCCTAACTATGGCCTGATATATCGGAACGAAAATCTCCAGATCTCTACACGACATAATGGATCTAATTCGAAAGAGTTCTCTCCTGGCCGTATTGGCTGCTGAAGTGCACTGCTTTGACGGCCTAAAGTTGTTGTCCATTATAACTCCTAAGTCTTTGGCCTGCGAGACCACTTGCAACGAACCCACACCATTCCCACTAGCCCCTGTATTTGTGGTCAGGCATTGACACTTGGTGAGGTTTAGTGGAAGGTCCCATTTGCGTGACCAGTTTTGTACTGCTAACACGTCAAGTTCTTTATCTACTCCAGCTATCTTGACGTCATCGGCAAACATAAAGGTGGGGTTTGTAAGCCCACGTGCTAGGTCATTGATGAAGATGAGGAAGAGCAGAGGGCCGAGCACCGAGCCCTGTGGCACCCTACTTGTTACACCTTCCGGCTTTGAAACATGACTCTCCACCTTAACACGAAAGGTTCGCCCTGCTAAGAAACTACTTATCCATTGTCTTGCCTTTCCAACAATTCCCATGGACTGCAGTTTGACGTCCAGAAATCTGTGGTTCACGGAATCAAACGCCTTGCTGAAGTCCAAGTAACAGACCGCAGTCGGTTGCCCTTCGTCCAGACGCTTGGTTACCTCATCGAGGAACAGCAGGAGATTCGTCAGACAGGATCGCCCTGCCACAAAACCATGCTGAGCACTTGATATGAGGTTGTGTTGAACCAAATGCCTAGAGATCTGTTTCCTGACTATTCGTTCCATGCACTTACACAGTACTGAAGTCAAGCTAACCGGCCGGTAATTTTCCGCCTTTTGCCGGGGTCCACTCTTGTAAATGCCTACCACTGTTGCTCTCCTCCAGTCTCCCGGCACAATTCCCTCTCTAAGTGACTTTTCATACAACTTCGTCACCGTGGCCTTCAGGATCTCGGCCAGAGGCTGTACGATTGCTGGATGAATCCCGTCTGGACCTGCTGCTTTATTTCTATTCAACGTTTGCAGCTCCGCGTACACTCTGTTACGAACGCTTGAGCAATGCGTAGCCAAATTCGCAACGGATCCCGAAATCAGAAGACGATTATCCGTGATATTCTACGATACTAGATTATTAAAATAAACAATGACATAAACAATATACAACCCTCAATAATACGATCACAGGGACTCAACAACGAGAAACCGAATAGCAGCGTGTGAGCAGACAGCACGTGCGTCACGCAGGTCCTGAACAAGGATGTGCCAAAGTAGCGCTCTGGGCGCGAACAAACAACAATTGGTCCAGAAAAACAACCAGTTCGTAAAGACAAGTCAATGGTGTATGGAAATGAGTGATGTTGGGAAAAACACTGAATCGCGAGGGAAAAAAGGGGGATTTTTCACGACCGGCTGTTACACCGCCCACCAAAATCCTCCTGGATCCTTAGCAGAGTCAAAGGTTCGGTATAAAGGTACTGATTCTCCCTACCTGCCTAGGCCCTGCTGTCAGTGCGCGCGTCTAAAGCTCGTCGTCGACGTTCTACTACTGGTCGCACCTAATCCATTGGATACATAGACGTGAGGCTAGTCTACATCTTCCACGGGAGCAAATGACCGATGGCGGGCGTGAATGGTCACATAGACGTTGTCCTCGTAAGGGGCCGTCCGGTCCTGGATGTATGTGCTTGAGTGTGTGTGTGTGCGTGTGTGTGTGTGTGCGTATGTGTGTGTGCCGGGGTTACAATGAAATCACAGGTATGACTACACGTCAAAGGAGGACTTTCTGCAATGTCAACGAAAGACCGTGTGGCAAAAAAACGAGTAAATGTAGCATGTGTGTGTGACCTGAGCTCCGCTACTTCCACATATGCAAGGGGCATCGGTAGCGTCAACAAAAGGCAAACAAAGAACACTGTCACATGTATGATGGGTTTACGGGATGTAGAGTGCGTCGCGCATGCGTGTATGTATCGGGATGTATAATGGAATCGCACTCATCACCACATATCGGGAAGAACCTTCTGTAATGTCAACGAAAGGACCGCGTGTAACAGCCGATCGTGGAAAATCCCCCTTTTTTCCCTCGCGATTCAGTGTTTTTTCCCAACATCACTCATTTCCATACACTATTGACTTGTCTTTACGAACTGGTTGTTTTTCTGAACCAATTGTTGTTTGTTCGCGCCCAGAGCGCTATTTTGGCACATCCTTGCTCAGGACCTGCGTGACGCACGTGCTGTCTGCTCACACGCTGCTATTCGGTTTCTCGTTGTTGAGTCTTTGTGATCGTATTATTGAGGGTTGTATATTGTTTATGTCATTGTTTATTTTAATAATCTAGTATCGTAGAATTATCACGGATAATCGCCTTCTGATTTCGGGATCCGTTGCGAATTTGGCTACGCATTGCTCAAACGTTCGTAACACCGCGAGCACCTTAACGTGTTTGACGGAGATTGTGTGGTATATATGGTGTTTCTTTATCCACCTCGATTACCGGTGTGAAAAGGTCTACTGGGCCTCAGGGTTATCAGCTCCTCCGTCTTCGCTCTCGAGTAGGTTAATACTGCGTATGTCACGAATGAGCACTCCGTTAGCTGTCTTCACCTTCGCCGTTCTTATCATTTCGTCAGTGCTTTGGATGGTTTCCGTAACTACTCCCAAAGACCAAGCGCTGAAATGTGCGCGTTCGTCGGCGATCATAGCCACGTCCCCAACTTTGAATGGTCTTGTTTTCGCCAGCCACTTCTGTCGAGTCTGCAAAGCCGGTAGGTACTCCCGCAGCCATCGCCTCCAGAAGACCTTGGCCAGATAGTTCGCTTGCTTCCATCCGTGGAGGTAGCTCCCACGAAGGTTTACCGGCCCTTGGAAACCCTCGTTCGACCTTAACGTCAATAAGTCGTTCGGGGTGAGCGCCAGGTCGGCGGGGTCGCCGTTCATTACTGGAACCAGGGGGCAGTTGTTCAGGATTCGCTCCACCTCAGTCATGACGGTGTTCAGCGTCTCGTCGTCGGACGGCTGCTGCTCCATGATTGACAGCAATATCCGTCTGGCGGACCGGATCATGCTTTCCCATACGCCGCCTCGGTGACTGGCCTGTGGGGGTTGAAATGCCATCGTATGCCGTAGGCCACGGTTCGATTCTGCAGTTCTTCCCTGTTTATGTTCCTGTGCCAACGCCGCAATTCCCGGTGAGCGCCCACAAAGTTCGATCCATTATCTGAGTATATATCGGCCGATACGCCTCTTCGGTTGATAAATCTTTGCAAGGCCCGTAGAAACGAATCGGTGGTCATCGAATGTGCGACTTCTAGGTGTACCGCACGTGACTTCATGCACGTCATGATACATCCATATCGCTTTTCTAATCTTTTCCCGCACTTGAACCACAAGTGCCCGAAATAGTCCAACTCAGTGTCACTGAACGGCCACTAGCCCGTAGTCACCCTGCATTCTGGTAGCGGGGCCATGAGTTGTTTGCCTGCTGTGGCATTGCGTCTCCTGCATTGCACACACCGTTGGATTACGCGTTTTACAGTCTCTCGTCCTCTCAACAACCAAAGACGCTTTCGGATGACGCTCGTCACGTGACTTTCCCCGGCATGTCCCTCCACGGCGTGGACGTGTTGAATCATTAGCTCTACTACAGGTTGTCTCGCAGGCAGCAGTATAAGATACTTTGTGTCGAAGTTCAAGTGGGCGTTGGTCAGCCTACCACCCACTCGCAGCAGTCCGTTGATGAGTTTGGGGTTTAAACGCTTCAGCTCGCCTCTTGGAGATGGCATGTCTTTATTGGTCGGCCCCACTTCTTCCGCCCTCTTGAGTTCTTGGGCGAAAGCCTCGCGTTGTATCATTCTGAAAATATCGTACTCTGCCGCTTGTAGCTCATCGGGACCTATCGGGCCGACCCGTATCCGACCTGAGGGCCGTAGCCCTTTCATGACTAGTACATTTCTCTTGAACCTGGTTAACCAAACTAGCGAACGAAGCGTCTTCATCCAGGAAGAAAACCTGACCAGTCGCGATAAAATGGACGACGCTTCGACGACGTTGGTTGCTATCACTACGCCTTTGATCTCCAGTTCCAATTCCGTAGGGGGTTTTAATTCGAACACGGGCCAGTCCTGTTTGGGCAATTGCAGGAAGTTTGGCCCTCTCGTCCACGTGTCCAGTTGCCTGAAGTTGTTCGCACCTCGGGAGCACAGGTCGGCCGGATTATCGCCAGACCTGACATGACTCCACTGGTGCGTGGCCGATTCATCGTGGATAATCGTGAGCCGGTTAGCAACGAAAGTACTAAACCGGCTCCGTACGTTGTTAATGTAGTAAAGTACTATCGTTGAATCCGTCCAGAAGCTAACCGACCAAATGTAGAGATCGAAACATCTCTTCACAGCTTGCACCACCCCGACTGCCAACACGGCTGCGCTGAGTTCAAGGCGTGGGATCGAGACAGACTTCAGTGGAGCAACGCGGTCTTTGGCGACCAGGATCCTCGTGGTATATTGTCCATCTCCTGCGCACCATCGCCCGTACACCACAGCTCCATAACCGACGTCGGATGCAGCAGAAAAGGCATGTAGTTCTCCAGTCCGTGTCGTATGGCCAGGAGTCAAACATCGTGGGATTCTTATGTCCCATAATTTCTTCAAGGCGTTCAGAAATTCTTCCCAATCCAACCGGTCCCCTCGGTCCAGTGACTGGTCCCAATCAACTTTCTTACGGCACAGCCGCTGCAGCAAGATCTTTCCGGGTAGCAGCCATGGTGAGACGAAACCGAGCGGGTCGAACAAACTTGAGACGGCAGATAGTATGCCACGACGGGTTATTGGCAGCTCGGGAACGTTCAGTTCGAAAACAAAATCGTCCGTTTCCGCGTCCCATTGTATCCCTAAGGTGCGCTCGATAGGAAGTGGAGGGCCGCCCAAATCTCTTACCCTTTCGGCCTTTTCGTGATACGAAATGACCTTCAGCACTTCTGAAGCGCTCGACATCCATTTAGTTAGATGGAAGCCGCCCTCTTCCAGCAATCTCGTCAGACCCCTGAACTGCTCTAGAGCTGATTCCACATCATCGAATGACCCAAGGTAGTCGTCGACGTAGACGTTCCTGCTGACGCTTTCTACCACCGTCCGATGTACCAGATCGCCATGTTTGTTCGCTGATTGTCGGCGGGCGTAGTTTGCACAAAATGGTGACGATATGGCTCCAAAGGGGTGGACGGTCATCCTATAATTCACCACTGCGTTGTCCCGGTCGCTCCCTTCCCACCACAGGAAACGAAAAGCATCTCGTTCTCCTACCGGAATCTTCACCTGATGGAACATTTCCCTAATGTCAGCAGACAAAGCCACTTTACCCACTCTGAAACGGCACAGAACATCGATCAGTGGTGTGGTCCAGTCAGGCCCCTGTAGTAGGCGATCGTTTAACGACTTGCCCTGAAACTTGGCCGCACAGTCGAAAACCACCCGCAGTTTATTGGGTTTCTTGGGGTTGATAACCGGATGGTGAGGCAGGTACCAGATACCCCTTTTGCTGTCGGTGTTGGCAAGCACCTTTTCAACGTAACCGAGGGCCTCGTTTCGCTTCATCAAATCCGTGTGTCGTTCCCACAAATTCTGGTCTCGAATGAAGCGTTCTTTTAGTCGTAGTAATCGTTGGAGAACATAATTTCTGCTGTCAGTCCACGGGTCGACCAATGTGCGCCATGGGAGAGGAACCTCGAACTGTTTCTTGAGGCCTCTAGTGCCTTGCCGTACCGTTTGTAGAGCAGAGTGATCCTCTTGAGACAACGTCGGTCTTTCGTCTCCAATGTCATGAAACTCGTTTTCATACAGCCGTTGCAGATGATACTCTATGCGATCCGTTTCGGCGGATAAGTAATTCACGGAACCGCGTACCCCTACTGGACCGTATAACATCCATCCCAGAGCCGTGCGTACGGCATAAGGTGCCTGGCGGTCGCCCACTCTTTGGTCAAGCACCCAATGCGCCTCTGGCACGTCGCAGCCGATGAGGAGATCCACCTCATCATCTTCCCAGTCTACAACGGTTACATCCTGCAGGTGGGGCCACCGAGTCAAGATTGCGTTCACCGACCTTGGTGCTCGCATGGGGAGATCCGCTAACGTGAATGCCTCCGTTGGTTCAATTTCCTCGTTAGTGTCTAGAGAGATGAGTTGAAGCCTCAATCTACCGGCAGTCATTACCTGTGTTCCGCCCACCGTGCTCACTGCTAACGACGTCGCACCTTTAGCCAGTTGGTGTTTGTCGGCAAACCGCTCTTTCACTAGAAAAGTGTCGGATCCACTATCAACGAAAGCCAACGCCTCGACTATCCCAGTCGGAGTCACTACTCCCACGGCCACTACGCCTAAAAGTACCGGTTTACTGGCTGATCGTGACGTTGAACAAATAACGCTGGGTTTGGTACTCGCCTCGGATATGGTTACTCTCGCCTGATGCAGCAGCCGATGGTGTCTGCCCGTGCAGCCCTCGTAACCACATCGGTTCCTTGTCCTACAGGCTGCTGCCCGGTGCGTGGTGTTGAGACAGATAAAACATGCTCCTGCAATGCTCGCCATTCCCCACCGTTCGTCTATTGTGGCGTTGCCGAACTTGGGGCATTCTGGTAGGCCATGGCTAGTACCACAGGATCTGCGATTGGGTTGCGCCGTAGCATCTCGTGAAATGACATGTGTATTGGTCCAAGGCTGGTATTTTGGATGTTCCCGTACAGGGGTTGGAGCTTGGCTAGTACCGGGCTTGTTTGCTCGGTTGCTGTCCCGGATGAGTCGGCCGAATCTGCTGTCAGCTATCTTCGTTTACCGGTCTAAGTATTAGGTCAGGTCTTCGAAGTTGGCTTCTCTGTCGCTTCGGCTTATCCGTTCAGCTTCTTCCACCCACCGACCCTGTAGTTCGGGAGAGAGGTGACGGACTATGTTTTCCAAAGTGTGCATGGCGTCTAGGTCAGCCCTGTAACCTAAATGATCGAGGGCTATTGAGCAGTTCTGCATCTTGATCACCAGGTCGGCCATGGTGTAGACGTCGCCCTTGGTTCTCTTTGCCTCTACCATCACGCCCTCCATCAGGTAACGGGCTACTTTGAAGGGTTGGCCAAACGAGTCCCTCAGAATCTTTCTTGCCCTTGTGTAGCCTTGTTCTGGATCGAGCATGGTGCACCCGTCGATAGCTTCTCTTGCTCGGCCTCGGCAGTAGTGAGTAAGGTAGAGAAGCTTTTGCCCAGGGTCGGTTACCTTATTTTCAACGAACGTCTCGAACTGCTTGACAAACTTGCAGTATTGCTCAGCTCGCCCGTCGAAAACCGTTAGTTCCACTCTAGGCAGGTCGATCGATGGTGGTTTGTAGTCGGCGACCGGCGTGGGGTTCCCTACCTTATTGCACTCTAACCTATCGGAAGTGTCGAAGTCACTGGTCTCATGCTCTCGCTGTTTCTGTGTACACTTCTCTGCTTCATGCGCCTGTAGTCTAGCCGAAAGTAACTGTTGCTCTAGTTCTAGTATTCTCAGCTTATATAAATCGACATCCTTACGATCAATATTGCTTTCAATAACACATGAGCTAGCACTGACAGGACTAGGCAATCCAGCATTAACTAAAGAATCATATGTACCCAAAACCTCCCCAGAGACTTGCCGTATTACTTCCTGTCCGGATTCGACTGCTTTTGATCCTTTTCTTGGCATTTTGCGTGATTTTTCCTCGTTCCAAATAGATCTATTGAGTATTGTTACGAACGCTTGAGCAATGCGTAGCCGAATTCGCAACGGATCCCGAAATCAGAAGACGATTATCCGTGATATTCTACGATACTAGATTATTAAAATAAACAATGACATAAACAATATACAACCCTCAATAATACGATCACAGGGACTCAACAACGAGAAACCGAATAGCAGCGTGTGAGCAGACAGCACGTGCGTCACGCAGGTCCTGAACAAGGATGTGCCAAAATAGCGCTCTGGGCGCGAACAAACAACAATTGGTCGAGAAAAACAACCAGTTCGTAAAGACAAGTCAATAGTGTATGGAAATGAGCGATAATGGGAAAAACACTGAATCGCGAGGGAAAAAGGGGGATTTTTCACGACCGGCTGTTACACACTCCTTCTCCTACAGTAAGTTCGGGTATTGGGGGCGCCTGTGGGCCCTCCATTCTTTCCTCCAAACTATTTTCTGGTCGATATATGCTCTTGAAGAATTCCAACGGCATGTCAGCCTTGTCTTTGACGTTTAGAGCTAGTCGTCCCTGTGCTCCTTCCAAAGTTGCTACGCTCTCTCTCATTCGTTTGTGAGATTGCACGTAGGCGTAGAATCACTTTGGGTTTGTGCGGACCGACGCCGCTAACCGACGCTCGAAAGCATATTTCTCCACTCTTTGGATTTCTTGAGCCCTGTTCCTAGCCATCTTATAGCTATTCAATGCCCCCTGAGTTCTGTACAGCTTGTAAGCCGCCCATCGTTGCCTACGAATAACTATGGCCTTGCGGACTTTTGACTTCCATAATGGGGGTAGATTTCTACTGCTTGCCACCGTCAGGGGTGCGAACTCATCTGTAAGTTCGAGTAGCCCCATCTTGATGGTCTCCCAACGTTCCTCTACGGAGGCATTTGTGTGTCTCGGTGTCCACTGAATTTCCTCCGCCGCCCTCTTTAGTTCACCTGTGTTGATTCTCCCATAGCGCCGACGTAACACGTTTTCCTTCGGCGCCTTGCTTAGTCTTAGTGTGACCCTTAGGACTACATGATCACTTTTTCCAAGTGGCTCTTCCCACCTAATTTCCTTAACGTCCTGATGGTGCTGCTTTATGATTAAGTCAAGGAGAGACGGGCGCTGCCCACCTCTGTGTCTAGTGGCCTGTGTCACATGCTGCGTAAGTGCATGTAACTGGACCCACTGCAGAAACTTGTCGCCCGTTGATCCCCTAGGTGCGATCCCGCTTTCCCAGTTAATTTCGGGTAGGTTGAGATCCCCTAGTAAGATGAACTCCTTTGTCTGTGCCAACACCGCATCCAGCATTTGGAAGAGCTCAACGACTTCTTCATCCGTGGCTAGCGGTGCCCTGTAGATACAGATAATGCATACTGTACGCCCCTCGATCCTAATAAAGCAGGATCTGACCTGTACATTACCGGAGACTAAGTTGAACGGAGCCTCCCAATGGCCTATATCGGTCCGTATTAGAAGTGCCACTCCGCCTCCTGCCTTTCATCTGTTCTATCCTGTCTGTAGGCAGCGTATCCCTGGAAGCGCATGTCAGCATATGGCTTTATCCAAGTTTCCGTCAACGCAACGACATCAGACTCTGCGATCCTAGCCGTCAACTCCCCTCTTTTTCCTTGGAGACTGCAGGTGTTGGTGTATCATATTGACGGTTCCCTGGTCCTCGTTACTGACTTCATTGCTAGTTCTAGGGCTAGGGTATCCTCGGGCGCAATCTCCGAGGTGATGCCCCGTTTTTTGCCTCTAAAGGTGTCGGCGGCGTAGCATCTTGCATATCGAGTGACACTCTGAGTTTCGTGGCTTTTTATTTTCCACCCTTCGACCCGGTGTCAGGCTCGACATGCACAAAGGACGTTCCTCAATTTTGAGTCGCCGTACCGATGGCCCGGGAAGGTCCTGCGACCACCTCAGCCCAACTGGTTTCCTCGGCTTTTCCCTCTGATACCTTCAACTTCGCGGGTTGCACCAGAGAGGACTTTTTGGGAGTCTCCTTTAGAATCGGTCTGGCTGGCTGTACTTTCTCAACACCAACCGGACTGAATGTCCTGTGAGTCCCTTTCCTTTTGGTCTTTCGAACTTCCTGATCTTTGGCTTTTTGTATACCGGAGCCTGAAGCCACCTTTGGTACCTGGATTACTCCTTGGGCCTTAGGTGTTGACTTCCCAAGAGGAGTCACCTCCAGTTTCGCTATATGTAGCTTCGGCCTCTTAAGATCAGGTGTGCCCGTTCTCAGCGAGACTATGGCATTAGCCGGTTTGACAAATGCTGGGCTGTCGGGTGTAACCCTAACCATTCCCTGCGTGTTGCCCTCAACTGCTCCCGCCCTGGACAGCAGCATATCCCTCCAGTAGACACTGTGGAATACAAGTACCAGGGGTCGTGGCGGCGTTGGTTGTGCTCCGCGCCATAGTCCTATTCGATGGCACTTGACTATTGGTGTCGTGGGAGGTAGGCCAGCCATCCTAAGAACCTCAGTCACGTGCCGGCGGTTTTCCTCCTTCCCGATTCTACCGTCTTTTACGATGTTCTCCCTAAGGTTATGAATTAGCAGTCTTCTACTTCTGTCTGCCATGACCTCAGTGTCACGCTTCATGCGCTGCACCTCAGCATCTAGGCTTTTGACCTGCTACTTCCGGGATTCCACTTCCGTCAGGAGGCTTTTACCCACGTTGGTGAATCCTGCTACCTCTTTACCTTCTTTGCTCTTTGGCTTCGGTTGCCTTTTTTATTTTTGTGCTCTGGCACCGAGGACAAGTAATGGCCACTGCCAATCGAGAGTCCAGAACTATTCCAGTGATATGCACACCAGTTATGCACCCACCACTGCCGAGTGTATTTAGTCGAATCCCCGCTAAAGATGAGAGCGAAACGGAAAACCTCATAGCACATCAACTGCGAGAGACATTATGCATCGTAAGCGTTCACTGAGACTGTGTGCAATAGGCGAAAAAGTCTGTTAAAACATACTCCAGAAGAACCACAGTGCTACCCGTCATCCATCTAGTTGACCTACTCAAGTTTCACTACGAGGAAGTATCTCGTACCACTTGCGATCAAGGGCGCTTTTGAAGGATTGGACGGTCTGCAGATCTACCATTCCACCAGGCAGACCGTTCCAACTGCTTACAAACCCGTTGTTGAAGAAGTGCGATCTAGCCATCAACCTAGCTAGGGCTTTTACCAGCTTCTTTTCATGTCCCCTTGTTCCGGAATCTACGGCCACTTAGAATAAACTATCTGGTTTAAGGCCAGAAAAGCCCTTTATTACCTTGAACGTTTTTATGAGATCCCCTCAACTTCTCCTCCTTTCCAACGAGAAAAGATTCAGGTCACAGAGTCTCTGCTAGTACGTCTTACCCTCCTGTCCCTTAGATATTCGCTTGGCGAGACTTTGGACTTTCTCTAGGCAGGCGGCATCTTTTCTGTAGAGGGGTGATCAAGCCTGCACGCTACCCTCTAAGTGAGATCGTACTATAGCCTTGTAAATAGGTACGAATATTTCCGGCTGCCGAGGATAAAATACCGATAGCAGTCTAAAGAGCTCATCACGAGCCTTTTGTACAGCAGCTTTGCGCGGTTCCGGCCATTTAAAGTCACTGCTCACGATGACCCCAATTTCTTTAACCCTGCTGACTGCTTCTATGGTGAACAGACCTTGGTCATGAGTGACTGTTAGGCTTTCTGTTGACCTTGAAAACGAATGGCTTTTTCCGGCTTTCAGGGTAATTCCCATTTGTATTTCCATTCTAGGACAGTATCTATATCCCTGCCTAAATCCACTCTACACTCAGATTCAACAATCTTCACGTCATCCGCAAAAATAAAGCCAGACCATTGAAGAGCGGATGCCAGGTCGTCAACAGACAACAAGAAAGGCACCGGCCCTAGGACGGATCCTTGGGGTAGACCACTGGTGACGTTTACCAAACTAGAGCACTTTTCCCTACTTCGACGTAAAATTTACCCCAGGAGAAGTCTATGGATGACGTTCGACAGCAGCTGGTGAACGTGTCTCCTATCGGGTCTGACAGCGAAATACCAACGTTATTCCTCTATCGGACGAGTAGGGAAGACTCAGGTCGGTTTACAGATGCTAGGTGTATGCTATATATCGTGGCACCGAAACAGTACCCATGCGAGAGATATACCGAACGGAAAACGAAACGCAACTGCTGTGCAGAAAGCGAACTGCGAGCCCGTACAATCGGCGAACTACCGAAAGCGAAAGTGATTCAAAACGACGTCGACTGAAACCTCAGAAAAACCAGTCCAATAAGACGTACGCAACCGGACAACACTATGAGGTCGATGTCATACGTCGGAAAAGATCGTAAAGAAAGTAGATCCAAAATGGAGTCCAGAAAACAGTCATTTTCTCAGAACGATAGAGGTCACTACAAGTACGCTAGCCACCTATATACTGGCCCATCTATACCGAATGTCCCTATCTTGCGTAGTAAAAGACGACGAGTAACCGAGTCCAACCCCTTGCTAGAGTCGAAGTAGAATACCCCAGCTTGTTTACCTTCATCCGGTCGTCGAGTTACTACATCTAAGAAACACAGGTGATTGGTCAAATAAGATCTCTTTTTCGGGAATCCATGCTGGGCCGGACTTAACATGGAGTGCTTCAGTAAGTGCTGGCAGATATGGGCACGTGTGATCTTCTTCAGGACTTTACATAGGATGCTAGTTAGGCTTACCGGCCTGTATTTCTGCACAGCCGACTCAGGCCCACTCTTATGTATTGCCACGACTGCCGCGACTTTCCAGTCCTGAGGCAGCTTACCCTGGTCCAACGTGGGTCTGTACAGCCTGCATACCGATGGAGCTATGATGTCCGCCAGCAGCTTGGCGATAGCTGTGTGGGCGCCATCTGGACCCGCCGACCTGTGGCTGTTTAATTCCTGTGGGTATTTACGCACGCTTTTACTCCGGGAGATTTGGCTCGCTTGACTGCAAAGGAGGACGCACCAGAGCCCGATCGACTCTTACCCCACTATCTGTCCTATGCATGCTACAAAAGATTTCCCCCGGGGCGTCTGCCTTGCCCCAGTCATCAGTGACAGTACCGTGGTCCCTAGTGAACGGTGGACCCATGGCATTCTTTGCTGAGCCTTCCGGCTGCGCATGGCCACAGAATGTTTCGTTATTGCCAGATCCAGCAAGGGCGGAAATCCGGTGGCCCTATATCTGGTATTTTCCCTAATATGCTGGGGCATCGCATTGGCTTGCAGCCATTCTAAGTGGGTTTCCTCTTCCGATCCCGGCATGAAGACTTCAGCCGTCTAGTCAGTATGCGGAAGACTGAAGTCATTCACTGCGAGGGTCCTTTGTGCTTCCCTAGCTAATTCAGCCAGGGTCCACCATAAACAAATGTCGTCGTCACGGTGTGTACCTGGTGCATCTCAGATACGGTAACACTTCCTTTTGGAAGGATGATCGTAGCTGCGCGCAACTCGATATTGCGAGTGTGCTTCTTGGTGTGAGACTCAAGATGGTTTGTACCTGACCTAATGGAGATGGCCAACCCTCCTCCAAGACGATCGTTTTCTATATCCTGCCTATAGATTGCAAAATCTTTACTTATTAGTCCCGGCACATGGTCTTCTTTATAAAGCCATATTTCCGTAACGACGACTGTTGACTCGTCGAGGCCCCCAGCGTCTTTGGCGAGTCCCACCCATTCGTTCCTAATATTACACGCGTTAGCATATAACGCCACCGCATCTTGCCCCGTTGCTCGGGTGTCTGCTATTAATTACTCCTATCTAATCCTCAGGCGAAACTCCTGAGATGATGACAAGTATTTGCAACAGTAGTCCCCACTGATGTGCTTGACGCCGGCTGGTGATCTAGAACTTCCGACTACACCCAGTCCATCTCCGTAGGAGTTGCCACAACGTCCAGACCGGCAAGGATCACGCAGTCCTCCACCTTCTGACAGTACTGCCGACTTTCATCTTCCAACACGTCCTCAACTAGGAATATTTCCGACCATCCGCGAGGTACCCCGAGAGCCGAGTACTGCTTCCTTCTGTACTTGGGGGTCCCTCACCAGTGCCCTGGCTGGTCCAGCCAGGTTGCCTCCCCCCGTGCCAGACCACCCTATAATCGTCCGGTGCTATTTGGTACCCACCCTTGGTGGTGTGAACCAATACTGCCGCCCTCGCCCGCCATCTGCCTCGGGTGGCCTTACCAGCGAATTCTACTAACATTGGTCTCGCATGATATTTGCTTTGTTCCCAAAAAGTTAACTCTCACTTCCCTAATCTGTACACCTCTCTTAAATTAGTATGGTACGGAACACCTGCAATTTGCAGTGTGTCACAGGCCTGCTACTATCTATGTTCCATTTAGCTTTCGATTCCTTTATGGAAGGTTCTTCCTGCCTCAGGATCAAGGGGCCTGCGGCCTGATACCCTGCCCATCGACAAGATCTGCCTCTGCAGATCTTTCACTTCGTTTTCTGACACCAGGAGAGCGGGATCATCCGCCGTAGCTAGCCCATCC
Organism: Fasciola hepatica; assembly: GCA_948099385.1. Taxonomy (NCBI): domain Eukaryota; kingdom Metazoa; phylum Platyhelminthes; class Trematoda; order Plagiorchiida; family Fasciolidae; genus Fasciola; species Fasciola hepatica. Next base: position 5,900,030 of record CANUEZ040000025.1, read on the forward strand.
GTCGCCCTGCTACACCCACTCTTCTTTTTGGGCTGCCTTGAGATTCTAGGCTTCTGCTCAGTCCGCTAGCCCTCGTCGGTCTACTTCAAGGGGGTTGAGGCATCGACCGCATAGCAAGCTCTTGGAACTGGCCCACTCGCTCTAATGACTATCCCCTCGGGTGCACATCCTACTTCCGCAAAAGGTTTTCTACTACCTGATTGCAGTGTTTTTGGGCCCATGCCTGTGGCACCACCTGGTGGACATTAGTCCTACCTTTAGTCCTGCAGTTTGAAGGCCAGACCGGCCGCCTTCTTGCAAGGAGCACAGACCCACTCGGCTCACTGGTTCTATTTATAAAGGATATAGATGTCCTTTGCTATTTCCGAACACCTTGGGTGAGCCCACCCCTTGCACATCTCGCACTCTATACAATTCAACATACGTTTTCCGCTCTTGGGTGCAAGACATGGATCAGAAACGCGTGGCATACCGAAAAGGGGAAAGCAGCTCAAATTCCCTTTAACTGAACGCAAAATAACTTAGAGTCTTGCGAGTACAGCTCTTTAAAACACAAGCACAAAAACCTCCAGGCGAGAAAAGATTGCTTCACAAAAACACCGAAAACTGCTCGGCAATGCTACCAGGAGAGGGAAAAATATTTTCCGAACAAAAAGCAGCTTAAATGCAATTCTGATAAGCTCAGTAATAATAATAAAATGCGCAGTTAAAAAAGTGACACACAGGGTGTGATCGGCTGATTATCATGATGACTTATGCCCGTGATGACTTGTTTTTATTGACCTCAGCACTACCGACCGGATGTGACGTCCAACTTCATCACTTATGAATGATGTTGGCACAGCATCCTTTAAAAATGGAGAATTCGAAAAACGAATAACGAACCGTGATGGACGTTGATCTTATCCCCGGCTTTTGAATCTTTGTAGATCTATAACTACCGGGTAGATTTCCAACTCTATGCAGATTCATGCTAATGGGGACCTCCAGAAACATACGCACCGTCTCGCTTTGCGTCCATTTCTGTCATCGGATCTGACTGCCTTACATTGGCTGTGGCATTTTGCTGATATCGCATTCCATTCTATCCGGTTGGCAAAAGCCGGAGAACTTTATCCCTGAGTCTCTCCGGTCCCCAAGCAGCAAGCCGAACGTGCTCTCAATTCGGAGCACGTTGGGCCGGGTCGGACTGACGTTGGGCTAACTCATTAGAATTGTTGGACGGCGCTACCTGCGCCTAATTGGGGTCTCGTTGGGCTAGCCAAACGTTCGAAAAAGTCGCTAGAAACGAACACTTTTCCTTTTCCCAATCCATCTTAACTGCCAGATTCTTAGTCTATTTCACCTTTACTCATCCTTTCGATCGAAACCACTAGTAAAGCACTGGAAAAACACCTTGTTTGTGAGTGTTGTGTTCGGCCTGAACAGGCATGTGCTCAGACAGACGATCTTGCACGCACACACACGCACGTACACAGCTGACGTTGGCCGTGCTTGGTCCCGGACGGCGTTGACCAGTCAGACTGTTTCACGTGTTGCGCGACCTTGCACTACGTGGTCCGATGGTGCCGTTGTCCTACACTTCTGATTATATGCATGAATGACTCGCACTTGCAGACTCGTTCGCGTTTTCACGTGCTTGCTTGTACTGGTGCTTAATGTACGTTGCTGCGGGAATATACGTTTATCCATACAGGTGAGCCTTTCTTCTTTAACCGAACTGTGAGCACAACAGTGATAATCAGATAGCTTATCACAATAACTGTACGCTGAAAACTTGTAAGGCAAGATATGCCGTTTTTATAGAGCGGGAGTATCTTGGTAAATACCGTGATACTTTTATTATTGCATTTCTTGTGAAATCCCACAAGATTCTGTGCACTCTTTGAAGGCACATGTTAGAGGTGGTTTTAGCCCAAAGTTAGCCCAACGTTTGCTCAACAGAGTTGGGTATTGTGCTGCTTGTATTGTTACCCCAAAACAACTGTGCGTTGATAACAACGTGACTTTGGTCAGCGCAGTCCCAGTGTCACGAGGATTACTTGCCAAGACCCCGCGACGACTGCACAATTATCACGTTAATTTGAGGCCACCATGTTCCAGTTGGCTACTCATCCTTTTGGCCGAGACAGCTGCCTCGGCCTTTTCCACCACGGAGGCCAAAATGCCATCTACAGAAAAATATACCAAAGGTCAAGCCCGACGTCTTATAGGTACGCATACCTAAACAGGCTTGCTATGTATTCAGCGCGAATCTCGCCGAAAAGATGTGCTGTAGGCCGAAACTCTTTTGAACTTTCGATGAGATCATAGTTGGATGCCATAAGAACCGGGGAGTGTCTCGGTCACTTCCGGGTACACATGCTTACAAAAATGCCCTCATTTTCAGAAGACAGATTGAACTGTCCCCGCCGAAAACGAAACATAATATCAACCAAATTAGCGACCGAATTAGGACCAGGCCAGAGATGGTCATTAGGTGATTTAGCGTTGAACATAGCTGAGCAATCAAAACTGCATAAACCTCCTCTGACTTCTTGGAACTCAATACTGCATGATGAGGAGGATACCAGCATAAGCTTCTTTGCTCTGGACCTTTCCGGTTCAGAATGGCAAGACCTTCCTCTAGCCAAAGGTCCGCGACAATTGAGAGGTTGTCTTCAGACTTGAAATCCTGGAGCAACCTCTTATTTAAAGATGCTAGACGGTCAAGAGCTCAGATAAAATTGAACTTTTGGTTGCCATATCCATCCCTCCACGGCAAGCCGACACAGATGCTGCTTTCCCGCTTTCAAAGTCTTCTCCGAATATCTATTTTCCGTGCTCCCTCGACTGACGTCCTACTCTCAAGCGAACCACTATCAACAATGTCCAGAAGACAGAACGTTTAAGGATTTTTCCAGCTGCTGCAGGGTAACACACACTGTAACATCTTGAAGTACCCGTCCACTGCTGTTACATAAGGGACTCTGTAAAACCCAACCGAACGGAATATGATCAGAACATGGATGGCCCTTATGGCCCCACCTTTGTTTCAATGTCCGGCAAACATGTAGCGATTTGGAAATGACTTGGCTTGATTGTGCAAATTCGTGACCAAAAATTATTGTAGAAAAACAATCAATTGGCACTTCGCTCTAAGCAGTTAGTATGTTGCTAGATGCCACAGGGCTGTGCGTTGTTTGTCTGCTTACCGTGAGGACAAATGATTTCTGCCGATTGAAAACATTTTTGACTGCTCTGCTTGCGGACTGTTGAGCCTTTTGTTCTCCTAGCTAGTGTTCCATCCGGAGTCGCGCCCAAAGGTAAACGTGAACAACATTGTTTCAATACAAACCGTCTTCCACCTGTACCACGAAAGTTTACCATCTTTTGACACGTGCCGGGATTTTGGCTTGTTGCTGGTTTTACAGGCCACTCTCAGTATCTAATTATTACCTGGTATCCGGAGTAATAAAAACATATGGCACTTCCAGCCCCAGTAAAAAATCAACTTTTGGATGAGGATGGAGAGGGAACGGAATATACTCAAAATGATATCACTTAGTCAAAGAGGTTTCGACCGGTAAAACAGCCGTAAAATCCAGGATGAAATGGGTTATGTAGATTGCTTTCCCTTCTACTTATTCTCTACCATCCACTGAATTCGTTATCGCTGTTACACATTTGCTGGTTCAAAACAAAGATCCTTTTGGAGTACTCAAACACATTTGCTTCCAAACAATTTGACCTCACCTGTTCAGCCACCATGGCGTTCATGATGGTTACGTCACTTCCAGTATTCAGCAGGGCGCTAATCACAAATGTTTCTTTGGAAGCTTCGAATCTACGGACGTTATAACTTAACACACATCGAAGCCGTCTGTGAACTTTTGACGAGACGCACTTATAACTTGTGAAGAAGCTTTTTGATGCAGAAGTTGATGATGAAAGCTTTACAGCTTTTCTCCTCAAGCAGCTTCCGGTGGCGACACTTACCGGCAAGATGAGCCGCATGGATAATTGTAAAACAAAGTTTATGTTCCGGGGCTGTACTGTAAGGTTGGTTAAACCTTACTCCGCGGTTTCCTTAATAAACGCGTGCTTCGGTCCTTTGTACTGCAGGGACCACTTGCACATTACTCTAATACTCGGCACTATACGAATATGTTAACCAGAACAGTATTCTCCACGACCCGTGAGAACAAGAAGGCGATTTGGAGAGATAGTGGTTAGCGTGTATTTGGGAGCGTGTGTGAGAGCGTGCGCAAGAGCAACGGCCAAATGGCCACCAAGCTTAGCAGTCTGCGTTCGGTTAAACAATAGACGTGGTAGAGGTATGAGCGAAGATGGCAACCGCTACAGGGGCCTCCTCCCAGAAGTCCGATAGAATTAGGCTTAGATCGTGGCGGTAAACCGGAAGTATTAATAATAATAATAATAATAATAATAATAATAATAATAATGGTTTATTTCGGGAACGCCCGATGCATGCCATGTGCATGATCTTGTTGATACAGGTGATGGAATGGACAGATATAATTCATGGAAATATGAAGACTCTCATGAAACTGTTGGATAAAAAGGCTCAGAAGGGGGAGTAAAGTAGGATGAAAATAGGCCAAACGTATGCACACCATAGAGATTGCGTGGAGTTTAAATGAGCTCAAGAGCGGATTTGAATGGGCGCCCGGTGGGTTTGAAAGTCAAGGTCAGGTGGACCGAGTGGCTGGTCCGGGCAATAACATATACAGGCTGACTGATAAACATGAGAAAGGCTGGAAATCGGTATAAGGAACCGCAGTAGCGAGGAACGATGGAGAAAAAGGTGAGGTGCACTGCAGTGGATTAGATGACAATGAAGCATTGGTACTTTGCAGTGAATTGTCGGCGGACAGGACACAAAACTCACCGTAAAACACGCAGCGAGCAATGCAAGACGTAGAGGGATGATCAGATGACAAAAACGATTTAGAAGGATTGGATACGGTGGATGTGAGGCACAGATGTATATTTGCTGGATGCCTATGATGACGGTCGTTGGGATGATAGCAAGAGAAATGGCCGGAGAGGAACTGCAAGATGCAGAGCGCGTGCACATAGATATATATGCGTAAGTTTATATATATATATATATATGTAGATTTATTATATATATATATATATATATGTATATTTTACAGGTTTAGGAAAAGCAGGAGCAATAACAATGGGGTCCTAGAAAGAAATTATCAGTCATTAGGAGGAGTAGATAATGTTAGATCAATTGGTTGTAGAATTAAATTTGGAATGTCGTGGTGGATTAACTTCATGACAACTGCACATGGCAGCACAACGGAGAGAAAAATAGAATGTGGAAGCACAGAAGTGATGAAGACTGTGAGGAGCAGTTCATGGAAGAGTGAAGATGGAAGACAGGATCAAGGAAAACAGGTAAGAATGGGTCTAATTATTTGATCAATGCAGGTGCGAGATGTAGTGATGGACCAGAGGAATCGGGTAGTGACAGGTCAAAGAATTTGGAATTGTAAAAGAACACGGTGACGTAACGTTGTCATTACAGTGGTGGAACATGGAAAAGCGGACCACACTGGAAGGTACAGAAAGATGCCTGCAGCGAGCAATAAACGGATCAAGGGATGAAAGCAATGACCGAGGAGACACAGGTAAGAAATCACCAATCAGATCATTTTACTGCAGATGAAACACGAAGGAGACGGACAAGGAAGCGGGACGCCCCGAGATAAGTGAACCAGTAATAGAACAAAAAGGCCACAAAAAATGAATACGCAACGGAGTTGGGGCAATGGAGTTGGAGATCTGTGTGCCGGTAGACAATTGAACAGGAACTCCTCGTAGCTTGCCCGCTACGCTGTTGGTGACGTCGAACGACCGCTGATAATTTTAACGGTGCCTGTACTCTCGAGGTCCGATGTACGTAGGTCCAACTGTGTTTCGGCGCCCACGGGTCTCATACGCATGTGAGCCTGAACATGCCGCTTCCGACCCATATAGGAGGGCTTCTAGTTGTGATCTCCGGTACCACGCTGACCAATCGCTGTCCACTAAGTGGTTGGCTCTTTGAACGTGCACCGGAGTCAGAGAGGCTACGGATGAACCCAATGTGATTGTGTTTATCCGTCTGAGAGGGCAAGGTAAACTGGAACAAAATAGCGCTTGAGGGCGACGACTGATGTTGGACCGTAATAACCACACACGAAAGATGTTCGGTGTTGTAGTGGTCGCTAGGAGACCAGAAGAAAATGAATTCATAATTACCGATTGTAATTTCACAGGTTTTTTGGTTGGTAAATCCATGGTGAGCTTCTAAACATATTGTTAACAATCAGTTGTAAAAATCGTCACGAAATCGGCGAAGCGGACGGGATTTCGTAGTTGGCGACCGCGACGGCTACTTCGCGTTGCGGGTATGGTTGGAGATTCTGATGGACTGGCTGCCTAGTCCTCACTAGGCATTATTTCGTGTGGTTCGAGTAATAACCCGCTCGATGCCTAGGCCCTGCTGTCAGTGCGCGCGTCTAATGCCCGTCTTCAGCGTTATACTACTGGTCGCACCTAACCCATTGGCTACATAGACGTGAGGCTAGTCTACATCTTCCACGAGACCAAATGACCGATGGCGGGCGTGAAGGGTCACATAGATGTTGTCCTCGTAAAGGGCCGTCCGGTCCTGGATGTATGTGCTGGAGTGAGTGTGTGTGAGCGTGTGTGTGTGTGTGTGTGTGTGTGCCGGGGTGTACAATGAAATCACAGGTATGGCTACACATCAAAGGAGGACTTTCTGCAATGTCAACAAAAGACCGTGTGGCAAGAAAACGAGTAAAATGTAGCATGTGTGTGTGACCTAAGCTCCGCTACTTCCACATTTGCAATGGGCATTCGGTAACGTCAACGAAAAGCAAAACAACGAACACTGTCACGTTTGATGGGGTTACGGGATGTAGAGTGCGTCGCGCATGTGTATGTGTTGGGATCTACAATGAAATCGCACTCATCACCACATATCGGGAAGAACCTTCTGTAATGTCAACGAAAGACCGCGAGCACCTTAACGTGTTTGACGGAGACCGTGTGGTATATATGTTGTTTCTTTATCCACCTCGATGACTAGTGTGAAAAGGTCTACTGGGCCTCAGGGTTATCAGCTCCTCCGTCTTCGCTCTCGAGTAGGTTGATACTGCGTATGTCACGAATGAGCACTCCGTTAGCTGTCTTCACCTTCGCCGTTCTTATCATTCCGTCAGTACTTTTGATGGTTTCCGTAACTACTCCCAAAGACCAAGCGCTGAAATGTGCGCGTTCGTCGGCGATCATAGCCACGTCCCCAACTTTGAATGGTCTTGTTTTCGCCAGCCACTTCTGTCGAGTCTGCAAAGCCGGTAGGTACTCCCGCAGCCATCGACTCCAGAAGACCTTGGCCAGATAGTTCGCTTGCTTCCATCCGTGGAGGTAGCTCCCACGAAGGTTTACCGGCCCTTGGAAACCCTCGTTCGATCTTAGCGTCAATAAGTCGTTCGGGGTGAGCGCCAGGTGGGTGGGGTCGCCGTTCAATACTGAAACCAGGGGGCAGTTGTTCAGGATTCGCTCCACCTCAGTCATGACGGTGTTCAGCGTCTCGTCGTCGGACGGCTGCTGCTCCATGATTGACAGCAATATCCGTCTGGCGGACCGGATCATGCTTTCCCATACGCCGCCTCGGTGGCTGGCATGTGGGGGGTTGAAATGCCATTGTATGCCGTAGGCCACGGTTCGATCCTACGGTTCGTTCCTGTTTATGTTCTTGTGCCAACGCCGCAATTCCCGGTGAGCGCCCACAAAGTTCGACCCATTATCTGAGTATATATCGGCCGATACGCCTCTTCGGTTGATAAATCTTTGCAAGGCCCGTAGAAACGAATCGGTGGTCATCGAATGTGCGACTTCTAGGTGTACCGCACGTGACTTCATGCACGTCATGATACATCCATATCGCTTTTCTAATCTTTTCCCGCACTTGATCCACAAGGGCCCGAAATAGTCCAACCCAGTGTCACTGAACGGCCACTAGCCCGTAGTCACCCTGCATTCTGGTAGTGGGGCCATGAGTTGTTTACCTGCTATGGCATTGCGTCTCCTGCATTGCACACACCGTTGGATTACGCGTTTTACAGTCTCTCGTCCTCTCAACAACCAAAGGCGCTTTCGGATGACGCTCGTCATGTGACTTTCCCCGGCATGTCCCTCCACGGCGTGGACGTGTTGAATCATTAGCTCTACTACAGGTTGTCTCGCAGGCAGCAGTATAAGATACTTTGTGTCGAAGTTCAGGTGGGCGTTGGGCAGCCTACCATCCACCCGCAGCAGTCCGTCGATGAGTTTGGGGTTTAAACGCTTCAGCTTGCCTCTTGGAGACGGTATGTCTTTATTGGTCGGCCCCACTTCTTCTGCCCTCTTGAGTTCTCGGGTAAAAGCCTCGCGTCGTATCATCCTGAAAATATCGTACTCTGCCGCTTGTAGCTCATCGGGACCTATCGGGCCGACCCGTATCCGGCCTGAGGGCCGTAGCCCTTTCATAACTAGTAAATTTTTCTTGAACCTGGTTAACCAAACTAGCGAGCGAAGCGTCTTCATCCAGGAAGAAAACCTGACCGGTCGCGATAGGATGGATGTCGCTTCGACGACAGTGGCCGCTATCACTACGCCTTTGATCTCCAGTTCCACTTCCGTAGGGGGTTTTAATTCGAACACGGGCCAGTCCTGTTTGGGCAAGTGCAGGAAGTTTGGCCCTCTCGTCCACGTGTCTAGTTGCCTGAAGTTGTTCGCACCTCGGGAGCACAGGTCGGCCGGGTTATCGCCAGACCTGACATGATTCCACTGGTTCGTGGCTGATTCATCGTGGATAATCGTGAGTCGGTTAACAACGAAAGTACTAAACCGGCTCCGGACGTTGTTAATGTAGTAAAGTACTATCGTTGAATCCGTCCAGAAGCTAACCGACCAAATGTAGAGATCGAAACATCCCTTCACAGCTTGCACCACCCCGACTGCCAACACGGCTGCGCTGAGTTCAAGGCGTGGGATTGAGACCGACTTCAGTGGAGCAACGCGGTCTTTGGCGACCAGGATCCTCGTGGTATATTGTCCATCTCCTGCGCACCATCGCCCGTACACCACAGCTCCATAACCGACGTCGGATGCAGCAGAAAAGGCATGTAGTTCTCCAGTCCGTGTCGTATGGCCAGGAGTCAAACATCGTGGGATTCTTATGTCCCATAATTTCTTCAAGGCGTTCAGAAATTCTTCCCAATCCAACCGGTCCCCTCGGTCCAGTGACTGGTCCCAATCAACTTTCTTACGGCACAGCCGCTGCAGCAAGATCTTTCCGGGTAGCAGCCATGGTGAGACGAAACCGAGCGGGTCGAACAAACTTGAGACGGCAGATAGTATGCCACGACGGGTTATTGGCAGCTCGGGAACGTTCAGTTCGAAAACAAAATCGTCCGTTTCCGCGTCCCATTGTATCCCTAAGGTGCGCTCGATAGGAAGTGGAGGGCCGCCCAAATCTCTTACCCTTTCGGCCTTTTCGTGATACGAAATGACCTTCAGCACTTCTGAAGCGCTCGACATCCATTTAGTTAGATGGAAGCCGCCCTCTTCCAGCAATCTCGTCAGACCCCTGAACTGCTCTAGAGCTGATTCCACATCATCGAATGACCCAAGGTAGTCGTCGACGTAGAAGTTCCTGCTGACGCTTTCTACCACCGTCCGATGTACAAGATCGCCATGTTTGTTCGCTGATTGTCGGCGGGCGTAGTTTGCACAAAATGGTGACGATATGGCTCCAAAGGGGTGGACGGTCATCCTATAGTTCACCACTGCGTTGTCCCGGTCGCTCTCTTCCCACCACGGGAAACGCAACGCATGTCGTTCTTCTACCGGTATTTTCACCTGATGGAACATTTCCCTAATGTCGGCGGACAAAGCCACTTTACCCACTCTGAAACGGCACAGAACATCGATCAGTGGTGTGGTCCAGTCAGGCCCCTGTAGTAGGCGATCGTTTAACGACTTGCCCTGAAACTTGGCCGCACAGTCGAAAACCACCCGCAGTTTATTGGGTTTCTTGGGGTTGATAACCGGATGGTGAGGCAGATACCAGATACCCCTTTTGCTGTCGGTGTTGGCAAGCACCTTTTCAACGTAACCGAGGGCCTCGTTTCGCTTCATCAAATCCGTGTGTCGTTCCCACAAATTCTGGTCTCGAATGAAGCGTTCTTTTAGTCGTAGTAATCGTTGGAGAACATAATTTCTGTTGTCAGTCCACGGGTCGACCAATGTGCGCCATGGGAGGGGAACCTCGAACTGTTTTTTGAGGCCTCTAGTGCCTTGCCGTACCGTTTGTAGAGCAGAATGATCCTCTTGAGACAACGATGGTCTTTCGTCTCCAATGTCATGAAACTCGTTTTCATACAGCCGTTGCAGATGATACTCTATGCGATCCGTTTCGGCGGATAAGTAATTCACGGAACCAGGTACCCCTACTGGACCGTATAACATCCATCCCAGAGCCGTGCGTACGGCATAAGGTGCCTGGCGGTCGCCCACTCTCTGGTCAAGCACCCAATGCACCTCTGGCACGTCGCAGCCGATGAGGAGATCCACTTCATCATCTTCCCAGTCTACAACGGTTACATCCTGCAGGTGGGACCACCGAGTCAAGATTGCGTTCACCGACCTTGGTGCTCGCATGGGGAGATCTGCTAACGTGAATGCCTCCGTTGGTTCAATTTCCTCGTTAGTGTCTAGAGAGATGAGTTGAAGCCTCAATCTACCGGCAGTCATTACCTGTGTTCCGCCCACCGTGCTCACTGCCAACGACGTCGCACCTTTAGCCAGTCGGTGTTTGTCGGCAAACCGCCCTTTCACTAAAGTGGTGTCGGATCCACTATCAACGAAAGCCAACGCCTCGACTACCCCAGTCGGAGTCACTACTCCCACGGCCACTACGCCTAAAAGTACCGGTTTACTGGCTGATCGTGACGTTGAACAAATAACGCTGGGTTTGGTACTCGCCTCGGATATGGTTACTCTCGCCTGATGCAACAGCCGATGGTGTCTGCCCGTGCAGCCCTCGTAACCACATCGGTTCCTTGTCCTACAGGCTGCTGCCCGGTGCGTGGTGTTGAGACAGATAAAACATGCTCCTGCAATGCTCGCCATTCCCCACCGTTCGTCTATTGTGGCGTTGCCGAACTTGGGGCATTCTGGTAGGCCATGGCTAGTACCACAGGATCTGCGATTGGGTTGCGCCGTAGCATCTCGTGAAATGACATGTGTATTGGTCCAAGGCTGGTGTTTTGGATGTTCCAGTACAGGAGTTGGAGCTTGGCTAGTACTGGGCTCGCTTGCTCGGTTGCTGTCCCGGATGAGTCGGCCGAACCTGCTGTCAGCTATCTTCGTTTGCCTGCCCAAGTATTCGGTCAGGTCTTTGAAGTTGGCTTCTCTGTCGCTTCGGCTTATCCGTTCTGCTTCTTCCGCCCACTGACCCTGTAGTTCGGGAGAGAGGTGACGGACTATGTTTTCCAAAGTGTGCATGGCGTCTAGGTCAGCCCTGTAACCTAAATGATCGAGGGCTATTGAGCAGTTCTGCATCTTGATCACCAGGTCGGCCATGGTGTAGACGTCGCCCTTGGTTCTCTTTGCCTCTACCATCACGCCCTCCATCAGGTAACGGGCTACTTTGAAGGGTTGGCCAAACGAGTCCCTCAGAATCTTTCTTGCCCTTGTGTAGCCTTGTTCTGGATCGAGCATGGTGCACCCGTCGATAGCTTCTCTTGCTCGGCCTCGGCAGTAGTGAGTAAGGTAGAGAAGCTTTTGCCCAGGGTCGGTTACCTTATTTTCAACGAACGTCTCGAACTGCTTGACAAACTTGCAGTATTGCTCAGCTTGCCCGTCGAAAACCGTTAGTTCCACTCTAGGCAGGTCGATCGATGGTGGTTTGTAGTCGGCGACCGGCGTGGGGTTCCCTACCTTATTGCACTCTAACCTATCGGAAGTGTCGAAGTCGCTGGTCTCGTGCTCTCGCTGTTTCTGTGTACACTTCTCTGCTTCATGCGCCTGTAGTCTAGCCGAAAGTAACTGTTGCTCTAGTTCTAGTATTCTCAGCTTATATAAATCGACATCCTTACGATCAATATTGCTTTCAATAACACATGAGCTAGCACTGACAGGACTAGGCAATCCAGCATTAACTAAAGAATCATATGTACCCAAAACCTCCCCAGAGACTTGCCGTATTACTTCCTGTCCGGATTCGACTGCTTTTGATCCTTTTCTTGGCATTTTGCGTGATTTTTCCTCGTTCCAAATAGATCTATTGAGTATTGTTACGAACGCTTGAGCAATGCGTAGCCGAATTCGCAACGGATCCCGAAATCAGAAGACGATTATCCGTGATATTCCACGATACTAGATTATTAAAATAAACAATGACATAAACAATATACAACCCTCAATAATACGATCACAGGGACTCAACAACGAGAAACCGAATAGCAGCGTGTGAGCAGACAGCACGTGCGTCACGCAGGTCCTGAACAAGGATGTGCCAAAATAGCGCTCTGGGCGCGAACAAACAACAATTGGTCGAGAAAAACAACCAGTTCGTAAAGACAAGTCAATAGTGTATGGAAATGAGCGATAATGGGAAAAACACTGAATCGCGAGGGAAAAAGGGGGATTTTTCACGACCGGCTGTTACACACTCCTTCTCCTACAGTAAGTTCGGGTATTGGGGGCGCCTGTGGGCCCTCCATTCTTTCCTCCAAACTATTTTCTGGTCGATATATGCTCTTGAAGAATTCCAACGGCATGTCAGCCTTGTCTTTGACGTTTAGAGCTAGTCGTCCCTGTGCTCCTTCCAAAGTTGCTACGCTCTCTCTCATTCGTTTGTGAGATTGCACGTAGGCGTAGAATCACTTTGGGTTTGTGCGGACCGACGCCGCTAACCGACGCTCGAAAGCATATTTCTCCACTCTTTGGATTTCTTGAGCCCTGTTCCTAGCCATCTTATAGCTATTCAATGCCCCCTGAGTTCTGTACAGCTTGTAAGCCGCCCATCGTTGCCTACGAATAACTATGGCCTTGCGGACTTTTGACTTCCATAATGGGGGTAGATTTCTACTGCTTGCCACCGTCAGGGGTGCGAACTCATCTGTAAGTTCGAGTAGCCCCATCTTGATGGTCTCCCAACGTTCCTCTACGGAGGCATTTGTGTGTCTCGGTGTCCACTGAATTTCCTCCGCCGCCCTCTTTAGTTCACCTGTGTTGATTCTCCCATAGCGCCGACGTAACACGTTTTCCTTCGGCGCCTTGCTTAGTCTTAGTGTGACCCTTAGGACTACATGATCACTTTTTCCAAGTGGCTCTTCCCACCTAATTTCCTTAACGTCCTGATGGTGCTGCTTTATGATTAAGTCAAGGAGAGACGGGCGCTGCCCACCTCTGTGTCTAGTGGCCTGTGTCACATGCTGCGTAAGTGCATGTAACTGGACCCACTGCAGAAACTTGTCGCCCGTTGATCCCCTAGGTGCGATCCCGCTTTCCCAGTTAATTTCGGGTAGGTTGAGATCCCCTAGTAAGATGAACTCCTTTGTCTGTGCCAACACCGCATCCAGCATTTGGAAGAGCTCAACGACTTCTTCATCCGTGGCTAGCGGTGCCCTGTAGATACAGATAATGCATACTGTACGCCCCTCGATCCTAATAAAGCAGGATCTGACCTGTACATTACCGGAGACTAAGTTGAACGGAGCCTCCCAATGGCCTATATCGGTCCGTATTAGAAGTGCCACTCCGCCTCCTGCCTTTCATCTGTTCTATCCTGTCTGTAGGCAGCGTATCCCTGGAAGCGCATGTCAGCATATGGCTTTATCCAAGTTTCCGTCAACGCAACGACATCAGACTCTGCGATCCTAGCCGTCAACTCCCCTCTTTTTCCTTGGAGACTGCAGGTGTTGGTGTATCATATTGACGGTTCCCTGGTCCTCGTTACTGACTTCATTGCTAGTTCTAGGGCTAGGGTATCCTCGGGCGCAATCTCCGAGGTGATGCCCCGTTTTTTGCCTCTAAAGGTGTCGGCGGCGTAGCATCTTGCATATCGAGTGACACTCTGAGTTTCGTGGCTTTTTATTTTCCACCCTTCGACCCGGTGTCAGGCTCGACATGCACAAAGGACGTTCCTCAATTTTGAGTCGCCGTACCGATGGCCCGGGAAGGTCCTGCGACCACCTCAGCCCAACTGGTTTCCTCGGCTTTTCCCTCTGATACCTTCAACTTCGCGGGTTGCACCAGAGAGGACTTTTTGGGAGTCTCCTTTAGAATCGGTCTGGCTGGCTGTACTTTCTCAACACCAACCGGACTGAATGTCCTGTGAGTCCCTTTCCTTTTGGTCTTTCGAACTTCCTGATCTTTGGCTTTTTGTATACCGGAGCCTGAAGCCACCTTTGGTACCTGGATTACTCCTTGGGCCTTAGGTGTTGACTTCCCAAGAGGAGTCACCTCCAGTTTCGCTATATGTAGCTTCGGCCTCTTAAGATCAGGTGTGCCCGTAATACGGCAAGTCTCTGGGGAGGTTTTGGGTACATTTGATTCTTTAGTTAATGTTAGATCGCCTAGTCCTGTCAGTGCTAGTTCATGTGTTAATGAGAGCAATATTGATCGTAGGGATGTTGATTTATATAGGCTGAGAATACTAGACCTAGAACATCAGTTACTATCAGCTAGACTACAGGCGCAGGAAGCAGAGAAGAAGTGTACACAGAAAGAGCGAGAGCACGAGACCAGCGACTTCGACACCTCCGATGGATTAGGGTGCAATAAGATAGGGAACCCCATGCCGGTCGCCGACTACAAACCACCATCGATCGACCTGCCTAGAGTGGAACTAACGGTTTTCGACGGGCGAGCTGAGCAATACTGCAAGTTTGTCAAGCAGTTCGAGACGTTCGTTGAAAATAAGGTAACCGACCCTGGGCAAAAGCTTCTCTACCTTACTCACTACTGCCGAGGCCGAGCAAGAGAAACTATCGACGGGTGCGCCATGCTCGACCCGGAACAAGGCTACACAAGGGCAAGGAAGATTCTAAGGGACTTGTTTGGCCAACCGTTCAAAGTAGCCCGTAATCTAATAGAGGGCGTGATGGTAGAGGCAAATAGAACCAGAAGCGACGTCTACACCATGGCCGACCCGGTGATTAAGATGCAAAACTGCTCAATAGCCCTCGATCATTTAGGTTACAGGGCTGACCTAGACGCCATGCACACTTTGGAAAACATAGTCCGTCACCTCTCTCCCGAACTACAGGGTCAGTGGGCGGAAGAAGCAGAACGGATAAGCCGAAGCGACAGAGAAGCCAACTTCAAAGACCTGACCGAATACTTGGGCAGGCAAACGAAGATAGCTGACAGCAGGTTCGGCCGACTCATCCGGGACAGCAACCGAGCAAGCGAGCCCAGTACTAGCCAAGCTCCAATTCCTGTACGGGAACATCCAAAATACCAGCCTTGGACCAATACACATGTCATTTCACGAGATGCTACGGCGCAACCCAATCGCAGATCCTGTGGTACTAGCCATGGCCTACCAGAATGCCCCAAGTTCGGCAACGCCACAATAGACGAACGGTTGGGAATGGCGAGGATTGCAGGAGCATGTTTTATCTGTCTCAACACCACGCACCGGGCAGCAGCCTGTAGGACAAGGAACCGATGTGGTTACGAGGGCTGCACGGGCAGACACCATCGGCTGTTGCATCAGGCGAGAGTAACCATATCCGAGGCGAGTACCAAACCCAGCGTTATTTGTTCAACGTCACGATCAGCCAGTAAACCGGTACTTTTAGGCGTAGTGGCCGTGGGAGTAGTGACTCCGACTGGGGTAGTCGAGGCGTTGGCTTTCGTTGATGGTGGATCCGACACCACTTTAGTGAAAGGGCGGTTTGCCGTCAAACACCGACTGGCTAAAGGTGCGACGTCGTTGGCAGTGAGCACGGTGGGCGGAACACAGGTAATGACTGCCGGTAGATTGAGGCTTCAACTCATCTCTCTAGACACTAACGAGGAAATTGAACCAACGGAGGCATTCACGTTAGCAGATCTCCCCATGCGAGCACCAAGGTCGGTGAACGCAATCTTGACTCGGTGGTCCCACCTGCAGGATGTAACCGTTGTAGACTGGGAAGATGATGAAGTGGATCTCCTCATCGGCTGCGACGTGCCAGAGGTGCATTGGGTGCTTGACCAGAGAGTGGGCGACCGCCAGGCACCTTATGCCGTACGCACGGCTCTGGGATGGATGTTATACGGTCCAGTAGGGGTACCTGGTTCCGTGAATTACTTATCCGCCGAAACGGATCGCATAGAGTATCATCTGCAACGGCTGTATGAAAACGAGTTTCATGACATTGGAGACGAAAGACCATCGTTGTCTCAAGAGGATCATTCTGCTCTACAAACGGTACGGCAAGGCACTAGAGGCCTCAAAAAACAGTTCGAGGTTCCCCTCCCATGGCGCACATTGGTCGACCCGTGGACTGACAACAGAAATTATGTTCTCCAACGATTACTACGACTAAAAGAACGCTTCATTCGAGACCAGAATTTGTGGGAACGACACACGGATTTGATGAAGCGAAACGAGGCCCTCGGTTACGTTGAAAAGGTGCTTGCCAACACCGACAGCAAAAGGGGTATCTGGTATCTGCCTCACCATCCGGTTATCAACCCCAAGAAACCCAATAAACTGCGGGTGGTTTTCGACTGTGCGGCCAAGTTTCAGGGCAAGTCGTTAAACGATCGCCTACTACAGGGGCCTGACTGGACCACACCACTGATCGATGTTCTGTGCCGTTTCAGAGTGGGTAAAGTGGCTTTGTCCGCCGACATTAGGGAAATGTTCCATCAGGTGAAAATACCGGTAGAAGAACGACATGCGTTGCGTTTCCCGTGGTGGGAAGAGAGCGACCGGGACAACGCAGTGGTGAACTATAGGATGACCGTCCACCCCTTTGGAGCCATATCGTCACCATTTTGTGCAAACTACGCCCGCCGACAATCAGCGAACAAACATGGCGATCTTGTACATCGGACGGTGGTAGAAAGCGTCAGCAGGAACTTCTACGTCGACGACTACCTTGGGTCATTCGATGATGTGGAATCAGCTCTAGAGCAGTTCAGGGGTCTGACGAGATTGCTGGAAGAGGGCGGCTTCCATCTAACTAAATGGATGTCGAGCGCTTCAGAAGTGCTGAAGGTCATTTCGTATCACGAAAAGGCCGAAAGGGTAAGAGATTTGGGCGGCCCTCCACTTCCTATCGAGCGCACCTTAGGGATACAATGGGACGCGGAAACGGACGATTTTGTTTTCGAGCCAAATGTTCCCGAGCTGCCAATAACTTGTCGTGGCATACTATCTGCCGTCTCAAGTTTGTTCGACCCGCTCGGTTTCGTCTCACCATGGCTGCTACCCGGAAAGATCTTGCTGCAGCGGCTGTGCCGTAAGAAAGTTGATTGGGACCAGTCACTGGACCGAGGGGACCGGTTGGATTGGGAAGAATTTCTGAACGCCTTGAAGAAATTATGGGACATAAGAATCCCACGATGTTTGACTCCTGGCCATACGACACGGACTGGAGAACTACATGCCTTTTCTGCTGCATCCGACGTCGGTTATGGAGCTGTGGTGTACGGGCGATGGTGCGCAGGAGATGGACAATATACCACGAGGATCCTGGTCGCCAAAGACCGCGTTGCTCCACTGAAGTCGGTCTCAATCCCACGCCTTGAACTCAGCGCAGCCGTGTTGGCAGTCGGGGTGGTGCAAGCTGTGAAGGGATGTTTCGATCTCTACATTTGGTCGGTTAGCTTCTGGACGGATTCAACGATAGTACTTTACTACATTAACAACGTCCGGAGCCGGTTTAGTACTTTCGTTGTTAACCGACTCACGATTATCCACGATGAATCAGCCACGAACCAGTGGAATCATGTCAGGTCTGGCGATAACCCGGCCGACCTGTGCTCCCGAGGTGCGAACAACTTCAGGCAACTAGACACGTGGACGAGAGGGCCAAACTTCCTGCACTTGCCCAAACAGGACTGGCCCGTGTTCGAATTAAAAACCCCTACGGAAGTGGAACTGGAGATCAAAGGCGTAGTGATAGCGGCCACTGTCGTCGAAGCGACATCCATCCTATCGCGACCGGTCAGGTTTTCTTCCTGGATGAAGACGCTTCGCTCGCTAGTTTGGTTAACCAGGTTCAAGAAAAATTTACTAGTTATGAAAGGGCTACGGCCCTCAGGCCGGATACGGGTCGGCCCGATAGGTCCCGATGAGCTACAAGCGGCAGAGTACGATATTTTCAGGATGATACGACGCGAGGCTTTTACCCGAGAACTCAAGAGGGCAGAAGAAGTGGGGCCGACCAATAAAGACATACCGTCTCCAAGAGGCAAGCTGAAGCGTTTAAACCCCAAACTCATCGACGGACTGCTGCGGGTGGATGGTAGGCTGCCCAACGCCCACCTGAACTTCGACACAAAGTATCTTATACTGCTGCCTGCGAGACAACCTGTAGTAGAGCTAATGATTCAACACGTCCACGCCGTGGAGGGACATGCCGGGGAAAGTCACATGACGAGCGTCATCCGAAAGCGCCTTTGGTTGTTGAGAGGACGAGAGACTGTAAAACGCGTAATCCAACGGTGTGTGCAATGCAGGAGACGCAATGCCATAGCAGGTAAACAACTCATGGCCCCACTACCAGAATGCAGGGTGACTACGGGCTAGTGGCCGTTCAGTGACACTGGGTTGGACTATTTCGGGCCCTTGTGGATCAAGTGCGGGAAAAGATTAGAAAAGCGATATGGATGTATCATGACGTGCATGAAGTCACGTGCGGTACACCTAGAAGTCGCACATTCGATGACCACCGATTCGTTTCTACGGGCCTTGCAAAGATTTATCAACCGAAGAGGCGTATCGGCCGATATATACTCAGATAATGGGTCGAACTTTGTGGGCGCTCACCGGGAATTGCGGCGTTGGCACAAGAACATAAACAGGAACGAACCGTAGGATCGAACCGTGGCCTACGGCATACAATGGCATTTCAACCCCCCACATGCCAGCCACCGAGGCGGCGTATGGGAAAGCATGATCCGGTCCGCCAGACGGATATTGTTGTCAATCATGGAGCAGCAGCCGTCCGACGACGAGACGCTGAACACCGTCATGACTGAGGTGGAGCGAATCCTGAACAACTGCCCCCTGGTTTCAGTATTGAACGGCGACCCCACCCACCTGGCGCTCACCCCGAACGACTTATTGACGCTAAGATCGAACGAGGGTTTCCAAGGGCCGGTAAACCTTCGTGGGAGCTACCTCCACGGATGGAAGCAAGCGAACTATCTGGCCAAGGTCTTCTGGAGTCGATGGCTGCGGGAGTACCTACCGGCTTTGCAGACTCGACAGAAGTGGCTGGCGAAAACAAGACCATTCAAAGTTGGGGACGTGGCTATGATCGCCGACGAACGCGCACATTTCAGCGCTTGGTCTTTGGGAGTAGTTACGGAAACCATCAAAAGTACTGACGGAATGATAAGAACGGCGAAGGTGAAGACAGCTAACGGAGTGCTCATTCGTGACATACGCAGTATCAACCTACTCGAGAGCGAAGACGGAGGAGCTGATAACCCTGAGGCCCAGTAGACCTTTTCACACTAGTCATCGAGGTGGATAAAGAAATAACATATATACCACACGGTCTCCGTCAAACACGTTAAGGTGCTCGCGGTCTTTCGTTGACATTACAGAAGGTTCTTCCCGATATGTGGTGATGAGTGCGATTTCATTGTAGATCCCAACACATACACATGCGCGACGCACTCTACATCCCGTAACCCCATCAAACGTGACAGTGTTCGTTGTTTTGCTTTTCGTTGACGTTACCGAATGCCCATTGCAAATGTGGAAGTAGCGGAGCTTAGGTCACACACACATGCTACATTTTACTCGTTTTCTTGCCACACGGTCTTTTGTTGACATTGCAGAAAGTCCTCCTTTGATGTGTAGCCATACCTGTGATTTCATTGTACACCCCGGCACACACACACACACACACACACGCTCACACACACTCACTCCAGCACATACATCCAGGACCGGACGGCCCTTTACGAGGACAACATCTATGTGACCCTTCACGCCCGCCATCGGTCATTTGGTCTCGTGGAAGATGTAGACTAGCCTCACGTCTATGTAGCCAATGGGTTAGGTGCGACCAGTAGTATAACGCTGAAGACGGGCATTAGACGCGCGCACTGACAGCAGGGCCTGGGCAGGCAGAAAAAAATCAGTACCTCTATACCGAACCTTTGACTCTGCTAAGGATCCAGGAGGATTTCAGTGGGAGGTGTAACAGCCGGTCGTGAAAAATCCCCCTTTTTCCCTCGCGATTCAGTGTTTTTCCTAACATCACTCATTTGCCTACACTATTGACTTGTCTTTACGAACTGCTTGTTTCTATGGATCAATTGTTGTTTGTTCGCGCCCAGAGCGCTACTTTGGCACATCCCTGTTCAGGACCTGCGTGACACACGTGCTGTTTGCTCACACGCTGCTATTCGGTTTCTCGTTGTTGAGTCCTTGTGATCGTATTATTGATGTTGGTATATTTTTGATGTCATTGTTCATGTAATAACCTAGTATCGTAGAATATCGCGGATAATCGTCTTTTGATTTCGGGATCCGTTGCGAATTTGGCTACGCATTGCTCAAACGTTCGTTACAACAGGGTCGCCAGTTGCCGCTAGACTTAGGGACCATATGAAGAGGGGAAGTTCAAGGGCTACTAGAAGAGCGTGTTATACTCGTTTCTAGCATGTGTTCGAATTCAGGCTGTGCAAAACGAATCTTGTCCGGTGCTAACCGAAGCGGCCTACTGAGCGCCGGGTGTCCCTTAGTTTCGATATATTGAGTGACCTAGGTGGTCACTGATGGGAGGGGCCCGGCCCGCCGAAAGATAGCCGGGTAGGCGGCTATGAGTTCGCTATAAGGTTGGTGTGCCGGTGGTTGAACGTAAAAAGGCGTGACGTGATTCACTCGCGAACTATAACCAGCAACGACGAGAGTGGTCTGACGATCCACCACTCCGCGGCGCTGTGCATCAACTAACAAGACAAAAGTGCTGCAGGGAACCAATGCCTAGAACTGGGCACGGGACGTCGGCAATGATGAATACCCAACGAAAATTACGTTCTAAACCTAAGTTTAAGGTGAGCGACCGCTGGCCAAATACTGGGATGGCGTGCCATTGGCGGCGCGTAGTGTTTGGGCCTGCGGTGTGCTACTGTCGCGTTTCGGTCGGGAGAGGACGCTCACTTCGGCACCGGTATCTACAAGGAATAGGTTATTTGAGATGATGTCCCTTACGTTCAAAAGGCGACTGTTGTTCTGATACCCGGCTTCGTGAGTCGCCACCACGAGCCGGGGGTTTAGTTTCCCTGATGAGCACCGGGAAACGTACACCCTGGTTTTCATCGTTTGGCTCCCTCACAGAAGCTACTGTGGTATGTACAATACCCTTCTTTTGAAGAGCCGAAACGTCGTCGCATTGACGGGCTATGCAGCCTAGGTGAGTGTGCGCGGTGCCGCTCTTGTGACTCAATTCTTCTCACTGCAAGGCACTGCAGGCTCGCGTCCATTCTAAACAAAACCGACGCGAGGTCGTTAGATGTTGGCAAGGCAAGCGCCGTTGTGACGGAAGGCCTGGTTACTCCAGCTACAGCGGGGATGTATCGTGACATAACGTCATCAGCTATCACTGCAGTTTCCTCCAATGAGCATTTGCGCGTGGCACTTAGTAAAACTGGAATATTATGCAGCAAACACTGCAGCCAAAGTTCCCCTAAGAGCGGGTCCTCACCTACCGTCGGTCTTCTCAAGCGCTGCATCTCACGCAGTAGTTCGGAGGGCTTCCTGCTTCCAAGCTCGATGGTTTGAAGTTGTTTCATACGTTGGTCCTGCTTTGGGGTCGTACGGGCAATGACGGCCTCCTTTAAAGTCTCATAGCTCCGGGAATAGATTGTTACGCCCCTTACTTGCATTGTGATCTCCGGCGGGATGCCGCCTGCTACCCACCTGAAACGGCTGGCGTCGCTGGTTATACGGCAGTTTTCGGATTTTAACTCGACCAGCGTGAACCAGAGTTCTGGATCAGCAGGGATGAATGCCGCTATGTGCAGCGTGATCGCTTCAACGGTGGGGTCTGAGCAGGGTTTCCGTTCAGCAGACATAGCGACTACTTTATCGAACACAGAAGGAAAAAGAAATCAACGACCAATGGGGCAATATAATCTTCGAAAAAAATGTCTACGAACTAGACACCAAAAAATGTGTGGGCAAAAAAAATTATTTAGTAAACCGACCAGGAAAAGCCAGCAGATAGGAAAATAATAAAACACACAAAAAAGGAAGCAGACGGGACCTTGGACGGTAGAAAACAAGGAAACTCACGTGACCTGGGGATCACGTCGGGTTCACCGATTCTAAGGTTGGTTGGGCCTTACTTCGCGGTTTCCTTAGTAAACGCGTGCTTCGGTCCTTTGTACTGCAGGGACCACTTGCACATTATTCCAATACTCGGCACTATACGAATGTGTTAACCAGAACAGTATTCTCCACGACCCGTGAGAACGAGAAGGCGATTTGGAGAGATAGTGGTTAGCGTGTATTTGGGAGCGTGTGTGAGAGCGTGCGCAAGAGCAACGGCCAAATGGCCACCAAGCTTAGCAGTCTGCGTTCGGGTAAACAATAGACGTGGTAAAGGTATGAGCGAAGATGGCCGCCGCTACAGATAACTGCAGTTGTGTTACCTTGATTTTGCACAACAATACGTCTTTTGCGTATTCACACGTTCCAGTGCATATCTGTCCAACTTCTTTATAATCTCAACAGTTATCATCCACCGACCTTGCTCTTACAGGGAATAGGAAAGCAAAATAAAATCCGGCAAACGGCGAGTGAGTAAAGACAAAATAGACGGAAGTTACCGGGTCAGTCTGTGCCGTACGGAAATTTAAAATGTACGAGTATTTTGTTTTTGAATGGCTCTGTAAAAAGTCAAACGGTGAAACAGTGTCAGGTGGGATAAAAAGAAACGCTACCTACGAGACTTTTTGGCCAATGTACATGACCGCAAGATAGAGTTGTTCGCTGCAGCTCAGCTGTTTTGCATTGCGCTGTTTGAGGTGTGGGAATGGCGTCTGTAGTGATGGCTGACGGAACGTTTAGGGCACTGACCCTGAGCAGTGCCCTTTTACTAGATCATCTTCAAGGTGCCCAATCTTACCAGCGTCGACGGATATAGTTTCAAGCTCACCATTTCGATCGGTAAGGTAAACTCGATGACGTTGCTAGAGCACCTTAAATGGACCTTCTTGAGGTCGCTGTAGAGATGTTCTAACGCTATCCTCGCGTATGAAGATGTAGAGGCAAGTGGACAGTTCTGGTGGAATGCAGGCCGATAGAGACTGCGCTCTTGGCGAATGTCTTCGCAAACGGTACATCTGTTCAGCCAACTGTTAAGCATATGAGACACAACCGCCGTCAATCACTCGACCTATAACTAAGTAATCCCCGGATAACTGGAGAGTTTGGCTAAAATGCTAAGTCCGCCGCTGATGCGTTAATATCAGGTTTATAAGACGAAAGCAAACCTTAGAGAAACATTGGAGGAGCATGTGCCCAATCAGGGCTGTCGGAAGCGATGAGTGAAGTTCTGAACAGGTGATGAAAACGCTTAACCGTACCGTTGGCTGCTGGGTGGTGTACTGGAGTACGGGGACGGTGACAACCTAACATACGCAGTTTATCTCCACATAAACGCGACTTAAATTGCAGGCCGCGATCAGTACCTACCACTGCAAGGCCATCGTACAGAGACCCAAAGTTCCATAAGAGCAGCTATCACGGTTTCTGCTTCGTGCGTAACCAATCATCAGGAATGAAAGTTAGGGATAAAACTACAAATAACAGCATCATTTAAACTGGTAAGTTGTGCAAGTACAAGCTTCACATTTCATGTCACGTAGTCATATCTTCCTGATCCTGATGAGATGGATGTCATGGTCGTGTAACCCACTGTGGAAGCCCCATATGCCTTAAATGGCTAAGTGCATTGGTCCGGCACTAGCAGTTAGCAAGAGCAATGGGGCAAATAGTGATTACACTGAATGATGTTAGTAATTGCTTCTAACTGTTAACCTACTAAGTCAAAGCCTTTCTTGCGGGCGGTCTTCTAGGAGGGGGCCTCTGCAGTGATCAGCAGATCACATCCTGTCTAGCACTTGTTTGACTGTGCTTTTTGCGCACGAGGCGACCGCTTGTGCTACTTCCTCGGCACACGCCAGTGTGTGATCTCTGTACTCAGGCCGTGTGAGATTACACGAGGATGGCACTCCACGATTCTTCCTCGTTGTCATCCTCGAAGAAAGCGATCGTAGAAGTTGAGGGAGTGTACCCTTCAGTAATGGTCCATTGCAAAGTAGCAGTTGTTGAATGAAAAATGTTGTGTTTGCCTTTAGTTTTATGATAACGTTCGGCTTACCATTTGAAAGAAGCACACTGACTGTAGTTAACACTAGTAAAGATACATCGAAATGTTGAGAAAAGCATCATGCAACCTAGTGTTTCCGACTTATGTTTCCAAATTTAGTAGGGATATTGAAGTTGAGGGAATGGTGTGGGGGACACAGTCAGTTAGGCGAAGAAGATACACTGATTGCGGCGTTTCGGACTGCAACCGCTCAGCAGCAACATCGCTAAGAAATCAAAGCTATCATTAGTATGATAAACCACGGAGCGAGCCATCAATAGCAATATCAGTTTGGTGAGTAAGTTGTTTTAATACTAGAAATTCACTTGCTATCATGCATGTGACTGGTAGGATGAGTCCTGTGGACCACAAGCAGAAGCCCGGCTTGCTCTAGATGGCGAAGTGCGTTGGTTCGGCTTTTACTACCTTCCTTCCATGGAACGGACTCATCACTTATTGATGTTTATCCTGGAAAGTTTATTGTATTCTTTGGTAAGTGATATGCTATTATTATTCTAATCAACCACCAGTCCGACTACGCGTTAAGTTTTATTCAAAGGGCTTTACCAATCCGACAAATAGGGATGGATGAAAATCGCTTTAGCTTGTTCTGGCGGAGTATATTGTATCCGTAATTATTATTTGCAATATCATTTGCGTGTACACCGTACCTTTGGAAGGAGTTCGTTTGGCCTGATAATGAAGCAGTTCTTCGATCTTTGTAGTAAAGTAGCGTACCAGGTGACCTTGAAGATTCTTGGCCAAGTCAGCGAAGTCTATTTGACTTTACTCTCCTTGTCGAACGACGGTTCTTCGGGAAAAGCAATCAGTATATTAGGACACCGTGTAACGGATAAATCCTAATCGTTGCTATTTCGTCGGTGGTTTATCAAGCCTGGCGCACCAATCCGATTGCGTGAATTATAACGTGTGAAACGAAAGACACTTTTAATCAATCAGGAAACACCATTGATGCATACCCAACACTCCCTTCCCATTTGAATAAGTTTCTACTTCCGCATCGGCTAATAGTTTTGCCCACTTCAAGTTCTAGAAGGTAAATGCTCCTCCCCGACTGATAATAATAGTCCAAAGGACCATGATGTTCAACATCTTCAGTAATACTGATTAACGAATGAACACTGATGGACATTTTCTCTAATCCATACAAAATTTCTGCATTCTCACAAATGAGTTCATCAACTCACGTGCAAATTGAAGTGCTTCAGGATTTTTGGATTTGATAAAGTACGAGTGGCAACAGGTAACCGGAGAAAATGACTGTAGGAATGAATTGGTAGTACACCCTTTAAACAAACTATGCCTAAGTACAAAAAAAAACTGACTGTATTCTGCAGCTTTCCAAGATCGGTATTCGTCCCACGCACGACGTTTACCGCGAAATTCATACGGTAACAGAGATGCAAAGCGGTGCAGTTTGTCACTAGCCGTATTTATTTGATTATTTGATGGGCGATAACCCTTAGGGACTGGTGAATCCATCGGTAAAATAAAGAGTTTACGCAGAAAGCCTAGACATTTACAGTGCACGTAATCAATAGGAAAATCCATATTCATATCTGTATTCAACGATTCAAAGGGCGATTGGTGAATAATATGTCTGCGAAACATCGTGTCGGTTAACAAAGTATCGGTAACCGAAGGGTATGTGAACCTATGTTCATAGTACACTCCCTGCTGTGTATATTTGTGGCAGGTGAAGTAACCAACGTGCGATTTTTTCATTTAACAAATGCTCGTGTGGGGGATCGCAGATACCAGTCATCAGCTGCACTTGTTTGCTGTCTCGGACTCCGTTCACTTTGATGGCTCGCTTTTGAACCTTTGTATTAGGTTATAGAAGACGTTCGGGTGCGGCTGGCGAACGTGTCTCCTATCGGGTCTAGCAGCGAATACCAACGATATCCCCTCTATCGGACGAATAGAGAAGACGTAAGTCGGTTTACAGATGCGAGGTGTATTCTATATATCGTGGCACCGAAACAGTACCGATACGAGAAATACACCGAACGGAAAACGGAACGAAACGCGACGGCTGTGCTGAGAGCGAACCGCGAGCGAACGAACGAAAGTGAAAGTGATTTGAAACGAGGTCGACGGAAACCTCGGAAAGATCAGTCCAGTAAAACGTAGGCAACCGGAGAACACTGAGGTCAATGTCAAACGTCAGAAAAGATCGTGGAGAAAATAGATCCAAAATGGTGTCCAGAAAATAGTCATTTTCTCAAAACGATCGAGGTCACTACAGCAGCCCCCCGCTAGAAAGCACAGAAAGCTTTCGAAAAAAATGTCAAGGAGGACATGGCATACAAACAGTATTCGTGTGCGCGAATGCGTGCAAAATACGTGCATGTAGCTGTGCTGTAGGATGCTGACGGGCAAAATCCGTGGTATGCAGGAACCGTAGGATGATGGTCGAGCGTAAACCAGATTCGTTGCCAATGACGTCGGTTGCGTAAATCGTCATCAAGGTGTGCCACACCAATAACGTCCAGTGTCGGGTAACCGTTAACCAATATGATATCCGGAAGCCAAATCGATAGGTTCGTAAATGGGCAGGAACGAGAACGACAAGGCCGATCCAGAATGCAAACGTTGGTGCCAAAATTCTCCAGATTTCGTGGGACGAGCGAAGCGTACCATATGGCGAGGTTCCATGAAACAAAAATAAACGAAAAACTGGTGTAGCAACCGCAATGGACTTGACTAGAATACAGTAATAACTAATGAGGTATGTTAAATCGTGTCGAAACGATAAACACGAAAGTTATTACTGCGAAGTGCAATGGTTAAGATCGTGTTTGACCTAGTCGCGAAAACGTGCTGGGCAAACGATCTTCCGACCGGAACGTGACACGGGAGCCTCATTCACGGACGGGTGCGTAGGCGTGCTCTGCTGACTTGAACGTGAGACAGTATTCTCATTCGAGGACGTAGCAGGGCCAACTGGCTGCTGACTTGAACGTGAGACGATAGCCTCATTCGAAGTCGTAGCAGTACCAACTGGGTGCTGTCCTGAACGTGAGACGATAGCCTCATTCGAAGTCGTAGCAGGCAACGCTAACTGCAGACCTTGACGTGACACGGAAGTGTCGTCAACAGGCAGTGCAGGGTTAACATCGAATCTCATGTCAGCGGGCGACACGCTATCATCAACGTACGCGGCTTTGAGACGATCGATGCTAACGGTATCGACGCGACCGTGTCGATCAACCTTAAAGGTCTTATTGTGACGAGAAATCACGCGAAATGGACCTTCGTAAGGCTGTTGTAATGGTTTCCGTACCGAATCAACACGAATGAATACATGCGAACAAGTTTCGAGTTCGGTCGGAACAAAAACCTGTCGTCGCTGCATTCGAGTCTGCGCCGGAGCGAGATTTTGCATGTACGTAGACAAACGATGAACGTAAGTCTGTACGGCAAGTGAATCTGTACTCCGTGGCGTAAAGAATTCCCCAGGCAGTCGTAATGTCGTGCCGTAGACAAGCTCTGCGGCGGAACATTGGATATCTGCCTTTATGCAAGTCCTGATACCAAGCAGAACTAGCGGTAACGTTTCGTACCAGTCGGGGCTCTCGTGTGCTCTAAGAGCCGCTTTGAGTTGGCGATGAAAACGTTCGACTAAACCATTCGATGCCGGATGGTACGCGGTCGTGCGAATGCGTTCCGTACCCAGCATGTGAGTTAATGAGGAGAATAGATCGGACTCAAATTGTTGCCCTCGATCGGTAGTGATTGTGGAAGGACAACCATATGAAGCTATCCATCGTTCTATCAGATGTCGAGCCACTGATTCGGCCGTGACGACAGAGATGGGAATAGCCTCGGGCCACCTCGTAAATCTATCGATGCACGTTAGTAAATAGGTATACCCGTGTGATGGGGCCATTGGACCCACAATGTCTACGTGGATATGATCGAAGCGAGCATCAGGCGTAGCAAAAGTACCGATAGGCGAAGCTACGTGCCTATGCACTTTAGATCGTTGACATTGTAGACACTGTTTTGCCCACATACGAACATCTTTATTCATGAACGGCCAGACGTATCGTGCAGCTACTAATCGGAGACTGGCTGCGATGCCTGGATGTGAGAGTCCATGAAGGGTATCGAAAACGAGACGTCGATATGCAGAGGGTACGACTGGTCGAGGTATGCCAGTAGACATGTCGCAGAGTATAGTCCCAGCACTGGTGGCTAGAGGTACGGACTGACACTGTAGCGACGATGACTGAGCTGCTTCCATACATGAAGAATCCTGTGCCTGTGCTGCAGCCATGGCAGGGATGTCTAAAACCGGAGCTTTAATGGCATTAAGCGAAATACGCGACAAAGCATCTGCAACGCAGTTCGACTCACCTTTAACGTGTCGTAGGTCAGTCGTGAACTGAGAAATATAGTCTAAATGTCTGACTTCTCGTGGAGAGTAACGATCAGACTTAGTATGCAATGCATACGTCAGAGGCTTATGGTCTGTAAAGAGGATGAAATATCGACCCTCGACTGCATGGCGAAAGTGCTTAACGGCATTGTATGCAGCCAGCAGTTCGCGACCAAAAGCACTATATTTGGTTCCCGTGGGATTGAGGCGTCGAGAGAAGAACTCTAATGGCTGCCATATCCCAGAAACAGACTGTTGCAGGACCGCTCCGATGGCAAAGTCGGATGCATCCACCGCTATGCTTAGCGTGGCGGATGGAACTGGGTGCATGAGGAGCGTGGTCTGAGCTAATGTCGCTTTAATCTCCGAAAACGCTACTCGTACGGCATCCGTAAGCGACAACTTACGTGGATTGCCACGAAGTAGGTCAGTTAATGGAAGCAGACGTTCAACGGCATGGGGTATGAAACGACGATAAAAGTTAACTAACCCCAAAAATGCCTTGAGCTCCTTGACTGAGAACGGTACGGCGTAATCTAGAATAGAGCGCACTTTATCCTCGCAAGGCTTAATACCCTCTCGAGTGATCTTGTGGCCGAGGAACACAAGTTCCGGTTTGCCAAATTCACATTTATCAGGATTGACTACTATTCGATGTTCGGACAAACGTTGAAATAATAGCGTCAAATGTTGGAAATGTTCATCTACGCTCGACGATGCGATTAGCAAGTCATCGATATAGACGTGAACAAATTCCAAGTCTCGTGTAATGCCATCGATAAACCTCTGCAATGTCTGAGCAGCATTTCGTCAACCAAAAGGCATACGTAGGAACTCAAACAAACCAAAAGGAGTTGTGACAGCGGTTTTCTCGACATCTTCAGCGGCGACTGGGATCTGGTGATAGGCTCGCACCAAATTGATCTTAGAAAATGCAGTCGTGCCGTGAAGTGATGCCGTGATGTCGTGTATGTGGGGTATCGGATAACTATCGTAACGGGTAGCCGAATTTAGTGCGCGATAGTCGCCACATGGTCGCCAGCTCACGCCATCTTTCTTAAGAACCATGTGCAGAGGTGAGGCCCATGGACTGTGAGAAGGACGAACAATACCTTTAGAAAGTAAAGTGTCAAACTCACGTTTGGCGAAAACCAATTTGTCCGGTGCCAGTCGGCGAGGTCGTGCCGTGACTGGTGGTCCGTTAGTGACAATGTGGTGTGCCACACGATCGGTCACTGTCTCTATCTCTTCAAAAGGTTTAGTCAATATGGGGAATTTAATAAACAAATACCGAAAATCGTGCGGAATGTTAGAAAACAATCCTGTGATTCGGTGTGCATCTGTTCGAGCTGCAATACCCGTGCTTGAAAGCAACCTCAGAAAAAGTAAGGTCTGTGTCGAGCTGCATCTTATCCTCTGTCATGGTTACGTTGCGATAATATATCGTAAAAAATATATATCGTGCAACGAAAGGAGGACGTGAAACAGCAAAAAATCACAGACTCACGGGCGGGCGAATAATCCAGGAGGTTCTGGAAGTTTCGGGCTCACCAATATAGAAGACGTTCGGGTGCGGCTGGCGAACGTGTCTCCTATCGGGTCTAGCAGCGAATACCAACGATATCCCCTCTATCGGACGAATAGAGAAGACGTTAGTCGGTTTACAGATGCGAGGTGTATTCTATATATCGTGGCACCGAAACAGTACCGATACGAGAAATACACCGAACGGAAAACGGAACGAAACGCGACGGCTGTGCTGAGAGCGAACCGCGAGCGAACGAACGAAAGTGAAAGTGATTTGAAACGAGGTCGACGGAAACCTCGGAAAGATCAGTCCAGTAAAACGTAGGCAACCGGAGAACACTGAGGTCAATGTCAAACGTCAGAAAAGATCGTGGAGAAAATAGATCCAAAATGGTGTCCAGAAAATAGTCATTTTCTCAAAACGATCGAGGTCACTACAAGGTCCTCCAAAATACACAGACGTCCTTCCATTGTTTCGGTCCGGAGTATAAACCTACTGTGAAGGGTGTAGACATGGCGGGATGAACCAGGCGTCCGAGTATGGTCCAAACGTGTGTTATCGATGATCGGAAAGGGTGAAAACCATCAAAGTACTGCGACAAATCTGAGGTAAAAAAGCAAATTATACAATAATGGGTGGTAAAGTTATTTTAGTGTGAAAATGGAAAAGAAAACCAACCAAATTTAGGAAGTTGTTCCATTTTACTCTTGTCTTCATTGGTCAGGTTAATTCTGGTTGATTCCTAATATAATACCCTTTTTATGAAGTCGGGGTTTTGTGAGTGACCGGAAGCTGATTTCTCTAAAGGATGTATGGAGAATTTCTGCAAAATTAACCAAACAATCTAAGTTAGGAGACTGCGATATGAATCTATTTAAATTATCCTAATCTGCGTCTCGTAGTCATAAGTTCCTCGCTTATCGAGTCAATTGACGCTTTTATTTACCTTTTCCTAATAAATGCTCCAAATAGCACAGTAAACTTCCTAGTGTTTCAACCTACTCTATTTCATTGGTACAATAAAAAAGAGCTTTTGATAGGTTTGACGGCGCTTAGAATGCCTGACAGCATTCTGATTGCATAATCTTTGCAAAGATAACACATGTAAAGCTAGTGCAACTGTGAACAGTATATAGATATCTGCAGTAAAAAGTAAATGTATTAATTAAAACGTTTTTTCTCTTCCCTGCAAGACCATTTTTACCAATGCTCTTGTTAACCACATAACTAACTAACATGCACGAAAAGAACTTATACACAATTCTGTAAGCATTCTCGGTACAGTGGCTGTATATGTCATAGAAGCATCATCTCAGTCTTTATTATGTTCTTATTCAGGCGGGAATTCGTGAAATAAGTCTAATTCTATGGCACAGCTGTTCCGTAGACACTGAGACACGAAAGCCACAGGTACATTATCAGTTAATCAGCCACAGGACTGAGTAATTTGACTGTCCTATTTGCGTGCTGTGAAGTTTGCCAGGTTTGGTCAAGATGGGCGTTCAATCATCATTTTCGTGAGGCTTAGCAACACACCTTATTTGATGATTAGGTAATCACATGAATCAAGCGAAGCGGACGCACCAAATGCCATTCACGTGATAACCGGTTGTGGACAATGGGAACGTACACACCAGTCTTACATAAACATAAAGGACAAGTAAATAAAATGACCTGGCCAAACACATGGAATGGTACACGTTCTGGCAACTGGGAAGACATACATGTCCCGGCGTCTGAAAGTCGCTGTGGTAACGCGGTTTACACGGGACAGACGCCCTCTGTCACTATAATGAAGAATGGACTGTATTATTTCAGATCAAAGTTTACTATTACTTATCGGAATGTGGACCATGTACTAACACATCACTTGCAATGTTTATTCCACACGTACTGTGGTAAACACTAAACCCATATTTTACTGGAGGGCACTTATTTGTGTCATATTCTCGATTGTAACAAGCAGATTCATACGTGTATTATCAAGATAAAACACGACCATGCGACCGTTTGACCTGCGTCAACGTATTTTATAGATTAATTTATATGTACTTAGTGGTTATTCAATGGAATAAATAATAAATGGGATAACTCCAGTCTTTATTTCTTATCCCTCACTATTCGTACTGCCGATCATGAACGCAAATATTCGTGATATATATATATATATATATATATATATATATATATATATATATATATATCCACTGAATAATCCCATTTCGTCATATATAGAAAATACGAATAGCGAACAAGCTCGTTTTCGGTAACATCATCCTCGTGGCTAATACAGTAACATTTATAGGTTAGAAATGCATAAATTATGAACAATGTCTGTGTGCTAAAGTGTGATTGGATGGTCGTCAAAGTTGGTGTTGCGTAGTTAGGAAAGATAGGAGGGGAAATGTCGTTGTTTCGTGGTTGGGAAAGGGGCCCGTGAAACAATGAAGAAGGGTTTCGGGGATTATCCATTTCCGGTTTGAGCCAAAGGGTCAACGTACGGGTCACACTGAGCTCCAGGGTCGGTCTCGGATCGTGGCCAGGGTAGTTTGAGTGCCCTAACGAAACGTTTCTGAGAACAAAGCGATGGATTGAATAATCTGATTGCCACGGCCTCTGCCGTTGCTAGATGTTGTTTTCGAGCGGCCTTCGGCGCGTTCGGAGGGACTTTGTAGACTATTTTGAACGCGTCGTCGTTTACGCGATGTCCAGTGTCCGCAAGGTGTGCCACAATCGCGCTGGTGATGGATTTTCTGTCTCCCGTCGACAGCCAAGTTGGTTTGTGCTCTTTGATTCTTTGTGATAGTTGCCGTGCCGTTCTACCTATATCGCTTGCCGAACATGAGCAAACAAACGAATAGGTTAGCATGGATGAGGTGGGGACAGGTAACTTGTCTTTTACGTTCGTCGAGATTACTGGTCGACTGGTGAAGTAGGCACGCAGTGTAGCAGCGGGAAAGGTGCGAGCGATTGCATTTTCAAAGCGTCTTATTAGTAACTCGCTTTTGTCATCTCCTTTGAAAGGGAGGTGAATGTATAAATCTTTCTTCTTCACGGTCACTAGCGCTTGTCTCGTTTCCCTTTCTGCTATGTACTTTTGAATGAAGCGCTCGGGGTATCCGTTATCCCCTCCTATCTTTCCTAACTACGCAACACCAACTTTGACGACCATCCAATCACACTTTAGCATACAGACATTGTTCATAATTTATGCATTTCTAACCTATAAATGTAACTGTATTAGCTACGAGGATGATGTTACCGAAAACGAGCTTGTTCGCTATTCGTGTTTTCTATATATATATATATATATATATATATATATATATATATATATATATATATATATATATATATATATATATATATATATATATATATATATATATATAGTGAGCAGGTTGTAGGTAGCCATATTGGCGTCCGATTAATGTAAGTGTAAGATCCTGCTGATACACTTACCGAGCCTGTGAGCTCTTGAAGGTTTCTTTCCTGCATTTTGCAGATCAAATGCAAACAACCTTCCATATAGGAAAGCTGATCTCTACTTGGTATATAAATATAAGAAGCATGATGAAATACAACAGATACGAAAAGTCTGTGCACGTTATTGAGAAAATGCAACCGTTTAATTGTGGCAGGGATGTGGGTGTTAAGTACCATGACTAAATACGCATATAAATAAGTGTGTCGTTTGAAGCCCACATTGCGAATAAAGCAATATTCACGGGAAAATTCGTGCAAGACCGCAAAAAATAGAACAATTACCGACGGGTCACTAGGGTGCTCCGTCAGTCCATCTCAGATCCAACGTATTTTGTTTTTTCTGTGATTATTATTCCACAAAGCAGGACTTTTATTGCCCTTCTGGTACGCATCAGAAAAATGCAAACGTTTTCAACGTCTTTCTTCCATTTTCTTTTGCCGTGATCCAATAAGCAATGGGTTATCTAATCGGCCCACGTTTCCAGAGCTCCAACTTGCATTGAACATCGTGTATATCACGGATTATCCGAATACCATTAGTACCACAGAACACGTTGAGAATCTCGAATTATACCCCCCCCCCCCCAACATAAATGCCTATGGCAACTGCACAGCAGCTTATTTTTCCCTTGTTGCAGTTGTGTGAAACTCACACATTCAAACGGACAGTAATCAGTTTACTTTTTCTTCTCATCACTGAAATTTTTGTTCAGTTAGTGAAGTCGTCCAGACAATCCAATAGAGAACGATCATATAACCTGCTGGTAGATAAAAGTGCACAGTCAATTTGTACAATTTCCTCGGCTTTTTTAAAAGTCTTCTTTACCGAGCGTTTTTTCTTGGTGGTCATA
Organism: Fasciola hepatica; assembly: GCA_948099385.1. Lineage (NCBI taxonomy): Eukaryota > Metazoa > Platyhelminthes > Trematoda > Plagiorchiida > Fasciolidae > Fasciola > Fasciola hepatica. Next base: position 5,934,932 of record CANUEZ040000025.1, read on the forward strand.
TATTGCCCGATATGAAAAAGCTAACAGAACTCCAACTAGTGTGATAGCTGTGCAATTTTGGAACATTGAACGAAGATGAACATTTTGTGCATACCAGGGCATTCAGTGTGATTACTATTATCCGAATAAAGTTAGGTAGTTCATCCGTTGACAACATCGTTTGATATTTCTTGGGCACTAGACACATACAGACACAAGACAGCCGTTGAATGGGATACTTCACCAATTGGTAAAAGTGCAGTTCAGTATTTCGTTACTGGAAACAATTCCGCAATTCACCTTGTTAACCTGCGGGTTATTCCATTTTACATGCGTTTTGCTTACACGCCAATTTTACTGCTTATTTTCATACTACTATAGTAGCACCCGTGAATAAAAGAATATCCATGTTCTTGAAATAATAAGGACAGTTACGCTCACATCTGTTGCGCGTTCACCGACCGCGGTACGTTGGCGGCCGGACTATCTACGCGCGAAGTGTTCTTTTGCTTGTGCATAATCCAACAGTGCATTGTATGAGTGGGTTAAGCGTGTGTCAATTGGGCAACACAATTGATTCGTCATAGTAGTTGTCAACACACCAACATATTTTTCTCTCACACCTCAACAACCAACCAGATGGCCGTTTGGTCAGTTCAAATATTTCCGTATGTACTCGACATTCGACAGCCCAGTAACCCACTTTATGCTAGCAGGGTGTGCGCTATCTGCTTCAGTCACTTTCTCATGCTTTTCGGTTTCCCCTCTTTATCTTCGTTATCGCTTCCATTGTTTGTCTCTCCGTCATCATCACGTTGCTCCGATTTTCTCAGACGCACCCTATTCCTTCTTATCCAACGACCTCCAGAGTGTATTCGGTATGATTTCTTCGTTACGCGCGATATTACCTCTCCTTTTGTCAACGACCCGGGTTCAAACCCTGGGTGTGGCGGAGGATATTCACCACTGATGAGCTCTAACAAGAGCGAAACTCGAGTCTGGTGCTTCCGAGTGCAGGTTGGTCAGATGACCTGAGGTTTGCGCGTGAAACGTAGAGTCCAAAAGGACAGTCAATCAAACGAATTTTCTGTCGGTTCAGTTAGTTGAATCCAGACTCTGTCACCTGGCTTGAGTGGATGCAGTGGTTTGTTGCCCCGGTCGTAAAACTTATTTAGCATCGCCACTCACTTTTTCAGTTTCTATTTGAGTACTAAAGGCGCTACAACATCTGGGTCCAGTAGCCCAGCGAAAACGGGTAGGGTCGTGCGCGTCCGTCTTCCAAGTAGGCGTTTCGCTGAACTGTTTTCACCGTTGCAGAAGGCATATCTCGAAGCTCAAGCAGAGCTATAAACTGATCGTTGTCCTCGGTCCTGGACTTCTTGAGTATCTTTTTCGCCTATTTGACAGCGCTCTCTGTTCTACCGTTGGACTGACTGTGGTAAGGACTGGTGGCGATGACTGAAAAGCCACATCTCCGAGAACTGCTGAAATTCCGTGCTGTGAAACTGAGGACTATCATCGGAGCTCACTTGATTCGGGATCTCATGTCGTGCACAATTCACTCGCAATTTGTTGATAATTTCTGCAGTTGTTTTTGTTCTCATAAGGCCTACTTCGAAGAAATCGCTTTGGTAATCAACGGTCACTAGGTAACTGTCCTTCCAATGGTAAAATATATCGAACGCCTCAATTTGCCAAGGCCGGTCAGGTGTTGAGCGCACCCCAAGCAGCACCATATCCAACGCTGTTGGGTGGACTTTAAGCTAACGTTGGGATAAAAGGACTCGTATCATGTGCCTTCAAAAAAGGCACAGATATTCGTGAAATTTTATAAGAAGCATCATTATAAAAGTACCAAAATATTTATTTTTGTGTACTTGCATGGCAAACATAGCACATCTTGCTTTATTGAAAGCCCTTGTGACCGGGCAGTGCCGCACTGGTTTGCTTGGTTCTCAGTTGTCAGGCTTCCCTGTACGGTTCTTTTATAGCGTACGATGTTACCATTCAATAGCACAGCTGTGAATGAACTGAGACATGAGATAGAGCAAAAGCACTTATCCGTTTCATGCGATTTTCAGCTTTTATGCAGTCACACGCTTCATGTTGAACATTAGAAGACAACCGAATATCACCAATTTCTTTCGTACTGAAGTTCAGTTTTTCTGGATGACTTATTGCCAAAGGACCTGTATGATTACTTTTTACTCTTATTTCTATCCTTGTACATATTTTTACATCTTAAGCTGCACACATTTTATGTTGACTTTGTTCATCAACTAAGCTAGATTTGTACAACAAATGCCTCATTTAAACGTTTCAAACGAAGTCGTGTGCAACGTTCATCGCGTACTCTGGCTTGTGTGTGGGTGTGTAAGTGTGTGTGTATGCGCATAACGTCAGCTGACGGTCCGTTCATATATCATATATATCATCATCTATTTTTGAGAACATACGAACACCTTTGAGGTTGGCCGTGATATCCTGAATATGCGGGATGGGATACCTATCTGGAGCAGTGGCGTTATTGAGCGCTCTATAATCACCCCGTAGTCGCCCGTCCCCTGACATTTTAGGAACCATGTGTAGCGGTGAAGCCCAAGGACTACTTGATGTACGAATAATACCTAATTCAGGCATACGTTCAAACTCAGCTCGCATGATTCTAACATTGTCGGGTGCAAGCTGGCCTGTCCTAGCAAAAATTGGAAGACCTGACATGCTGATTTGACGATCTTCCGAGCAGGTCACGGCAAATGGTACGGACGGTGAGTGCGACACTTTTGGACGAGCATCTAGTACGTTACCGAACTAATGCGAATCGGTCGTTTTAAGTAGAAATGGATAGACCGGATTGGAATCAACCTAAATCTCATTCACAAATAGATCAGTGACAAGCTCCATAAGGAGTTTGTAGCAAGAATCAATCAACAGGTCAAAGTGATGCAGGAAGTCGGTGCTAAGTATGGAGTTCTGAACCTTTGCAATCAGGAAAACCCCAAAAAGTGTGACTAAGACCAAAGTCTAACGTCATCGAAACTTGTCAATACGTCCGTATAAAAGCACCTTGAGCGGCATGTAAGCCAGAGAAGAGACACCTATCCGAAGTTTAATCTGAAGGTGGGAGCGCAATAAATTCGGCACCTATGTCTACCAAATAGCGTGTCCCTGAACGGTGGAACAGAAGACTACCCTGGACAGCAGCGTCTGTTGCAGCTACGCATTGGTGTCCTGGTTACTCTGATTGGCTGTGGCCAAGAAACAAGGCGGGGTGCAATAACGTGCCTTAGAACAATACCTTTGAAGAAACCAAAAAAGATCATCAATAGACGATGACTGAAGCGGAATCTTTCTGTGGATGCTACTGGGAGATCTATTCAAACAAAATTGTCTGGTAGGTGACCCCTGAGTTAGGCGTCCAACTGACGATGTACTAGGTGCCTCGACCTTTTTGACATGATTGTGCACAGCACCAGTTAGAGAGGCAATGACAGATCAGTTTGTGAGGAATTCGCCTGATTGAACTTCGACTCGTAGGTTACCCTAATTTTGCCAACTGTCTTTGCAAGTCTTTCGGGACGCTCCTCTGTGGACACGCAAAGAACCTTTTGCATGTCACTGGGAAGGCGTTTGAGCCATATCTCCTTCAGGGACTATTATCGAACTTCGTAATTCTTAAAAGAACGCGCTTTGGCTGAAGCAATCGGGGAGGTTTGCGATCTCCAAGTTCAGTATCTGTAAGCAAACGGACAGTTCGCTGTTTGTCAGACATTCCAATCAGGCTAATGGCCACCGCTTTTATGCTTTCGTAAAGACTGGGTTCTTCTGACTCCAACACATCTTGCATTTCGTCGACGATGTGTTGAGGAAGAATTGTGACCACGTAGTGAAATTTGCTACTTTCCGTGGTCACATTGCGCGGAGCAAAGGTTGCTTCAAGCTACGCAAAACGCACCTTAGGGTTACTTTCTCTAAACGGTTTACACGGGAAGGCAAGTGCACTCACCTCAGCGCCAACAAATTTTAGGTCGCTCATACCGCAAAGGGTAAAATAAACTGGAGTGGTTCGAAAAAGCGAAAAGGAACCAGTGCAGCGAAAAAGTGGGAGAACTGATCGAAAAATCGAGTTACCGCCGACTGAATCAAATAATATGGCTTGCCAATACCCAAGAACCTACAAAGAAATGAGAAAATATGATGGGCTCACCAAGTCAGCACTCCGGACTACCGAGTACTAGACAGATTCCGAGGATGGCCTATGAAACCGGCAACAAGCCAAAAGTTCCGATGTTTGTCAAAAGACGGTAAAAGTCGGTGGAATAGGTGAAGGACGACTTGTATTGAAAGTGCCGACCAAGTTTAATTTTACAGCGACACCGAATCCGATAGAAGCAAGTGGAGTTAAGGTTCAACCAACCACAAGTTAAGAAGTGAAAAGTGTGCTTTTCAGTTGGCGGGAACCAACAGTCGTTAAAATAAGCAGACAAATAACGAACGGGCATGTGGCATCGAACAACATGCGCAGCACTGCGTCACCAAGGCGAATGCTCAAGAATCATAACGTCCTCATATCGTGGCTATCAAACAAGAGGGCGTGAATGTAACGTAAGTTGCCCAAAAACGGACGGTTCCGTGTGTTTGTAATCATAGAATCGCCACGTAATTCACATTCAGTACGGGCATAAGTCGTCGCATTCGGATTTCGAGAAATGTATGGAATAGCATGAACTGAACTGAAGTTTATTTACTAAAGTTAGTGCACATCTCCGTTACTAATCCTTCTTGGTTTGTCAATATGCGAAGTAGAAACGAAACAAGAGAATTTGCAACTGTGTTAGTTCTATCTACCAACAGTCGGATCGTGTTTTCGGGTTAGATGATTGGTGTGAGGGAATCTGTTCACCTATCGTTGGCGGACAGCCAAGTCGCGTCGGTGGTCAGCAATGGTGCCATACCAAGCCCAAGGGTTGAGACAACGGAGCCTCGCGTGACAAGATCGTCGATCGCTGGAGTGGATCGATAGATGGGAGATGAGTCTTGTCAGCGTTGTTAAAGCCTCAAGGTGTAGTCGCTCACACCAGTCGGACCAATGCATTGTGCGCAACGAATGGGCGAATGTGAGAGCAACCTATGTATTCTTTGTTTTGCGCTAATGAGCGAAAACGATTCTGAGGCACACCCAAGTTCTCACTAGGGCTCGTGGGACCGAATAAAACAATGAGGAAGAGAAATCTGTGTGCAAAGGGCTCATATTTTCTCAGTGGGTGTTCTTAGCCAACTACGAAGATGATTTAATCTCTGTCAAGAGGTTTTAAGATAAGCTGTTCAAAGGATGTCAAGGAAACACGACAGACTGATGTCTGACTGTGCCTCAGAAGTTTGAATTCTCTCTTCCGAAATGCAGTATTACCAGAGAACAAACACGTTACATAGAAGGAACACACTGAAGAAAGTCAGTTGCCCGGGAGAATTTTATAGTTGTAAATGAGTTGATGGAAAGCTGAGCAATTAGTTCACTTAGCTTCTTGATATTCTCCCGGCCGTAGAACTGGCGTTCTTATTGTTTTCCTCGCTTTTAAGCGCTGCCAGGGAAACATTTAGCAAACACAAGGTTCATGTTCAGTACTCATTGTCTTAAGTTCACTTTGAAAAACTATAATCAACGGCATACATTTATCGGTTCTGGAGTATCCCTGAGAAACAAACGCAATGAGCATGAAATAAATTTTATGAAGTCGTTGAAAGGTGGACCATTTCTTCAACCAAGCTTGAGAATGAAATGTGGCTAATCCATGGAAAACGATTGGAATACTCTGGTCTGTTGAAAACGGATTCGGTTTGCACTTCGTAGAGCACGTGTATCTTGGGATACGTCAATGAGCGCGGCTAAGCATGTTGGATCAGGAGAGAAATCTCTTGCATTATTAATGTGACCAAGTCAGGAAGACTCAGTTACACTGAAAATACACTCGGCTGGGCTAATGTAAACACTGAACTTAATGAATTGGTCCAAAATGCAAGAAGACGGTAACCGTGCACAAGTCTGGTGGGATCATGAACAATAATGTCATCTTGGTGTGAATCAACACTTTTAAAACCTTGTGAAATATGGTTATGAAACTGTTGAAAAATACAAGGCCAAATATTTAGGCCAAAAGGCAAATGTTGTTTCGGAATAAACCGATAGGAGTGATAATTATCGGTAATTTACTTGATTCCTTATCCACGGGTACTTGCAAGAATAAATATTTTAAATCAATTTTTGAGAATACATTGAACCCTGTAAGTCGGTGGAGCACTTCTCCAGGTTCTTCAGTTGTGCATGTACGCCGGAGTAAGCACTTATTCAGTGTCAGTCGATAGTCACCGCAAGTTCGTGGTGTCTTCCCATCAACCTTGAATGGAGTGACAGTCGACGTGGCCCAGGTGGACGACTCCACTGGGGTAATAATGCCGTGCTCACACATCGACTGTCGTGCCTGACGGACAGGTTCTCCCAAGCCAGGAGGAATTATTCTGCACTTCAGAAAGTTGGGGCCACCCGATATCTCTAACCTCACTCCAGGAGTGTGCATTCTACCAGAAACCTTAGAACATTTTAATACAAGCTGTCGTAGATCAGACGAATCAAATGAAGACGTCAAGAAAGCAACATCAATGGGCAATTTACGAAGAACTTTCAAACCAAGAACTGAAGGTCCTAAATCAGATACCAAAAAATCACACACTGGATGGGATCAAAATCAAGTAAGTGAATTGAAACCACACAGGAGCCAAAAATGGCAGTGTGTGCCCAGTAATACCTCGAATAGTCATTGGTAGGATTATTCTTGACAATGGGATAAAAACAATGCAGAGCTTGTCTTGAGATGATGAATTTTGCACTCTCATAGTCAACAATAGAAGTGCGTTTGTTATCCTCCCGAATAGACAATATTCGGGTAACATGTGAGACTTTATCTGTCAAAACAGCTAGTGGAAGTGTCTCAAAACCGGTATCAAGTGGAGAAGTGTAGGTTGATGAAATTGCCTGACTACTTATACAAATACATTTTACTGTGGCCAACATCATCACAGGAAAAACATGTATCTCGTCTGTCAGCATATAAGAAACGGGAGTGAAAATGATCACACGAAATGCATTTGCCAAAATTCAAACTTTTAGGAATAAATTTCGAATGATTCGATCGTTGAAGTGTAACCTGATTTCTTTGATAACCAATTGGCTTGTTTAAATGTGGCAATTTCTGATTGTGTGGATCTCCTTGGTATTTAGTAGAACTGGACAGTACTATCTCCGATACGACGGTCACAGCCTTCAGGTCCTGATACTGTTCACAAACATTGTGAATGCACTGAAAAGTCCCATTAGTTTGAAGTAGTAGCTTCTGTTACAAATCTGGTAGGAACAAATAAAGCAATCGCGTAGATGGTCTTCCAATTGAGTGCCGTATTTGTATTTCGCCGCCTGTGTCCTCAGCTCAAGAATGAATTCCCGTATCAATTGGTTTTCGGTTCTAGCAGCATAGTTGATTTTGTTCTTTCAGCGACAACGAAACTGATTGACTAGTAAAATAATGGTTTTTAGCTTGTCGTGCTATAAACTGATAGGTGGGCCAGGAAAGGATAAGTTTTTCACGAGATCTCATGCATCGTTTCCCAATAAATGAAGGTCAAACTCTGTTTTCTTCGCATCATCCAGGTGACTTCTGGTCATATGCCCAATTTGAAAACGTCTCATGTAGTCCTCAGCCTGTATGGATATAGAATTTACGTCAAGGTGTTCCATTTTAGAAGCAGTCATGGTTCAATTGATTTTCGCGAAGCCAAATGTAATTTCAAATTGAATGAATCGGTTGAATCTCCCGCAGAACTACTGATACTTAAGAACTCCACACCAGTGTAGAACGTAGAGTAGTATCTCGTATACGCAGAATGATGTGTTGTGCAAGTACATACTATAAAGCAGGAAATACAATAACGCAAAACAAAACGAGTCACTCTCAAATATTACGTACCAGTCTGACGTTCGAATTTCCGTTTGTGACACAATTGCCGGATTCTTGTGCTCATAAATTGGAGTCCAGCATCCGAAAACAATGTCTAAGGAAAGTCGTGGCAGGATAAAACAGTTCGCAAACGGTTGACCACATTTGTTGCTGTCGTGCTATACAAGAGTTTGATCTAAAAGAAATTACCTTAAGAATCAACATGAACCAAGTAGTGTTCAGTCCCGTGGTCGAAGGTATCTACGGTCAAAGTATTTCAAGGACCAGTAGACAGTTCTAGTAGCAATCCTGTTGTATGTCTTCTGTCTGTTGGCATGGGTGCGACATAGCTCCCGTTTGGATATGTGGTGTTTCATCTGACTGATCATTCCTGACCAGTACAACAACCCCGTCGCTCGGCGAATGATACTATTCGATCCAGGATGTCGCACATGGAATACTTGCATCAGATGGCCTCGAAATTAACCAGAGACAACCAGATGGCCTTCCCTGAATATCAGTCGGTTGCAAATATAGAATTCACAAGTTTTAATGAGTACAGCTAGTAGAACTGGCAGATTTTCTTTGCTCGCAGCCATCTGTCAGAGATGAAACATATCTGTTGTCGGAGGATGGCGTCCCCGGCGGTGATTTTGTGCATCTCGATGGGGTATGCCTTGTCTGTTGGACTCCAGCCAATCACTGAAGTGTGTTCGAACTCCGGTGACATACCTTTATTTCCTGAGAAAGCACGTATGAGATAAAGTGTCTATAATTGTTATTTGACTCCCTGGGAGATAGACCAATTCATTGTCGTACTTTCTGAGCCTAGCTGACGCCCCCTGAGAAGACTTTTGATATCGCCAAGTGGTTTTGTAGCAATAGTTCCAAGTGGGGAGTGATCCTTTTGGACTGCCGTCTTCCTGCCTTTTGTACGAGCTTATAGACGCCCAAAAACAAAAAACCACTGTGAAAGTTTTTTCAACCTGACCTTAGTTCTCTTCCGGAAGAAGACTGCCACTGCGGTAATCCACAGGCCGTCTGTATTGTAGCAGCACTGCTCCGAGGCGGGACTGACTGCTGTCAAACTTAACAGTTAAAAGGAGATCAGGTCGGTGGTCGGCTGTTATCGGGGTTGCTCAAAACCACCTTCTTTATTTTTTATAATGCATATTGTTGCCCTGTGTTCTAATGTAGTCAAGCTGGATACATGAAATCTGACAATCGCGGCAGAAATATCCCTAAACAGTTAACCACATCAGTAAAACATAAAACCAATTTAAGATCTTCGGGAACGGGCTAGTTTTCAATAGCCTAGAATTTCTCTGGATAACCTCTTAGCCCAACGTCCTTCAAAATTTATCCAAGTAGGGAGACCGATGATAAGCTGCGTTCGAACTTCTTTTTGCTTAATCGTATACCGTGTTGCATTCAATGACATAGGCAATCCTCTGAATGTAAATCTCGTTTCTCTGGTGTTTTGCCATAAATCAGCACATCCGCTGCGACGAAAGTCATGCCTTTGAGGTCATCTAGGGCACGGACAAAGCGCTTCAAAAGTTTTCACTGAATACCTTAAATCCGAAGGGCATTTGAAGTCAACGAAAACTACCAAAGGGGTAGCAAAAGTGCTGAGAAAACTTCACTGCCCATCTAGCACTACTTGCCAGAAAGCTAACTTTATTCGACCTTGGTAAAGAAACGTGATTCATGCAAATCCACCAGAAAGTCATCAATTATCGATAATCTGCACTGCGACCTGCTGGGAGAGACGTTCAGATGTTTCGGGTGTACGCACGGGCGAACGGTTCCAGATTTCTTTGCGGTAGTTATAATTTGGCTAACCCAATCTGTTGATTTATCAGCTTCGACCATTAACTTGAAACATGTCAAACTATCCAATTCGCGGTGCAAGTTTTCTCATAGAGCAATATAGACAACCTTGTGCGGTAATGCAGCAGATACGGCACTGTCAATCACTGATAAAAGCGCTCTACAGGAGAATCATCCCGGTTGAGAATGGAAAAAGGATTCGTACTGAAACGAAATGTAAGCTTGCCTGAATTGTTTACAAAGTTATTCTCGTTCACTGTGGCGAAATTCAGTTAGTGAGCAGCATCAAGTTTGAGTATTGGTTGCAAGTTCTATTCGGTCACCAAAAACTTGACCTCATATGTAGTGTCATCCTTTCAGTTCTAGATTTCCAACTCTACTTTGCTATGACTTCGTTTTTCGTTCCATCCCTGATTCGCAAACTGGTAGTGCACCGCTTGATAGCAGCTTTATCAACGTAGGGCACAGTAACGAGTCAGAGGTATGCCTGAATCCAGTTGAAAATGACGGCATTCCCCGTCAACTACGATGTTGCCTGCTTGTGCCGCAGCAATTGAAACAGGAAATACTTGGTTTTTCACTTACTGGCTTGTCGGTTAGCTTTGTGAGATATCAATGGCACCTCAGGACGAGATGATTCAGTCCCCCGCAGTGGGAACGTGTCTTCCCCAAAGCTGGCAGTCTTCTTTTCGTTTATCGTGCATGTGGCCACAAAACGTGCATGGTATGCGCGTGGCTCCTGACACAGGATTTAGCTCAACTATTATGAAATATTCTTTGAGGTGACCCATCTGATTTTCGACGGCTTCTTCGCTGTTGCAAACGTCAATGCTAGTTTCCAAGTCCAGTTGGTGAACCATTGACGATTTTTGAGTAGCATAAATTCGCTCGCCAATCACTAGCTTGTCTCGTATTAGACTGTCTCTCACTCAGATGAAAAAGTTGAACAATTTTGTCGGTCTTCAGTGCAATAACTTAGTCATTGATATTATCCTTTTAAACTTGTTCTCAGCGAAAAAACTGAAACCTTTCGAATATTTCGTATGAAAGACTCAGGCAGTACTCATCCATTATTTGCATCAGTCTCATAGGGTCTTTCTGGTCTTCGTGAACAACGAACGAGTGTTCTCAAAACTCGCCGGCCTCACCTCCAACGAAGTGGCACAACATAGCCGTCTAACACTTCTTTGACTCGAAACCTAGACGAGTGAGTAGAACAAAATACTGGTAATTTGCTTCCAACGTCTCAAATGAGTTTTCATGTACAACTTGGTAGTCCTAGTTACTCTTTCAGCTATAAACCCAACTGAATAAATTCGTCCTCTTTGGTTAAAATAACTGTAGGCTGTTGACTGGTTGATTTCGTCTCGTTCGGTGAAACAATTCTCGGCTACTGATTGGTTAGTTTCATTCCTTTCAATTAAAACAACTCTTACCCGTTGATTGGTTGACAAGGTTCGGTGCACTGAAAATGACTGTTAGCGGCTGATTGTATTGTAACAGGGAATGCTGGGGCGGGGGAACGGCGTGAACATCAAGGCGAACGGACGAACCGAACGAGGGCCACAGACAGAAGAACAGGTGGCGAATATGTCGGGGGCGTCCCGAAGCAGGCAAAAGAAGGCATACAGATTACCAGAGAGGAAGCAGCGGGATCTCCGGTAACCAGAAAGATAGCCCAGGTTAGGGGCTGCCGATTGAGCCGTCAACTGAGACAGTCGGACCAACCGAAGTGGAATGACGGTCAAGAGAGGCAAGTCATCAGCCACGGGCAACTAGACAGAACGCAACCGAAGCGCTCAAGCAGCGGCAATAGCAATCTTGGTGCTGCACAGTCCGGAAAAGGGCCTATATAAACGACTGTATGTGTTCCATGACTTGACTTGTGTGACGGCGGGAATACAAGTATCTTGCAGTGTGTTGTCGTCCTTGTTACAGTATGATTTCGTTCCATTCTTTCGTGAACTGATTGAGCCGTCGTTCCGTTTCGCGAGCTTCGGCTTTGCCAATGATTTTTGACGGATAACGACGTGCCGTTTGTAGACGGAACTAAACGAACTATTGATGTGTCAGCAGCAAGTGTACAACGAAATCCAACGTGCTACAGAAGTAGCTATCACGGTTTCTGTTTCCACCCTTGGAACGGGCACGTTATCTAGCCAACAAGTGAAACTGTCCACCATGGTGAGAAAGTAACACAAAGTTTCGCGGAAGCTGAGAGGATCAACAACATCAATGCGTACATGAGAAAGCTGTGAAGCTGTCTCCAGAAGGTGTCCTAAGGGAACCAATGTGTGTCCGTCAACGATCGTAGGAACTGAACTCATGAACGGCCCCAAATATATATATCCTTTTGCATACCGTACCAGAAGTACCCATTTGCAACTAGATTGGTGGTGGCTCGGATGCCAGGATGGGCTAGGTTGCGAACAACCTCATCAATAAAACGGCTCAAAGACATGAGTACAATGGGCCGCGGGTGTGGTAAATTTGTGTCAAACATTATCGAGCGTGAAGAAGAGGCAAATGAAAGCCCCAAGTGTAAAAGTGATGTATTTTAAATGAGATCTATAAAATTCATTTTGGAACTCAGTGCTGCCGTCACAGCTTCGAGGACTATGATTCTTGTGTTCTGATCCAACCCACTAACTCTAGAGAGAAGAATTCTCAGATTCCGAACCATCTCGTCTACATAGAATGCTGGATGATCCTGATCAAAAACGTTTTACGAAACGCGTTGGTCCAGAACATTTTTCATACCTGAATCTTTTGAGTGGCCCTGTTAGTTACAAATCCGACTGACTGATTTCGCCCCGTTCGGCTAAAACACGTGGTGACAGTCAGTTGCTTGATTCCGTTCGGTTGGCTGAGAGTGACTGTTGGCGTCTAATTGGACGATTTTCACTCATTTTGTCGCCAACTGATTGGGCAATCGATCCGCTTCGCCACTTTCAGCTTTGCCACCAGTTCTGGACAGACGATGATGTACTATCTGCTAATGGAACTAGACTGTCTGCAAAAGAAGGTGCTGGTTCATCGCTTTACACCCAGAACTGACTAGAAATAATATATTCTCGGGAAAGAGCATCAACGACAGCGTGGTTGCCGCAAAAAGACGTGACAAAAATCATTGGAGAACTGTGCCACAAGGTTTGAAGTCTTTCCTCACGTGGTCTACTAATCGGCTGGGCAGTGAAAAGCGTACTTTAAAGTTTTGTATTCGGTGAAGATTATAAGTTAACTCCCCGCGAGGATGGCAGAAGTGTACCCAGTACTGTTATTAGCAAGGGCAAGTGCATAATTACCAGATGCGGCTTGCGGAAGACGACGCGAGGAAAAAGTAAGCCATTTCCATTGTGACGTGGACCACTGCTGAAACGTCACCGATGGCCTTGTTAGAGGCATCAGTAGCTATGCTCAATTGGGCTTCGGGATCGAAAGGAACGAGCAGAGCAGTGGAAGCCAATGCGTCTTTGACTCAACCGAGGGCCGTTTTTGTATCCTCGAGTAATTCTACGGGATCACGCTTAGCACCCGTAAGTGAAACTGTCAAAAGCTGCATCAGATGGGCGCAGCTTGGGATGAAACAACAACCATAACTTACCATCCAGATGAGACGACGGACGGTGGCTGGAGAAGTCGGTAATTGATTGTCGCGAACTGCTTGTTCCTTTTCTTCTAACGGCCGAATGCCACATTTATTATTCGTTTCGCCTAAGATCTCACCGGGAAGTTGGCCAAAAGTAATTTTATCCGTATTTACGCTTATTCCATATGCAGCTAAGAGCTTGAACAAATATGGACATTTTGTATGTGCTTCTTCAGACTCACTGAGTACCATTAGGTCGTCCATTTAGGCAGAAACGAAATACAAACCTCTAGTAACCTAGTCAATGAAAAGCTGAAAGGTTTGTGCAGCTTTGCACAAACCAAATGGCATGCATAAACATTCAAACAAACTGTAGTCGTCAATCAATCAGCTCTGTCTATCACTTGTTTGAATGTACATTTCGCGCATGCGACAAGCACTTCCTGTGTGCTTCCTCAGAGTAATCCAGCGTGCGGTCTTTGTACTTAGGCGCTGTGAGAATACACGCGATTTGCACTACGCGGTCTCTGCAGGTTGATCTCTTTGAAAGTTGATCGTACAATTTGAGGTAATGTGTAGGAAGTAGGGCTTGTAGTTGCCACGTACGCGAAGCGTACTGTCAAACAATTGATGGGAAGTGGGTGGGTTATAAGTTGATCACTACAAAAATAAAAAGGCGCTATTAACACTGGCTTGGGTATATCCTCATCTGCAATAGGAATCTGGTGATAGGCACGTACCAGATCTAGTTTGAAGAAACACGAGCACCTCTGAAGTGGTCGTGATATTCTGACTATGTGGTCTTGGATACTCATCTGGAACAATGGCGTTATTGGGTGCTTTATAGCCTCCACACAGTAGTCAATCTCCTGATATTTTAGGGACCATGTAGAGCTTCGAGGCCAAAGGACTACAGAATGCACGAATGACACCTAATTCGATCATGCGCCTGGAATCAACTCGCGCGATTTTGTGATTGTCAGGTGCAAGCCGACATGTTCTAATACTAACAAGGGGGCTTGATGTGATGATATGACCCACCGCCGTGTTTATGGCAGGTAGTACTGGCAGTGACTAGAACACTTTCAAGGATGTCGCCGAATAAACTAGATCCAGCCGCTTTTACCGGAACAGGATTGATCCGGACAAAACCAACCGAAAACCCGTTTCTTGCATGATTACTGACACAACCAGCAAGAGGTTTGCGGCGATCAGCAACCAAAAGGTCGAGGTGGTTTAGGAAAGTAATATCAAGTTTGGCCTTCTGAAACTCTGAAATCGAAAATACTCAACTGAAAGTGGAACGAAGATCAAGAGATAACTACTTTGAAATCTGCCCATTAGTTGGTGCAAAGTATCTTTTGACTGACGTGCTATTTTGTGCGATCTTCACTATCTTTTTACCTTGGTATATTCATATAGTTGTACTTCAGAGTTTTATTCTACACATCAACGTTTTGTCCTCAATGCTCAGGTACAATGCGCGTGCTGTGATTTTTGTGCGAGATACTACTGAACCTAACAGAGACTCAAAATTACTCGATTTTTCTCATGCCGTGAGGAATAAAGTGAAAGGACCAAGCAACAAGCTGCTGGAAAAATTAGTAAAAATCGAGCTGGATGGGAGGTTGCTTTCTCAAAGATGAATAATAAACCAATAAATGCTCCGTTGATTTTGTCATCTTATATTCGTTCACTCATGTCTACAACGTCATATCAATTACTTGCTGAAGTCTTTGAAATATACGAGCTGTAGTGTTTTTTATTTCAAGAATCTTGGCTTTATTTGGTGACAGACGATGAGTTGTCGGAGCTTGATGAATTCATCGGCCATAAGCTGGACAGATGGCCAGACAGGAAATTCAGAGGCGTTGTTACCTACGCACGTCATGTTTGGTGTCGTTTGCCCTCATGCATATTTACATACAACACAAAATGTTTGCTGTCAAAACATTGAATGTAAGACACTCTTTATCCCTATAGATTCTCTTCTGCTGTCATATCTAATCTGTACATAACCCGGGACTGTTGTTCAACAGAACGAGCCAACTTCGTGGATTTATTCTACTCGACACTTATAGAATGAATTGAAAGCTCACTTTTTATTGTGACTGTTGGCTTCAACAGTTCCGATATGGCATTCCACAATCTAATGTTCCTCCATAACATTGTTTATTTCCCCTCCGGAGATAGTGCTTGTCTGGACTTCTTCGTGAAAGAGCCATCTTTCTCTCGTGCTATGGGGTGTGCCTCCGTGGGAAGCTCCGACCGCTGTATAGAAAATTTTTCCCTGAAATGTTTAGTAAATGCAATCACCAAAGCCTAATATAGAAACCAGTCCGGAAGGTGCATTTACCGCAGCGTGACGCATCCAATATTCATTTTCCCGAATGCATGGTGGCTTCTTCCAGTTTGGATTTATTTTACGACCCTAACTTGTCTATACACCCTGGCAATATTACGAGCAATTCAAACTTCTGTTGTGAAGCACGCTGTCCATGAACCAGGATTATGATGCGTACATACAGTTTTCATTTGGAGAAGCTAAAGAAATAACGTGGGATGGGAGAAAAAGCGTATCGTTTGCACAATTAGTCTTCAGTGAAACGGTTAAACCTGTACATCTGAGAATAAATTGTTTATTTTGGACTACACGTTAGGACCATACTCAAAGACTCTTGGAACGGACCGAAAATGTCACGTGGTCGAGAGCCTCAAGCGAATTACATGACGCACGACGTCGTAAAACTTAACAGGTCTTTCGAACCAGAAATTAATTCATCTGATTTATCACACAAATTACCTGTATTCCTGAGCAAACTGAGGAATTCTCAGTACCTTCATTTGAAATTGATTACAAGGAGTTTAAATCGATCAATATCAATAAAGCCTCTGGACTCGATGGCGTAATTTCTGACATTCTGAAATCTTGTGCTGCCAACTTGGCTCCTGTGTTCTCCTCCGTATTTACTCGACGTCTGGAATTACTTAACTACCAAGGAAAGCAAAAAAACAAATTTCATCCCATCAGAATCATGTCAATCCTGCTCAACTTTCAAGTGGATAGTGATTGATGATCTTACCTCCGTCTTTGATATTTTGGATGTAAAACCAATTTGACTACCGAAAACCGCGTTCCACTTTGGATGCCACCAGCTGCCATATCCATTCAAAAGCGTCATTGGTTGTCCACAAAAGCACACTCGTTCACGTCTTTTTCTTGGATCACACAAGTACTTTCAATTCTCTCAGTAGAGAACGTTTACTATCACTTTTAGATCAGCAAGAGATATCCCCAGTGCTTCTGAGTTGGTTAAGAGACTATTTCACGAACCGGTCTCAATTCACATATCTTGATGGTTATGGGTCCTCCACAATCACTATTAACACTGGATTACCACAAGGTGCTATCCTGTCACCATTTTTATCCACTTGCTGCTAGTACAACCTCCCCTCTACTTCATCATCCTTTACTTTCAAGTTTGCCAGGGATTTTGTGGTCGGTTCTGGATCCGGGAACAGTGTTAATATCAATCCACCACAGCAGTCTATATGTACGATGACGGGATGGTCCAAGGCCGTCCAATCAGTACAGTCCAAATAAGTGTACAGAAGTACTGTTTTCAGTTGACTGAAAAACCTTTAGTGCAATGAAATTAGCTAACTCTCACGACAGGAGGTTCAAATGTGGAAACAGTCCAGTGGACCTATCATTTACAAGATGCCCTCTTAAAGGTAACCAGGCTGAAATTTTATATCTTTCGTCCGAGGTCTCTACGTGTACCTTTACACATCATCTCAAAGTTTATTCGTTCTTGTGTTGTGTTACTAGTAAAACCGCTAACCTGTCATTTCCCCTGGTATGTATATCAAAGACTTTGTGTTGATCAAGCGCTCCCTTAAGTGCATAGTAGTGGTATGTCTTACACTGGGTTGTTGAATTTCGTGGAAAAAATCCTTTTTTTCTGCATGTGAACGGTTGTGCAGCACTGTTGTTTTTAATGAAGCACACCCGCTTCATTCATCTCTAACTCGTAGTAGTGAATTTAAACCGATATGTTCCCGAACTTCAACGTTTTTTAACTCGGTAATTCTGTATTTAGCAAGGGTTCATGTTTCGAAAGAACACCTTATAAATGACCTACCAGAAACGCTTACTTACGCACGAATGCCCAATTCCCATCAATTTCTTCGTTGGCGAACACGGCGTGCTGATCAGCGCGATCCAATCATCACTGTTTTTATATTTATAATGTATTTACTGGTACTGACAAACCAAGTAACTGATAACTTATTGAAAATTTGCTATTTTCGGACAAATAAAGTGCATCCTTGACCTGACTATTTGTGATTCTTAAGTTAGCACACGGACACCTATCTACCGTTCAACCTGAAGGTGAAAGTATACTATCGTAAGCATCTGTGTCTAACAAGTGGCGTGTCCCCTAATTGTGTCCAATAACATAGAACAGGCGCTACCCTGTCCAGTATCATTCATCGCCGCTACACAGTGGAGCTCTTTTCTTGATTGTGTGGGCCCCTGAACAGCGTGATGTGTAGAAATGCCCCTTAGAGTGATACAACTGATGGAACCAACAAAGATCGTCTGCAGTTGACTGCTGAACCAGGAGTTGTATATGACTACGACTGGACTGCCTGTTATGTAATGTCTGAGTTGGGCGTCCAGCCAATGATACAGAGTGCCTCGAACTTTCAACCAGATTATGCAAAGTGGCGGTTAGTAAAGTAATATTCGACTCAATTTGAGACGAAGCCACTTGACTGACCTTCGGTTCACGTGTTTCTCAAATTGTATCGACCGTCTCAGCAAGGCTTTTGAGATTCTCCTCTGTGGACACGCAAAAAATATCTAGCAAAGTGTAAAGTCTGTCCGGAAAATTCGGGATCACTTCAATTCGTTCGAAGTCCTCACATAGGGCCGAATTCCAGTTTACACTGCTGATTTTACTCTTTCTCGCTAAACAATAGTGTCTATCGTTTATTTTTGGCTACTGAGAGCATTATCGGTCGGATAAACCGGAATTCAGTCGTATTTCAGAATTGCGAACGAATTGAGGCGATCCCAAATTTCTTGGAGAGACTGTAAAACGTAAATGATACGGTAAAATAAACAAAATTCGGTGAGGTAAAAAAGCAACACTGGCTAAATGAAAGAAAAAGATTATAAAATTGAATTATAATGAACTAAATAGTTGACCACCGCTGGGTGATCTACAAATAAAAGATGTATTGGGCTCATCAGTGTAGCACCTCGAGTTATCAGGTGCTACTTAGATCGACTAAATCAGTACTCAGTGACACAGGTCGAGTTGATAGACATAGACAATTATTTGTGGTGTAAATTTTGTACAAATAAATAAAATCCTTTTTACTACATTTGGCTCTAGAAGAGACAGCGGATCTGTGAACAGATCAAGTAGATAGGACAAAAACGGCCGAGGATATGTGGGCACTAGATCAAGGCGTTTACTGATTTGAAATAAGCGAAAAACCCTCTTCACCAATATACAATAATAGGTTTCTCTATGTACTTCCGGGCAACGAACTAACCACGAGGAAAATTTTCGAATTCACAATGTCAATTTCTGCCGAGCAATTGCAACTCCGAAGCAACAGCAATCACGGTTCGAAGCAGTCCGATTGAAAGTGATGGAATCGATGATGCAACAAATCAGTTTGCAGCCCTATGATTCAACCTTCAGCAACAAACAATCCACATCAGCTGATGTCATTGCTGCCAGCATTTGTAGTTTCGTGCATGATCCAGATTCGGGACGGACTTTTGATTTGTGGTTCAAATGATGGGAAGATATATTTCGAGTTAATTTTGTCAACGCCGATAAGGCACGAGAGGTACGAATTTCGCTGCGCAAACTGGATACCAAAGAACACGGGTGATACACCAATACAATTCTACCACAACATCCTCGTGATCCCACATTCGACGACACAGCTGGTAAAGAATGAGGTGGACGACTCCCTGCTGTTTTCGCGAGGGCGAACACTTCAAGCCGCGTTCAATGACGGAGGACTAATTCAAATGCCTCATATTAGCCTGCGGTGTACAGTCACCTTGTGACGCCGAAGTCAGAACCCGCCGGTTGAATAAGATTAGAAGGGATCCTGAGACGAATCTCCGGTCACTGACAGCCGAGTTGCAACGGATCCAAAATCTATAACGTGACTCTGCCAGCACACAATAACCTGGCAATGATTTTCCCTTCATGATGATCCGACCTACGACAAATTTCAAAAAGATGTCAGCTATAAAGCCCCGAGTAACCAAATCAGGCAAACCACCAACCACATGCTGGAACTGTGGCGAATGGTATTTTGTTTGTTTCTGTCCATCCAGGAAACACACTTGTCAGAAGTGTCATAATCAAGATCACAAAGAAGATCATTGTCCAGTCAGTCACTTTACCAATTTAGTGTTAACCAGAAACAAAAACGGCTTTAATGCGACCGTCATTTAACTCGAGCACTGATTGGCAGTCCGTCATGATACCTTTATTACTGCTTTTGAAGCCGGGAGAAAATACATTATTATCAACATCAATGGCACACCGTCAGCCTTTACCTGGATACGGCGTCAGACATCCCGTTAATTTTTAAAACACACGTGGGATGTGATCAGACAGCTTGAACAACTAAACTAAAAAAAGACGGAAAAGAACGTTTCCGGAGGAAAATTACTGCTTGCAGGTGAGCTAGACTGTGATGTTACTTTTGATGATATTCGATTCACGGGTACCTGCTATCTCACTAACCACTCAAATCTGAATCTCCTTGGGCTCGACTGGACTAAAGAACTTCACCTCCTCGACGTACCATTCAACCACGTCTGCAACCGTGTGAAGCTGTCACCACAGAATATACTCAGACCTCCGATCATATGGCTACCGAATTGACATCACGTCTACAACAGAAATTCCACTCTGTTTTCCCAGATGGTTTCGGGTGCTGCACCATAGCAAAAACTGAGGGAGTAGCTACCTATCCAGAGAATATTATCGACACGGGCTCAGCTCCAGATGAATTATCGCAAAGTTTGGAAATGGTAGTCAGTCGCATCCAAGAATACGACCTCCCACCAAAAAGAGAGGTATCAGGGAGTCGAAGTTCTCCCTGAAAATACGAATATGCCAAGCACAATTTCGGGAATACCACTGGAACTGTTGTTGGATACATTCAACCTAACGATGGAGCAACAAGAAAAACCATCACCAAATGAAGAACAAACATCCCAATCGGTCAGGTGAACAAGCCGGGGGTGGAAACCAGCAGTGCTATTCCAAGTCAACGCAAGATTGCGATCCTGCGTCAGGTCATACGACTAAAAAGGGGCGGTGTCATGGAGTCGGAAATCTCCCTGAAAATATCATCAGCAAAGCTGCAACCCACATTCTTCCAACCCACGAACAGGGTTCTTCGTGAACACTAACCAATGACAAGGCCCGCATATCCCACATAGGAGTGCAGCCGTGACGCCTGTGCCCACGAACCATACATACTGTGATCCGAATTAACCAATCACATCTGCGCATCAAGCTGGGCAATCACTAGTAACGCTGTGTACGTCTACGCATTCCTTGTCTCATGCTACATAAAGTGTTGGTTCTCGGTTACAGTCAAATACAGTTTCCGCACTTGGTCATGGTTACTTTTCCGTCGGGATTGAACCATCGAGGGATCATTAACCGGGGTAATCCAGGGGTTTGCCCATTGACACAACAAGTACCTCCGACAATAATCTTTTGTCTAAATTTTCCAGTCGAAAACCATTTACAAGATACTGCGGTCAAACTTCTTCCGTGCTTCCCTCTACACAACGCGTTCTCCAGGGCGCCATTCTACCACTGTTTTTTCGCCTATGTATCCCCATGCCCGTTTATGATGATTGTCTTCTAGTTGAATCCGCCGATGATGTGATTTTTGGAATGCCCAACTCTAAGAGCATCGCATTTTCCCTTTGACAACGAAGAACAGCTGAGTTCGTCAACTGGCTTTCAAATCTAAATCTAAGTGAGAATTTCGCAAAGTGCACTGATATCCTGTTCGGTCTCCGAAAAACCCATCAATACTCTAACTTATGATATCCAAACTAGACACAGTCATCAATGGAGAACCAATACAAAAAGCTTCGTCTGTAAAGTACCTCGGTATAGCCATCAGCCGCGACCTAGTCTGGAAAATAATCGACGCAGTCTTCTTGAAATTTCGACGACTCATCTTTTACTGCATACTACTCAGGTCATTTTCTACCCCATTTCATTTAATAAGACGCTCCGTATTTTCACGCATCCTTCTGCACTCCTCTATGCTTCCCCCGACACATTCCCCGGATTGCTTGCGAAAGATTTGAAAACTGTCCCCTGAACATTTGTCTCGACATAATGGCACAACTAAAGATCCGCTCGTCCACCTTATCGCAACTCAACTTTACAAGGCTTGCCTGACTTCATCCAGCAAGATCTTAGACGAAGCACCTATCTCTTCATCCAGATCTTAGCTTTTGAATACCAACATCTACTACTCGATCTCAATAAAAACATCCTTTTTTGTAGCACCCGAGCACATAGATCTTCTGTATTTCCTTAGCTCGCTCGTTTCCTCGCCAACCCATATTCTATCACAACTGACGTTCTTAACTCGTTCCACTAAACATACATGTTTTCTTATTGCTGATTTTTTGCAGTGAAGTGAAGTGAATATTCACTCTCGGATGTGTAAAGCATACCCTTGACTTGATATATCTATTTATTAATGTATCAGGACGCCAATTCAGCAGTTGGTAGTGAATGGGACCGAGTATTGGTAAACCTGTCAGATGAATGAACAGGTGGCACACGATAAATAAGCTAAGGTCAAATTCGATTCACCGGAACGGAATAATGAAATTGGTTCTGGGGGTGGAAAATGCGCTACACAGACGAATTCCAACGTACCATACCGCCTTCACGCTGACTGGTTCCCGGGAAACTAGGACAAAATTAGGGTTCCATGTTCGACATTACTCAGCCTTTTTACCAATTAGGGTCACGACACAGGCTAAGTCCCAGGAACGGGCAATAAGCCAAATGTCCCCACGGTTGCCAAGACGTGGTAGAATAAGAGAAGGAAAATGTTTGTCGATCATATCTTAGGTTCAATGCGACACCGGACACAAGGTAAGCCAAGGTTCATCCGTACGCCAACAGAGTAGTGAAACGTGTTTTGCAACTGGCGGAAACCAACTGTTGTTAGAACAAGGGGACAAATGACAAACAGCCCTATAGCATCGGACAACAAACGAACTGCCTAGAGCTGTTATAGTTCACAATGCTTATTAGTTGATTTTATTTAGTGAATTTACACAAACAACGTCAGTCATCTCCAGGTCGCTACAAGTTCAATCAACTACGGCGAGTGTGATGCTCATTTACTGATCAAGGATCAACGGTGCAATTGTTCTGCCAGTTCTCCTGTCTGGCTCAGAGGCTTGGCCGCACTGAATGGTGAGTACACGATTACTACAACTTGAATACCGATTGCTTCGCAGCGTTGTTCGAATCTGCGGTGGAAATTGAACCAGTAACACCCCGACTGGACGCATATTAGTGGCAACACTGGAATCTAGGATTTTACCTGGTCATTAAAGGCATATTGTTTTTTTCCGGTTGCCAGAGCGGTTCACCCACTAAGTGGTTAATGGATCTGTAAGATAATAGGGTAGGTCAAAACAAGCGCCGTTTTTGTATCCGCAATACTTGGGCCTATTTGATACAAAAACTCAGTTCTCAGCTCCCTATTGTCATACTTGTTTCGAACTGGGTTTTTACGTGGCATACAATAATCGGATCTGCCATACCCAGTGCATCGATAATGGTTGTTCAAATCGAACTGCCGTAAATAGTTTGACATCATTTTCGACAGTTTACCCAGTAAGCGGTCAAAAACAGATTCCTATCGTGTACCACGAGATTATGCGTTTTGATTTATTGCCCTCCTGTGACTTGAAACGGATCCACAAACTCAGTCCGAACAAACGAATCAACGATTATCGTGAGGATTCAAACAGTGAAAAAATATGATTCAATTGAATCTCTAGGATAATAATCGGATAGACTCCCATTTTATTGTCTCTGATCTCCATTTCATTCTCCGTTGAAAGCAATTAATATTGGCAATTTAGACTGTACCCACCTTCCCCCAACCAACCAAGCAATTACAAAAACTACACTCATACTGAGTTCACCTTGTACCTAAACACATCTACCATGTAATTGAACCAACGAAGCGTAAACAAAACAGTTGACGACAGGGACTGTTTTTTCCAGTGGATGCTGAAGAGCAGTTTATACTTATGAAGATAATGGCAAATCGCAATCGGATAATATTACAAACACAGACCAGGCCTGACTGATGACTCGATTCTTACCAATAAGTCTCACACGAAGTTCTATGCATCCCCAAGGACAGATTGTTTTTCATGAGTCAGTGCACAACACGAACGACTGGGAGAGTTCACCAGTTCGCCGCGAGTTTCACGCTATGATAAACGGCCTAAACAGATGCATACAAACGGCGCTTATGTGACGCGTGAGAAATGCGTCCGATCAAGCGCAGTGAGACTTTTACGTCATCACTAATTGAAGCCCTCACAATACAGCCCATTAGAAAGATATTCAGAATAAAAGTTGATAACTTTCCTGTTCCGGTAATCTCTATGTTGGGGGCCAGCGACGAATGTGGTACCAGAATACGTCGTGCTGACGGGAAGTAAACCGTTGAGGATGAGCAGAGTAGCTTGGTCGAAAATGCGGTGAACCATCGGGTCTGACCTACAGAGAATGAGTCTTTGTGTGGGTAGCTTGGTGACCATGGGAAATGAAAAAACTGAGTGAAATAGCTGCGTGCAATGCTTCTCCATGGTATTATCAAAAATGAGGAATGCAGTGATGCTGCATGACGAAACATTTCGTTAGAACATTTCATCTTTGTGGAAGTCATGAGTTTGAATCTGTCAGTGGGGTTTTCTCTGACGAAATAGTAGCAATGGTTGAAACACTGTTAATTTTTTATCAGAAATCTTTCAATTGAAATGATGTATTCGGGTCAAAAAATAAAAGTGTAACAATAAAACAGTTTTGTTGTATGAAGGAAACATAAATGAAAGCTGTAGGACAATCGCCGTAAGAAGAGATTACAAACGGTAGTGTAAATGTGTGTGTGAGTTAACGAAAGAAGCAACCAAAGACCCACAGAAACTCAGCATTATGAGTCAAAATATCACAGGTGAAAGTTTCACAAGAAACTGCTAAGTAGGCAGTTTAGTTATGACGATGAGTGAGGGAGATGAAATGAGAAAAACAAGGAATCTAGCCGAGAATACGAGATACCGATCTGATAGTGAGGATTTCTTACGGGTGCAATAGAAAGACGTAAAACAACATGTGAGTTCACGCCACGGCCGGAATGAGGAAAAGGTATCGAGTTTCAGTTGAAATGCGGAAACCCTTTGGGCAGTTTTAAGGGAGTAGACATTCGACTGATACGCATGTGCGGCCAGTTCACCGATTAACTATCATGGAGAATATTTTGCATTTGGAAAACTAAACTACGGGCCAAATCCAATAACGGTCGAGTATCGTGTTGTTCTGTTAGTTCTGAGGACAGAAGAAGTGAAACTGATCAGATCAAGCGAACTCAAGGTACAGTGAAAACAACTGGTCGCTAATAATTTCAAATGCATTTTCTCGGGGGTTGTGATGTGATGGGGGAAGGGATGAGGTCTTCATAGATTGATAAATAACTGCCTAGAAGTTTGATTGTAGGATCAGATCCGCTAAATTCAAACAGCAGAAATGATTACAAGAAACACAACAGAAATTTCACAATACATATGAACATGTTTATTCCAAAACGGAAACTTCTGGTCATGAATGGAAACCTCAATTTTGAACAGAAAAGTATTCGCTAAAGGTACTTGACCATCACAGGATCCTAACCACTGATCTTGGCGTTTAGAGCGCAAACCTGTCATGGTTAATCAAGGTGATACTGTTAGTGTGCACTGACGATGAAACGTACGTGACCCCAAAACGGCAATCTCAGTCATTAAAAAAAAAACACGAAAGCCATCAACCTGAGCTATGAACGACACCAACAATCAAAACTGTTGAGAAACACTGACTCTCTAATCCATTTAGTATTTAGTCACTTGCTAGTGTTGTTCATATTATTTCATGACATCGCTCTGGGAAAACACTGTTATGCGGTATAAGACTCAACTGCTTGTGAGTAAACAGAGGAAATAATAATTTGTGATCGAAAAATTCACACATTCACGGTTCACAACGCATTGGATTTTGTGTCCTTCTCTCGTTTGGTGGTGAATGAACAATTTCTGACGACCGTGAGAATGTCAGCTTTCAGAAGAGCTTCGATCACAACACTAGACAATTAAACGTGTCACTACAACCACTCTGAGTAGATATAGTGAAAACTTCATATACGTTTTAGAAGGGTAAGAAATACATTCCGAATCATTAACTGTCACTAGATGAAGTATGATCCAATAGTTCAACCATTCTATACGTCAGTTGTCACGATACTGTAGCAATCGTTTTAGAACATCAATCGATAAATCACTGGAATCCCGCACCTTGTCATTGGTAGGAATTCTATCCATAGACAAAAGGAAACTCACCATTATAAAACCGTATAATTTCGGTTAGGTCCATGTCATAATAAAGGATAATATCACGATAATACTGTAGAAGAGCCAAAGCAAAGAAAACGCCGAAATCGTACGCTACCAGTCGTCTCGAGGCCCATATTATTTCCCAGATGGCAAAGATGTCTTCGTATTTGAATTCTGTTGGTTAACAGGTTGTGAGAAAGCAAAAAAATGAGATAAGGAGTGGAAGTACGTAGAAGAAAGATAAGACGAAACCCAAAGGAAGACCGAAAAGTCGTTTCATCCCCGTTAAGAATCATCATCAGTGCATAGTCGCTGAGTCACATTCATGACTCGAACCTGGGATACGTTTGTAAGTTACACACATTATTCATTATACTATTCAGAGTCGCTCTAAGCGGCTTGTCTTATATGAACACTGTATGGCCGGTGGCAGTCGAGTGGTTTGGAGCGTTGTCTTACCACCTAGGAAGTCAGAGGTTCGAATCCCGCTACCGACTACTGTCGCTTCGGTGGAAGCCAGCGACCCATCGTCATCCGGCTCGTTGTCGCACCCAGCCTATTGGGACTTTACGCGGTTCTCCACTTCACCTTTCAACGTCTGGTTACCGGCTATCCTCAACAGTGCAGCGGACCTTTGGGGCGTTGTGCGGTCCTACCACTGGTCAGACTACTGATTGCATCATTAGAATGCCGGCAAACTTACGGATCGGCCATTCGGTACCTGCTACTACGACACACGCATGCACGCAAGTACGCACATGAATGTGACTTCATCCAGGCCACGAACGGCTCGTTCTAACCAATCAAACTCGGGCTCTGAGTCCTACGTGCTTGTTGATTCGTTGCTGTTGAGCGGCCCTCCTTGACCACACTCGATCGCGTGCACTAGTTGCGCCTGCCCACCGACGATTCACCTGCGTGCTCACTCACTTACGTGCTTACTAATACGCTAATAAACAAATTTGTTGCATGCTGTGTTCTCTGAACACAACCGTACCCAACATGCATTGTTGACGGCAAGGAAGAGCACATTCGGAAAGGTGCGAATCAAGTTTTGTGTCAACCAAGGCGATTATTATCATTGTCATTGTCAAAACGAAAAACATTGATCTTGCGATGCCCACCAGTGCTTAAGTACCAGCATGCTACCGTATAAATGACAGGAACCGATGTCGCTGTAACACAAACCACCGACAGAAACAGAACCCACAGTTCAAAGATTGCGATCGGCATGACTAAATAACAATTACACCCAAAAGCCAAAATAGTGCATGAAATGCTAAGACTCAGTCTGTTTTTTCTGCGCTTCCTTTCGAAAAAACTTCAGACGACCAGATTTGGTATTCAGATGTGCCACTCCATTGCTATACCAAATGTGAACACGACTTGTTTTGCCGCGTCAAGATAACATCATCTTTTCCAGTTTTTAATTCATTTTCGTAGCCGTGCCCGTTAAACGTGAACAACGTAATGGTGGTGGTTGTTTGGGACCGTAGCTGAACTCTCATATCACAAATGCCATTGTTTTGTTTATATTTTTTCTTCTATCAATCGTTCAAGCGTGAACGCCATGAACGCTAAAGCCCAAGAACCAACTAAAACAATATCCCTGGATATTTTACATCCTTTTATTCTACGACCATTTGTCCCTGGGACTCTCCATATCCAGGAGGATTATTGTTCACTTGTGACAAGTACATGCTGTCCGTTGGTCTTTGTTTTCTTGGTGTACGCGTGCTGAGCGCGTGGCTTGTTGAACGTCGGCCCAGTATCTTCGCGTCAAATACTCGTATCGAGCTCGTCTCGTATCTGTTTCAGGCCGACCGTCATCTCGTCTGTGCGTCCAAGCCCACCTTGCCTTCTTCAGCGATTGACCCGGTCCCTCTGTTTGACTTCGTGATCGATAACCTTTGAGTTTTGCACTTTTATCTGTTTCAGTCATGTTTATTCCAATCCAGCATATTTTTTTCCAGTTCCGCGTTTGCTTTAGTTCTGCGCGTAACTCAACTAGCTCGAAAGAGAAGGTACGGTGGTAGTGGGCTGACATAGTACGTGAAATTTAATCGCCCTCAGTAGTTAGGTTCAAAAGAGATTGAAGAAAAAGGTGGGTTTACCAGCACTTCGCGCATCATATAACTCCATCTTATTAATGGAGATCGGACAGCAAACCTCTCCAATTAGAGACGTATAAGCCGAACGTTGTGGTCTCAGCTCGGCATAAACGGTTCGGATAGGTATATATATAAAAGAGACAAGGTTTACTCACCTCGTTTGAAATCTAGCAGTAACCAACGGTAGCAGAAGTAGAACTGAGAATCCAATGACTTTTCCGTAAGAAACGTGAACAGCTCCGGATCGAAAACCTAAAGAGCAAAAATCATTTAACTCACCCGGTGAGTATTTGGCATTTCCCACCGAGCAAAAAAGCGAGAGAACTGTGAAGAACATTACCGCCCTAAAGATAGCGATGGACGGAAAATACGAGTTAATAATGTTCCCTGAGTTACTGAGGAGTGAATTCTGTTTTCTTGCTCAAAAAATTATAAGTAGAAACTGAAATGTTACTGTTCTACTCAACGTACCGTAAAGTTGGAAGTTGGGCACCCAAACGACACAAACATCAAGTTATAACTAAAGGTGGACACACCCTCCTCAATTTAAAAACAAACACCCCGGTGCAATAACAAGGAGTGACTTTCTCGTACAAAAAAGCTTCTAAATAAAAAAGGCAGTATGAAATATAGTCATCAGACAAAACTCATCAATTACAGTCAGCCTCGAGTCAACGATGAGAGCAAAACAAAAATTCTACGAATTTCCGTGGTGAAATCGAGGCTAGAAAAAACGATTATCTGCCCGACGCGGTCTCCGTAAAACAACGGAGAAAACTGCAGTGCTACTATTTAGAGTTCACACAGCTACATCATACACAATCAGAAGTGAAAAATCACTGAACCTGGTTTCGTTTTGACGTCATACAACACGAAACAACACTGGCAAGTTTAGGAAAGCTAGTCGGACCATCACCAGTAGGCTCAGTTCCCCATTGTATTAGAGAAATACTAGACCAGTATTAACTAGGTCATTTTGAGTTTCAGATACAAATCATGTAGTGTAGATTAAAGGTACTTGGCATGAGCACAGATCCAGTAACTGGTATTAAGTCAACACTGAACGTGTACGGACATGCAGACACGATATATGTTGCTCATCTCCCGCTTGACAGCGGCAAACAGATCAGATACCTCTGATATATGCACAAAACACGGCCATAACTCACCTCAATCAGCGCCTTTAGATTAGCGAATCGTAGATCCATACAGCTTATGTCAGATGAAGTCAAAGCGGCGGAATAGGGCGATGGGACTGAAGGAACGTAAACGGTTTGAGGTAACGAATTCCTAGCCGACAAAGAGCGGTTCACATCAGAACAACCCTCGTCAATGAGATTAGCTGAATCATTAGAAGGAGTGGGACTGGCTGGTGACGACATATTGGTGAATTTCTTGGCCAAGGACAACAGAGTAGGTCTGACGGACGTCTTTTTTGGTTCACTCAGGCCCGTGGACGTGGCCTCGGTTAATCGATTCGAAGTGGGCGATGAAGTCGAGGTTGGTTTGGCCACAGGAAAGTTGGGTAACATCCATTCCATCAAACGACAGAAGCAAGCATAGGTCATACTCTCATCCTCCAACACGACCAGAAGCGGCGCCAGTAGATCGCACATACCTTGTACATAGCCCGCATCCAAATGGACCCATACCCAGGTGCAGATCACATTACGTAGTTTATTCAAATTATTATTCAATTCTGCGAATTCGGACTCCGAATGGACTTCTTTGAGATTATCTGAAGTAAGGTTTTTCTCTGACGAAAACACGAAACGAATGAGTGATTAGTGTATAACAATACCATTGAAGTTCCGGATCTAACTAGAAATTTCTGTTATTTCAGACATTGAAGCTGTGGGCACCTGTGCTTAGCAAACAGCGATGGTAGCTTAGATTAACTAGGGTTCGCTTTGATGTTTTCGGACATCATACTCTATCGGTAAAGTCCCAAGGTTGTTAAACCACGAGACTCAAGGTTCGCTCTGATGGTCAGAGCGCAGTTATACTGTTTTCCTGCACTTCAAAACATGCAGTTTTATCGTGTATTCATGGCTTATATTCATGCATTTAGGAGATCGATACACCCACCTGCATTCGATTACCTATGCAGTTCGGGCTGGCTACCTGCGTAAAAAACTACCGGGTCTATTAGAGTTCCACAGAACGGTCGTTGTTCCGCAGAAGAGTACGTTGGTTGCGTGTTGTGTGCCTGACGTCGATGTCAAGCAGTAATTACCGCTGATTGCACCGTTTCTTCTGAAAGTTCATCAGCTTTTCAGTTCTTCGTTTTGAACGAATAAATCGGATTTGTAATCAACCTACGCGGAATAACTCACTTCATTTGATAACTGTACTATGTTGATAATCACACCCAATATCCTGGGGAACATGACATACAAGTTGTTGATATCCATCGCCGACGTGTTGGCGATTGCGATGAATCTTCATCGCGTACGATTTGTTCACTGCACGATACCAGAATGGTTCACAATAAAAGAATATTATTTGGACACAACGGACAAAGACCGGCCTGTGAAAATCTTTGACTTCCACAATATCTGAAGTTTCCACAGGTAATCCTTCCATTATTTTTCTGTTTGATATTAGAAATTCAACATCATAAAAATTCTCAAGCGAGAAGTCCAAATGCTGTTTGTTTTGCATACAAATGAGAAGAACAAAGCTGACGAGACGTAAATTATTCAGATTGAATAAGTATCATGGTTGAGACGGGGAGAAACGAAAATCTTCAAAGTTCAAAACATTGCTGTTCCATTTGAAAATGACGAATGTGAATAGGAATTATATCCTCAAAGGCAGTAGGCGGCGAACATTTTTCCGCCAATGGCTAAAGCCGGATGAACATGAGATTAGCCGCCAGGTTCTTGTTTACAATGCAAAATGTAGCAACGATTTCGAGGGAAATTCGGATGTTCTGTTTCCCAAAATAAATGATGCACTTCTTGTTGACAATCAGACCATCATAATCAGACTGTTATTCTACACACACATACACATATGATAATTCATTTTTTAAATGCTCCGACGTTCCTGATGTGGTTTTTCCGATTAGCTGGTAGATCGCACGCAGCACTGAAGTATGTGGACGTGGGGTGGACGCGTGGGTTCGAATCTCAGCGGCGCTGATTATACCAAACGTTTGTGACAATGAAAAAATACTTACGGAAATGCTGGATTCATGATTAACTATCGAGTCTCCTTGAAGCAGAAGCGAACTATGTAAAGGGATGATTCATGAATATGCACTGCTGTGCTACTGGAATGGTGTAATAAGTAGCTTTACCGTGTTAAAACATTTCGACAGGAGAGGGTTTCCAATAGTGAGTAGAACAATCACACTATGTAACAAATAACTTCCTAGTACACAACAGGTATCCGGTTTCCAACGTGAGTTGCGTAGTTTATGGGTACAAGTATTTGCACTATCTGTAGATTATACCGAACCACTGGTTAGTGTGGGAAATATCGTTCACATCTTGGAATTCTCTTTACCTATGGCTTGTCATTAGTAGTGAAGCTTGTAATGAACAAGCGAGGAACGCTTTAAAAAAGCATAAATCCTTACCACAGCACTCCAGTTCCTGGGGCACCATTTCACACCATAAAGCTGTAAAACGCATTCCAAACATTGGTTGAAAAGCTGTTATTAGGATAATCTAAGAAAGCATTGAACTTATGTGAGGTTCTGATCAGGAACACAACTACGTCAGTTATTTTAAATCAGTGTTCCACTTGAACAAAGACAAACACCACAACTTTCGCAAAAGAATATGGTTACTGATAACAGAACACATTCAATCGGAAAATTGCAAATATGGAGTGATACATAATCCGGAAGAACTATCTTTGTTCTGGTTGGTTGAACGAAGACACTTCTATAGAATTGTGAAATAAGATAATCGATACATCCTTCGATAAGAGGTGGCACAAAAGGTCTGCTTCGCACCAGAACAACAAATGACAGTGAAACAGATAAACTCCACCATTCGAAGACACTGGCAGAGTGAATGTAGACACAGCCGCGATGAAACCAATCAACTGATACTACTTTCAAAGCGAGAAAGGTTGTTGGTGGAAGAGAGGACAAGATGAAACGTTACAGTGTAATTTTCCCACCGGAAGTCAGATTTACTTACGATAAACGGCTGATGAAATGATCGCAACAGAAGAACTGTAGAAGCCAACCTAAAGGAGCAACAAAATTGGGGTAGTGAGGCGATCGCCGATGAAGAATTACGGAACACTCGTTGATGAGACGGATAGTCGTGCGCTACACCAGGCGTAGAAATAAAGAGAAAGATAAAGGTACGCCTCGCCCATGATTTCAAAGTTTGAGCGTAGAACAAATATTGGTCGCGTACAGGAAAAGAAGAGGGTAGGAGTATGAAAGTGTCCGACACAGAAGAAGAAATTCATCTTGTGAGAAGCAAAGGCAGCAACCAATGAAATGTAAAATGACCAAAGGAACAATGAAAATATAAGTTAAGGAAAAAACACGTGCTTTCGAAATGACGGAGTAGTTAATAACGAATCAAATGACAGTGAATGGCCAGTGTTTAGAGGAGAAAGAGAAAAGGCTGGTAACGCGATGAAACGTTTTTTCAAAACTTTGCTCCCGGCATGCACACATATGGACCCATAAAGCGAGAGACTGCATGTGTCATGAGAGCACGTCTACTGACGTGACAACCACGTAGTCGGAACAATGAAGAAAGTGGAAAACAAGACGTAAATTCAACAGGTCCAAGAAAACTTGGGAATCAAGGACGATTGGATGTTGGAGCAGGTGAGAGGTTACGTACAGGGGATTCAAGTGGGAGCGTTGGCCTCTTATGATCACAGGAACAATAATGGTTGGACCGGACTGCGCAATTCAGGCGCCAGGGTTTGGACTGCGATGAGCTACGAGATAATTCATTTGCGAAATCCTTTGCTAGCAGTGCACTGAATACGGGTCACTTGTATATGTTACTTGACAGCGCTAGAGCCGTTTCGGACTGTCACTTTGCAAAAGGAAGTTGGGAAATGTTTTGTGATCCCCTTGAACAGGCGTTTCGTCGAGTGTCTAATATGTTGAGCACTGCAATCGTACGATTGGGACTGGCAGGGCAACTGCTCCTTGGTTTGATAAACAATGAACAAGTGTGACTTCGGTATTAACTTGACGTGAATTTCCGGATAGAGTTTATTGACTGCTGAGAACAGTCGCTGTTCCAGGATTTCCAAAGGGTCTTTACTTATCAGCCGCGCATCTAGAAACAACACGAAGCTGTTTTTTCAACCTCTATAGTGAATTTTGGTGCTAACCATACGATGTTAAACGTGCTTCACAAATCTTCAGTATCTCTAAAGCGGACACCAAATCCTCACTTATAAACAAGAAACGGCGGTGGTCAAACGGCCACCACCGTGGAATTTACGCTTCGACATCCCGGCTCCGACTCTAACCACTGCCGGCCACTTCCCAACTCAACAGCCTTGGATTGGTGGCGGACCTCTTCCAAGAAATATTGTTAATTGAGTAATAGATGTTCTGTACTGACCCGCTAGTATTAGACGGAAGACTTCTCTGCTTCCGAACAGTTTCCCTTTATTAGTAGAAGACGTAATGTTCACAGAATGCAGCTCGCTGTGACCGATCGTTGCACAAAACTAATTGGTCCGAACCAGTTTCGGCGATCGTCTCTTCAGATTAGTTTGTGATATGGCCGACCAACGATTGACAAGATTACTTTCTCAACAGATCAAGCCACTGTCCCGTCGCTCGTGATTCCGTTAACTCTAGCCTCGACCTCGATTTGGGGCATGCGCTGCTTGCACACTGCATGGGCCACAGTGACCGTGCTGGTTCGCTAACAAACGCACACTCCATGTTGGGGACAAGTCAATCAGTATTCTCATAAAAGAACAGTGCAGTAAAATTTCAGAATAACTGCAAATGCATACGTGTTCTGAGCTTCTCTAAATACAGTCGGTTGGATAGTACTTCAGTTTTGGCACCAGAAACTAGCGGAAAACCCCCTATCTAGCCACATCTAATCAGTAGGGCAGCAGAGAGGCTCTTGGTCTTATACTATCTCACTTAGTTGACTAAGAGTGGCTAACCGTTCGCACAACCGCTGGAGGTCACCGCACTCGTAGTCGTAGACCGGCAACAATGAAGAAAGGGAATTTTGAGCATTACGAACGTGTCTGGCCTCAAGCTGGACATGGATTCATCTGCATTCGAGATGTATCGAGTCACAGAACTGACGACTGAGCTGACAAAGAATTCAGACCCAAGTTCAATTTTGCGCCTCGTATTGCTCATAGATAATTCGTATGTTGTTCCGTATTTTGTTCTTTTAATGGTCGAGCAGTAGCAGTGGATCCATGGCAAATATTGATGCAATGCTCATGAGTGAGGCTATGTTGTTGTAGCACACAAAATACCATTGTATCTTTCTTCTCTTCCGCGTATGCATCCTACATGCCTGGTCACCATCTCTATACCACTAAGGCGTGCGTGATATCGTGTTCCACATGGTAGGTATGGCAGATACGAACGACTTCATCTTGGCAAACTTTCCAAAGGGTCTTCTGAAATACCAGACTTGAGTGAGGATTTACCCACTGGATGTGTGGAAATTTCACGGTACCATCCTTAACATCTATATACACTAGTGTTTGAAAATACTGTAGTTTTATACTTCAATGGACAACCAACTGACTGGTCTACCCACCCTCATCACTTGGTCGTAACTGTCAATACAAACCTCAGTTGGTCGAAGCATTTCCACAGCGTGGAAAAAAGGTTAGCACCTGCAGATGTACTGCGTTCCCTGCGTTACACAACTGCAGGCATCACTAGTCTTGGAAACAAATACTGGCAGGTTTATATTGTCAATGCAGTACTAAGTAAAACGAATTGTGTGACACATAGTTTGGTGCTTCAGTAAAGATACGCAAACTTTTTTGTTACGCACTGACCGGGACCATAAATTCTTATCTTCAATACAATAAGGGTCGTTCCAATATCCTCAAGGCAGTTGATGTGCACCATATGCGTCGTAAATCGAACGTATCTTCATTTGGCACTAGTGTGATGAATGCTGCTTTCACACAATTAGGGATATTTTACAACTTAAGAATCAACTGGATGGAATTGTTAGCACCAGAAATGAAATAAGAGCAAATTTAGTTAGCACTCTTCCTGGTAACCCGTCTGAAGAATTGGGTGTATCACATCTAACTTGGGATAGCTCCTCACATAGTTCAAAGAGATAAATCACTCATAAATACGTCCATATGCAGTTTAACGTTCCGTTTTCCAATCGTAAGGAACGCAGAGCCTTTGATCTCGGTGACATATGGGTTGAGTCCGATAATTCGCTTCACTAGCATTCAGCTTTTAAAGCCACTTTCACTGGCGAGTAGTGTGCCAGCGTGCCTCACTTAACTTTGTGGTTTTTTAAGCTAATTTGCCTACTAACGAGTAGTAAGTGGCGAATTTCGCCCTCCCCTCGACGTCTATTCGTATTTTTGACCACATCGTACGCACATACCATTTTCCAAGTGGCACCTCTGCTTGTATCGATATTTCGAGTGGTCTGCACAAAAGATGAATGTTCACCGTGTTCCAAAAAGGTGTCATAGATTACCTAATTATAACGTCTATCACGTGGGTCACACATCAACTACGGTGGACCACATGCGAGTTTGCACGAGGACCAAGCTTGCCTCCATTAATCAAAGGGAGATTGGCGTCAGTTATATCAAGAGAGCAGTGCAGGGCGGCTTTATTGACAACGGCGTAATGACTTTGAAAGTCAGAGATAAAATCGTTTGATGGAAAGTGGCGAAAAAGTGTTTGAAGGCAGTGAAATCCAGGGAATACTCGGATTAGCTGGAAGGACGGGATTGTATCGCATCAAGTCAGAAGGAAATAGCATAGTTGATGACTAAAGGTGAAGTTCGCTTAATGGATACCAAAGAAAACACGAATAATGTGGATCTTCGCATCAGAATCTCTCAAAGACGTTTGAGAAACCCAATGGGATTAGTGAACAGGTGATAAGGAGTGTCGGATAAAGGTTCGTGGGTTCCTGGAGAATATACGAGGAATAAGACAGTACTGATGGTCACCCAAAGGTACTTTGCGCCAGAGGTGAGCGCAGCTGACCATAACTTATGAAATTACAGAAGCAAGGGAAATGAATCGGTCAATACCGGAGCTAGCACTTGGTAATGCAGTGGAATTCAGGGACGAACGCAGGGCAAGGCTTCAGTTCAGTACTCCGGAAATCGAGGATGGCCCGTTTCTGACAAGCGAAAGATGCACATTTCAGTCAAATAGGAAACATGCGCTCGGCATGAGTATCAACGAGAAATCGAACGGACAGACTGCAGATTCTCGTTCGTAATCATAATCAAAACCGTACAGGAGAAAAACCGGTATATTAGCCCTACTAACTGGAGTGGTGCGTTACAAAAAGCTTCGTTGTGTAGGTGGTGGCAGTATCCCGTGCGATGAATAGTCCGTCTGCCACATGCAAAGCTAGGAAATGTGTGCCCCCCAAAAGTTTTTACAGTCTATCTTTTAAAATCTATAACACGATTTGTGCACCAATAATGCAATTCTTAAACGAAATGAGAACGCTAAAGCAAAATAATGGGCAGGATATCGGGGATTGGATAACACTATTTCTAAGACTCTCCGAACGATACCTTAGAATGCTCAGTCAGGTCACTTCTTGTCAGGCTGATTATTTGTGGGTCTGTAGGTGGTAGATTCTGGTTCTGTGACGGTGTATTTAGCCTATGACTATGAGGTAATTAACCTATCCCCGGCCCCTTACACTGCATGCAATGAATAAAAAAGTGAAATACCCATGGTTTCGAGTGCAAATGGATTGTACTAGACTGACTGACGTATCCTTCTACTGAGTCCTGTTAAGCGCAGATTAGAATTCTATACGTTTTCTCACTATCAAGCACACCAACAACTCCTTAGGTCGCACCTTCGTTTTTACACAGATTGTGTTAGTGTCTGACAATGAGCCACAAGAGGCAACGGTGGTTTTAACCGGTTCCGGAACAAGTTAAATACATCTCGATTCTGAGACCCTTCACCCTTAATCGAAAGAATGAACTAAAACCCTCAATGATAATTTTAAAAGTGCTTTCCCGAAGTCAAGTTGGGATAAGATAGGCAAACTTCTACAGATTCTTCGAGCTGCACACAGGACTATCACAGATTATTTTATAACAGGCTTGCTCATGAGTGCAGTTGCAGAAATTTACCTCATATTCCCGAAAACCCACTGCAGTACTAAGGATAACCGGCAACCTGATTCTGAGATTTAGGGTAAAAAGCCACGTTGGATTATAATACGTCAGGCATGGTAACAAGCCGGGCAACAGTGGACTACTCACTCTACAGCCAAATCCAGATGAGCAATGTCCTGCTGCCGGGCTGTAGGTTGTTACAGTACACCGCATCACGTTTACATCTGCGGAAGGCCCAAGACGAATAGTCTAAATGGAATATGTTGGCGGCGGGAATTTCATCCGTTGCTAGCGAGTATTCACCAAGAAACTGACCTTGGGTTGAGGAGCAATCAAGAGTTCACGGGACATGTTTTGTATAACGTTTATGCTGGAAGAGAAATCCAGATTCAACGAAGAAACCAGTTTAGAGTTTCCAAAGAGTGCTGCAATCACCAGCACAGGATTCACAGCTCCTACTGGGCGTCCAGTTGGACATTTTCAACATACCGAATCCGAAAACGGACGTCACTGTTGCTGATGCAAACCGACTGTCCCGTAAACTAAACGCTCACTAAAGACCCCATCGAAGAATAAAACACGATCATCACCCCACGAATGTACCGATGAGCTAATTTAAGGGAAGAGATTTTAAGGGAATACCTAGCTTACGCAAAACTGGACTGAAAATATACAAGGTGGGTAATTCTGCACGTGAACTCTGTCTCCCGGTGTCATATTCAGCTTCTTCAATTTTCCATTTGTCGTGCATTCCGTCTTATGTTCACTTCCTAGCTTGTCCTTTCCTCACACCTTTGTGGTGCTCTGTGTTGATACGAGAGCCATACGCTATGCTACTACTGACCTTGTAGCATAGTGTACCGTTGTGCCGTATATTTTTCTCTACGTCCTGTCTCTTTTGTTTTACGTCTCTAAGGTTTATGAACGTTTTCACAGGTACCCGATGGCTGAGCTTGGTGTTCAGAAACTCATGAAAAGCCACCAACCTCAGATACGAACAACACCCGAATATTCAAAACTCGTGATAATTTCGAATGCAACGTGTTTTTCGTTAGTATTTGCAGTGGTCAGTCAAAACGGCCGAAGTAATGTTTTTTCGAAAGGATGGACCATATACGATTGAAGCTGCATGCCCTCGGGTGTATCCACAGGTTGCGGTTAGGGAAACGATCGCGTACGACCAGTGGCGACAATCGAAGGTTCGGTCGATTTTCTGCTTGACAAGCATTCTCCAACGCAGAATTCTACATAAATCCATCAGCCAATTGAAACGCAGCGGATGTGGTTCGCCACTAAATAATGCGACCACTCTTTATCGTGTTTCATGTACAAGACATGGCTTCTTAGAAGGGGCGTACAAACTGCGATACCGGTCATCGGCTCCTCTGGAATATAAGGGTGAATCGGAGACCCTGGATTTACCCCGAATGGTCTTTGGACCAACACTGGTCACCGGCTTCCAGCGGACGCGATCTTCTAGTTTTGCCTCGTGCATTGCGAGACGACGCTTGGTGAAAAGCTCTAGACATGGTGCCTCTTAAGATAAACCTTCATTTCGGTTCAGGAAGCAGGGTAGTTTACCATCCACATATATTTCATGCGATTTATTCACAATTTACACACGTCGCATATTTTGCATGACACCACATCGGTTCAGTTTGTACGGTTTTTCGATCAGTTTACTCTTAAAACAACCGATGAGTGAGGACCCTAACCATTTTTCTGTTTAGTGACTGAATTTAGTTGGCAGTCGTGGAAATCCCCTGTAAAGGTATCCTAATAGGCGCCCATGCATTTATTCAAAGTATATTTCGGTCACCACAAAAGCGGGTAAACCTCTTAACAACGAAACCGACGTCGAAATTCTGCTTTAGTGAACGTTCATCAAACAGATCGTTGAGCATTAGAAAACAATGAAGAACAACTACTGTTAGCCACCTTTTAGAACAACTGATCTTGTTTTTCCCGTTGCTGACTATGACCTACCATGGTATTAAAATCATGAGAAGAAGTGACAGAGTTGAATAATAATTCAGCTTTGTCAGATGCACGTTGTGAACAATTAAAGCATGCGAGCACCTTTACAACCACACACGCCCGAGGACGTGAAATCGTCTACAGAATGAATGCGTCACCTTAATCAATAATGACCCAAAGTGAATGAACAAATGCATTTCTTGATTCTCATTGCTTGAGTAGACAAGCCAACAGTGGCAGGCTAACCGTCATTTGAACAACAGCGGTGATATGATATTTCGGAGTGTTTTAGAAACATTCCTTTCCAATATCTACGGGCTTTCTGAATTCAATTCGATCTTCTGTTCGATGTCAGGCAGAAACGTCCAATGAGGATAATCGATCAACGACTGTCGAACATAAAGAGATGGACGACAACGGAGACATTTGTGCGGGTCCGTATGACATTTTGAATAGATTGTTTACTGAATGTCAGGTTTCACAAGGTTTCTCGATCCGAAACTATCGCAGTGTCAAAACCAAATAAAAGAATCTGTTGTTGTGGCAACAACATGCAAATGAAACAGAATCAGTATTGAGCGATCACGTAGCTATCTTCCGATAGAAATGTTTTATGGAGATAAGTAAAGCAAACCCATCTTAAGTGATTAGGAATTCGGGTTACAAAAATAGCTCGTCAAAACCGGAGCAAATGTAGCCGAAATAGATCAGGGATGATAAGTGTTATCGAGAATAACCTTAATTTTAGCAAGAAAACATCGTGAACAGAGTATCAGAGAGAATTCCAGTCTAATCGCGATGAGAAAAGAAGTGTGGGAGATAACCGCGTGAACTGAGCCAGACGACGCAAAACCGTCTAGATGGTCCCGTTTCACACCAGCCCTCGAACGAAATTGCTCATCATGCCTATTGCAAATTTCGACTCCCTTGTGGTTATTTTCCTGCATTTGTTGAACTTTTTATACCTTCCGTCCTAATGTCCAGACTAACGTACAGGACTATCAATTTGGGTCATCTTGTTGCTTGCGGTTGCAAAGATTCGCTTGTTCATCGGCACAATCCTCATTGTCTGTTGCGTGCTACTTTTGATACAGTCACGTCCACTCCTTCCTCTGCTGCCTGCGACCGGTCGTGGTCGAGTAGTTTAGAGCGCTTGCTTACAACCTCGGGAGTCAAAGCTTTGAACCCTTGCTCCATCGGCCACTTTGGTGGTAGACAGCAACTCACTGTCGTCCGACAAGTTACCACGCCTGACCTATTAGGACCTTAAGTGGCTTTCTGTCACTCCAAGTCTCAGAGTCAGATTGTCGGTTATCCCTAATAGTGCAGTAGGTATACTTTTACTGTACTCACGTATAATCATGTGATGAAAAACCTGGAAGATTGACGAGGTGGAATCCATAGCCACTCCTTTCTGTTACTACATCAGGATAACCAAAGTAACGGATGGATCTGGAAATAGAAGCTCAGTGAGGAGTTCAATTTAGGACTAGTAAATTTACTAGTTCGATTGAGAAAAATCGGTGATAAGTCAGAACAGAAGTGCACTTGCGCCAAAAATCAACATTGTATCGCAACAGAGTAGCGCAAAAGAACAGCATTGTCGAGGTCAGCGATGAACTTACTGGGATTTGCAAAAAAACTGTGATTCCGGTCACATCGGGAAACATCTTTGTCGATCCGGTATAAATTGATACCGAGGGCATCCAGAATTTCATCCTGTGAACAGCGAAATTCATTTATCAGTAATACATAGGCGATTCACGAGGCTCACGAAGCACACGATAAGAGGCAGATAATATCGCTGAGTATGAAGTGTGTGAACAATGTCTGAGGGAATGTGCATAAGGGATTCAGTGACCATTACATTGTGGTTTCATTTGATTCGAAATAATAGCGTGAAAACACTGAGTTGTGGTTATGTATGATGGACATAGCCAGCAAATAACGAAATACTATAACAGTCAAAACAAATGTTGATTGATGAAGTTATACATTTGGTATGACTAATTTGATTCAGTCATATACCTCTTCAACACTAGTTCGCTTTTTGACCGGTCAGGGCAATGGATTCGAAGTATACTGGGGGGTGGATGTCTCAGACTCCGAGATGGCTACTCGTGCCGAACTCCTCTCGACATGTTCCCAAATAACCGCGCGTCCCAAATAACATCTGCTGAGGAAGTCCTACACACTGCTTCCTCGTGGCGGAGGTGTAGTCAAAAAAGTTTGCGGGCGAACGCTCGGCGCTCTCCATCGGGTTGGCTAACCAACAGTCAGTCTGGGAGGGTTCAATAAACCCTGATTCCAGACGAACCACGGGACGCGTATCAGGCGGACAACTTTTTGCTCATCGACATCTGTGGCGGAGGGGTGTACTAGACACTCAGAATATTCAGCCTCATCCGAAGGGTATATGAACTGAGCATTCAGTCACCGGCTCCCAGAGGTTTCCTGAAAAAGTGAATGAACCATATAGTTGGCCACCGGCTCATCTGGGCCAACGCTGCTACCTTGCCGCACGCGCTTGCATGCACAAAGGCTGGAGGTGCATCCTCGAACATAAGGCCCACTCTAGACTGGGCGATCGAGTAATACAACAGCCCGCAACGCCAACAACAGTGCAAATGATGGATATCTTACAAAACGATCGTTAAGTTCTTCAAAGACATGCTTGCGCTGACATTCTCACACCGTACACACATGTTTCACTCAAACCCCACACCCCACCCCACCCCCACACACTTTCACATCCTTCGGGAGTTGCAGTCGGCCATACGTGTGGTAGTGTCGCTGAGGGAAGTCATATTCCTGTTCTCTCGTGCCTTCCTTCATTTGGTATCCAAGTCTTACGGAATCCGCTTTAGTCAGTTGATGTTCTTCTAAGCCCTCGGCGTCTTTCTAAACTGACCGTATCTAATGTGCGAAAGCTCATGCGTATAGGACAACAGGCGTGTTTAGCTCGTACACTGGGGACCCTTGTCATCGACGTGTGCTGCATCGAAGACTCCAGCTCGGCCGTTCGATCGACGCTTCCATCTAATTCTTCTGTACAGTTTAACTTGCGCTGGTCTGGAGACTCTGAGGCTGTGGCCTCTGATCTTGCTGGCGTAGGCGTAGCCCTCAGTGAGAGCGCTGAGGCTGTGCTGTTTTACTGGATCCCAGTCGACAGTTGGTTACGTACAGCGAGATTCAGAGGTTCGTGCAATGTAAGCAAACGCCGCCCTGATAAGCGCAATTTGTTTGTAGTCTCGATTTATGCCCCTATCGATTGCAGCCCAGAAGCAAAGATATCTTCTTATAAAAGTTTCACGACCTACGTGATCGTGATCTTAGCTGGAAACATAAAATTTAGAGTATGTCGACTGTCCTCGAACGAGGCTCATTTGAGAGGCATTTTTGGTCTTGTTTCTTGTCGTTCAAAAAAGGGAAAGGTTGTTGGCTCGCTGTTAATCGTCGTCCTTTTGTCCGCCAGGTGCTCTAATAGCCGGTAAGCTTTATGGCAACCATCCTCTTCAAGTCCGCGATGGCCCCAGATAGACCACGTAACAGTTAGCGACAAATAGCGGGGCTGCATACAAGACTGCCGGTAGTACTGGAACGCCCCTTGACTCCGACCACGTGTTAGTCTATACTTAGCTGTTCGCGTGCTTCGGTGGGCGTGCCAAACGTACGATCCAGCAGCGGTAAGACTGCGATATACTGTCTGACCCGTCTTGCCGCTCAACTTTCCGAAATGCGCTAGCTGAAAAGCTGGGATGAACGCCACCAGATAACTTCAACCAGTACTGGGCGCTTACTAAGAATGCTTTGTATTCTGCTGGCATGATGAGTTGTGGCCTGACTCGTTGCGTCGTAACAGCCTACAATTCTGCTGAGTCTGTACGCCTTCCTGATCCACGCCAGTTCATGCCGGCTAATAGCGAACATAATGAAGCAAGGCTCATAACGAGACGTCAACTCAAAGCAAGTCTGCGTGGGGGTCACGGAATCTAGTGGTTTCAGTAAGCACCAGAGATGGAACATGCTCCCACTACGGGAAATTCCCGCAAGCTGTTTCATCTCATCCGAGTCACCAGCAGGAAGACAACGTGTGGACGAAACGATCTGCGAAGCTGACGGTGCGACTGTCCACAGTCTGCAGCGACGTCTTGTACGCTGGGCAGAGCATATTAAAGTACAGTAAAGCTGTCCAGTCACAAGTCCCGTGGTGTGTTTCGACAGATCTATCTTCTGAGAGGGAAATCCGCAGGGAAATCGAGGCTCTAGGACGTCACAAAGCGCCCGGGGTGAAATGGCCTTTCCCCGGCCCTATTAAAAAACAGCGGGATGGAGCTCCTCACAGAACTTCAAGTTCTGTTCCCCAAGGTTTGGGTCTCTGACAAAAACCACTCCATGTGGGGGGAATAAATCGCTGTCCCCATCTTTAAGAAGGGCTCGCGCAGTAGCTGTGCCAACCACAACCCTAAAACCGATAGCGTCGAAGCTGCTAGTGCTTGTCACTCTTCGCAAATTGTACGACACGCGTGATGATCAGGCTCGCGAGGAATAGGCTGTTTTGTACCGGTCGTGGATACATCGATCAAATTTTCGCGCTTCGGCAGCTTTTATAGCACCGCAACGCTTTCCGCAGGCCAAAAGCCATTGTTTCTAGACATCAACATGGTCTTC
This sequence comes from Fasciola hepatica, assembly GCA_948099385.1. NCBI lineage: Eukaryota > Metazoa > Platyhelminthes > Trematoda > Plagiorchiida > Fasciolidae > Fasciola > Fasciola hepatica. The sequence goes on from CANUEZ040000025.1 coordinate 5,979,074, forward strand.
AGTTCTGTCGATAGGTCTGCACTATAGCACTGATTGTTGAGGAATGATGTATCCGAGAAGTATATGTCGGTCTACAAAGAGTTGTCTCGGCATAGCTCAGGACGAGTTAGGGTCTACGATTGGCTTTTGTCACCTCTCGCCGTCTACAGTAGAGCGCAACAAGGCTGTCCTACATCTCCGTTTCTTTTCAACTTCCTACAGAGAATGTTATATAGAATGATCGGTCTGGCCTTCCAAACAGTCGGTTTGAACTCCTCTCCGGAAACGGTTTGTGACTTGAAGTATGCGCTATTTGTGGGGTCACTATGAAATCGGGCTTTCCTTCAAGAGAAGGGTGTGCAACGCCACAGTTTGCAGAGTTCTTCTCTATGGTTGAGATACCTGTCCCCTTCGTATTGAGCAAGATCGGGGGCTTCCTGCATTCGACCGCCGATGTCTCCGTAGTATTTACTCGTGTCCGGTGGGAAGATTGGATGAGCAGTGGCGAGGTACGTCATCATGGGTCAGGTAAGGACAGTCGCCCTCTAACCACTAAGATCACTGAGATCTAATTTGAGGTGTCTGGAATGTGAATGGATACTCTTCATTGAAAAGTCCACAAATGAATTACAACTGTGATTTCTGTGAGTCATTTGCGTCTAGGTTACTGCTGCATGTGCAAGCGCTAATTTTGGTAAGTAGTAAGTGGGTGGACAAATGATTATATATATATATATATATATATATATATATATATATATATATATATATATATATATATATAATCTACTGGTTCATAGAGAAAGTAGCGCCGTTCACTGTGTGCGAGTCGAAGTATTTCAAAATGTGTTTGCAACGGGATTAAGCTGGGCTGAATAAGGACTAATCTTACAGTGTCAGCGTCCTACACTGAAACTTCATGGAACAACTGGTGCCGTGACCAGGATGAAGATCCCGTGGCCGCAGCCCTTCGAGGATAAAAATGTGCGGACCTTCCTGGAGGACTTCGAGGATCTGACAGAGAAGACGGGGAATCGGTCAGACCGGGGTAAGTTGGTGGCTGTTCGAGCGCTTCTTAAGGGCAGAGTGAGGACGGCGCTGGATACGGCGTGAAGAGGTCCGGATAAAATGGAGTAAACCGCCACCAAGGACGCTCTGGTCACGGGGTTCGACACCTCTGCCAACCGCCAGAAGGCGATGCGGCCCGTTGGTGCATGCTGTCACCCTCCGTTTGCTTCTGGACCATATATTGTCCACGCTGGATACCGAGACACGCATTCAGCTGTTAGTGAACCGCTTTGAGGACAGCTTTCCAGAGCCCATGCAAGGCGGAATACATATCGTCCGCGTCAATCGCAACATGAATATTTTGCAGTTGATGGAGACGGTCCGTGAATTACCCAATCTCGACATGACGGAGGCAAATGTGGCTAACGGAGAAGACTCAAGACTGGAGAATGAGTGCATTGAGGAAATATCACGGGTGAATTTTAAAGAATGGGGAATCGGCGACTGCAAGAAACGCGAGTTAAGCCCAGTGTTCCTACTGCGGAAAAGTGGGACATTTTTGTGTCGCAAACGCCAACAGCACGATGCAAGAAATAAAGATATGAACTCCTACGTACCATGTTCTCGAAACCAGGTCTTTATCGGGGCAGTAGATCGTGGGGCTATTCGGGCACAAGTTGAGATCATTGAGCGTAATGAAGTCTGCTTTATAGATACCGGTGTGGCGGTTTCGTTGACCAGGATTTCGCCAGGTGAGGAAGTGTAGCCATGATCCACGAAAGTCAGGACGGTCGGAGGACACACTGAACATAGACGGAACGGCACAAAGAACGGTTCGAATAAACGATAGAACCTTGATGCATGAGTTCATATTCTCACGCGACCCCAACGAAACAATACTGGGCACCGATCTATGGCAGACATTGAATGCGGTGATCGACCGAAGAGAATATCGATTGAACACGAATACTAGCTCAGTATCAATTGTTCGTCAACCAGCCAAACAGGCGTGTGGGTCCACTGCATGTGAAATATACAGCAGTGTGAATCCGGCATTTCAACCGACAATGCAAGAATTCCCTGAGCTGTTTATGACGGATGAAGACCACAACAGTTTGTGACTGGGTGGAACACGACATACCATTCAAAGTCCGAGGCCTTTCGACCATACAGACCTTGTCGCATTCCCGTCCATTTGGAGGGCGAAGTGAAACGACAAGTGAACAATATGCTGGAAGAAGGAGTTAACGAAGAAGCTCGAAGCCCGTACAACTCGCGTGTGCTGCTGGTGAGAAAGCCCGATGGGAAATTCTGATTTTCTGTGGATTTTCGATGTGCAAACGACATAACAATACATAAGCCGACGCCGGTGCCTTCTGTAACAGAGATATTCGATAAACTGCAAGCAGCCACCATATTTTCGGTGATCGACCTGGGTTCCGGATACTGACAAATACCAATAAAGAGGATCAAGATAAAACTGTATTCACTGTCGGGAACAAGCAATATCGTTTTCTGAGGATATGTAGCGGCTCTTCGAAGAGATACGAAAATCAAAATCTTTAAATCAATTTTTCGAGTCCGTGAGTTTTGATCGCACGTGAAATTCAAATGCCCCTCAGGAGCTCGTCTAGATTCAGCATCAGGTAATCAGTTACCAGTGGCATTTGCGACCTTGCCGCGACTAGAACCACCAGGTTACCTGATTTCAGAAGCGGCTCAGAATTAGACGCAAATCATTCAAGAGCACAAATAAAGTCACATGCAGTTTTTTCACGGAATGCCGAACTTGCTTGGATGACTTTCATTAGTCACTGTAACACACGTCACGGATCAGTTAAGACTGATCGGTGACTCAACACACATTCACAACATTAATTAAATTTACTCCAAGTAAGGGACTGACTGTCTGTTTAGGTGGAACTAAGGTTTTCTGGATAAGCTTCATGTCCGGATCTCGTTCCACTCGCTCTGGAACTGTGGCGCTTCACGGACTCACTGGTTCAACTCTAGCTAGCTAACCTCCCCAGATATGCCAGTTCAATTGGACAGACAATACACCTTCTCAAACTCTACCGGTCTTCTCGCTTGTCGATTGAACTCGTGGGGTCCACCGTTGGGATAGAAGGCTCAGGAAATCCCAAAAGATGCCGTTCGGTTTATCAGGAGCGCCGTTAACCTTACGTTTGCTGGTGCCTGAATTGTTAGCGGGATTAACAAACGTTGCAGTCTACGGAGATGATATCGTGATCTACAGTTGGAAGGTGAACGAACATGTTGTGCATTTGGATAACCTGCTGGGGGTGTGTGTGTGTGAAGAAGTCGGGACTGAGAATAAACGGACCAAAGTCCCAAGTAGGAAGACCAATGGCCACCTTTCTGGACCATAAGGTTAGCAACGGAGAACTACGACCTTTTCCCGAGAAAATCCTCAAACTGAAACCATTTCCAGTACTGACCACTAAAAGATCATTGAGACGGTCCTTGGGTTGCACTGCATACTACAGTCGACTAGTGGAAAATTTCACATCTACCGCGGAGCACTTGTACACCCTTCTCAGGAAGGACCAAAAATTCAAATGGAACCCGGAGGCGCATCAGGCATTCTGTCAAATCCAGTGCACAACGTCGACCAAACATCTCATGTTACAGCTGCCGGTCGTTGACGAGCCGTTCACGGTCAGTACAGATGCCAACGATGTAGGTATGGGAGCAGTGCTAAGGTAGATGAGTGGTGTGGTGGAATACGCAAGAGCCTGCTCACACCAATGGAGAGAAAATACTCCACAATTGAAAAGGAATGTTTATCTATTGCGTGCGCGTTGGAAAAGTGGCGACCATATCTTCTAGGTCAATGGTTCCTTATTGAGACTAGTCACAAACCATTGAAATGGAACAAAACAGCAAACGATCCTCGAAGCAAACTGGCCCGACGGACATTGTCTCCAGGAATTTGATTTTGCCATTGCTCATGTCGCTGATGCGGAAAATCACACGGCCGATGTTCTGTCCCTTTCTCAGGAAACAGATCCTGATATTAAGGATCTTACTGGAATCAATATGCTGCAACTGAAGCAGGACCCCCAGAGGCTGGTAGATCAACAACGACAAGATCTGCAACCGAAGGCAGTGACGCAAGGACTGGCAAATGGTGGGACACTGCTGACAAACGATGAACAGCAGCTCTGTCTGAACGCCGCAGGCGTACTCATGAAGTGACTGTCAGAGTCGAAATGGCCGGTGGTGGTCGTGCCTGAAAACATGCGCAACCAACTAATCAAAGAGTGTCGTGAGTTGGCCCACACCGGTTACAGTGGAATATATGACTGATTTCAGCAAAGGGCGTATTGGCTATACGTACGAGATGATGTGATGAGCCAGATCCTGGCCTGCCAGCAATGCCAACTTATCAAATCCGACTCGCGCGCCCCTCAGTGTTCAATACAATCGACTCCACTTTCAGAGATAGGAGAATTGTGATCCATTGACCTGATGGGCCCGTTTCCGAAGACAACTCGGGGCAATCAATAGATAGTGGTTATGACCGAACATTTCACGCCCTGGATTGGAGCCGTCGGTGTTCCCGATACTAATACCGTCAGTGAGGTCATGATGGAACATATCGTAGCCAGTCACGGTGTTCCGAAACCGATCATCACCGACCAAGGTCCGTGTTTTGAGAGCAATGAATTTCGGGTATATCTGGAGAAACTTGGAATCTGAAGGGCACGCAAAACCCTGTATCATCCCGAAACAAATGGTCTTACGCAACGGAACAATAACACCATCAATGGTTGGTGAGAAAAGGCGGAGATTGAGAACAGACGCTACCACTGTTGTAGTTATCACATCGCGCCTCCATGCAGTCCAGCACGAAATAGTCCCCGTTTCAACTGATGTATGGCAGGATAGCGAGATTGCCCGCTGACCTTAAAGTGGGCCTGTGGCCACCTATTTAGATGGGACCCATCGAATTCCATCACGCAAGAACAGACGCACAGCAGAACTTAAAAGGAACTCAGAAACGCTCAATGCAGACCTCCCGTATGCAAATTACAGCTGAACCAGATTTGTTTGCGATGGGTACTTGGGTAAAATACAAGCAGCGTTTCGGAGGACTGAATAGTGACCCTGGATCACGGAAGCTTCTGCCTAAGCGAAGAGGGCCCCATTTAATCTTGACAGCTCGCCACCCGGTCTGTAAGATCGGGCGCGCTCACAAAGAACGGTACGCGCACCGGTGTGAGCCACAGTATGGGCATGAAGACCCCCAACAAAGCACGTCACGGGGAAAGTTCTCAGCTTGATGAGGACACCCCCTCTCCAGATCAGATTGAAGGAATGAAACCCAGAGTGTAGGAGGATGTGAAGAAAGTCCACAAAACAGGGGTCGTTTTTCTCAGGGCAGTATGGTGGGGTGTGCATGCTACTCACTGAATAAGTAAGTAGTAGATTGCCCAAAACACAACTATGGGCAGCTGTGGATTGACAACGAACGCAACTACGTCACACGGACCGAATGCAATAAAGTAAAGGAGGGCATGTGAACCACATGAATGCATCCTTCGACTGAATAGCGACCGTGTTCAAGCGGACCGGACAGCTATCATGCAAATGAGTAATATGGTGAAAGTTGGTAGATTTTGTCGATCCCCGAACGAGCGATTTTCAATAATCAACCCTTCCTAGTCGGCGCGTGTTGGTTATATTAACGCTGGGAACCACTGGCAGTCCGCATTCATAAAACGACGAATGTGGCTGAGATTTGACGAGCAGAATTGGGTGCAATCTCATCACCATTTTTGTTCGCTTGCGACCTGTATGACCTTCTCTCCACTTCATTATTCATTACTTTCAAGCACACCAACGATGTTGTGAGGGGTTCTGAATCCCGGGAGTGTTATTTTCCCTCCACTACAACAGTCTATTCGCACGATGACGGAATGGTCCAATGCCACTAATATAGCACTTGGTCCTAGCAGTTTTACAGAATTACTGTTTTCAGTTAATTCTAAATCCATATCACATTCAAATTATCTAACACTCCTGATAGGTCATTCAAACTTGGAGAAGTATCAGTGCTATCAATATCTTGGTGCACTCATCTCATCGAATCTTAGGTAGACCCATCACGTACAAAATATTTTTATGAGGTAAGAAGGTCAACATTTTACATCTCCCGCCCAAGGTCACCACGTGTGCCTGCCCATATGATTTCTGAGTTCATTCATTCACATGTGTTATGTCGCAGGTTATACTGCACCCCTTTCATTTTCCCTGATTTTCTTGTCAAAGACTTTGCGTTGAGCAAACGCTCACTTAAATGCGTTTTTAAAAGAATTACGGAATTTCATGGAAATAATCCATTTATTTGCATTTAAACGGTTGAACAGCACTATACTGTCTCATGACACACCAACTACACTCGTCCCCCTCTCTCTCAGAGTATATCCCACTCTCATACATGTGTTAAATTTAAATTGATATAGTCCTGAACTAAAACGCTTGATAACTCGATTATTCCATATTTAGCTAGGCTGGTTGTTTCGAAAGAGCACTTCGTGAACGAATTGCGACAAAAACTCACCTAATTACCATCGTCCATTTCCCATTCGTTTCTTCATTGAGCAACACGGCGTACTGATTCAATCCTGGCCGTTTTTTCTTTATCATATTTCTATTGCCATTATCAAAGCATGTAACCGATAACTTTTCACTGAAAGTTTGTTCTTTTCTAGTGAATAAAGTGTATCCTTGACTTGACATGTCTCACCAATCAAGCACAAGGATATCCCAGCAGGATTTTAACGACCAGTTTTATATGAGCACTGTGTGACATGGAGCTTACTCACTACTGATTATAGACATATAAAACATCTCATCTGCAAGGTGGACTAATCTTACGGTGAACGTTCATGCGCAACTAGTTAGAACTCCGGAACGAAACATACTGCTATTTACGAAGCATAAAACGAGGCGTACGACTGTGAGCCACTAAGCTGTCGGAATTGGATCGCAAATGTTTGATGCATATTACAGCGCCTGCTTTCCACAGACCGTAATAGTATTAACCCGTCACGTGCACAGCAACCAACATTTGCAATGCATGTTTTCTCCGACTTTAAAAAATGTATATCTAATGATTCCCGACAAAGATGAAACAGATGTACACTGCTTTCATGACTGAGCGTTGATATTGTATGATGAAACATTTTCTACACAAAACAAATCTTAGTTTCCAAATTACTTAATGACTTTCACAGTGAACCACTGTGATTTATTCACATCAGTTGGAATAAAGGCTTTGGGTTTGTTGATTTTGTGGATGAAAACCCATTGATGATTGGTCAGAGGGAGGTTGTGGCCCGGTCCAGACTAGGAACATGATGTCTCAGACACACCAAAAAGACTCACAGAATATGGAACCTCTTCAGACAATTCGAAATTGACCGCTCCATCCGACTCCATATCAATGGAAGTACCCGAGTCCGGGGAGAATTTTAACCGTGAAGGAATGTGTTCATTTGTTTGCACTGAGTCAAGCAATCTGTCGAACTTGAAACGACTCGACTGGTGCGCCGAAGGGGTTTCCAGATCGTCCAATTTTGCAGTTGGGGTGTGCAACTCAGGTGTCGCTTCAAACGACGGAATAGCGAGAATTCGGGGACTCGTGGATTCAGCATCTAAACAGGAGTGTATACAACTAGACACAAGCTTTTCATCGTATACATGGTCATCGTGCCAACAGAAATTTACATCAGTAGATGACTTGCTATTTTAGGGCAAGTGAATCTTGGGTAATTACATAAGATGTTCACAATATCTTTGTGACACAATGAGTCTTTAGAGTACATATAACCATCAGGGCTTACATGCGACGCGGTCGTTGATCGGATGATCGTGTGGATCAACTGGTTTTCGAAGGCCTGAGGGAGAATCAGTGGTTGCATTTTCATCCTCATCACATTTCTCGTGTTGAGCACGAAGTGGATCACTCGTCTGAAACAGGGTGAGGGGAAGGTGCGGAACAAGATGTGGACAACTGAGACCAGTTTGATCAGCAATCCGGATTTTTAGCTAGAAATGATCTGCCACTGGTTAGAGTCATTTAAACAACGTTTGATCACCTGAGATTCAATAGTCGACAGACTATCTGCGAATGCAAAATATACTCAAAAGAAGCTGAACAACAGAAGTGGTTATCTAACTGGAAACGTTATGCGGCAAATCAAACGGTTTTCTTTCTTCGAAAGCTTGTTCATGAGTGCAGTGGCCCACTGAAATATCAAAGATAACCAGGAACGATGACACTAAGACTTGGGGTAGTGATCCAATTGAGACCTACATAGACTACTATATCTATCGTATAAGTTTGACCTTTCCCCCGCTGCTCGTCGTCATTAATCAAGCTCATAGTCAATTATAATTTAGGGGATTTTTTCCCGCAGTGTATATGGCAACCCGAAAAACGGATCTGCAAGCACCTAGCAGAACAACTGATGTCGAACGTATTCATCACTTGTAATCTGACTTGGGCTGAAGTCTCGTTTCGCATTGGCAGCAGCGTACAAGGCTTCCTCGAACTGCTGTCAGTGTTTACTTGGATTTTGGTCATGAGGTCGAGTCGATAACCGCGTAGAACGCCCTGCCGGGAAAACATATCATCGGTCACCATTAACAGGCGGCCGTGCGGGACTGGTGGCTTTAGTGTTGGTGCAATCACACACGAGACGCGAACAGAAGCGAGGACGTATTAGGGCGTAATCTGAGTCCACAAGTGCGAACCAGAATAAACTGACCCACTTCAGCGGCGACCAATGAGTCCAACTCTGTGAAGATATAGAACGTCAGACGAATCAGTGCCATTTTTGTGACAAGATTTCGCACTCGACAGAAAGTTTGTGATCAAAAAAGCAACCGGACGAAACGGCTTTCAGTGGTTATGCGATCGGTTTGAATGGCAAATGGACCTCCTGTGCACCTTTCGGTCTGATCCGAACACCTAACTTGGGGGTGTAAATCACCAGCAATGACTAACACGTCTATTTCACAAGCGGAGGGAAACCCAAGTATATTTCGTTTTCGGGTTTATCATTACGGTAGAAGGCCTTTCTCATAGGAACTCTAAGACATATGCAATAGCATAAGGATATCCGCTAGTTAATTACTTTCGCCTAATATCAGTCATGAAATCTGTCAAAATTTCCATGACCAAGGAAAAAAGACTCACCCGGGAAGGACCATCGAACATACGATCACTGCGTGCGCTAGAATTTCGTGTGGCCGGCAGATGTGAAGTACTGTCTATCTTATCAGGATCTTTGATCCAATACTGTGCATTCAGCCACTCGGCCAATGAAGTCTGATACATACGCTCATTTAATTGTTCCAATCGATCCACTTCCTCTGCGTTCGCGTTCCACGGGTAAACCCCCAGAAGGAATGGCCAGACCTTGGAAGCGAATAAAAAGATCTTGTGGAGCGGATACACTCGATAACATGGTAAAATTTGGGGTGCAACACAGTGAAGAAAATAACACATAGGAACTGCAAATCCTTTCCTATTCTGGTTAGCCATCTAAAACTAGTTAACACGAGTATTCTTCCCGAAATTCACCCTAATAAGACTTTGGCGTTCCACTAAATCTATTCGTCAGCCAAGTAATGGTTTGTCTGATGTTCATCTCGAAAGTCGCAATCCGAGGATACTATCATTTCCGGTTTGTGTGCGAAAATTAGTCGGCAAGAATCGTAAACTGTCACTATACACACGTACGAACTATGTTCGCATGAATATCCCCCTTAAAATCCAGATTCCGCTCATAAACAGCATCAGCCGAGTGTGTTGTGAATGGAACCCTTCTCATTCATCCACAAACCACTCTGGATGAATGCCAAATAACAGCAGTACCAAGCAGGTATACTGAAGACGACACCGAGATAACAAAACCGGAGACGATAAGGATCAGCACTGACACCGACACTATCGGACATTTTAAACGATTCTTCCAGTCACGACCAGAAAAATGCGCTCAGTATCAACAACTACATGGAAGTATTGTACATTCAACCATAATAATGGTGACCAGAGTTCAAGATGAGGCAGTATCTCGGCATGGTGTTGGACTGCGTGAAACCAATACACAAAGAGCAACATTACAAAGTTTCTTCGACATGAAACTGGATTCATGACTGAAAGGGCAATAAGATTCCAATCTCACGACCATTATGCTCTTGGTGAACACGTTCTAGTGAATAAATGCGAAGAACCGGTTTGCCGGAATAGAGAATTCAATGTGATTGCACAGATAAATGAAGTTTGAGATAAACAATAATTAGGTGAGATTTGGCTGCTCAGACAGCGGAAGTTGAATGGCATTTCAAACAGCGAAATCGAAGTCAAAGATTAGGATAGCCTCCCAGATGAGTGTCACGAGAGGTATTTCCTTTACAATTTAACTTCGTCATGAAATGGTCCTAAAGACTATTTTGTACTCCAGTGAAAATAGTAAAGCAGACTTTTTGAGTGAGTACGCATTAGATTTGAATAGCGCGGAGAGGATGGTTCTTCTGAGTGAGGATCCTGTTAAGCCGTGAAATTTTCTGAAAATTTGGAATAATAACGTAGGGATATCTGGAACGCGTTAGGCAATTTGAAATGTTAAACACTGCACACGGATTGGGTTCGTGCAATGTCAGTTCACACCATGACAAGTTAATTAAAAAGCCAGGTTGATATGTAGTTCATCTGGTGATTCGATGTTGAATCAAATAACGCCACGCATAGAGAAGGCACCTTCTGCCTTTGCCGATCCCATTTATCTGTGGTGTCCACGTGGTATCTGTTTGTCTTTCAACAGTTAGGTAGGCGTTTTAACAGTACTAAACGGCCAGGATACCTAGCTACTGCCGTTCGAAAACAGGGAGGTTGTCGTCGTTCGAACGGCGATGCTACTGCAGCATCTATCGAACGTGGTAAGATCGCAGGATCATCACTGCGGAGAATGAAAGGCGCCTGTAGGCACTTCCGCGTCAGTTACCAGATGAAACACTACAACCGACCGAACAAGCACTTTTGATTGAGATATCCGTCCCTGCAGTCTTTGCACAGATGTTCGCGTTTTGCAATGCTCAACGATTCCGTTAATCGCTGGAATGCCGTTAAGGGTTGTCAGTGCATGCAGTATCATAAGTATGGACGCTGCCGAATTAAAAGGTCTAGATTACGTCACACCTTCCCAGTAGAACTAACGAAATCTACGTGTTCAGTGGCTACATACATTAAACTGTACGGTTATAAACAAAACACCATGTGTTCACACGATTTTTCCTCTACCCGTTAGATTCACTTTCATTAGTTCCGGAATCTGAAACACTTTTTCTTTGACTGGGTTATGTTGGAAGAAAACAATCGAGGTCGTTACAACTGCTGTGAGATCATCGGTGACTGGAATAAAAACATGGAAACTGACGACTGGGTGGAACCGAAAGGCAGACAATCTCACGGGAGAAATTTTGTGACGAGAACACAGTTGAAGAAAAAGTTCAGCACCGTGATTAAGAAGATATGCAGCACAGCACATTTTGAATACTGGTCTTCATACACACTCGATCGCGATACTACGTATCATCTTTACACGGTATTCGACTCGAGTACGCCAACAATAAGAAAAATGTGCTTAACCAAATAAACGTCTTTGGTTCGCAACTATTAGATCGTTTCTTTTTGAAAAGGGGACGGTGGATGGCTGATTCTAGTGTTACTAAAAGCGAAAAAAGGCTGCAAGAAGGCGGTGCCCGCATGACCCATATTTCGGCTGTCAAACCAGCACTACGACGAAGAGTCACGCGAGCAACGGACTGGACCTCTGCAGATTGATTACCTCAACAACTCCGAGACAAAAGCCATCGCACTAAAGCAGCGAGAAATGCCATTGGAGCCGGCCGAGAATGCATCGACTGTATATTTACCTCACAACGAATTTTAGAAAAGAAACAGGCCTTACTTGCACCCAAAACATCTACCTCTCTTAATCTGAAACCGACCTTCGACTAAATCAACCAAACAGTTTTATGATGCAGCCCCTCACTGAAGGATGTAGCAGGAGAATTCAATTCAATTTCGCATTTTTTTACACATGAAGTGATTTACAGTAAAACTGGTAAACCCCCATAGTTCGAAAACATATTGTAAGAGGAGGAAAGCCAAAACCAGTTTACTGATTCCGCTTTTTCGATAGAGAAAGGTTGTAGGTGGGTGGACAGATAGAGGGAGGAAGGGTGTATCATGACATAACCGTAAAGAAGACTGAAAGGTTGAGGTTCGAGATCGAGTGACAAAAGCCTGATAAGAGTGACTACCTGACTGTGCTCGGGATTCGTGTTGAAAAGTAATGGGAATTGGAACAGCCGAGGCAAGGTCAGAAGAACAAAACCCAAAATAATAGCGGTGGAATAGGGACAATGAAGCGACTGCCCGACGATGGGCAGGCGACTGCAAATTGGATGTTAAAATCGGGCTATCTACCAAACGAATGGCTTTACGTTAGGCTCCAGCAAGAAGAGATAAAGAAGACGAAGCTCCACCCACACGTGATAGGAGTATTTAAGTGAGGAATGAATTTGAGCTCTGTACAGTAGGAGGAGATGGGTTGGTTTGAAGGAACGTCTGGCGCGGAACAGAAAAACTAATCTTGCGCACAGCATAAGAAGAAAGCGAACGCGGGATACAAAGGAGACTATCGAAAGACCCAGAAAAGGCATCGAGTTAGAGGAACGAAGGGGAAACGAATCAAAATTAAGGTGGAGACAAAAAGAATGGTGTTTGAGATAAACTGAAAGAAGACATTTTAGAAGCATTGAAGAGAACACCATTTTGAGACCCAAGAGGAGATCTATTCAATGTTCGAATTGCGCGATGTTACAGGGACACAATGGTCACTGTTAATGTTAAGAGTGGCATAATGGGAGGTGGGATACGAAAGGGGTTAGTGAAGGGTGGCATCATCATCACCGTCATCGTACAGCGGTAAAGAGTACGGAAAGCCCCACTGATCACTGCTTTTCTCACCATCTTACACGTTGAATTAGAAAGTATGAATACATACATACATAAGATGCACAGGGAGTGGACCTACACGGGAGGGAAAAGAAAAGAACGCCCTAATGGCCAACACACGGAATACACAGTCTAACTGTATAAATACACAGTAATCAATCATTCTGATTCAACAGAAAGTGACAACACGATCACCACTGTTCACGGTTCGCTGCCATATCCTTCAGTGTCTCCAACCAACTGGTTGACGGATCTTTTGAACCCCAACCACGAAGACGTGAAGCACCTACTTTTCCCAAGTTCGCTGTACATTTTCTCATTCCTCGCTGCCACTTCATCTGTTAACCTCCAAGTGGCTTCTTCCACTCCCTAGGAGGAACGGAGAATAGGACACGGTATGGTAGACGTGTGTTTGCCTTACGTAACATGTGCCCCAATGAACGAAGTCTGCTAAGCTGGATACGCTGTAACAAAACGGTCTCTGAATCAGAACCTAATACTCGCTTTCTGACCTCAGCACTGCTCACTCGGTCATTCCACCCAATCCTAGCGATACTACGCAAACATCGGTGGTCGAAAACCTCAAGACGACGAATATCTTCCACACGCAAACCCCAAGTCTCGCAACTATACAACAAAATCGAACGCACCGCGGCACAGTATATACGACCTTTCAACTTCAGTGAAATATCAGGTCGGTGCCACAAGTGCTTCAGTCCAGTGTACGCCGCTCGAGCCTCGGATATCCGCGTACTCGCCTCTACTACTATGCTCCCATCCGCCGTCACACTGCTGCCGAGGTAGGTGAAGTGGTCGACAACTGCCAGCACCTCCCTGTCGAGCACCAAGCTCGGAATTGTTGACGTCCAGTTTTGCAACATCGCTTTACACTTTGAAGGTGAAAAGCGCACGCCAAATGGAACTACAGCCCTTGCGAGTCCATCTAGTGCACGTTTAGAATGTTCCGTGGATTCGAACAAGCAGACAACGTCGTCTGCGTAATCTAGGTCACGGCTTCTCACCATTTCCTGGATCGATGCCCACATCCTACGGACCTCGCAAGCCACGCTCCAATATTTCGTTCATGGCGAAGTTGAACAGGAATGGAGACATGGGACATCCTTGTCGAACACCGCTTGTCGTTTCGAACCGACCGGATAGTTCAATGTAAGCCTTTACACGGCCAGAAGTATTAGAATACAATGATCTCAGTAGGTTCACGAACTTCTGAGGCACACCTTTTCGATGTAGGGCACTGAATAGCGCAGTCCGATGAACTGAATCGAAGGCACCTTTCAAGTCTAAGAAAATCATTATTAACGGTCGACGGTGTGTGAGAAGCGTTTCAAGCAGTTCGAGAGAAGTAAAAATCTGGTCGATGCATCCTCGACCTGGGCGGAATCCAGTCTGTTGTTCAAGGGCGTTTCTCCCGCGAGCCGGTTTAAGATGACGCAGCAAAATTGAGACTAATACCTTGGTGACTATCGGAATCAAGCCGATCCCACAATGGTTACTACACTCACTGCGTATTCTCTTCTTGAAGATGGGAACAATCAATGACTCACTCCATATTAACGGAATTCGCTCCTCGTTCCAAATTTCACGCGGCAATGTCATGAGTGATTCTATCAAATCATTTTCACCCATTTTGAAAAGAACTGGAGGAAGTTCGTCAGGACCGGCCGCCTTCCCAATGATTGATAAATCGAATACGTGACTCCACTTCCAATTCCGACGGGGGCTCAAGTTATACCACCCAAGGAATCGCAATTGTTGACACAGGAGTAACTACACTAGCGTGCGGCCAGTTAAAATGTTCCTTGAAGTATTCGGCCCAACGGTCAAGCCTATGCTGTTTGCCATGAATGGGTTCTCCACTTCCATCGCATATCGTTTCGCTGACAGGGTTCGCCGTCCACCGATGTTACGGATAAGTTTGAACAGTCTTTGACTATTACCTGAAGCAGCTGCTACTTCCATTTCTTCGACTACCTTGACCCACTAATTTTCGCGATCAGGCTTTCGGTAACTTGTTTTTACAGATGTTTTTGTATCTTGCTTATCTCCTTACTGTTCGAGAGCTGACGCTTTTGCTCCATTATTCTCAACGACTTTGGCGAAATCCAGTATCTTTGATGGACATCGGATCTAGGACCACAGGTGAAACCTGCTGCAACGTGCATAGCCTGTTTGATATGGGCCCAATGCTCATTACTGTTCCTCGTAGATCCTAGTTCATGTGCTAACTTCTGGATCACACAAACGTTGCACGGCTAACCGGGTTTACGGTTTGCGTCGACGACCATGGGACTGGAGGAAAATCGCGTTAAAACTAATGCATGGTCCGACTCTACGTACGTGGACCAGTAAGATCTGCAGTTCTGAACAGAACTGCGCCACTGGTAGCTTAGGGCGATATGATCAATCTGGCCTAGAGTACCTGTAGAGTTAATGCGCCATGTCGCTGTGCGACGTGAACTGTGTCGGAAATTGGTGCTAGATAAGAACAATCGATTGTCTACACAAAACTGCAGAAGTCTATCCTCGTTATCTGTGCGCTGAGTGGGTAAAGCACAACGCCCACCTAAACAAGCTTCTGATGCACTAAGTTTGCAACATCTACATTGAAGTCACCAGCTAGCACTACAATGTCAGAACTTTTGCTCCTGTGAACGAGAGTGGCGAGTTCATCATAGAATTCATCCTTCTGCATGCCAGAGCTGCAGTCCGTTGGAGTGTATGCCGAGACCACAAACAAATTGTGCTTAACACCACTATCCTTTCGAACGCCAACTGACCCCTCGAGTCTCACAGCACACAAACGACTGTTAACAGGGATCCAGTCTAAGAGGGCAGTCTCGGCCTTGTGAGTCAAGACTATTCCTACACCACGTTGACCCACAGCTTTAGCTGCTTCGTCTCCTGAAGTGCGCAGAAAATACCTCGATGAGATACCAGGAGCAGTTAGTTGAATCACACTACTAAAATCCTGGATACGCGTTTCGCTTAAGCAGCAGACATCAATCTTCAGAGAGTTCATTGTGAGAACTAGGCACGCCTGCTGACTGGTCTACATGAGTGTACGCCTGTTGAAGGAGCCGAGGTTCACAGACTGACGAGGCTTGAGAATATGTGAGTTACCAGACAGAGGATTGTTCCCGATACTATTTGACAGTGATTCGTTGAGAGTATCGGGCGTGCTATCAGTGGGAGCATTATGGGTGGATAGATGGGGTAAAGAGAGGCGGTTGAGGATAGAAGACAAAGGTTGAATAAAAGAGAGGGAACTCTGAACACTAGCCCGCTTATCGCTACCCATCACGGTCGATGCAATGAGCAGTGTGGTCCTGATTATCCTGCGCAACGACCGATGCAGTATGAAATTCTTTGTAGTTGTGCAGTTCATGGGAGATATTGGACGGGTACTGCTATGGTGTCCAGCCGCAAAGCAGGAGAACGATTAGGGTTCTCGTCCAAAGCCTTTAGTTCTAACGAGAACATATCCGCAGGGCAGCGGGATGGCTTAGTGGACGCCCATTTGCTTGGATCAATTACTCTTCCACTGGTTTTACCGACTGAGCTGCCAGCTCGAATCGACCCCCAACCCGGAGGACCAGGAGACTGGACCTTGTCTGGTCTCTACCCGTTGACCTGTCAGGCATGATTGCATCTCCAACTTAGAGAAGCCATCCTGTATAGCCCATTGGGTCATAGAGGCACGCAAGCCACCACCACACCACGTCAAGGTGCAGTCTCATCGTGGCATCATCGGAAAAAGCGTGGATGGGGTTGGAATTAGTGGGTAAGACATCATAAATGAAGAGCAGAAGGAGGATGGGTGAAAGTACACAACCTTGAGAAACACTTGCATTCACGGGAAAAGGTTGTGATTTTGCCTCCTCGACACGAACGGAGATGGTCCGTTTACTGAGAAAAATCGATGTCCACAAGAATAGAGTTGAAAGAAACCTAAAAGTGGGCAATTTAAACAGTGAACCATTGTGTCAGACATGGTCAAAAGCCGTCGATATGTCTAGTGGGACCAGAGGTGTTTCTCCGTGGTTATCGAGTGCCGCTGACCAGGAATGCGAGACCATAGCTAGTAGATTACCCGTGGAACGACGATATCGGAACCCGTATTGACGATCGTTTGGTAGTCCTTCACGTTCGAGAGACGGTCACAACTGGTCGGGAATTATGGTCTCCATGACTTTCAAAAGGATAGAAGTTGGGGAAGTAGAATGGTGGTTGTTCAGGTCGAAGGAGTCGCTAAGTTTAGGAATAGGAAAAAATACGGCGTGTTTCCATGTTGAGGGAAACGTACCAGACTCGAGAGAAAAGCAAAAGAAGACGTAAAGTTGGTGCTAGCTCTAGGACACATTTTCAGGACGATGGGTGGAACACCGTCCGGACCAGGTGGTTTTCATTTGGGTCGAGTGACTGTGAGGTTTGGTGGACCCTTCTGGTTGTGATAAGGGGAATAAAGAGATGGCTAGTAAGAGTGGTTTGGAGGCGGAAGAATAGAAGAGCTGGTTACAGTGGAATCAGATGCAAACCATGAGGCAAAATTCTCGGCTTTCTCCTGAGGTTCACAGAGTAAACAGCCAGAGAAGTTAGGGATGGGAGAGAAACAAGCGGGAATAAGGTGGGAAAGAAAGTGAGAAGATCGGAGGTATGTGCACGATCGCCAGCCTTATCAGGAATGCACGTGTGGAAGCCAACAGGTTGACTTAGATTGCTGACCAAAGCGAAAGCTTCGGCTTCGCGCCGCACAGTCGTAGTATCAGAAGAGTGCAAAAGCCAGTTCTTATTGTGGACATTAGAGTCACCAAGAATGATAGATTTTCAACTGGGGCCTGATGTGAACAAGTTCGCAATTGCGGAAGACAGTAAATCAAAAATTGAGGGATCGATACTGTTAGGAGAGCGATAAACGGTGCGGAATTAATGGTTAAAAAAGGGAACCGGAGCTTCAGCCACATCAGCTGGAATTCGCGGTTGTCAAAGTTAGCAACTAACTGGTGGCTGTAGGCATAGATGGCAGCTTAAGGTGGAAATAAGGATTGCAAAAAGTAGTTCGGGAACTGAAGATGGGTAGTATCCGACGCGGGAGAGATTTGCGTCTCAATCAAGAATAAGGCAAAAAGACAAGCAGATTGGAGAAAATGATGCACAGATTCAATATTGTGGTTCAAACCGTGAGTGCTGGTGTGAGCTAAAAGTTTTTCTTGTTGTGAATGCTCAGTAGACATGCGCGATGGTTTTCTGTGAGTTGTGAGTTCCACAAGTTTTTGGTGACACTGGCAACCTAATCCTGGGACTAGGAGTGGTGAACCACATACGGCTCCAATAAGAAAGGCGGTGGTACTGCCACGGGCGATGGGAGGACCGTCTACCACCGGTAGGTTGGCGACACTAAGTAACTGAGTTGGGAGGAAGGGTGGTTGATTAGTTGGGTGAAAGCTCGACTCATCTTTGAGGTTACTGCTCATTCCCCGGTATGAGATGACCACTGTCGTTGCGTATCAGGGAGCCTTGGGAGTACATCTTTTCTGAATCAGTGTATAAGTCGAACGAGCTCCGAAAAGTATGCAACGACGAGAGCAGTCTCTATCTTATCAGAAATTGGGAGGCAATGCCGTTGATATTCGTTCTTTGTTGAGTGTGCAACTCCATTGAAAAGGTTGCGGAAATCGGGTGGGTTACTGTCTAATGCTACCGCCTCCGGACTGGCCGCAGTTCCTGTCGACGGTAGTACAGAAATGCAATGGAAATGCGACTAAGCTAATCACGGGAACCTTCACTGAACAGAAAATCAAGGCATGCATACATAAAAATAGTGAATCTCTGAAGTAACCCTTAATCGATGTACAAACGCTAGGGAAGCGAGATTCCACACGGTTTTCATTTATTTTATTTTATTTTCTTGCTCCTTATACTTCCGTTCGTTTCTTTCTCGAGCAGAACTGAGTTCAATCAAACAAGACAGCTGAAAAATGAAGACTTAATTCGAACAAAGGACTTAATCGATAGTCGATTGAAGTTGAAGTATAATGAACCAATCATGACCAGAAAACAACATGGACCGATTGCAGGTTCAGTCGTGAAGTTGACGGAACCTAGTCACTGAACTATGGAATAACCTTGACTTGTACTAACAAAATAAGGTGATTTGCGATCGGAGACATGTTCTTACTGGAATTGGTGGAGCAGATCTGAATTGAGATTCACCAGCTGAAACGGATACCATTACATTACAACTAAAAAAGCAATATTTCGACCTGTATATACTCACATGCACGTATGTCGACAAACGTGCAAATAACTGCCGTTATAACACCCACATAAGCGAGATTACAGGCTAGCAATCGTTTTGACAAATGCACAGACTCTGACAGAGTCACGTGATATGTACAACATTCACCAGTTTTTCTCTGAGCAAGGTACTGGAGTACTGAGAGAAGATGGAAACAACAGATTTGGTGAAATACTGCTAGAAGCCAAAAACACGCTCAGATGAGAAAAATGATTTGACATGCTAAATCTGATAACCCACTTTTCGGCGCAGCGATGGTTCGCAATTCCCGAAATAGATACGACGACAGAGTTCGAAGAATGCGAATTCCTATTAGGAGAACAACAAATAAACATTATTATGCGCGAATACAAAGATGAACGGAATGATTTATTATTGCATACACGAATGTATTCAACCGACAACATCGCAACGGATATGAGGGACGTTCGTATAAAAGTTTACGTCGTAAAATCCACGCCAACCTAGGAAAAGGTGAAAACTAGCAGAAATTTCAAATGAAAAGTGACTCACAAAGTGAACCTGAGAATTTCCAGGAACATTTATAAACACAAATAAGAACACCAAATATTCACATGGAGATGATTTGTGACACGTTATGGGCAATTTCCAAGCGCAAACTATCTTCAAGTGTTTCCGACTGGTAGGTCATATTTCTCTGAAAATGCGAAATTCCCACAAGGGACCTGACGACCGTAAAGGACTGCAATCCACCAGTCAGCCTTCGGACAACTACGATTTTCTCACTTATGACGGAATTAATCCTTGGAAGGTGTTTGTGTGTATTTTCACGAGCAGAACTACGTATCAAGATTAGACTGAGTAGATAACTAGTAGAGAGGCTGTTACGAAATATGCAAATGAGAATCGGATGAATCCGCATTCACTTGAGTGATCTGTGGCTCGTCATGTGTTGGAATTATTACCACCATTATTGTTATTGCTCCCCAATTAGACAAAAGTACAATATTTCTGAAATGGAGACGTGTCTAATCGAGGACCATCGAAAAGGACATTCGACCGGCAGCAGTGAATCGAAGGTGTGAAATTCACTATGACGACATGTGGACCAGCCGGTTAAGAATAAAAGTTAAAAAAAATGATTAAATTGGGAACTGAGGATACCGAAACATCCGAAATTTGACAAGATTTTGCGCACCGAAAATATTCAATAGTCAGAACAAGAGCAAGAAAGGGGGTGACAGATCTGTATGCAGATGTCATTTAGCAGAAATATAGTATAATCACAGAACTGGTGGTTAGGATGGGAATGACGAAGGATGAATGGCGAAGAAGAAGTCCGAGAAATAGATCATCATGTCCGTTGGGTGGGTTCAACGCCGTGTAAACCGAAATAAATTAGAAGAATACTTTTTCAACGGCTCTCGATTATTGAGCTTGGGGTTTAGCTCACGAACCTTTCACCGCCAGTCGAGGTGAGATCGCGCACTGACGCCGGGTGCACTGACGATGTCACCCAGACTGGTGATAAAACGGTTGAGACCTAAACCTCAAACTCAGCGATCAAAATCCGTTAAAACCCACCAACCTCAGCTACATCCGACACCAATCTTCAGAGGTATCTAGAAGAAAACATTTTTACGAACTAAAGTTTCGATGATCCAAGCAAGAATTACTGCCAATCAAGTTAGCTAAAGAAAGACAGAGCTCAAATTGTTCATACGTGAATGTGAAGAACCACATATTTCAATAATGTGGGAGGGGGTCAAGAAAGAAGTAAACTACGGTAAAAAAAGGAGGCGGTTAAAAATCATCCAGAAACTCGTAAGCTGCGTATAAGACTGCATTCAGACTACCGTACATTGGTATAGACAATTAACAAGAAAGGAGGCAAATCAGAGAATAGATTAAGGTATCGATGCGTTGGTTAGTGACGGCTACATTCGGCTGCCGAAAATACAACGATGAAAATGGAAAATTATTGGGAAGTATTGCATTCCACCTACAGGATCTGTACTGCCTCGAAGCTGTTCCCATGAATTTTGATCGACCCCACCGGAAGCGTCTGTGGGGGAATCGACCGTGAGTAATCGGGGAGTTACGGCATATGCCAACCGAGAACGAAGCACACGTAGCTTTTGGCAGTAAGATAGCCCTGAGCACGAAATAAGGACAAAAAGGAATCATTACGGGGATTTTCGTGGCAGAAAGAAGAGCACAAATATTTCGAGAACACTGCTTGAATTAGTGCTTATTTATTCTTTTCTGTATTTGTGGTGTTGGAATTATGCCTGGCTCCAGGCTCTGTGTAACAATTATAATATGATAACAGTGCCAAAAACCATAGACGATCATAGAAGGTAACTGAAGAAGAACTATTATTAGTTACGGTTAACTAACAATTCGCAACACTTAATCGAAAGGACTATCCAATAGACAATTTCACTGCACGTAATTGAGAACAAGTCCGAACCTGAAAGAATCTATTTAAAGTGCATGCATCCATAATGACTTTTTCAGCGTGTCCAACTGCCCCGAAGTGATAACTCAAATGTTCGTTACCTAATTCAGACCTGTATGCATTGATTGGCCGGGGTCTGATATGCAGCTGAATATTGTTATGTAGTAAAGATGTGGGAAACACTATATAAGAATAATCAAATTCTCCTGCTCAGAAGCGCCATTACCAGTAGTCGTTCGAACACCAGCTAATGACTAAATCTCGAAAACGCAAGACTTCTTTCGTTTAAATTATTGATGAAAACCCTAATAGCTACAGAAACTCTGTCAATGATGAACCCGATAACGACAACAATCCAGCGATAGCGCCTTCAACCCAGTCAACCACAAGAAAGCTTAGCGTTTTGGAGTATTTCTCTGTACGCATCTACGTTTGCTCTTCCAAAGATATCCAGTTTGGAAAAGCAACGACACGTGTAAAAATATGGCGGAAACAATTTTTTCCAATATTGATAGGACTCAAATGACCAAGAAAGGTCAAATATTCAAGGCAACAGTTGACCGCGTCATCACCACACGAGTCTAGGTCGGTTTAAAGCACACGAAATTTTGACGATGGCCATTCTTGTCAGCAGGACTGTTTCCGTCTGATTCTATGTTGAGATAACATAGGGTTTATGCTGAATTGTGCAGGACGAACAGTACATTGAAAATTAGATACGTCACCAAGTCTCGGTGGTGCACCAATAGTTTATCAGCTGTATGCATTTTTGAGCACGGTTTTCACATCGGTTGTCCCTTCTGCTGCGCACGAAAACCGAACCTAATCTGAGGTGGAAAAGGAACAATTTATCGAGTGAAAGTTTCTCATTCGTGCACGCATATGCCTAGTCATTTTGGAGTCTTTCAATTAGACGCAACGCCCTTTATATGAGTGCAAAAAAGGGCCATGAGACCGTTGGCACATGGCAGAAGTGAGATTTGGCGGTTGCAGTTTTCTTACGATAAATGGAATTAGTGAATTTCATGCAATCTGGTTTATGTTAATCCCAAAGGGCTAATTGTTATATTCGAAAACGACTCATTCTTTCGTGCTTCAGTGTATTCTCTGTGACCTACTACATGTTTCTACATTTCGCGACTCCGCGCATACGAAATAAGACGCTACGCTTAATTCTCGTGTGGAGTTCTTGAGTCTCAGTAGTTCTGTGAGGGATTCAGTCTATTCATTCCATTCAAAATTGCATTTGGCTTCGCAAAAATGAATTGAACCATGACTGCTTCTAAAATGGAACGCCTTGACGTAAATTCTATATCCATACAGGCTGAGGACTACATGAGACGTTTTCAAATGGGGCATATGACCAGAAGTCACCTGGATGATGCGAAGAAAACAGAGTTTGACCTTCATTTATTGGGAAACGATGCATGAGATCTCGTGAAAAACTTATCCTTTCCTGACCCACCTATCAGTTTATAGCACGACAAGCTAAAAACCATTATTTTACTAGTCAATCAGTTTCGTTGTCGCTGAAAGAACAAAATCAACTATGCTGCTAAAACCGAAAACCAATTGATACGGGAATTCATTCTTGAGCTGAGGACACAGGCGGCGAAATACAAATACGGCACTCAATTGGAAGACCAACTACGCGATTGCTTTATTTGTTCCTACCAGATTTGTAACAGAAGCTACTACTTCAAACTAATGAGACTTTTCAGTGCATTCACAATGTTTGTGAACAGTATCAGGACCTGAAGGCTGTGACCGTCGTCTACTAAATATCAAGGAGATCCACACAATCAGAAATTGCCACATTTGAACAAGCCAATTGGCTATCAAAGAAATCAGGTTACACTTCGACGATCGAATCATTCGAAATTTATTCCTAAAAGTTTGAATTTTGGCAAATGCATTTCGTGTGATCATTTTCACTCCCGTTTCTTATATGCTGACAGACGAGATACACGTTTTTCCTGTGATGATGTTGGCCACAGTAAAATGTATTTGTATAAGTAGTCAGGCAATTTCATCAACCTACACTTCTCCACTTGATACCGGTTTTGAGACACTTCCACTAGCTGTTTTGACAGATAAAGTCTCACATGTTACCCGAATATTGTCTATTCGGGAGGATAACAAACGCACTTCTATTGCTGACTATGGGAGTGCAAAATCCATCATTTCAAGACAAGCTCTGCATTGTTTTTATCCCATTGTCAAGAATAATCCTACCAATGACTATTCGAGGTATTACTGGGAACACACTGCCATTTTTGGCTCCTGTGTGGTTTCAATTCACTTACTTGATTCTGATCCCATCCAGTGTGTGATTTTTTGGTATCTGATTCAGGACCTTCAGTTTTTGGTTTGAAAGTTCTTCGTAAATTGTCCATTGATGTTGCTTTCTTGACGTCTTTATTTGATTCGTCTGATCTACGACAGCTTGTGGTAGAATGTTCTAAGGTTTCTGGTAGAATGCACACTCCTGGAGTGAGGTTAGAGATATCGGGTAGCCCCAACTTTCTGAAGTGCAGAATAATTCCTCCTGGCTTGGGAGAACCTGTCCGTCAGGCACGACAGTCGATGTGTGAGCACGGCATTATTACCCCAGTGGAGTCGTCCAACTGGACCACGTCGACTGTCACTCCATTCAAGGTTGATGGGAAGACACCACGAACTTGCGGTGACTATCGACTGACACTGAATAAGTGCTTACTCCGGCGTACATGCACAACTGAAGAACCTGGAGAAGTGCTCCACCGACTTACAGGGTTCAATGTATTCTCAAAAATTGACTTAAAATATTTATTCTTGCAAGTACCCGTGGATAAGGAATCAAGTAAATTACCGATAATTATCACTCCTATCGGTTTATTCCGATACAACATTTGCCTTTTGGCCTAAATATTTTGCCTTGTATTTTTCAACAGTTTTATAACCGTATTTTACAAGGTTTTAAAAGTGTCGATTCATATCAAGATAACACTGTTGTTCATGATTCCACTCAAAACTATACGCAAATACCGTCTTTCTCTAGCCGAGTGTGTTTTCAGTATAACTGAGTCTTCCTGACTTGATCACATCAATATCGCTAAAGGTTTCTCCCCAGATCCAGTACGTTTAGCCCCGTTCATTGACCTGCCTTCATCCACAAACATTCCTAAGTTACGTTCTATTCTTGGTAGTCTTCAGTACTATGCTCATTTGATTGCGAATTTTCTTTGAAAGTTCAATTAGTTGTTCGATATTGCATCCACTCATTCCTTCTTCTGGAATCAGGTTCATGAAAAGACACTTCGGAAACTACTATCTCACATACGATGTGGTGTCGTGTTTCAACCGTTTTCTCCGAAAAATCATGCAACTGTTATTGATGATGCATTTACTGGCATAGGTTCCGTTCTTGAACAATGAGAGTGGCTAGTCATTTGTATTTCAATAAGGCTCACTAAAGCTGAACGAGGATATTCATAAACACAAAGAGCCTTGGCAGTTTATTGGGCCATCAAGTGTTTACATAAATATTCATTCGGTCAAAAGTTCACCTTAGTTACTGACCATGAAGAATTGAAGCTCATGTCATCCGCATCATTCGATGTTCAGATCATCGGTTGTGATGGTTCAACGATGGAGCATTGCAGGACTATGATATTGCGCATCGCAGTGCCAAATACATGCCACACTCTGATCTTCTATCTAGACTTCCACATTCATCGCAGCCCCCAGTAACAAAAGATTGTCTGTTGATACAACCACTACCTGTGCGGTGCGAGGATCTTGTGGAGGATACGAAACAGTGTTTCGCTCCGGATATTTCAGCTCTACGTAGTGCTTGGACGTCGAACGCGAAGCGGCGATTCCCCGATTTCTACTCTCATCCCGACGATTTGTCGATCAGTCCAGATGGACTGTTGTGCCCTAACGACCGTGTGGTCGGTCCTCCAACATTCCGTTCTGTCATATTCGCAGATCTCCATTCATGGAATTCGGGCATCGACAAAATGAAGTCACTGGTGCCATTTACTTGCTAGTGGCCGGGACTGGATGCCAACATCGTACACGGAGCTAAAAACTCCAACCAGTTCTTACGTAAGGCACATTCAAAACCATCAAAGTAGACTACTTGGCCAGTGTCCTATGAGGCGTGGCAACGGGTACATGCAGACTATTATGACCTTCCTTGGGTAAATACTATGGCTCTTGTGGTTACTGATGCTTTTTCCCGCTGGCCAGAGGTGTACCTATCAAATTCATTCATGGCTGACTTCACACAGAGGGCATTCAGAAAAACACTCAGCAGATGGCGAGTCTCGCTCGTGCTAATTACTGACAATGGCGCATTTCATGGCTAAACTTTTGGATTGGTTGCAAACATGTATACACTGCTCCTCGTCATCCACAGCCTAATGGTCTTGCAGAACACCTTGTACGTACGCTTACGAGTACAATTCATTTTGTGAATCCCCATTCATTGCTCGAAATTGATCGTATCCTTGGCAATTTTCTTTTGCAACAACGTAAGGTTGCCCACACTAGTACTGGTAAAAGTTGTTAGTTATTTAAATGCTCTAGTTTGAGAACCAATTCAAATGTCAATGTCAGTTATTTTAGAGGCAACGATTTACGGCCGGCGAACGGGATTGGAAACCGGAGGATCACTACTTTGGATCTAGATGATTTGTCCAGTCACAGACGTCATGTTGACCAGGTATAGCTCTCTGGGGAAGGTCAGTCTGGTGTCAATTCGCTTGTTGTTGCACCAACCAGTAATTCTGATCTCGATAAATTCGAATCGCAGAATTCCACGGAACAATCAACTATCCGAAAGAATTCGTTCACTACCACGAAGAGATTACGAGCACTCCTCCTTCAATTCAGCGTGCGGTGGATGTGATATTCTTTCTGCTTTGAGTCAGTGTATCCTTCAACTTATTTTACATATTTGTACATTACGAGATTCCGCGTATACGAAATAATACGCTAGGCTCTATTCTGGTGTGTAGTTCTTAATTCTAAGTAGCTCTGCTTGGGGTTTAGCCTATTCAATGCATTTGATATTGCATTAGTTCTGAGAAACCGAAAAGAGGTACCAAACGCAGACAACGTAAACTGCAATTCAGTTGCATAACGCCATGCTTGCGTGTGAGTGCAATGAAACACGACCATGGTAACAGCAGCTACGACCGGCAACCGCATCCCTGAGACTTAGAGTAAAGATCCACTCACATAACGTCTCAATAGGTCCGGGGTTGCAACGGGCTTGATGGACGGAGAACTAATGTCTACTATCGATGTGACCGGTGGTGGCAGTGTTCGAACCTCGTATCGCTGACAAATCGTTTCCGTCGGTGATAGTGCGGTGGATCGCCGTAGTTATAGGTATGTATTTTCTACCAAAATCATGCATTAGTTTGGAATTCTAAAAATGAAAGTAAGACAGTCGCCATACTCAGCAAGGCATCTGCTTCAAAGCCACCCTCGATAGTGATATAACTCAAAAATTCTAAGCACTGTCAAGAAAGGATCGTTGAAGTGGTTGCTTTTGGCCACGGTCAGCAAACATCGCGTGTGTACGTGATTCAGTGCGACCACTACTCAGACACACCTACCACCTACATATTTCGAGTGAACTGTATCACAGACAACTGCAGGCCTAAGAATAAAGATATAAGCGGGATATTTCACGAGACTCTTTTCCGCAAGACATTCAGTCTAGTCATCATGTAGATCCAAGAATGCATCACGCAGGTCAAACTTTTCGAGGATCAAAGAGAACAAACGGCACATTCACAAACCTGAACTTGTTTTTTTATTGCACAGCATTACAAGCCACCATTACACGTCCGTCGGTAGTTGTGACATCTTACTATTTCGACATTATTAAGACCATAAAAATGGTTTCCCAGAGGGCGCTTACTAGTACTCCACATATCCTCAACAAACCATTTTTGTGTCTTTCAAATTCCTTGCATGCGGCACTCTTCGCTTGTTCTTATCACAGTCATATTTGCTTTGATAACTGATAAGGGATGTACCATAAATTACTGTTGTGATTTTCTGCTTACATGTTGTGTGTGATCTAAGTTTCGAAGTGGCCACAACGTATTACGCAGGCTGCACAGACTGAAGCAATGGAATTTATCTTTGCAGTACACCACAATCAATGCAACCTCACCAGATAAGCGATTTCTGTTTCAGTTTCAGTTTATTCAGCCATTAGGCTTGCACCTCTGTGCTCTGGTTTCAGTTGCTACGTCCCAGTATCGTCGAGTCAAGCGCAAAAGAATAGAAGCACAGAGTGAAAAAGATCCAAAAATCAAAGTAATGAGCGGAAATCACGAAGACAGAGAAAGAGTCCGAATACAACTACGCCACTGGTCGCGACACCCAGACATGTCACTTAATGTCTCCAACCGTTTGCTAGGCGGATCACGTGGACCTCAACCTGGAGTTCTAACACACCCTACATGGCCAAGGCCACTAGTCAAGGTTTTCGTGCCTTTTTGCCATGTCATGGACTGACCACCTCGACCTACCTTCCAACCATTACCTGCCTCGGAGAAGAGCGAACGCCGAGGAAACCTATCAGTGGGCATGCGTAACACATGTCCCAACCTACTTAACCTGTTCAGATTCCGTACTTGATCCACAGACTGACCTCCGGTTCCCAACACCTTACGCCTAACCTCAGCATTGGCGATTTGGTGTTCCCAACATGTTCGGGCAAACCTACGGACACATTAATGGTCGAACACTGACAGTCTTCGCCTATCTTCTACTATTACCGGTCATGTTTCTGAGCCGTATAGGGAAAACGGAGCTAACCGCGGTATACCCGACCCTTGACGGACAACCAGATGTCACGCCAGCACCACAGATGACGGAGGTTGGCAAAAGCCAAACGCGCCCTCTGTGTACGCGATGACACTTCATCCCATATCTGTCCACCTGGTGAGATGTAACTGCCCAGATAACAAAATTTATTCACTTCAGCTAAAGCTTTCTCTGCCAAGATGAGGTTTGATACTGAGCCAACTCAGTCCTACAGCAGCATTTGACACCTGGAGGTGAAAAACGCATCCCAAAACGCTCCTACACTGCTGTTTAGACTATATAAGAAAGCTTGTAACTTACCTGGATCTTCACCCAGAAGAACAATATCGTCCGTATATTTCAAGTCAGACAGTTTACTACCTGAGCAAAGATTAATGCCACTATTCTCACACGAGAATAGGGCTATCTCAAGAATCAATTAAATTACAAAACTAAAGAGGAAGGGTGAAAGAGAGCAATTCTGACGAACACCACCTTTTTGGTGAACACTGGTGAAAGATCGTCGTGAGCACGAACTCGGCTTCGGCTGTTTGCGTACAATGATTGGAAAAGAGAAATAAATTTCTCTGGCAAACTCATCAATGGCTGGCAGAGCCAGAGAACTGTGCGGTCGACTGAATCGAACCCCGCTTTCAGACCAAGAAAGACAGGGATTGTCAGCCTACTGAAGGTGTGTGTGTGCTATAAGATTTGTCGAGGAATAAAGATATGCGATTTTTGTGGTGGTGGTGGTAGAGACCCTCTGAGCAACTTGAAGAATGACAACAACCGAGTGGTAACTCACACTGACGAAAAGCCTCATAAAGGACGTTCCTAGCGATATTTTTACACGACTGTTCGAACGATTGCCCCACATCTTTGCCATCGCCATCCTCCACGTTGAGTTCATCAGAATTGGCGATTTGAAGCGTGGCACAACGTTCCAAAAGATTCCACCCGGACCCCTGTTATTGAAACGATGTGGAAATCGAGTACTTACAAAACAGCAGGATATTCAATGACTGGAAGTAGTCTCTAAAGCGAACAGAAATGTGCTGAAACATACAAGATTCCAAAACAAAAAATGGAGGTTATCAAAGCATCAGATCAGTAATATTATGGGACGTTGTAAAATATGTGAACTGAACTGAAACCAGAATACTTCCCTGTTCGTCGGTGCAATGATGCGCCGCGGTATGTTTTCCGAAGTAGAACTCATCATAAATGTGCGATGTTGTGGCAAGCATACAACTTACCCCAAAAAATTTGGGAAAACAAAGCATGTAGACCAAAAAGGAGCGAACGCTTTATTGGATTGTGGACAGAACAAAATAATTTTTGAGAACGTTAGATTAACATGGGGTTTTGATGGTTAAATCGATGAGGAGGCCACAGCGACCCCATTATAACACCACGTGTGAAGAGTTCCGTGGATGCTCAGAGTAACACGTCGTGCTATAGATTAGGTTCTGGTCGCGTGACTGTAGGAGCGATGACAGATTAGGTTCACCAGGTAAGATGAAGTCACTGAACCAGTTTTGCTCGTATTGAACCAGGCTCGGTATCAAATTGTGTCGCTGGACGAAGTCAGTCATTCAATGCCGTTGAATGCTCTGGACCTAGGATTTCGTTGTACACTGAGTTGTTTGACTCTTAGCGTTTCCTAGAAATATACGTTTGTAGACCCGCAATCTGAACGCTTTTGTCTGCATCTATAGTTACAATTCGACAAAGCAACTCAAGCAAATTTGTAAACTTGCGTATAACTTTTTTCCGTTCATTTTCATGCTTTGGTGTACGTTTTCTAATATATATATATATATATATATATATATATATATATATATATATATATATATATATATATATATATATATCGAAGATACATTCGGCATCGACCCGTTCTTCTGGTTCCGATTCATATATGACCTGCTGTGAGATTAAATAACAATAGGAAATTCACCTTGTTAAGATAGTTCATTTAAGCATCCTGGGGTTTTCATTCCTCGCCCGAAGTGCCCATGAACTACGACCCACATCCTACTAGGTAACACCTGGTGGCCGTATAGCATTATTTTCAGTGAAACATTTTTTGTCCTGTAATCGCCTGTACGTCTGCATCTTTATTATCGTTCACAGACCTCAATCAAACCCTTATCAATTCGAGTTTTGCTCCGCTTAACCATTCATCCATCGACTATCGAGGTAGGATCTACCAATTTCGACTGTATTGCAAGTACTGGATCTTTCTTCTGAAACAGTGCAACCTGTATTCAGGAATGAGTTCGATAGTTGAGTCATCGAATTTTAAATGCCACGACCAAACCCGTACGATGGTCATAGTAACTAAATTATGAGTACTCTGCAGACATGAGACAGTAGAGTGACAAACAAAAGAAGTTCACTTAACCACAGGCTGACTTTTTCGACATGTATAAGATAGAGCAAGTCTGTCAATTATGAGAGGGTTTTACATAATGACTCCTCATACAGTGCCAATCTGCAAATCTCCATGGAAATCACGGAAGGACTGCACAGCTGTTTCATCCTTGTTAGGAATCATCAGCAGTGCACATCCACTGCCTGCGAACTGTGTCTCGTACCTGACTGGACCGACTGTGAGTCGAACATGTAACCACCAGGCTACCCAGTCTGGCTCCCGACGATTTGTTCACCGTACACCGTATATGGTATAGCGCCCTTCCGTCACTGACAATGAACGGTAACCACCCTTAGACCGCATAACGAAAAAGCTCCTATGATAGACGACACTGCATGACGAATCATATTTTGTGAAATCTAATCTACTCGCTAAGATCATTTGAGAGGACCTTTGAAATGATTTTGCCACTCCGAGTATAAACGTGAAAACTGAACATCATAGATGAGCTTGTCCTATTAGATCAAAAGGAAATAGAAAAAGTCTACAAATGATAGTCTGTGATTATATGGTCAAATAGAGCAACGTAAAACTTGCACCCTTATCGAGGGGTGAGTATAAGTGACCCAGGTACTTTCTGGTGGGCTGAAGCCCATCGAGTAGTTTTGGCTAGTATGAAAAACAGAATAAGAGCGAATTAGGAAAAATTGGGTTCTTACACCAATCGAACAAGTGTTGGCACGAGTACGGGGAGTTCAATAAACAAAAACAACCAGGCTGACGTGGACAGATGATGCGTATTCAGAATGTGTGCACTAACCTTCCCACGAGGCATATCAGCGTAGACAATCCGGAATGTGCGGAAACCATGTTCAGTCGACTCGACGGACTCGGAATTCTTGGTACTGCAATTTGCCGCATCTGGTTGAACCGACGCTTCGTTGGTGGATCGCGTCACATTCCCGTACAAGATTCGTTCCAGAAAACTACCATCAAATGCAAGCGGACGTCGGCCCGATAATGTTCCAGTCTCAGATCCGGATACCATCTTTGCAAATGGCATGCTCGGTTCCATTTGTGAAAGCGAACCATCTGGAGTACGTGGTTGACACGTCGGTCTGTCTTGGACAATTCGGGAGACTGATGCTTTCTTACCTTGGCAATGTGCAGACAAACAAACAAACAGAGATAATCATGAAAAAGATTCTATCGGACGAAATATTTTAGATGGTATCTTTTGTGACGTCCGGGTACCAGCGCATGATATGGACAAAGAATAGCAAGCCAAATGACAGTATCACACAGACGCGAACACACGATCGCCATTGATCAGCAAACGAACAAAACTTTTGGAAATTGAAAGATTTTCACAACAAAAATTAGCTACTGACCCTTCATTACGATTGGAAATCCCGACCTATTCAAGCCATTACCGAATGCATGGTGGGACAGTGTGTTCAAAGCTCAGATCAAGACAAAGTAGAACCACGTGATTTCGGAATCACATGTATTGAAAATTATTAGATGATAGTTGAGGTGTCGAAGTGACGTCTGTTTGGCAGATATACCTATTCCCAAGGCAAAAACGATTGTTGATTGACCGCTATCTATAGCAAAAGGGGACGTTGTGCGAAACGCATTTTTTGAACGGTGCCGTGTCCACACCTTAAGTTATAAAGAACGTACGGTAGAGTCAAGTTAGATAGATCAATTTGCGTTCAGTCAATCGATAACAAACCAGGTACGACCGAAAGACGCACATACACACACAAAAAGGTTCATTTGTTCTCGTTAGAATCAATTGCCAAATAGGAAATGGTGCTGTTACCACTGTCACGGTAGCATAGTAGATCCGTGATGCCGAAACATTGGTCGGGTCAATCATGATACTTGTCAGTTATACACTTGCTTTATGTATCACTACTAACCGTTTGTGATTCAAACAGTTAGACAAAAAAAAGAACTAATTTTAAATACTAGGTGAAAGCACAGTGCCTCCAATAGCTCGTTGTATCATTCATCTCTTTTGTGAGAGCGTATTTTCATACGCCGTCGTTCTACATATACATATATCTTATTTATTTATTCACCAATGTCTCAGTACATAGTACAGAGGCGTGGCGCCATACAGAACATGAATCAAACAATAAAATCAGTGTGGAAAAAGAAGCATCTCAGAAGCTGAAACACAGGCTTCCACAGCATAACCACCATCACTGACAACGAATTTAAGCCACTCTCAGTAAGGTTTCCAAACAAGTATTCTATGAACTTCAAGGATCCTCAGCCGGACAGGCGTGAAGGTTCGACGCAGACAAGCCTCAACCGACCGGTACCACATTATAGCTTGATCTCCATGCTGTTCATTCCAGTTAACCTCAGGCTCGACAAGCAAAGAACGACGAGTAAGAGGTATACTCAGTACCTGACCTAAACAGCGAAACCGATAGAGTGATATTAGTATATTTACTGAGTATGCGGCACGTCCGGTCAGGAAAACGCGTATACGAGCTGATTTGCTAACTCGGTATTACCACCAAACTCGCAAAGTGCTTCTCAGATAACGGTGATAGAAGACAGGTAACCAGTCAACATCAGCCACAAAGAACTAATCTCGAGCTGGGCTGAGTGCAACCGGGCCCGTCCGCAGGTCGCGCAAAGAGGCACGGCCACCAAACCGGTGGTTAGTTGTGAATAAAGGGGGCATAGGTTCACTGCATAAACGGTCGTGGACAAGCAGCGGAAGTGCTTGAGGACGCGGTGGGTCTTCGCTTGGCTAGTTTTCCTTTCTAAAATGCAACATAAGTCTGTTAAGTTCACTGTGATGTGGGGCATGCGGCCCGCCACCAAATAAGGCCGTTGCCTCTGCTGCCTTACTGGTTGCACTTGGATGTGCAAAGGCTAGAGGTGCACCCTCGAACAAAAAACGCCGGACTGCACTACTGAATATCACAAAAGTCCCGAACGGTATTGGGGACACCGCTTTGTATCATCATTCCCAAGACTCTCCATGGATTAATGTGGGTTTACGCACTCTCATCGTGCAACGGCGTCCTCGGTGAGCGACGCGCCTCGTATCCCATCGGTCAAGGTGACAAGACAGCAAGCTGGAACCCTCTATTGTAGAATACCGACACATATAACCTGTTGGAGTGTGAGGACGATACTAGACGTAAGTAGCCAGAGTACTACAATGCGAACACCACATCATTATCATGTAGACATTGCCTGCCTTTTGGAATTTTGACTACTCTGCTCCAGAACTCGGTGTGTTAAGGTCACAGAAATGGATAGTTTATTGGTTTTGTCACAGTGTGCCTGAGGACAACTCCGGACATCATTGTGTCACATTCGCCGTGAGCAGAAAGGCCAACAGAATCCTGTCTAGGGTGCCGACTTCTTCAAGGCTGGTCCTAGCACGCTTTAAAAGCTCTACCCAGAATCTTTCGGTGATTGTTACCTATGCACCGACAAACGCGGTTGAAACTACAACAAAAGGTGACTTCTACGACAAATTATACGACCTAATCAATCGTGTTTCAAGCAGTGATATACTCTTCATCTCCAGTGACTGGAACGCACGAATAGGCCCCTCGAATGAGTCCACTCGCCACGTCCTAGGAAAGTTCGGACTTGGCCAACGTTGTATGAATGGAAACCACCTAGTGAATCTGGCCGATGCTAATAAGTTGGTCATCTACGACGCGCGCTTCCAACACGCCAGAAGACATTTGTTACCGTGGTA
Organism: Fasciola hepatica; assembly: GCA_948099385.1. Classification (NCBI taxonomy): domain Eukaryota; kingdom Metazoa; phylum Platyhelminthes; class Trematoda; order Plagiorchiida; family Fasciolidae; genus Fasciola; species Fasciola hepatica. Next base: position 6,013,798 of record CANUEZ040000025.1, read on the forward strand.
CTCAAACGACGGTCGCATAATACATCAAATAGATCACATTCCAATACCATTCCGTTGGGCTTTATCAGTAGAGGAATGCCGAGCGTACCGCGGCGCAATAACGGGAAACATAAACAGTACAGATTATGTCGTTGTACATGCGCGCTTCAAAATCCATCTGTCTGCGCTCCTCAAAATCTTACCGCCAACCCGAATCAATGTCGCAGCCTTGGAAATACCAGAAAAGCGCAACGCTCTCTTGTACGTTATCGCAGCCAGGCTGGCTACTGTAATTAGCGTGAAAGAGGGATGGATCCTCCGTGGAATAACAGCAAAAGATGATCAATTCGGTAATCAAGGAGGCTGCTTGGAAGGAGCTAGAGGGAAATGGAAAACGTCTGAAAGACCGGATCTCGGCGACCACCTTGCAACAATTAGCCAAGGCGCAGGAAGCCCGGGTAGTGGGGAGCACTGAACGCCGAAAACTACAGCGAGGCCCCGCATTCGGCTAGAGCAGATCGTAAGAGGTACTGGGTAGAAGCAACATAAAAGATGAAACCCGCTTCCGGTACTGGTAGCTTCGGCAACTTAGCTGGACTTATTCGGAGTGCTTCGAATGGGTGATGCAAGCCTGAATCCGTCTTACGTGATGCAGCAGGCCAGATTATCCCCGAACAGAGAAGAAAAATCGAACGCTGGGTAAAGCATTTTGACTGGCTTCTCAACCGACCTTCCGATCACATTGCGGATCTCCCACCCTTACAGAGTGTAGAGATGTACAACGTCAAGTGCGAGTCATCAAGTGTGACGAAAATCGCCAGGGTCGTCAATCAGCTGAAAAACAAAAAAAGCTGCGGGAGAGCATAGCATATCACCACAAGTGTATAAGACCTATTTGTCATCACTGATAGACAGGTTCTACATGCTTTTCCGATCTATATGAGAAGGAGAGACATTTCCAACGGACTGGGATGCCTTTATTCTGCTACCCATTTCTAAGAAGGGAGACAAGACAGTGTGCCAGAACCACCGGGACGGCAGTTTATTGACGTCGCTGCAAAGATTTTCTACGTACTACTACTACTCAATCGCTTCTCAGTTGGGAGAGATTCCTGCACTCGACAGAAACAAGGGGGTTTCCGCCGTGGCAGACGTTGTGTCGACCAAATCTTCACATCGCGTCGAGTACTGCAACTCCGCTACAAGTTCCAGCAGCCAACAGTAGCCTGCTTCATCGATTTCTGAGCTGCTTTTGACTCAGTTAATCGTGAATTCCTTTGAGGTGTACTAGAACCTGACGGTATTCCTGTCAAACTCTCAAAGATCCTGATAGATTACTATGAGTCCACCAGCACACGTGTTTGGCTGCATGGCAAAGAATCTTCGGCGTTCGCAATCAATTCCGGAGTTAGACAGGGTTGCCCTCTCTCACCGGTATTGCTAAACTATGTAATCGACTGGACAATGAACAAAGTGTTGGCTCATTACCCCTGTGTCCAGTTGAGTCCAACGGTGCACATCTCGGAGATGGAGTTTTCAGACGATGTTGCCGGGCAAGAAGATTCTCCGGCCACACTTCAGCCAGTCCTGGGCCGAATCTGTTCCTTCTCGAAGACTATTGGTCTCGAAGTCAATTCAGAGAAAACAAAGGCTTTTTCAACTTGTCCTGGACCGTCAGCTCAGCAGTTGTCTATCAATGGTCAGGCAATCGACTACCTACCATCGACTCACCTTTCCGAGTGGTCAAGCGAAGGCCGAAGTACAGTCAAGGACTGACAACCCACGGAAAGCAATTTTTTAAGCTCCGACGTGTGCTATGATCACAGAGCGAAATTAGCCTTCGGACGAAGATTCGCGTCTTCTGTGCCACTATTACACCCGTGCTGACATGCGGGTGTGAAACCTGGCCACTAAGAGTTGAACATACCAGGAGGCTGAAGGTGTTCGACCACTGGTGTCTGCGCCGAATTCTTCGTACAAACTGGTAGGAAATGCTATCGAACGACGAAATAAGGCGGAAATGCTGTGACATTGACCAACTCTCCATCCTTCGTCAACGCCGCCGCCTGTGGTGGTTCGGTCAAATACTCCAGTGGCCCAACACAGAACTGTTTAGACAAACACTCTGCCGTGTGCCATGTACGGGATTGTGCTGTCGCCTTGGTGGTCAACATTCCTTATCTCTCTGCTCTTCATCCTTTATGTTCCAATTCTAAATGCGTACAAATAGCAACAGTGAGTCGTGACTGTGAACTTGTAGCTCTCGAAAAGGGTGGCAAATTAAACACAGGGGAAGAAAGAGAATCCAATCTCCGACCTAAGCTTCCTTTTCAATTAGTTGCTTCCAACGTCAGCACACTTTGCCAAACAGGGCAACAGGCTGCCCCAGCTAGGAATCTTGAAACCTTTAACACAGACGTGTCTTGTGTCTCCAAAACACGCATACAAGACCCAACTTCACTGTTAATACTTCATCACCCTGATACAAGCTCGGCTTCTCGTTTCACTCTTCTCGCGTCGGGTGATTCGGTGTCTAATGCTCGTGGTCAGGTTGACGTTGGCATCGATCTGAGCGTGAAGGCTGAGCGTGCACTACTCGATTACATCCCAGTCAGCAGCCGTCTGTGTGCAGGTCGGTTGAATGGTTCTGTGTAACCGCTGGGTTTGATATGGGAGAAGGAACAAGTTCCAAAGAGTTGGTGTGAACCGATGATCGTACCGATTCAAAGAAAAGGCGACAGGTCCTCCTAGAAAAACCACAGGAGAATAAGTCTGGTTAGCATCGCATCCAAACTGCTCGCTGGTACTACTCTCCACCGCTTATCTAACGCTCGCGCGAGAATCAAGCTGGATTAAGACCTGGTCGAGGTTGTATTGATCACATCTTCACTCTTCGACAAATTTTAGAACACAGACACACCTTCCACAGGCCCATTATCTCCCATTTTCTTGATCTTGAAACGGCCTTCGACTAAGTTGACCGCACAGTTCTCTGCCACTGCCTCTTGCTGAAGAGCGTATCAGAGAAATTCATTCCCCTCGTAAAATCCCTTTACATTATTGGCCGAAGTCGAGTCCGAGCTTACGGTAATCTTTCACCCGAGTTCACCACGAGAAATGGTGTACGTCAGAAATGCCTCCTCTCTTTTTTTCTCTTTAACTTTGTGACCGATATGGTCTTGGAAACCGCCCTTTTGTCAGGTCGGGATGGCGGCATTGAACGTTTCCCGGGTGGAAGTGAAGATCCAGGTAAGTTGCAAGCTTTTCTGGACAGTTTGACGGATTGCATAGCAATGTTCGGTATGTGTTTTGCACCTTCAAAGTGCAAGATGCTCTTGCAGGACTGGGTTGGTCCAACGCCAAACCTTTCAGTGTCTGGGGAGACTATAAACGTGGCAGACAAGTTCTGTTATCTGAGCAGCTGCATCTCGCCAGGAGGTCGGATATCGGATAAAAAGTCTCTGCGTATACAGAAGGCTCGCTTGGCATTTGCCAACCTCAGTCATCTGTGGCGTCGACATGGCATCCGTTTACCTATCAAAGATTGAGTGTACGCTGCAGCAGTTAGGCCCGTGCTTCTGCACGATTCGGAGACATGGCCACTGCCGGTGGAGAACATACAAAGATTGTCGGTATTTGAACACCGATGTCTTCGTAGTATTGCTCGAATCTGGTGGGAAAACCGTATAAGCAATGCTGAGATTCGACGAAGATTCTTAACTTCAAGGATCAAATCATTAGATGAAACACTTAAGCTCACCAGGTTAAAATGGTTGGGTCATGTGTTGCGCACGTCCCCTGGACAGGATCCCTCGGCGTGCTACGTTTGCTGAGGCAGGTACCGGCTAGAAGACGAGTAAGGGTGGCCAGTCCATGACATGGAAGAAAAGTATGAAAAACCTAACTAGTAAAATTTGGCCATGTAAGACATGTTAGACATCCTGGGTGGGGTCCAAGAGACCCTCCCACTTAACTCAGTGGTTAGATACGTTGGGAGATATAACTAGATGCCGCGATTAATGGCGCTCTTACATCCACGAACTTTCGTTGTCGACTTGATACTAATATTTGTAGTTCTTCTCTTACTCCTTTCATACTCTTTTCTCCTTCATTATTTCCTTTTAAGATTGCCGCTAGGAGATAGCAACCAAAGCCACCGCACCCAGTGCATGGGTAATGATTGCCTGAACAGAACAACGGACAGAGACTTCTGATTATGGAGAATAATAGGTACCCACCCGAACAAATGTACGGTCTAAGTTTTGCTTTAGATTCTCTATGATTGACGAGTGAGATGTGGAGGCGGTTCCGACAAGATCCAATTGAAAAGTTCATCTTTTGGTCATGTTTTCGTGGGGAAGTGTGGGAGCACAAATACACAAACAGTGTTTATTACAGCATGCGCAAATAAACTAACTCATTATCTGTCGTTATAAATAGACGTGGAATCCGTCGAACACAACAACTATCACAACCGAAAGTGATAAAATTCAAATGAAACATAGTCATTCGTGATTGGCATTTCCAAATCGCAGATGAGAAAGAAAATTGCCATTCCAAGTTGCTTGCAATGGAACACACTAGAGGATATTGAAGCACCTAATTCACTGAAAAATGTCACCGGGAAATGTAACAGGAGTTGCAAAAAGTAGCTTCTGCGACGACAGGTCATAAACGATTCTTCCGTCGGTCGGGGCAATACCCCCACCATTCTCAATGGAGCCCTATGGGAGGCTCGCCATTCCAAACTAACGAATAAGTTGCTAATTTTTCACCCATCATTCTGTTTATGATATTTTTTGCACACACACACACGCTCATTCCTAATTGCACACTTTCTTAGTGTACCGACGCAATGACATAAGAACGTAACTAAGTCTACAACTACACAATGTAAAAAAGCAACAAAAACGGGAGCTCAATAAAACCTACCGATGTCGTGGAACTTGGGGTCCAAAAATCCACCTTGGTTTTCCAAGCTCTGTTCTAAGCAGTGTAAGAAAACCGGCAGATGGCTCTTTGCGTGGAAGGTCATTGGTGGCAGTTGAATTCCGTCTTTGCAAATGAAAACGATTCGATGGGTGTCGTCTTCGGATTAGAGAGACAGAGGGAAAGAGGGAAGATGGGGCCATGATATTCACAGAATAAAACGTACAAAGACGGATAAATAACTAGGCAGCAGTGAACACTAGCACCTATAGGTAACAGTTAAATATGGAGACAACACAGTTATCACGTCAAAAGGTAGCTATCAGAGCGTTAAAAAATAAATAAATAAAACCGAAGTAATGTTACTTCTTTGGTCCCCCAAAGCTGTACCCTGATGTTTTGCCTACAATGTCTACAAACAAGCTAGCCCCGTTTTAGTTGTCACCACATTGCGATACACCTACGGACTACAAGTTAGCGTATATACATATATATATATATATATATATATATATATATATATATATATATATATATATATATATATATATATATATATATATATAGGAACGCTGCTAACTGCTGTTACGATGCGCCTCAGTTTTTAGCTTACATTACCCAGAGAATCTTACTTTGGCAAACAAAGTCACACATTAATTATCCATAAAGCCGTATGGAATCAAATTGAATGAGTGCAAACTTTCCTCAAATTCATATCATCTACCGATGCTGCGATGTACCTTAGTGAAATCTCGAAACTCGAACCATATACTGAGAAAAAACTCCGATGCATCACAATCGATTACACCATCAGATCAATCACACAACTGTAAGTAGTATTGCTTCCACATGCCCAACCTACTACTTGTCGCTTAGAACCTGGATGAGAGTTGCCCATGCTCTTCAGTTAGAATGTCTATAGCAGTCACCTCGCCCAATTCATATTACATTCTCAGTTGAGACCTTGGTTCATTTGCCCATAGACAAGGAAATGAACAATAGAAATTGTTGTGTGGATTCATCTGGTATGGCGATTTCTTATTGAAAAAAGGAAAGTGATGAGAATTTTACTACACTACAACTTACTCCATTCATGACAATGGATGTACACCAAATCAGAGAGCCTGGTTCTAATCGCATATCGCCAATAAGCACTATCGGTATTCCAGGTGAGAGAGCAGCGGAACAAGGGGTGGAAAGAAAAACGATGAGTCAAACCTGGTGAAACGAAGTTATCACATGACACAAAGTATGGATGCGTAAAACCAATCATGAAAAAAGCAGTATTTTAACAGCACAAATAAGTAGATAGTTCAGTAAAACTTTCGAAAACCGACTTAAAAACTATCGAAATAAGGGGTGTACACGGAAACCGAAAATACTCCACCTTGTTTTTCCTTCACTGATATTTATTCATTGGTTGTCCCAGCTAGAACACAGAGCATTACGAATAAGAGGGGTCAAGAACAATACGCTGTACACTTTTGAAATAATAGATCGATACAAAGCAGCGCTGTTTGCAAATATTCTAACAGGACTTGTAATCTGCGCACGATCAGCTGGCCCATCCGCTCATAAATGAAAAACAATCAAGATGAATGCACTTAGATTGGTTTTTTTTCGAACAAACGGTGGAATAACACAATGTCTGCGAATGGTCGTAAGAAACAGCGTCCTACAGAACATCTCCGACTACTCACTCTCTTTTTGTCCCAATCCTTTCGGTGTCCTGCGGTGCATTATTGACTTTTGGGTTTTCTAATTCTGAGTCGAGTGGTCGTAGAAGAGCGGAGGGTGAGTGAGGAGACATAGCACCATTTGGAGTCCACTTGAGCACCAGACCCATTTCACTACCATAGTCATGAAGTGATAAATAGCCGGGTAACTCTCGGGTGCCATCGATCTGGAAAATAATTACTCACGCTTAGATGTCTACTCACCGAAAAGCAATAAAAGTGAGTACAGAACACGTTTGTAATGCGCACCAAAATCGAACAGATATTCCGGTTGAACTTCGGCACATCAAAGTAAACTGAGCAGGTTATGTACCGTAGTTGTGAACTACATGATATCGTACTTTTGGTCTGTTTGTAATTAAATTTATTTTAACGCGTGTTGGGAAGTAGAATTAATAAAGCGCATCCGATCAAATACGTAAATGACTTTGCAGATAGTGATGTCAAACATTGAAATTCGGATTAAAAATGAATTAAATGATGAGCAACCAAATCACAGATCTAATTTCACAGTGGTCTGTTATGGATAGTCTATTATAGTTTATCCATTATGATTATAAGTAGTATGGCATAGTATCTGAATGACAGGACAAAATTACACCGGAAGCACACGGGCAGTTTCATGGTTTTTGTCATTCATCAGATATGCATACCCAGTACTCTTCTGCCTAATCATCCCTGTACTTGAGCACTCCACAGTTGACCTATGGCTGTAACCTCATTTGAATCGTAAGGAGTGTGCATGGACTGGATCCATTTTTAGAATCACAAGATGGTCCTTCCAAAGTTATTTCGCCGTGTCAACCGATCAAATTGTGATTAAAAATCGCCACGTTTGACGAGCAGTATGACAGCTCGTTCGCAAAGATGAGACGAACCACAGATAGTAGAACCCACCTTTAACAGAAACGTCTGTCTGCAAATTGTTGAACTAATCAAGTGTATGAGTTTGGATGGTTGGAGTCAATCAACAAAGAAAGCAGTGCCTACTATCAATAACCTCGCCCAAAATAATTTATCTGACACACTGGATGAATCATCCGGGTTTTCATGACAAAATGACGCCTACATCATTTAAAAACCTCGGAAACTGGCGCAATAGTCAGGATTTATATCCATTCTATGATAATGAGATCGTCAATCGCAACGAGCACGATTATTCGATAAGATACATGATATTATTTTGTGATTTTGAAGTTTTTCATTTGTGTACTGCATGATCTGAACATTAACTAAGTACAAAATGATTCATTTATATGGATGAATGTAATCCGTGTCCTGTGTGTGCATTTCATTTGACTACTGGTTTCATGTAAGCCGATTCAGGAAAAGCTGGTAGAGAGAATGAACTGCTTTGGCTCTTCGTGTGTGGACAAAATTTCAATGTGTTTACATACTACTTACTATCAATATGAACGCTTGCACATGCAGCTTCGTTGTTCGTTGGGTTAGGAGTAACTTAGACACGAACAATTATCAGAAATCACAGTTATGATTCATTTGTAGGCTCTTCAATGAAGAGTATCCATTCACACTCCAGATGATTCAAATTAGATCCTAGTGAAGACAACATCGGAGTGTACAATTATGAAGACGAGTGGGCAGAGGAGTACCGGGTACGCATACCTGATGAGCGGCAACAACCGCAAAACCGGTCGTATGCTTCCGGGGACACTTTGTTCACACGTTTACATACTACTTACCATCAATATATATAACACGCTATTCAGAATATGAAGTTACCGAGAACAAGGGTGTTCGCCATGGGTGTTGTTCTCGATACCACAATGTGCGCTTTTATTAAAATGTTTATTCTCGGGATATTGTTTATTTTTTAGTCACTCTGAAATTTAATCTTTTTTCAGCCCTGATTGACTCACTTGCGTTGATTCTAACCACCTTCAAGCTTATCTCTCATATTAAACAAGTTATTGATGTGGTACACAAGTTTATTCTTCGTGTTCTGTCGTCGTTGTTAGCAGCCTTGCTGCGACTGCGTACGGAACCGAATCAGGCGGAGCGGTCGAAAATCTCTTGTCTTCAAATTTGCATCGAGACATGATTTACATAACGGTCATAGTTATTTCCCTTTCATTTGTGAAGCACTGGAAAGTTTCATTTGGGGCAGGGAATGGCGAACATGATATGTCAAACGTAGCATGGAGCCGAATGAAAGCAATGCCGCCAACTGCCAAGGCGGGTGGCGGGAAACAACCTTTCACCCTGGACACATCAATCTGATTTGGGTACTTCAGGCAGTGATGAAAATCTACTCATTCATTCCGGATCAATTCAGCGGCATGGCGTAGATCCATTTGTCGGATTATGCAATAAAACAACAGACCGACCGAGAGACACGGTCTAGATTACCGCATTTTCTGCTGCGTCAACTCGACAGTTTCCAGCTGAATACTACGAGAAACAAGAACCATGGGACAGAAAACAGTCGAAACGAATGGGTAGATCTAAACAACCTATAGATCAAGGATACCAAAGTATACAACAGTAAACTGCCAGTAGTGACAATTTCGTTACTGGTTCCTTTTGATTCAGGGAGTATGACGATTAGCATCAAGACAGCCAGCCTGCGTATTCTGTGTTGTATTTGTTTGTTTGTATTTCTTGGCACATAGCCACATTATCTCTCCACCTTACTTATTCTCCTCTGCAAGGCGGTGGTCATTGGACTTCACTGTACTGAGTCACATCTCGATGATGATGGTGAGGAAAATAATGACACTCATGACAACGGATTTTTCTGTTGTGAATCACTCATTCACCATAGAAAGACATGTCAAATCAAACCAAAGGAACAAATAAGTCTGTCTTTGACTGAATTGTGGATATTTTCAATCGGACAGGGAAATCCATGTATTTGTATTACCGTTTCCATGAGTACATTGTTCTTCCCATAAAGCAAGGTGGATCCAACACTTTGGTGCATAGATTCCACATGTTCCTTGGCCGCAAGCACCAATTTTCGTCGGGCGATACGTGTCGAACCAGGACCTGAATAGGTCGTGCCCAATGACTCTATCTCTGTCGTCCATCCATAGTCAGAGACTTGAGGTACGCTGAGCATGGAACTTGTACGGCTGTTCAGTCTGCTGTCAGTGCTTTGTGACTATCGGAAGTGGGGAATGAGATACGTGAACAAGATAAGTCGGTACTTAAAACGGACCGAGATATGATAGAAGAACTTCGAGTAGTGTAGGAATCCCAGAACAAATTCCGTTAGGTAAACTAGCAAAATGATAGTTGAGGAGTAGTGTAACGTGAAAAATAAACAAAGTTACGCGTAGACATACAAAACTTTTTTTTTCTAAACAAGTCATGTACGAAAATCTCCAATGCGCTGAAGCGCCTAGCTGAACAGGAGGAACCGTTCGAAACTGAGAACTGCTACAGAAATACGGCACTACATGCACTGAGACTTTTTTTCCATCATTACCTTAACGGACTTAACTGGTCCCCTCAGTAACAAGCAGCGTGAAAAACGAAAAGCTTTACTTTGCTTACTGTTGAGGGACATTATAAATTTGACGAATAGATGTGGCAAAAAGAAACCGAGAAAACGAAGACATCATAAACCAGCCTACCGGCACGAAAAAACGGAGAAGTCATAAAAATTAGAAATCATGGGTTTGACGGACGAAAATTAACAAATTCAATCCTTGAACAGAGTGGTGCGGCGGAACAGCTTTCATGACGGACAGGAAACCAAGCACGTGAAACAGGTGAGCGGGAGTTTTTTCAATGGCTGAAGATGGGTTTATCAACGGATCTACTTTAGAATGGTCTAAATACGTCTACGGGGTCTGTTAAGTACTGCTCAAAAAAGAAATCAAACCAGTTGGCTTCCTTAGGCCGGAGGTGAAATCATGCCTGATAGGTCGATGGGTAGGCGACAGATGAAGTCCAGTCTCAGAACCAGTTGATGGGCAATATCTCGTTCTAACCACTATGCCCCTGGAGAGAACACTCCAGCCAATAAACACGGAGAGAAGTGGTTTACCGGTCTTAAAACCTCCACTAGATGAACGTAGGAGTGAAGTACCTGGGGTGTCTCTCGACGGTGGGAGAAGTCATCGCACTTCATTGGGCAGCTATCGCCCGCCCAAGCTGGGCAGCCACCAGTCAAAAGGATGCTGCCCCGTCCACATTCCGCTTGCTCCATTAAGTGCATCGGGCGAAGGACTGAATCCAAAAAGTGGGTCGATTACAAAGCAGTACCGAAGACAAGACAAAACGCATGCAGTAATCAGGTCTTGCGTGACAGACCAGAACAAGTTTCTTCACGGGCACTTCGGTCACATTCCCGTGATGGGTTAACGCCCCACTACCTTGTGGGTCAGACTCTCGAGTCAAAAGGCTCCGCCTACGGTTCCCAAACAAAACCCCTTCTGCGGTGTGGGCAACCGAGAAGTATGATGTGCCCAAAAATCTCCAGCGGTCAATCGGGAAACATTCCTTATCTCTCTGCTCTTCATCCTTTATGTTCCAATTCTAAATGCGTACAAATAGCAACAGTGAGTCGTGACTGTGAACTTGTAGCTCTCGAAAAGGGTGGCAAATTAAACATAGGGGAAGAAGGAGAATCCAATCTCCGACCTAAGCTTTCTTTTCAATTAGTTGCTTCCAACGTCAGCACACTTTGCCAAACAGGGCAACAGGCTGCCCCAGCTAGGAATCTTGAAACCTTTAACACAGACGTGTCTTGTGTCTCCGAAACACGCATACAAGACCCAACTTCACTGTTAATACTTCATCACCCTAATACAAGCTCGGCTTCTCGTTTCACTCTTCGCGCGTCGGATGATTCGGTGTCTAATGCTCGTGGTCAGGTTGGCGTTGGCATCGATCTGAGCGTGAAGGCTGAGCGTGCACTACTCGACTACATCCCAGTCTGTGCAGGTCGGTTGAATGGTTCTGTTTAATGTCAACAGCACTAGACTGAAGTGCCGATGCCTGTTTCTCGTTTCTGTGTATGCCCCAACTGGTTGCAGCTCTCCTAAGGCTAAAGACGAATTCTTCCAGGATTTGTCTCAACTGCTCCGCAGCATGCGTTCTACGGACATCATGGTTGTTGCTGATGATTTCAATGCTTAGGTCCGAAGGCTAAGTCGGAGAGGAATATGATAGGTCGATATTGCGTTCCAGCCGATTGAACTGATAACGGTGATCGACTCATTCAACTATGTTCCGACCATGAACTATTCCTAGCGAGTACAAATTTCTCCCACAAAAAGCGACACCGGCTAACCTGACGTCCTCCTGCGCCTTCACAGCGTTGGACTCAGATTGACCATATTGCTGTCGGTTACCGCTGGAGCGGATTAATTTTAAACTGTCGATCATTTCGGTCCACGTCTGTAGACACTAGTCACGCTCTTGTCCGCGCGTGCTTCAGCTTGTGCCTCGTCGGTGGCCGAAACAACGCAAATTTTTCACATTCTTTCATGTCTTCAGATGTTGTTTGATTTACTCGCTTGACCCCACGACCGACTACTCCTCAGTAAATCAGCCAAACCTATTACGAGCATGAATTCAACGAAAACGAATAACTGAATGCAAATTTATGATTCAGTGTTTCACTCGATCAGAGATACCCTGGCAATAAACGTATGCAGTAGCAACAATTGGGAAGACCAAATTAACTGGATGAAATGCTATTTCATATTCTCTGTCAATTAAAACAATACAAAAGGTTCCATGGGTTCAAATCTTGTGTCAATAGATGAACATAAATGATCAGACAGAAGTGAATTAGGGTTCAATTCAGCTGTTTCAACCATTAACCTAACACTTCTGTGCTCTAGTTTCAGTTGCTACCTTGAAGCATCGAGTCAAGCGCAAAAAGAATAGAAGCAAAATTTAAAAGAGCCGAGAGCAAAGTAAGAAGCGGTGATCACGAAGACAAAGAAAGAGTTCGAATGCAACTGTGCCACTGGCTGCGATACATATCACTTAATATCACCAACCTCCTGGTAGGCGGGTCGCATGAACCCAAGTTCACTGGTCAAGGTTTTCATGCCTTTCTGCTATGCCATGAGTGCCAGTTATGTAACCGAAAAAGGTGAGAATTAAAATAAATTATGCTCAATCCGTTTTAAAGAACTCAACAAGAACACGAAATACGCAAATGAGGGATAATCAGGTACTGACCAGCGGGGTTGGATAGCCACAATCTGCTGAACCATTGCATACGGACAGAACTGCATTGTCCGGCGACGTCTGAACAGACGGCAAACTCTGGATTGAAATCGATCGCGTATCACGGTCAGAGCTGACCTGACTAGATGGTGGTACGTACGGGAGCTGTCGCGAGCGTAAGCTACCCGAAATACCATGTCTTTGTATCAGCTCTGCTACGGGTGGATCCGTGTACAAATAGTCGGTTGTACGAGTGCGAGAGTAGTCCACTGCGCATGGGCCACCTGAAAGAGATGAAACACGTGATCAGAGTGGATGATATTGCAAAAGATTTAGTGTTTTTTTCAGCGAGTAAGGCAACTGGGGATTACAAACGCTGCATCACCAGCTAAGGTTATATCATCAGTGCAGTGGTGTGGCTTGTGCTGATAGTGTCACCCAAAATGCTGATGAAACGTTTGCATTCCGACTGCTCCTAGATCGAGTAATAGAACAAGGTCAACCCTCTGAACTAGTGCTGAGCAAACGTGAATGAATGATTATCGACAACAGAACAAATGGAACAGTTTGAACAAACAGTTTCTGGTGTATCGAGCGAGATGCTGAACAGGAAAAGTGAAAAAACATCTTGGGAATTCTACGGGAGAACAAAACACTCGATACCATCAAATAAAATGACCTTATATATGCTTTACCGATTTTTCCACCGAATACATGCAAATGGCTACTGAGAAGATAAGTAACCCATTAGCAATTTCATCAGATGTGACAGTAATCCGTATTAGAATCAAATGTCATTCACTTCTACCAATTATTGCGCGCTGAAATGCTCTAGTATCTCTCAAGTTGACTACACGAATAGAAAAAACGTTTGCCCCATGTATGATCATTCCTCGTGGCAATTATAGATATGTAAAAACAGCTAGGGCCTCGGGATGAATTATGCGCTGACAACAAGCACAAGCTGTTAGACGCAATACCGACAAACCCTCAATTTACAATTCTAGTTCATGCATCCCTCCATAAAGAAAGTTGGATGGATTGTGAAAGTTATCATGATAATAACACAGCGTTGTTGGTAGATGTAATACGCCAACGTTTCGGTTACCGTGGGTAACCTTTCTCAAAGCAATTTTACAATCAAATCAAAGTTGGATGAAAATGCGCCATAATTAAGCCTTATGCTACTAGATGCTTCCTCATATAAGTAGCGCAAAACGTATCTGAAACAATGATCACTAGTAGGATCCGTCCACTGATAGGAACCAAAAAATCAACCTAGCATGATAATTGATGTTTCCCCCTCGATTGGAAGTTCTGACCTTCTCCTTCTCCGTCACACATGATTACTGTTTTAGAAATAACCTCCATTACTCCAGTGATAATGTGTTTGCCGGCGCTTTGTGCCTATTCTCGTCAGTAATTTAAACTATCACTGACATTGGGGAACAAGCAGCTGACGGGGAGATTGTCAGAACACCATAATTTAAAGGCACTCTTTCTCTGTAGTTATAAACAAACCGCATACCTTAGTATGGGTACAGCGGAACGGACATATCCCACGGGACTATCGCACTATCAGGTGAGACCGAAAACTATGACTTGAGATTTGCAGCCAAGAATCATTTATTACTCCAATAAATCAGGTTTCTATTAGTTCTGCCATCGACTCGACAACGGTGCGAGATAGTTACCAAAATCAAAGAGCAGAAGTCGATGACTGGATGAATCGAACCGAGTCAAGCTTAGTAGTGAAGATTGCATTTGAAAGAAGCCGTCCATCAACTTTGTATTTGATCAGACCTGTGCGTAGACAGACATCAGCATTTCAGCTGACCCCTGAACGGCGCTGGTAATGGAATTGAAACCTCGTTTCTCGGGGGGCTTACTGATCCGCGATTATATCACCATCGATCAGTGACCCCACAAACCAACCATGAAACGTGTTTCATTCAGCCTAGTGCTAACAATATTTCCTATGCGTGCGATTTATGTGTAAATACTTAATCCCAAATGAAACAAACACCAACAGATGTTTTCGTAAAAGTAGCAGAACCAGTTGCGCCATTCACAGATTGCTCTATAAGCGCGGGAGTTCTTATCGGGCCAAATATGTGATTATACACTGGGGCCGGGTAAATGCGCATTCCGGTTCTACTGCTGAATGTAATCCAAACCGGAAGTTGACGAAGCAGTCTAAACCTGGCTGGGAAAACGCATCTATTTCGCACCACTACTAAACCAACTGCCACGTGTCCCAGGAAAATCTGTGAAAGTCACGTGACTTTCCAATGGGAAACAGTTAGGTAGGTCGTCTACGGTAGTTACATTACTCTAAAATAGGTTGGATGCACAGTCGTACCTCGAAATACCGCGGTTCATTTACTGCGGCCCTATTGTATCGCTTTTTTTCAGTGTTTACGTAATGCTGCATCGCGGGACTTTGCGGTGTATGTATTTATGTGGATGAGGCTACAGCCGAGCAGCGCGTTTATAAAAATCTCTTTTAAAAGAAAAAGCAGCACCAGAAATTCCCTATAGCTACGTTCATCAGCAGGAAGAAAATAGCGGTAATGCCTACCCCTTCAGCGGAAACAGACGTTACGGCCAAGGGCGAAGATACAACACCATCTGAAGCGGTGCCTTCAGAAGAGCTGTTGCACTCCCTTGGTTGGGTATTACACTCAACTCAACGGCATCACTTCCATCGCCGTCAGTACTGAAAAGCCACATAATTCATGATTATTAACATCTAAATTGTAGCATACTTCACTAGTGATTACCCATACAGACTTTTGTTTTTAAAATTACCTGAGTTTAACGGTGCAGAAGGTGCTCAAGAGCATATGAAGTATTGCATCGGAGCCGAGATCAGCTTGGAGTGTATCGGAAAGACGGTGCGCCATGTGATGTTATACGTAAGTGTTTAATGTTTGGTAACACAGCGTTCTCGGAAAAGATAGTAGTCAGTCGGCGTTTGTAAACTAGTCTTGAGAAGGGTAGACCGCGGTAGCCAAAACATCAAGTGACTACCATCTTTTCCGACAATGCCGTGTTACCAAATGTTAAACACGTCAAACACATGAAGCGTTTATATCAGTGTGGCGACGGTTAACAAGAGAGTGGAAAGGGTATATAAAGCCAGTGATGACACCAGCACCACAAATCGGACAGGTGGCCCGGGGTGTTTCGTTCCACCCCACTAACTCCAGTGAGAACTCAGCTCGGCCTCGATATCATCTTAGTTTGTTAGCACAAAACAATAAATATATGGGTTGCTCTCACATTCGCCCACTCGTTGTGCACAATGCATTGGTCCGACTGGTGTGGGCGACTTCACATTGAGGCTTAAACGACGCTGACAAGACTCATCTCCCATCTATTGATCCACTCCAGCGATCGGCGGTCTTATCAAGCGAGCCAAGCCTTGGGCTTGGGACCGCACCATTGCTGACTGCCAACGCGACTTTGCTATCCGCCATAGATGGGCAAACACACCTTCACACGAGGTTTTCAGCATAGATTTTTACAATGGCAGTTCCGGTTATTTGAAGTTGGGCAATAAACACTGTAACACCACGACACGGAAGTTCTTGTGACTTTTTCGGGAAAACTCACGCAACAAGTCCGCGACAAGCATTCCATCACATGGATCGGCCATGATTGCGAATTTTTCGTAGAATCGACTGCATTCAAAACAGGAAAAATCATGATAAGTAACAATTCATTGTACTACTTGTTTTCGGTAAAACCAGTAGATAACTGAAACGAAGAGTCAAGACAATGAATGTACTGAAACAAATTCGTATTTTAAAAAGGGCGAAGCTCATTTTTCTGATGGTGAGTTTTTTAAAGTGAAAATTGGCAAGCCTCTGTTACTCATAGGAATATCTCTAACCGTAGGGAGTGGTAAATGATTTCATCACACACATCATGATGCAAAAAAGCACCGCCAACACTATCATCGCCAGTGTTAACATCACCTTGATCACTATTGTCAGAGCCAGGTCATCACTACCACAACCACATGGACCACCGAATCACCTAATCTCATAGATGGCTAAGGGAGAAAGCAGTGTGATCGGAGAATTCTCATAAGATGGCCTGATCCGCTGCATTTACGAATCGATGCAACATAACCAGACAAAAACAACGCAGTGTAGTTGACACTCTTGCATTAAGCACGGCGATGATTCTCATTGGATCGGGCTCTTTCAAAATCAGTCAAATTAAGAGTTTAAGGGACAGTGCACCAGAAGAACCCAGAGGAGAGAAGCATGAGGAAGAAATGAAGGTGCATCGGTTTGTTGTAAGTTATGAATTTGTTAGGATGACAGCAGCGGTTGTTATGGAGGACGCAGATGACAAATGCGTAAACCATACAAGTTTCAGAGGAACGAACCGGTCTGTTCTAGTACAGTGCCAGTGTCGATTGACAATGGGTCTGTATGTGAAAGCACATCCGTATGTGTGTGTTTATGCACGTATAACAAAAATATGATGGTTCTGACCTGTGAATGAAGGACTGGCAAGTAGTGTGAAGGTACGGTGGTGCTCCATCGAGACGAAGAAAATGCGAAGAGTTGATGAGCACAAACGCGTATCAACAGAAATAAACAAATACATGCACACAAAACAAAACAACAAACTGTGTATCGAACAGGGTTCAAACAATGCGATATACGAGTCACATGATTCAATTTCGCAAGAAAGAAAGATAGCTTGTTGGGGTTAGCATTCTAGAGAAAAAAACGGAGATAAAGAAAGAATATCTTACTTTGCATTTGAAGCCAAATAATAAACTATCTTGTCCAAAACTTTTTCCAGTAAAGCAACACGAATCCAAAAGTTCTTCAATCTGAGGTCGCTGGCAGTTGGTCTGGATAGGGTGAGCAAAAAGATAGATGGGAGGTCCGGTTGTGCTCGGTTCTCCTTGATTATGATAGCAAAGCGAACGTTTATTTTACTCCCGTTACACAGCTTCCGATATTTGCTGATAAGTGATTAGAATAATTTATACATAAGAGTTTATGTTATCAACACAAACGCTGTACCAAACGCGTGGAGAGCAAACTCGAGAGGAGCAGAGTTGGGTTCCGACCTGGTCGTGGATGTATCGATCCAATCCTCACCCTTCGATAGCTGTTAGAAAACCACCATACCTTCGAAAGATCAACGACCACCTTGTTCCTAAACATTCGTGCGGCCTTCGACTCTGTCGGCAAGGCTTCGATATGGAATTGTTTGTTGAAAAACGGAGTACCTGAGAAGTATGTGCCAATCTTCAGAGAAGTGTATCGTCACGCATCTGATCGAATCAGGGGGTACGACCAGCTTTTGCATCCTTTTTCGTTCCCATTGGAGTACGATAAGGCTACCCTGTATCCTCATTTCCTTTCAATTTTGCCATACAACGTGTTCAACGGATAGCTTTATCTGGTCTTCCAAATGGTGAAGCTGAACTCTACCCAGGAAACACTTTTCTACTTAAAACGTGCCAATGATATTGCCTTGCTGAGTGACAACGTACAGGCAGTTCAAGACATTAAGAACCGCTTGGTGATTCAGGTATCCAAATATGGCATGCACTTTGCGCTTTCCAAGTACAAAGTATTTTTGCAAGACCGACAGGATCCTATGCCTGCACTCACCCTTTTTGGTGATCAGCTACAATCAGCCGATGTCTTTATATACCCCGGGAGCTTGATTACGGCTGGTGGTATTGGGCAGGAGATCACATCACGAGTAGCGAGAGCCACAACAGCTTTCGACAAACCGCGATGCCTGTGCTGCCGACATAACACCCGACTTTCTCCTAAGGAACGAGTATACAGTGCCGCGGTTCGTAGTGTTTTGATTTACGGTTGTGAGACCCGGCCACTTCGCGCTGAGGATACTTACTCTTTTACGTTTATGCACCTAGCTCCTGCAAGAGGATCAGTCGACTTCATGGATGCCCCAAATGGTACCTGGCCATAAGCGGTGTGTGGAGGAACTGTTCATGAAGAGTCTCGGGATTTAGGTACGAATTGGCGCCTCCAACGTCACTCGGGGTCACTCGAGGCAGCAACTCTAGCCCGTGCACAACCACGTGCTACCTGTCGGGCAACAGGAAGTTTGCGCTTGCAGCCGGTGACCAAGCGAACGACTCATAAGCCTTTTGGATGGCTGTTTTCCAGTCGAGGATGTCCAACGGGTCTCAGTGAATCTTACCCCACTCAGGATAACTGACTAACAGGCAAGAGTCAATGGCCTTATTCAGTGGCGGGCCACATTCGCTCAAGTCATGTTTCTATGGTCTTCTGTGGCTTTTATATGGATTTCGTGGTCCGGCGAAAAACCCGTCAGGCCCTCTAACAACGCCGCGTTGCCTTTGTCTGGTTACTCGCCCTTGGCCTGTCTAATATGGATGATTGGAGTGTTTTGCGCTCCAATCAGCATAGCCCTTGGGTCATCGTAGCACGCAAACGTGATCACCATGGTAAGGTAGCAACATCGATCAGGATGATGCTCAGTGTGTTGGACCATCGATGTCTCTGGAACATTGCCGGTGTCTTGTGAGAACACCGTGTGGGCAACAACGAGGTTCATCGTTGTTTTTTCGATAGGGGTAGTCGTCCTCTGACAAAAGTGATTGCTCTACACCACCTCCGGTAGCTCGGACATATTTTGCGTATGCCTGCCCATCGTCTACCTTCCCGTGATCTATTCGCAAGTTTTGGACAAGGCTGGAAGAAACGACGCAGTGATCAGGTCATGACTTGACGTAGAAGTATCAAGCTATCATCGGCCCTGGCTTCGGCTGGCGTTTCGGGCTTTCCTGGTTGGGGTCCAAGGGACGAGGATCGTCGCCGGTAAGGGACGCTGAGGGACGAGGATCGTCGCCGGTAAGGGACGCTGAGGGACGCGGCTCAGAACAGAAGTCAGTGACGCAAGTGCTATTGAACTCTTATTACCCATAAGCACAAAAATAAAAAACATCAAACCGTGTACGGTGAAAAAATAAAAAACACATTCGTGTTTCTTACTTTCATCAGCCAACCTCTCCCATCCTGTTACACTTTATCCTTTCCGTTATTTTTTTTTGTTATCTTCGATTAATAGGAAAATACTAGAAAAAATAGCTGAACGTGTAAGAACACATATTTATGGGCGCAGAACATCCAATGCTCTTGTCGAATTCGAATTCGTAAAAGTTTATGAGGAAATAGTGTTTTCGCGTTGTACGTAATCAAATATGGCTCCGCAGCAAGTCACCATCCATTCGAAGACCGTGACTACTGGTACTTGAACAAACCTAATGACCCAAGTGATAGCTTACGCTTGCTAACCGCTGATGAACGATGGGTGTGTCGTGTGTTGTACCGCCGGATAACACACATTCGATACAGAATGTTTCAACTCACTGATACCCGGTAGCACAATTTGTTTCGGCGTTAGTAAGCCACACACTGAGAAGCACGAGGTACAGGACCAAGTAGACACAGTACAGAACAAGAGATACGGACGAAGAAACATCCTTGCGGCCCCGCAAGGTAATGACACAACTGATCTCTTGAGTTGGACCTCCTAGACCTGTTATCGCACAACGAACGACCTTCGATTGGCCAACAACTCGGGCACACTACGTGGCTTCAATAATGCTAGCTCATCCTCTAGCTAAAGAAAGAAGCCAGACACAACAAGATATCGTGCGTTCATTGGTGAGGACCGACACAAATCAAAATGAGGCATCAGCTCTACCGTTTATGGTCTGTTCGGGCATCCTTGCGAAAGTCGTTCATGAGCCAATCGGCGACGTCAGCAACGGTAAAACAATAATGGAGTACAACATGAAAATATAAAACAGCGGGAAAATAATTCAAATATAGACAAAAATAGAAAAACAGAATTATTCGGAAACCAAACAGTTTAGTGGAAGAGTAATGTTACGGTCGAAATCTGTGGGTCCGCATGTATAAGGAATGTGCCTTTTCTGGACGGAAGGTCAGCTGAACACGTGTTCGCACCGATCTCTGTCATCATGTGTACAAATTAAAATTAGTGAATATCCGTCGATAGATAACAGGCGCAAATATTGACTGTTTCGGGTGGAATTAAAATTCTCGAGATCAAGAACACGAAATCAAAAGTCTTCCGTCATAGGAATCGAACGCTGTGTGCTTAACGGGTTGTTACCCTTAATTAACCGGTGACGGAAAGGATCTATATCATACAGCGATGAAGTTAATCAAATCATTGAGAGTCACTATGCATAACATGGTGGTTAGGTGATCGACTCACAATCGTCCATCCCTGGTTCGAGTCCCAGTGGGGGCTCGATGAATGAACACTGATGATGATTCCTAACAATGACGAAACACTTACATGGTGCGCACATAGTTCCCAATGATGAGTTAAGCTTTGTTGTTGTATGATGACTTGTTTGATAGCCGTACACGTATTCAGCACTCAACAACGAGACTTGTTTCTTTACCAATATAATTCGAAAGCAGGAAAATGAAATCAGTTTGCTTCTTAGCCATATTTACTTGTCACACTGCTGATTAACTACAACAATCATGAAGATCTGACTCCGAACAAACTGGTCAACTTTATGTGATGTGAGAAGGCCTCCCCAATATATCCGTTTTCAATGAATTGCGCAGCGATTAATGTACTCTAAGCTATCAGATAATAAACGAAGTTAATTCAACCTGAAAGGCAGGAGGACAATTTATCGCGCGAAACACCTTTCATTCGATTTTGTACAAAAAGCACACCAAGCATTTTGGCGATATATAAAAATCATGCACACTCACACAGTACTGGAGCGCAATGACACGGATCGAGCAAGGCCACCACTTCGACTGGAAGCACGATTGCCTGATCCTAAAGTGGATTTTTCATCCGAAAATTCATTCTGTGAAATCTTTCCCGATCGAGGCAACGTGCCATTCGGGGCATTTAACAGCACAAGTTCGCGAGGCACCTGGGAACGAGGGGGTTGTTTCGAAGTTAACTGCATCGCATTACGATGATATTCCATCCGATCAAGTACATGTTGTGCTGGCGTACAAGATTTAGCAACCCGACGACAAAGAGCCAAAGTGGAATCATCAAAGAAGGTGGATACAGTCTGACGCAGTCCATGAGACAAAATAGCTTCTACGGCAGCTGTAACAAGAGATCCAGTGAAGGAAACGGAGATGAGAGATATTCTGATACGACACATAACTGCTGTAATCACAAACAGTAATCGAACCGACATCTTTTTTACATATCAGACAACTGCTCTGTCAGAACAGTATGCGAAACCGTCTTTTTCAGTCTCAGTGATTTCCATCAGCGGGAAAATATTCGAATATGAGTATCAAAACCTACGAGCTAAACGGGTTTTGACTGTTGCCGAAAGAAATGTGATCACATTTAGTAACATACTGTGTATTTTAGTGATAATTTATCTGAATCCTTTTATGTAACGAGAGACAAACACTGGTAAACCTCAATGCGAAAAAGTTTCGCGATACTGTGGGATGAAAAAGGAAAAACACTGGAATGGGCATCTCCACAAGGATGGGATTATGAACATCAGAATGCGAGTCAAAAGTAAGTTGGAATTGAGGTAGGCAAATACAGAGAAAAACTGATAAAGCATTCACCAAATGCGTCCAAGGGAACTTAACCCGAAGTTAACTACACCACTGATGGGCTCTAATACAAGCGAAACACGAGTCCGACGCTTCCAACTGCAAGGTTGATCGGATGCTATGAAGTTTGTGCCAGGAAGGTGGAGTCCGAAGGGCAGTCAAACAAGCATAGTATCATCAGTCCTACACACTACTCACAAGTATTTGAGATACATAAGATTATCAAAAAGCGAATTGGGCTAAAATGGGTACTATGGCCCAATCCTGTGGGGAAATATCTGACTTGGTGGGAGACATTCGCTTGGAGTTACCGTTACAACGGTCGTGTCTCTTTTTGAAGCTGTCGGGCGCTGCCATCTGTCTCAGAGCACGACATCTGAACGAACTTAACTCGGTAGTTTAAATCACCCAGAACGGTAGCGGGAAGGTGCAGCAGTGACGCACACGTCTTTCAGGTGAAAAGGCCCAGGTTAAAACCCTGAGCATGATGATGGATATGCAAAACTGATGAGCTCTAACAAGAGCGAAACTCGAGTCTGGTGCTCTGGAGTGCAAGGCTGATCCGATGGCCTGAGGACTGTTCATAAACAGCTGCCAAATCTAAACATCTGATAATCTCTCCTCAGTTGTACCTAAGCAGTGTGCACATACACACACCGATAATGACATAATTATTTAATTATTCAGTTCAGCTCAACTCAGACAACCATTACCCATGCACTGGGTGCGGTGGCTTTGGTTGCTATCTCCTAGCGGCAATCTTAAAAAGAAATAATGAAGGAGAAAAGAGTCAGAGGAGAACTACAGGTAATGGTATAAAAAATCGATGAAGAAAGTTTGTGGATACAAGAGCACCACTGATCGTGACGCCTACCGATACTCTCCAGCGTATCTAAACATTGAGTGGGAGGGTCTCTTGGACCCCACCCAGGATGTCTAACATGTCCTACATGGCCAAATTCCACTAGTTAGGTTTTTCATACTTTTCTTCCATGTCATGCACTGACCACCCTTACTCATCTTCCAACCGGTGCCCGCCTCAGCAAACATAGCACGCCGAGGGATCCTGTCTAGGGGACATGCGCAACAAATGACCCAACCATCCTAACCTGGTGAGCTTAAGTGTTTCATCTAATGATTTGATCCTTGAAGTTAAGAATCTTCGTCAAATCTCAGCATTGCTTATACGGTGTTCCCACCGGATTCGAGCAATACTACGAAGACATTGGTGCCCAAATACCAAACATTTTCTTATATCCTCTGCCCATAGTACCTATGTCTCCGAATCATAAATTAGCACTGACCTGGTTGGATTGTAAAAAGATTCCTGACTTTTGAAGATCAGCTTCCATCACATCTGTGCCCAAGAAAAGAACGGTAAAATTCCGTCCTGTCTGCTGTGACTCCATCGTAGTAAGAGTTTGAAAAACCATTACTTCAACGATTATGCAATGATTTGACAATACGAGGCATGAAACAGTTCGCCTACTCCCGCTTCTGCTCTACTTTGGATATTATTGTTTTTTTAACTCACAATGTTCCGTCTTCGCAGGACGGGAAGTCAAAAGCTGTGCGTACCTGCTTTCTGAACTACAGTAACGCATTCAACAGTGTTGACAGACAAAAGCTTCTCGACATCCTTTCAGATAACGGAATTCAACCCGTACTTATTCGACTAATATTTGATTGTTCTTTCAATCGGCAACAGTTTACGATATTAGAATGCCAACTTCTTTAACCTCTGTTTCAACCCAAGGCATCCTACAGAGCGCAATCCCCTCCGCGTTTCTGTTCTCAGCCTACACGTCCTCCATGCCTGTCAGTGACTGTTATTTTATGGTAAAGTATGCAGGTAATGTCGTGGTTGGGTCACTCCATTCTGATGCATGAACTACGCTCGATATCCAGTCTGATATCTTAGACCTTAACCACTTGTTTAAAGCTCATATCCTAACCTTAAATCCCCGTGAATGCTTAGATGTTGTTCCCTCTTTTCTCAAACAATCTCAGTACGTGAACTTCTTGAAGTCCTGTCTAGACATTCACGTAGGAAGCGTCTCCATTGGTCGTCAATTATTTGTCAAATACCCTAGGGTTACGATCACTCACAATCTTTGTTAGTCAGAACATGTTGCCTGTGTTTTCACTAAAGCGAGGAGACTGATCAAATATGTTTCGCGTCCGAATGCAATGTCTGCACCCCTTCACCTCATTCAACGTTGTGTTCTTGTGTGCATATTACCCTACTGGTTGTATTCTTTTCTCATCTTCTTCCCCGGACTGCAAGATAAAGACTTCATCACAATAAAAAGTCTCTCAAGCGCTTATCTTTTGTAAATGGTATACCTCATAGAGATCTCTCATACTTCATCATAATTTACCATCACAAAAATATGCGAAAGATTCGCCGAAAGAATTTCGAATGACTCACGTTATCCGCTTCATTATGACCTAAGCAAGTGTGCTTCTTCCTCCACCCGTAACGACCATAAAATGAGTTACACACGTACGACTGCCTACCGTTCCTCTTTTGTTCCTTACGTTTTTCGCTTCTTATGGGACCTTCCAAACATCAACGCTGAACTTGGGCGGCGTTTACTGTCACAGTTTCTAGATCGCCCTTTACCATTGTATTTTTTGTTGTTGTAATGTGTGAGTGCAACTGCTGTCAGTATAGCTAAGTACTGCTGAATATTCACTCATCGGAGTGCATATAGCAAATACTCGACTTGACTTGGGTACAATGGAAGCGATATAACTCATGTCCGTAAAGGACCACCGCACAACCCGTGAAAACCGGCAACCACAATTTTGAGCCGTGGAGTGGGTAACTACGTAAGGTTCAATAAGTGTATAGCGTGACAGATAGAAACAGCACTTAGGATTCACCAAGCATTCTGCCAGTATTAGCTCTTCATCAACCACTACGTTATCAACTATTGTAACAAATAAAACGAGATGGGTAAGGCGCACCTGTACTTGACCAGTCAGGCAGTTCAAATTATAAACAATGCACAACGGTTTAAACAGTTCTTTTCCCAGTCCGCGCAACAACTGTATCGACCCTCCGATTGCCTGAGCACTTTGGCCCCGTTCTAGTGAAGTACCTGTGACCATAAGGTTGATTCTTTTGCATACTATTTCCGTTTCCTTGGTCCGATTTCTCCCGTTGACGGCTTGATCGGTAACTCACTGTGCAGACTTTTTAACTGATTGCCTGAGATTTCGCTGAGTTCCAATTTCAAGTCCTTAGGACCATTTGTCTGTTATCGGCCGCTTCTAACATATTCAATGTCTCCTCTTTGGTCTGTGGCTCTCGACTAGTTGGCCTGATCGGCTTAATACCCACTTCGTTCTGTTGCTACAGCTACATTAGGCTGGTCGTCAAAGCGTCATACCTGTTTTAAGCCGGTACGTTCATTTTTCGGTCAAATGGTCCATAGTAACAATGACAATCGCATCGGTTTTCAGTGATAAAGTGCCAGTTACTATCAACCAACACGATTTCCTGTCATGCTGCACACACTTACCACAGAGTGTTGTAATGACGGTGTTTTCTTCATGGACGTAGCTTCGAACTACCGCCTCCTCCATGAGCTTTTTGACCTAGTTTTGGGTGTACAGCACGAAAACAGAAAACGGTTTAATATCGCGCAGAAATGATACCCACATTGTTACAGCGTGGATAAAGTGAGCGAAATTAAAACTGAATTATGCAGAGTGAAAATTGACCAACGAAGAGAATTTGTTCGGAGCACCATATCATGATTTCAACAGGTACTTATGGCATAGGTTTTGCATCGGACATTATTTCACCAATTAAAAGAAGTCAATATGTGGCAACAGCGATGACGTAACGAGACAGCTGCCGTGAAAGCCGTATTAGTATATAAAAGTAATAGTACCGTACAAAACAACAATTCAATGCAGATTCATAATGAAAGAGGTCCACAAATCAAAAAATATAAGGATCTGAGGTGTCCATCGACTGATCTGTGTTTTCACAAACATCACATTTTACAGCATTCTTCTGGAGAATTGAGCGATATACATGCGTCGGAAAAAATAGAAGAGCGCAGAAATAAAGCAATGGACCCAAAAGGTTTCACGTGTTATATTTGGATTCCTTTGAACCCGAATGAAATTAAGGTGTTTGGAACACAAGCAATTCACGTGAGTAATCTGCCACTTTTAACCGCCGAACGAGAACAGTGGAGTAATACAAGGCTTTGATTATTGATATATCACTGCCGGTATTTCTAAATGCCTCAGTACGGTCGGGGGTGGGTTTCTCAGGTTCCGAGATGGTTACTCACCCTGAAATCCTCTCGAAACGCTCCCAAATGACCGTGAGTCTGTCATAGTCTCTGTTGAGGAAGTTCTACTCACTGCCTTTCCTTGGTGGTGTTCCCACTAAAGTGAGAGCGAAAGCAAATGCCCGGAGCTTTCCACCGGGCTGGCTGACTGAAAGTCAGCCTAAGAGAGATGGCTAAACCATGATTCAAAACCAACTACGGGTGGCGAATTAGGTATACAACACTGCGGTCACTGGCATCTTTGGCGGAGGGGTGTACCTGGCACCCAGGATATTTAGCCTCATCCGAAGGACGAATGAACTTAGCATTCAGTCACTGGCTCCCAATAATTTCCAGAAGAGGCGAATGAACCATACAATTGGCCACCGGCTCACATGGACCAACCCTGCTGCCTTGTAGGAGACGCTTGGCTGCGCAGAGGCTAGAGGTGCGTCCTCGAACAAAAATGCCTACTCTGGATTGGGCGACTGAGTAGTACGACAGCCCACAACGCAAACAACCATGATTGACTCCACCACTATAATTGACCGATCTTTCATGTGCACGAATGAACACTCTCCTACACCGTGCACAACTTTTTCTCCCATTTCCACTCCTCTGCCACTTTCTCTGCCATTTTTACACCCCACGGGTTCTTCGGTCGACCGTGCCCGATTCAGTGCTACTGATGGAAATCCTGTTCTCTCTTCTTCTTCATTTAGCTTCTGAGTCTCACCGAACCCGCTGACATCATCAGCACTGGCTTTGGTTGGCGCTTCTCGCCCCCATGGTTGCATCCCAAAGGATAAAGATTGTTGGTGGTTAGACGCGGAGAGACACGACTCAGAACAGAGGTCAGTGGCGCGAATGCTGTGAGGTCTGTTCGTCGAAATCTCGTGCCCAGTATCCACAAAAGTCATACCAACAAACAAGTGACAAAAGACATCAAAAAGTGAACGGTGAAAAGCAAGAGGAAAATCAACATATTTTTCCTCCCTATCTGTCTTACTGTATTGTACCCCCATTCCACTATTTTTAACTGTTGTTGCTGCGTTGGTACCTTGCTTGATCTCAAGCCAGTATATATATATATATATATATATATATATATATATATATATATATATATATATATGTATATATATATATACACCGCCGGTCGACTTTGTCGGCCGACAGCAACTGATCCTTCAATCCGTGTCTCGAAGCTACGGTTATTGATTCTTCTTGATAGCCCCTTGTGGCTATGGGATATGCTTTACTGACTAAAATCATATGAGAAAAAGCTTAGAAAAAACTACGGTAGGACTACAGAAGCGATGAGTATTCTGTTGGTCGCTGTTTTACTCACAACTTATGCAGCAAGAAAAAACGACTTTTCTTTAAATCTATCGGTTTCCCAGTGAGGTTCTTGCTGAGATGAAAATCAGAAGAGTCGCAGCCAGGGCATAATTACTGGTTGTTCAAACTTGGAGTTTTAATTTCATGGAGTATAAAACGTTGACTGTGGATTTTCCGTTTCATGGGTTGTGGAGCTGAACAGTGCAGAACCGCAAATAACTGCTTTTCTGCATCCGAAACCCAGTTCATTACTGTCTTTTATGCCACCCGACAAAAAATAGCCCATGCATCAAGTTTTCACGAGCAAAAAATAAATAGTTTAGGAATTGGGAAAGAAAGGAAAAATAAGACTACAAGTTACGACCAAACAGCTAGAAAAAGTAAAGGAAATCTAACAAGAAAACGATTACAGTTGGTTAGCCTCATGAAACATACGCATAAAGTATGGTTTTTATGGCAGAAACAGTTTGAGGACATAAAAAAACGAAACAGGGTAACTATATTGATGCATGTTCCTTACTTAAACACCTGGATAACCTCAGTCAGACAGCAAAGCAAGCTGTTTACACCAAAACTGTCGGAGAATTATTATTCGTCACTGAAGACTGCTTTCAAAGTCGAGTCGATGGGTTGATTACAAGTGAAGCTAATTGTTTACAAAAACAGTAATTTCGGTAACACTACGAGGTAAAAACAACTCTGAGTGAAGATTAGATTATCATTATCATTGTTATTATTGTTATTACTATTACTGTTATTATTACTGTCATTATTTTAGATGTACGAGCAATGAAGTTGGTGCGTACCTGAGTCTTTATATCATTCAGTAAAATTTTCTTCCGTCTGCTATCATCATTTCCGTTCAGAAAAAAGGCTGTGCAGACAAAATTTAAAGAGGAATGACAAATTGTGCATATTAAGCAACGCGAAAATGTAGTGAAGGAACATATGGTAGATAAGCAAGCAAATCCTAAATGAAACTAAATTTACGAGCCTCAACATGTAGCATGCGTACACTCGGGCTAACAATCAGTTTGGAATTAAAAACATCAAATACATTTTGAGCGGTTGGGTCTTCACCTATCCACAAGTTACTGGCCTCCTCACGTTCAAAAACCGTCACACATAAAATGATTGTTGACACTTAGTTGTCACAAAGTTGCAAATAAGCAACAATGACGGCAGACTAAAGCGACTGATATCTAGCCAGATACGTACTTTTACTTTTGCTTCAATAAGTTTTATCCAATAAATACAAGGCGTTTTTGGTTATAAGAGGCAGCAAGCCCAAACATCACAAATTTCTTTGATTCTTTAGTGAATTCCTCGACCACAGAACACACATTCACCTTTTACCCGCGGAGAAGCACCGGCTCTGGGGATATTCCTTGTAAATGATGGCCATTCGGTACGACTGGTTACAAGGTCGGCAGTGCTGAAGCCGTTCTTACTCAAGAAATGGAAAAAAGACTGGATAAAATTCAAGTGTTTTATGTTTATTCTTATTTTCAATGTGGCGGCAATAAACTCAGAAAGTACCAAAAGTGGGCTCCTTCTTGAGTGTTCTTCACATCGAAGTGCAACCCCGATCCATCAACGTGGGAACTAGCATAACTAAGTGATAATGAAGTGACGTCGTCGAGCAAACTGTGACATTCGGTTTCCTTCGGTATACCTAGAAGCCAAAAGTTGCCAATACTTGTCGTTACTGATCCCTGGAGTATCGTTCAAGATGGAGAAAGTGAAAATTTAATGCGCTCGCATTATGTAGGTCATGTGGAGGTTTATTATAAGGTAGTGGCGGGGTTATTGGTATTATGGTAAAACGTCTAATCCGATTTTGAAAAATAGAAAACCATCATTATGATTCAGTCCAGGATCCGTCTTGATGTACAGTTTAGGAAGAAAACCGTATATTGCACTATGGAATACGTTCACAATAGAACGAAGAAAGATTGTAACGCGATCAGTGGGTCGTAAAGGTCTGTAGAGTTTTGGGAAGGCTCTCTGCACCATCAGTTGTTCTTTCAACCACTAAACTCGCACTACTACGCCACAGTTTTAGTTGAAATCCGCAACATCACTGAGTCGAGAGTAAAACACTCAGAAGCATAAAAAGCAAACAGATAGAAAAGAATTTTGAGTGGAAATCATGAAAATGAAGACAGAGCATGAGTGCAACTAAGCCACTGACCGCGACACTTATTAGTTTTACCTAATATTTTCAACTATTTGGTAGTCGGGTCTCGAAAACCCCAAACCCGGAGTAATAGCACATCCAACTTGATCGGGCCCACTGGTCAAGTTTTTTATACCTCATTTTCATGTATTGGACCAAACAACTCGACCCACCTTCAACCTCCAGCCGTCTTAGGGAAAACAGTGCACTAGTAAAGTGTCAGTGAGCATGCATAACACTTCCTAATACCTTAATCTGCTTCTATTAGACACGTGTTCCAATGACTGACCTGCGGTTCCCAACACCCTATGGATAATCAAAGCACTTACGATACCGCGATTCTATCATATTCGAGCAGTACTGCGAAAAAACTAATGTCCGAACAACGGCGGTCTTCGCGTACGTTTCACTCGTGACAGTCATGTTTCTAACTCATATAGAACGAAGAATGTACACTCGATAATCGACAGACAACTTTATGTCAAGTCCGCGCCATAGACAGTTCAAATCGGAAAGAGCCCAGATGTGCCTCCTGTATACTGAGCGACACTCAATACGATATCCGAACACCTGGCGAGATGTAACTGCAGTTACAGGTTAAAAACACCTGTGCGATGTGGAGTCAACTCACTAACCAATTTCATGCGGCAAGCTCCTTATGTTGGACTCCAACTAAGAAGCTTAACATGCCCGCATGTGACCAAGTCCACGGGTTGTTCTTCATGTTCTTCTTCCATTGGCTGGCCACCCTTCAGTTCAGTTCACATCGTTTAACCATCAACCCCACATTTTTGTGCTCTGACTGAGGTGGGCGAAAGCCAAAAACGCTTTCTGTATATGAGATGAAATTTCATCAGATACCTGCCCACCTGGTGAGATTCAACTGCCCAGTTAAAAAACTTATCTACTTCAACTAGAACTTCCCCTGCCAAGACAGGGTTTGATGTAGCACCAAACCAGTCCTGCAGCAGCACTTTACACTTTGAAGGTGCAAAGCGCATCCAAAACATTATTACATTGTTGTTTAGTTCATCTAGAAAGCCTGCAACTTTCCTCGAGTTTTACTCAGTAAAACAATATCGTGTGTATATCGAGCTAGACAGTCTACTACCCGAGTACATGAGGACGGGGCTATATCCCGAACCACTTCAATGACTTCACTGAAGAGGGAGGGGGACAAAGGGCAACCCTGACGAACTCCACTTCTCGTGGTGAGCTCAAGTAGACTATCGTAAGCATAAACACGGCTTCGGATGCATACAGAGAATGAATAAGATAAAGTTGAACTGAACGCTTGTGTAAGTGTTGTGGAAATCGCACGATCAAGGTGCGTGGCACTGAGTCCAGGTAAACATTATTGCCCAAAAACTGTCAGTTTATGGAATATTTTCATGGTGTTAGTTTTTCCGATCAAGGTTACTTGTTTTGCGGTATTTCAACATTCACCTCCACCTTTCTTTTACTCAACCACGATACTGTTCCGTCCATAGACCGCCACATAAGCAGTGGAGTTACCTGCACAGATTGCCTTTCGTCGGGTAAATATACAAAGCTGAGCTGCCGGCTTTTACTTCCCAATTACTCCTCGCATTGAGTTGATTTCGATGAGTCGGAGCCAGTGATCGATACTAACTGTGGCATTTAATATTCATTTGGATGTTATCTTTTTCGGTGTCATATCAGCAAGATGATGAAGTAGACTCAGGACAGATAACCACATCACATTAGTTGTAGCAGAAAGCCCTGGTGAAGACCACGGTACGACCATGACAACCACCTTTTTTTGAGATTATCTTAATTCAGCGAAAAACGAGCACCCTGTGGCGAGGACCAACATCACTCTCTTTGTTCATTATCTTATTGTTTAACTGAATGATTGCTGCCAAGTTAGGTGGCTATTTGACTGTTACACAC
The DNA here is from genome assembly GCA_948099385.1 of Fasciola hepatica. NCBI lineage: Eukaryota > Metazoa > Platyhelminthes > Trematoda > Plagiorchiida > Fasciolidae > Fasciola > Fasciola hepatica. The sequence goes on from CANUEZ040000025.1 coordinate 6,045,953, forward strand.
GCACGTTCTCACAATATACGCCTGTCACTCTACCTCCATCGAGTGTCATGCTCCCATTGGGTTGTGGGGAACATTGCTCTACTGATAGTGGTGGTGTAGTGCAAGGCATCACAGTAACGGACAGGTTTTCAACTCAGCGGAAAGGACTAACGAACGCGCGTAATGAGGAAAACGGCGTGGTAAAGTTTAACTGGACTTACACCCCAGCGCAATGATCATGAAATCCAGCAGAAGTTAAATTCATGAATCGCATAAAAGAATTCGCTGTTGTTCATGAAGCTAAGGCCCGTATAGTGACCCACGTGTATGACATCCAGTCAAAGTTTGAAAGCAATCATGGGCTCTTCAAAAACAATAATCTCCAGCGCCAACGTACTCAAAGATGCGGATGGATGCTAGCCATTCCATAAACCAGACAACAACGGTGGTATGTTCAACAGCAATTCTCGGCAGCAGAGTCTACAGCACCTACGAACAGCGGTGGGAAATGACCCATTTCTTTTTAGTAAAGTAGTCTTTTAACTTACACCAAAGACTTCAACAGCCCTATGAGAATAGATCACTTTTCAGCGACAAATCAGTTCAGCTTAGACAACCACTAACCATTAACCGTGTGCGACGGCTTCGGTTGCTATCTCCTAGCGTCTGATTCTCCAAATTAGACGAATAACAAAAAAGGCACGATTGTGCCTTTGTGGATTGATCCACTGGGACAGAAAACCGTCAATGCTCTTACCTCCGACCGCTGACGTGGCCATCTTAACGCTTTGATGGAGATTTACAGCCAGTTTAAGTAGCTTTGAGCGCAATAATTCCCTCATGTAGCAATCCCAATCATATTTCAATTGGGTCCCCATTGGGGTCTTAAATAACGCCGATGGTGATGTCGTATTTCTGACAAAAGAAGCAAAAAATTCCTATCACAAAAATTAAACATAACGGATTATTTATGTAGCACTATGACGGCACTCAGTGGTAACCTATGCATTCACAACGTGATGAATCGTTTTATGCACCAGTGTGCTCAATTTTTACATCCGGCGCTGACAACCAATATGTTTGTGAAAAAACGCTAGTCTCGGACAGGTTGTAGATGATGGAGAAAACTATGAGTAACAGAGATCTGAAATATTTAACAGCGGAATATACGGGACGCTCACCAGAAAACATGCCCCCAGTTCAAGGTCATCGATTGTTCTCAGCGGCGCTTTGACGCTCCATACCACCAGTTTGGTTCAACTTCGGAGGATTTGAAATCTTCAATAGCAATGAGGCTGTAGCCCAACGGCCATACATCTTGATTTATCTCTGAGATTCGCCAATCCGCGGATTAGCGACGCCAGCAAAAGCAGAGGGGCGTGCAATGACATCGATCGTCCTAAGAAAATGACTGTTTTCTGGACGACATTTTGGATCTTTGTCCTCTACGATCTCTTCTGACTTTTGACATCAACCTTATTGTGTTGTTCGGTTGCGTACGTTTTACTGGACTGACCTTTCCGAGGTTTCCATCTACTCCGTTTTGGATCACTTTCACTTTCGGTTGTTCGCCGATTTTACCCGCCCGCGGTTCGCTTTCTGCACAGCCGTGGCTTTCGTTTTCCTTTCGGTGTACCTCTCGTATCGGTACTGTTTCGAAGCTACGGTATATAGAATACACCTTGCATCGTCTCTGTTCGTCCGATAGAAGGGATAACGTTGGTATTTCGCTGCCCGACAGGTTCATTAGCTGCCCTCGAACGTCTTCTACAGGCCCTGCCATCCAGACAGTAGCGTCCCAGTCAGCAAAATGTCCATAATTAGCCCAAAAATAGTTCCAAGTTAGACCTAAGCTAGTCCTAAATCCGTCCCGATTTAGTCCCATTTGAAACACCCAGGAGATATTTTTGGGACAGTTCCTGAACACACCAAGAAAGAAACGGCCTACTTGCTTTGCTTTGAAATTTCGTTATGCCACACCATATTACTTCATATTGGGGTAGTAGTTTATGAACTTTCATTGATTTCCATTGAAGATAATAACATGAGCTGTGAATATCCTCGAAAATTACTTGGCACTGCCCAAGTACTTTCTGGTGCCCAGACTTTCTATAAAACCTTGCATTTTACAAAGAAGTCAAGGTGTACCTCCATGTTTTGAACCGCACTTGAAGTAACGAGCGAGATTCTCCGACTTGTACCATATAACTAAAATAGTCCGAAACCAGTCCCTGGAGGGGCGTTATTGGGACCAAACGCGCTCTATTTTTGCTGACCGGACTGGCAAACCACACTATTTTTCAATGAAGCGAAATTATTTTCCCACGTTTTAGACCTGTTCAAATCTAATGTTATGATGAAAACTGTTCTCAAACTGGTCATCAAGAAAAAAATCCATCGCGCGGCTATTTTTGTACTAAAATGCGCATACCCTGTGCTGACTGGGGTACCACTTATATCAAAAAGAAGGGTTGTTCCTCACCAGGGTTCACGAAACTGCTACCTTAGATTTTCAGTGGTTTGGGTTCCCTTCTCAGGCTTGCTGCCGAAAGATAAACTTGAATCCCTAGAGGCTGGTCTATATGCTTGACTTGTGGTATCAACTAAGTTAAGGTGGGATATCTAGGTTGGGCTTTGGACTCTGCTTTTTACATTCGCTGGTAGAAACGCGCACGGCAAGCAGGGTTACTGAAAAGTGAGGCAAAACCTGCCTGTATATGGGACACTGTTCTCAACGTTATATATTGGGTCACTACCCAACTTTAAATCCATCCATGAGTGGCTTCCAAGCTGTAGCTGTGACATACCTCCCGCGCATACTAGCATGACACACGAAAGCCCTGATCGAACAGTTTGCATTAGATACCTTCCATTCTAGGAAAGAAGTTCAGACAAGCTTTGCATGCAGTCGCCCTGTGGATGCTGCGACAGCCGATCGTGGAAAATCCCCTTTTCCCCTCGCGATTCAGTGTTTTTCCTAACATCACTCATTTGCCTACACTATTGACTTGTCTTTACGAACTGCTTGTTTCTATAGATCAGTTGTTGTTTGTTCGCGCCCAGAGCGCTACTTTGGCACATCCTTGTTCAGGACCTGCGTAACGCACGTGCCGTTTGCTCACACGCTGCTATTCGGCTTCTCGTTGTTGAGTCCTTGTGATCGTATTATTGAGGTTTGTATATTTTTGATGTCATTGTTCATGTGATAATCTAGTATCGTAGAATATCACGGATAATCGTCTTTTGATTTCGGAATCCGTTGTGAATTCGGCTACGCATTGCTCAAACGTTCGTTACAATACTCAATAGATAAATTTAGAACGGGGAAAAACACGCAAAATGCCAAGAAAAGGATCGAAAACATTGGAATCCGGACAGGACGTAACACGGCAAGTCTCTGGTGGGGTTTTGGGTACATTTGATTCTTTGGTTAATGTTAGATCGCCTAGTCCTGTCAGTGCTAGTTCATGTGTTAATGAGAGCAATATGGATCGTAAGGATGTTTATTTATATAGGCTGAGAATACTAGACCTAGAACAACAGTTATTATCGGCTAGACTACAGGCACAAGAAGCAGAAAAGAAGTGTACACAGAAAGAGCGAGAGCACGAGACCAGCGACTTCGACACCTCCGATAGATTGGGGTGCAATAAGATAGGGAACCCCATGCCGGTCGCCGACCACAAAACACTATCGATCGATTTGCCGAGAGTGGATCTAGCGGTTTTTGACGGGCGAACTGAGCAATAATGCAAGTTCGTCAAGCAGTTCGAGACGTTCGTTGAAAATAAGGTGACCGACCCCGGGCAAGGGCTTCTCTACCTGACTCACTACTGCCGAGGCCGAGCAAGAGAAGCTATCGACGGGTGTACCATGCTCGACCCGGAACAAGGCTACACAACAGCAAGGAAGATTCTGAGGGACTTGTTTGGCCAACCGTTCAAAGCAGCCCGTAACCTAATAGAGGGCGTGATGGCAGAGGCAAAGAGAACCAAGGGCAACGTCTACACAATGGCCGACCTGGTGATCAAGATGCAAAACTGCTCAATAGTCCTCGACCATTTAGGTTACAGGGCTGACCTAGATGCCATGCACACTTTGGAAAACATAGTCCGTCACCTTTCTCCCGAACTACAGGGTCGGTGGGTGGAAGAAGCAGAACGGATAAGCCGAAGCGACAAAGAAGCCAACTTCGAAGACCTGACCGAATACTTGGACAGGCAAACGAAGATAGCTGACAGCAGGTTCGGCCGACTCATCCGGGACAGCAACCGAGCAAACAAGGCCAGTACTAGCCAAGCTCAAACCCTGTACGGGAACATCCAAAATGCCAGCCTTGGACCAACACACATGTCACTTCACGAGATGCTACGGCGCAACCCAATTGCAGATCCTGTGCGGCAAGGTACTAGAGGCCTCAAAAAACAGTTCGAGGTTCCCCTCCCATGGCACACATCTGTCGACCCGTGGAATGACAACAGAAATTATGCTCTCCAATGATTGCTACGACTAAAAGAACGCTTCATTCGAGACCAGAATCTGTGGGAACGATGCGCGGATTTGATGAAGCGAAACGAAGCCCTCGGTTACGTTGAAAAGGTGCCTGCCGACACCGACGGCAAAAGGGGTTTCTGGTTTCTGCCTCACCACCCGTTTATCAACCCCAAGAAACCCAAAAAACTGCGGGTGGTTTTCGACTGTGCAGCCAAGTTCCAGGGCAAGTCGCTAAACGATCGCCTACTACGAGGGCCTGACTGGACCGCACCACTGGTTGACGTTTTGTGCTGTTTCAGAGTGAGTAAAGTGGCTTTGTCTGCCGATATTAGGGACATGTTTCATCAGGTGAAGATTCCGGTAGGAGAACGAGATGCGTTGCATTTCCTGTGGTGGGAAGAGAGCGACTGGGAAAACGCACTGGTGAACTATAGGATGACCGTCCACCCCTTCGGAGTCATATCGTCACCATTTTGTGCGAACTACGCCCCCCGAGAATCAGCGAACAAACATGGCGATCTAGTCCATCGGACGGTAGTAAATAGCGTCAACAGGAACTTCTACGTCGACGACTACCTTGGGTCATCCGATGATGTGGAATCAGCTCTAGAGCAGTTCAGGGGTCTGACGAGATTTCTGGAAGAGGGCGGCTTCCATCTAACTAATTGGATGTCGAACGCTTCAGAAGTGCTGAAGGTCATTCCGTATCACGAAAACGCCGAAAAAGCAAGAGATTTGGACGGCTCTCTACTTCTTATCGAACGCACTTTGGGAATACAATGGGACGCGGAAACGGACGACTTTGTTTTCGAGCTAAACGTTCCCGAGCTGCCAACAACCCGTCGTGGCATACTATCTGCTGTCTCAAGTTTGTTCGACCCGCTCGGGTTCGTCTCACCATGGATACTACCCGGAAAGATCTTGCTGCAGCGGCTGTGCCGTAAGAAAGTTGATTGGGACCAGTCACTGGACCGATAGGACCGGTTGGACTGGGAAGAATTTTGAACACCTTGAAGAAATTAGGGAACATAAGGATCCCACGATGTTTGACTCCTGGCCATACGACGCGGACTGGGGAACTACATGCCTTTTCCGATGCATCCGAAGTCGGTTATGGAGCTGTGATGTACGGACGATGGTGCGCAGGAGATGGACAATACACTACGAGGATCCTGTTCGCCAAAGCCCACGTCGCTCCACTGAAGTCGGTCTCGATCCCACGCCTCGAACTCAGCGCAGCCGTGTTGGCAGTCAGGGCTGTGCAAGCTGTGAAGAGATGTTTCGACCTCTACATTTGGTCGGTTAGCTTCTGGACGGATTCAACGATAGTACTTTACTACATTAACAACGTCCAAAGCCGATTCAGTACTTTCGTTGCTAACCGACTCACGATTATCCACGATGAATCAACCACGAACCAGTGGGATCATGTCAGGTCTGGCGATAATCCGGTCGACCTGTGCTCCCGAGGTGCGAACAACTTCAGGCAACTAGACATGTGGACGAGAGGGCCAAACTTCCTGCACTTGCCCAAACAGGACTGGCCCGTGTTCGAATTAAAAACCCCTAAGGAAGTAGAACTGGAAATCGAAGGCGCAGTGATAGCGGCCACTGTCGTCGAAGAGACATCCATTCTATCGCGACTGGTCAGGTTTTCTTCCCGGAGGAAGACACTTCGTTCGCTAGTTTGGTTAACCAGGTTCAAGAGAAATTTACTAGTCATGAAAGGGCTACGGCCATCAGGCCGGATACGGGTCGGCTTGATAAGCCCCGATGAGCTACAAGCGGCAGAATACGATATTTTCCGAATGATACAACGCGAGGCTTTCGCCCGAGAACTCGAGAGGGCGGAAGAAGTGTGACCGACCAATAAAGACATACCATCTCCAGGAGGCGAGCTGAAGCGTTTAAACCCTAAACTCATCGACGGACTGCTGCGGGTGGATGGTAGGCTGACCAACGCCCGCCCGAGCTTCGACACAAAGTATCCTATACCGGTGCCTGCGAGACAACCTGTAGTAGAGCTAATGATCCAACACGTCCACGCCAGGGAGGGACATGCCGGGGAAAGTCACGTGACGAGCGTCATCCGAAAGCGCCTTTGGTTGTTGAGAGGACGAGAGACTGTAAAACGCGTAATCCGACGGTGTGTGCAATGTAGGAGACGCAATGCCACGGCGGGCAAACAGCTCATGGCCCCTCTACCAGAATGCAGGGTGACTACGGGCTAGTGGCCGTTCAGTGACACTGGGTTGGACTATTTCGGGCCCTTGTGGATCAAGTGCGGGAAAAGATTAGAAAAGCGATATGGATGTATCATGACGTGCATGAAGTCACGTGCGGTACACCTAGAAGTCGCACATTCGATGACGACCGATTCGTTTCTACGGGCCTTGCAAAGATTTATCAACCGAAGAGGCGTACCGGCCGATATATACTCAGATAATGGGTCGCATTTTGTGGGCGCTCACCGGAAATTGTAGCCTTGGCACAAGAACATAAACAGGGACGAACTGCAGGATCGAACCGTGGCCCACGGCATACGATGGCATTTCAACCCCCCACAGGCCAGCCACCGAGACGGCGTATGGGAACACATGATCCGGTCCGCCAGACGGATATTGCTGTCAACCATGGAACAACAGCCGCCCGACGACGAGACGCTGAACACCGTCATGACTGAGGTGGAGAGAATCCTGAACAACCGCCCCCTAGTTCCGGTATTGAACGGCGACCCCACCCACCTGGCGCTCACCCCGAACGACTTATTGACGTTAAGGTCGAACGAGGGTTTTGAAGGGCCGGTAAACCTTCGCGGGAGCTACCTGCACGGATGGAAGCAAGCGAACTATCTTGCCAAGGTCTTCTGGAGGGGCTGGCTGCGAGAGTACCTACCGGCTTTGCAGACTCGACAGAAGTGGCTGGCCAAAACAAGACCATTCAAGATTGGGGATGTGGGTATGATCGCCGACGAACGCGCACATTTCAGCACTTGGTCTTTGGGAGTAGTTACGGAAACCATCAAAAGCACTGACGGAATGATAAGAACGGTGAAGGTGAAGACAGCTAACGGAGTGCTCATTCGTGACATACGCAGTATTAACCTACTCGAGAGCGAAGACGGAGGAGCTGATAACTCTGAGGCCAAGTAGACCTTTTCGCACTAGTCATCAAGGTGGATAAAGAAATACCATATATGGAAGCAACCCCGACGCACCCTCACCTACATTGAACTCGTTATGCCACACGGTCTCCGTCAAACAAGTTACAGTGCTCACGGTCTTTCGTTGACATTACAGAAGGTTCTTTCCGATATGTGGTGATAAATGCGATTCGATTGTACATCCCGACACATACACACATGCCCGATGCACTCTACATCCCGTAACCCCATCAAACAGGTGGCAGTGTTCGTTGTTTGCTTTTTGTTGACGTTACCGAATGCCCCCTGCATATGTGGAAGTAGCAGAGCTTAGGTCACACACACACATGCTACATTTTACTCGTTTTCTTGCCACACGTTCTCTTGTTGACACTGTAGAAAGTCCTCCTTTGATGTGTAGTCACACCTGTGATTTCATTGTACACCTCGGCACACACACACCCACTCAAGCACACACATCCAGGACAGGACGGCCCTTTACAAGGACGGCATCTCTGTGGCCTCTTCGCACCGGCCATCGGTCATTTGATCTTGTGGAAGATGTAGACTAGCCTCACGTCTATGTAGTCAATGGGTTAGGTGCGACCAGTAGCAGAACGTTGACGACGAGCATTAGACGCGCGCACTGACAGCAAGGCCTAGGTGATTAGAAAGAATCAGTACCTTTATACCGAACCTTTGACTCTGCTAAGGATCCAGGAGGATTTCGGTGGGCAGTGTACCAGCCGGTCTTGGAAAATCCCCTTTTCCCCTCGCGATTCAGTGTTTTTCCTAACATCACTCATTTGCCTACACTATTGACTTGTCTTTACGAACTGCTTGTTTCTATGGATCAATTGTTGTTTGTTCGCGCCCAGAGCGCTACTTTGGCACATCCTTGTTCAGGACCTGCGTGACGCACGTGCCGTTTGCTCACACGCTGCTATTCGGCTTCTCGTTGTTGAGTCCTTGTGACCGTATTATTAAGGTTTGTATATTTTTGATGTCATTGTTCATGTGATAATCTAGTATCGTAGAATATCACGGATAATCGTCTTTTGATTTCGGAATCCGTTGTGAATTCGGCTACGCATTGCTCAAACTTTCGTTACACCTGGTGGTCCGTACCACATTACCCGGTAGTGGAATCTTTAAAAGACAGAGTGGTTCATTTGTATTGACTATTCGCACATCTGTCCCGGCGTCTTTACCGTGCCAATAGATTTTCATGGTTTCATATGATGGCCGGAAATATAGTCCAGCGCAGCAATCGAGCCTGAAAACCCTTTAGTGCAGCCGAAAAAGGATGTCAGCATCACTGAGGCATTTACGGTCGATGCACCAGATTCAAGAGTTAGAGGCGGTGCTCCTTTGAGGAACCACTTGCAGTCGACTCTGTGCTTGCCTTTAAAAGCTTCCGTATCTGGAAGGTAAAACAAGAACCGGGGCGACCACCCCAGCATTGATGAAGAGCAGTTAATTGGTCGAAGTGGGTGGTTCACGACTGGTATCCTGGTGAGACTGCGAACGTTTGCATACACCAAAACGTCTACCTTCGCCATGGAAGCAAAATAATGCTACTTTCGTGCCGTTTATAAATTCGTCGAGGTGCAAGTAGCTGAAGCATCGGCTTCGGTCGACGTTTATCAGCATCTGGGACCGGGGGGAGCTCAACCCCAGGTGGAAAAAGAACCAGAGGAAATAGTAGCCCACCTTTCAATGTAATTTCACTTGACTTTGTTGAATGGAAATCTACTCAAATAGTGGAGACCGGCCATCATTCTTCCTCCACGCCCAACAACCATTGTTCGCAGGACGTCGGAGGGTCTATTTGCCTCTCGCCTTGGTAAAAACACGAAGAGTCACCCACTTCTTGGCTTGCAGAAAATTGGATTCAGGAGGAGGCTTTGAGTATAGTCAAACAGATCCTTGTCAGTGACGACTGCTCAAATAAGAAGTAACAGTACAATTTTAATAATCGTAATGAACTGAACTGATGGGATGTATTGAAACTTCCCCCATTCGGAACTACGCGGACAAAAGTAGCAAGAAGAACAAGGCTGCGAAATGGCACTTCAGTTGTATTGCAGAAAAGGCTTCGCGTAAGTGTGTTAAGTTAGAGAATACAATTAGCAGACTCGAAGAAGACCAGTCAGAGAGAGCTTTTGTCAGACTTGTCCACGGCAATTCTGGTTGGTTGAGGGGAACCGCATACATGGTTACAGATCTGTACTTGGCCGTACCACGTGTGATAGCTTCCGAATCTCCATAACAATCCAAAGACACAATCTTGTCGGCTACCCGGATCATTTGACAAGGTCCGCATGGACGACTCCCGGAAACCAGGGGTCCACCATTTTGGAACCAAAATAATTCACTGGACTGGACATTTCATAAAGGCACAGAGGCATCCCATGTGAGTCGCGCAGATATTGTTACACTCTTTTGGTGCTTCCAGTGGATTTCCGCAGGGGTCTGCCTCAGCGACACTGGCTTTATTAGTAAATGATAAAGATATGCCATCGGCTTTCCCAACATCTTGCACCATCCAAGCGGTGGACCCTAAAATCTAAAGAACTTTCCGACCAGAAGTTCGTTGTCGGGTTTTACGGGATAATTCAGAAGCACCGAGACACTGATCCGAGACAGAGCCGCTCTCAGCAAGCTACAGGGGAGAGCTTGCATGAGTGTGATGGTGAGGAACGGCTAATTTTGCAACTTACATGGAAAGCCCACTGGAGCGTCCAACTGTAAGACTTTGCAGTATAGATAGCCTCAACTCAAAAGACAGACTCCAATACAGACAAGGCATGCACCTGATGTTGCGGTGCGTACAGAGCTATAGGATCTTTCTTTGGAGGACCATCCACGCGTTCTTCCAAAGAGTACTCTGTCCGCCGGATTACGGTGGACGTGCCACCTTTCCTCGTACGGCTGTGAAAGATACAAAGTCAGGACCAGTACGGCAATTCGCCACTCACTTTGTTTTTGGGTCACTAGTGGTTAGTTGTGAAGGTAGTATCTGAGCCACAGCACCGCAACCTGAAGAGCTTAGCGGTGATTTCATCTACACCAGGCGCCCTCTCCGAGGAGACTTATAGGCGGAGATGATGAAACGCTTTCCCTGGAGGTCACTTTACTGGGCTCAAGGTCAACCGCTGACTTTCGTGAAACGGTAATCAGTAGAGCCAACCCTGATACGCCGCACCCCTGGGAAGGTGAAGGATCTATGGAATACTTTGCTAACGGAAGTGGTGGAAGAGAAAAGTGACCACAATTCAAGGGATGTCAGGACTTCTTTATGGAGAGTAGTAGCAGGGCAAGCACATATAAGGTCATGCCTCCAACGTGAAAGGGGAAAGGCTCATAAAAGTTACCGTTCAGTTGGCTCTGTTTTGGGATGACAAAGGTTGCCCATTTAGTCAAACGGTCAGCTATGAGCCGAGGTGCAGTTGGGATCCTTCATTATCTTCCCCCCCCCATGAAATGCAACTGTAACGAACGTTTGGGCAATGCGCAGCCAAATTCACAACGGATTCCGAAATCAAAAGACGATTATCCGTGATATTCTACGATACTAGATTATCACATGAACAATGACATCAAAAATATACAAACCTCAATAATACGATCACAAGGACTCAACAACGAGAAGCCGAATAGCAGCGTGTGAGCAAACGGCACGTGCGTTACGCAGGTCCTGAACAAGGATGTGCCAAAGTAGCGCTCTGGGCGCGAACAAACAACAATTGATCCATAGAAACAAGCGGTTCGTAAAGACAAGTCAATAGTGTAGGCAAATGAGTGATGTTAGGAAAGACACTGAATCGCGAGGGGAAAAGGGGATTTTCCAAGACCGGCTGGTACACTGCCCACCGAAATCCTCCTGGATCCTTAGCAGAGTCAAAGGTTCGGTATAAAGGTACTGATTCTTTCTAATCACCTAGGCCTTGCTGTCAGTGCGCGCGTCTAATGCTCGTCGTCAACGTTCTGCTACTGGTCGCACCTAACCCATTGACTACATAGACGTGAGGCTAGTCTACATCTTCCACAAGATCAAATGACCGATGGCCGGTGCGAAGAGGCCACAGAGATGCCGTCCTTGTAAAGGGCCGTCCTGTCCTGGATGTGTGTGCTTGAGTGGGTGTGTGTGTGCCGAGGTGTACAATGAAATCACAGGTGTGACTACACATCAAAGGAGGACTTTCTACAGTGTCAACAAGAGAACGTGTGGCAAGAAAACGAGTAAAATGTAGCATGTGTGTGTGTGACCTAAGCTCTGCTACTTCCACATATGCAGGGGGCATTCGGTAACGTCAACAAAAAGCAAACAACGAACACTGCCACCTGTTTGATGGGGTTACGGGATGTAGAGTGCATCGGGCATGTGTGTATGTGTCGGGATGTACAATCGAATCGCATTTATCACCACATATCGGAAAGAACCTTCTGTAATGTCAACGAAAGACCGTGAGCACTGTAACTTGTTTGACGGAGACCGTGTGGCATAACGAGTTCAATGTAGGTGAGGGTGCGTCGGGGTTGCTTCCATATATGGTATTTCTTTATCCACCTTGATGACTAGTGCGAAAAGGTCTACTTGGCCTCAGAGTTATCAGCTCCTCCGTCTTCGCTCTCGAGTAGGTTAATACTGCGTATGTCACGAATGAGCACTCCGTTAGCTGTCTTCACCTTCACCGTTCTTATCATTCCGTCAGTGCTTTTGATGGTTTCCGTAACTACTCCCAAAGACCAAGTGCTGAAATGTGCGCGTTCGTCGGCGATCATACCCACATCCCCAATCTTGAATGGTCTTGTTTTGGCCAGCCACTTCTGTCGAGTCTGCAAAGCCGGTAGGTACTCTCGCAGCCAGCCCCTCCAGAAGACCTTGGCAAGATAGTTCGCTTGCTTCCATCCGTGCAGGTAGCTCCCGCGAAGGTTTACCGGCCCTTCAAAACCCTCGTTCGACCTTAACGTCAATAAGTCGTTCGGGGTGAGCGCCAGGTGGGTGGGGTCGCCGTTCAATACCGGAACTAGGGGGCGGTTGTTCAGGATTCTCTCCACCTCAGTCATGACGGTGTTCAGCGTCTCGTCGTCGGGCGGCTGTTGTTCCATGGTTGACAGCAATATCCGTCTGGCGGACCGGATCATGCGTTCCCATACGCCGTCTCGGTGGCTGGCCTGTGGGGGGTTGAAATGCCATCGTATGCCGTGGGCCACGGTTCGATCCTGCAGTTCGTCCCTGTTTATGTTCTTGTGCCAAGGCTACAATTTCCGGTGAGCGCCCACAAAGTGCGACCCATTATCTGAGTATATATCGGCCGGTACGCCTCTTCGGTTGATAAATCTTTGCAAGGCCCGTAGAAACGAATCGGTCGTCATCGAATGTGCGACTTCTAGGTGTACCGCACGTGACTTCATGCACGTCATGATACATCCATATCGCTTTTCTAATCTTTACCCGCACTTGATCCACAAGGGCCCGAAATAGTCCAACCCAGTGTCACTGAACGGCCACTAGCCCGTAGTCACCCTGCATTCTGGTAGAGGGGCCATGAGCTGTTTGCCCGCCGTGGCATTGCGTCTCCTACATTGCACACACCGTCGGATTACGCGTTTTACAGTCTCTCGTCCTCTCAACAACCAAAGGCGCTTTCGGATGACGCTCGTCACGTGACTTTCCCCGGCATGTCCCTCCCTGGCGTGGACGTGTTGGATCATTAGCTCTACTACAGGTTGTCTCGCAGGCACCGGTATAGGATACTTTGTGTCGAAGCTCGGGCGGGCGTTGGTCAGCCTACCATCCACCCGCAGCAGTCCGTCGATGAGTTTAGGGTTTAAACGCTTCAGCTCGCCTCCTGGAGATGGTATGTCTTTATTGGTCGGTCACACTTCTTCCGCCCTCTCGAGTTCTCGGGCGAAAGCCTCGCGTTGTATCATTCGGAAAATATCGTATTCTGCCGCTTGTAGCTCATCGGGGCTTATCAAGCCGACCCGTGTCCGGCCTGATGGCCGTAGCCCTTTCATGACTAGTAAATTTCTCTTGAACCTGGTTAACCAAACTAGCGAACGAAGTGTCTTCCTCCGGGAAGAAAACCTGACCAGTCGCGATAGAATGGATGTCTCTTCGACGACAGTGGCCGCTATCACTGCGCCTTCGATTTCCAGTTCTACTTCCTTAGGGGTTTTTAATTCGAACACGGGCCAGTCCTGTTTGGGCAAGTGCAGGAAGTTTGGCCCTCTCGTCCACATGTCTAGTTGCCTGAAGTTGTTCGCACCTCGGGAGCACAGGTCGACCGGATTATCGCCAGACCTGACATGATCCCACTGGTTCGTGGTTGATTCATCGTGGATAATCGTGAGTCGGTTAGCAACGAAAGTACTGAATCGGCTTTGGACGTTGTTAATGTAGTAAAGTACTATCGTTGAATCCGTCCAGAAGCTAACCGACCAAATGTAGAGGTCGAAACATCTCTTCACAGCTTGCACAGCCCTGACTGCCAACACGGCTGCGCTGAGTTCGAGGCGTGGGATCGAGACCGACTTCAGTGGAGCGACGTGGGCTTTGGCGAACAGGATCCTCGTAGTGTATTGTCCATCTCCTGCGCACCATCGTCCGTACATCACAGCTCCATAACCGACTTCGGATGCATCGGAAAAGGCATGTAGTTCCCCAGTCCGCGTCGTATGGCCAGGAGTCAAACATCGTGGGATCCTTATGTTCCCTAATTTCTTCAAGGTGTTCAAAATTCTTCCCAGTCCAACCGGTCCTATCGGTCCAGTGACTGGTCCCAATCAACTTTCTTACGGCACAGCCGCTGCAGCAAGATCTTTCCGGGTAGTATCCATGGTGAGACGAACCCGAGCGGGTCGAACAAACTTGAGACAGCAGATAGTATGCCACGACGGGTTGTTGGCAGCTCGGGAACGTTTAGCTCGAAAACAAAGTCGTCCGTTTCCGCGTCCCATTGTATTCCCAAAGTGCGTTCGATAAGAAGTAGAGAGCCGTCCAAATCTCTTGCTTTTTCGGCGTTTTCGTGATACGGAATGACCTTCAGCACTTCTGAAGCGTTCGACATCCAATTAGTTAGATGGAAGCCGCCCTCTTCCAGAAATCTCGTCAGACCCCTGAACTGCTCTAGAGCTGATTCCACATCATCGGATGACCCAAGGTAGTCGTCGACGTAGAAGTTCCTGTTGACGCTATTTACTACCGTCCGATGGACTAGATCGCCATGTTTGTTCGCTGATTCTCGGGGGGCGTAGTTCGCACAAAATGGTGACGATATGACTCCGAAGGGGTGGACGGTCATCCTATAGTTCACCAGTGCGTTTTCCCAGTCGCTCTCTTCCCACCACAGGAAATGCAACGCATCTCGTTCTCCTACCGGAATCTTCACCTGATGAAACATGTCCCTAATATCGGCAGACAAAGCCACTTTACTCACTCTGAAACAGCACAAAACGTCAACCAGTGGTGCGGTCCAGTCAGGCCCTCGTAGTAGGCGATCGTTTAGCGACTTGCCCTGGAACTTGGCTGCACAGTCGAAAACCACCCGCAGTTTTTTGGGTTTCTTGGGGTTGATAAACGGGTGGTGAGGCAGAAACCAGAAACCCCTTTTGCCGTCGGTGTTGGCAGGCACCTTTTCAACGTAACCGAGGGCTTCGTTTCGCTTCATCAAATCCGCGCATCGTTCCCACAGATTCTGGTCTCGAATGAAGCGTTCTTTTAGTCGTAGCAATCATTGGAGAGCATAATTTCTGTTGTCATTCCACGGGTCGACAGATGTGTGCCATGGGAGGGGAACCTCGAACTGTTTTTTGAGGCCTCTAGTACCTTGCCGCACAGGATCTGCAATTGGGTTGCGCCGTAGCATCTCGTGAAGTGACATGTGTGTTGGTCCAAGGCTGGTATTTTGGATGTTCCCGTACAGGGTTTGAGCTTGGCTAGTACTGGCCTTGTTTGCCCGGTTGCTGTCCCGGATGAGTCGGCCGAACCTGCTGTCAGCTATCTTCGTTTGCCTGTCCAAGTATTCGGTCAGGTCTTCGAAGTTGGCTTCTTTGTCGCTTCGGCTTATCCGTTCTGCTTCTTCCACCCACCGACCCTGTAGTTCGGGAGAAAGGTGACGGACTATGTTTTCCAAAGTGTGCATGGCATCTAGGTCAGCCCTGTAACCTAAATGGTCGAGGACTATTGAGCAGTTTTGCATCTTGATCACCAGGTCGGCCATTGTGTAGACGTTGCCCTTGGTTCTCTTTGCCTCTGCCATCACGCCCTCTATTAGGTTACGGGCTGCTTTGAACGGTTGGCCAAACAAGTCCCTCAGAATCTTCCTTGCTGTTGTGTAGCCTTGTTCCGGGTCGAGCATGGTACACCCGTCGATAGCTTCTCTTGCTCGGCCTCGGCAGTAGTGAGTCAGGTAGAGAAGCCCTTGCCCGGGGTCGGTCACCTTATTTTCAACGAACGTCTCGAACTGCTTGACGAACTTGCATTATTGCTCAGTTCGCCCGTCAAAAACCGCTAGATCCACTCTCGGCAAATCGATCGATAGTGTTTTGTGGTCGGCGACCGGCATGGGGTTCCCTATCTTATTGCACCCCAATCTATCGGAGGTGTCGAAGTCGCTGGTCTCGTGCTCTCGCTCTTTCTGTGTACACTTCTTTTCTGCTTCTTGTGCCTGTAGTCTAGCCGATAATAACTGTTGTTCTAGGTCTAGTATTCTCAGCCTATATAAATAAACATCCTTACGATCCATATTGCTCTCATTAACACATGAACTAGCACTGACAGGACTAGGCGATCTAACATTAACCAAAGAATCAAATGTACCCAAAACCCCACCAGAGACTTGCCGTGTTACGTCCTGTCCGGATTCCAATGTTTTCGATCCTTTTCTTGGCATTTTGCGTGTTTTTCCCCGTTCTAAATTTATCTATTGAGTATTGTAACGAACGTTTGAGCAATGCGTAGCCGAATTCACAACGGATTCCGAAATCAAAAGACGATTATCCGTGATATTCTACGATACTAGATTATCACATGAACAATGACATCAAAAATATACAAACCTCAATAATACGATCACAAGGACTCAACAACGAGAAGCCGAATAGCAGCGTGTGAGCAAACGGCACGTGCGTTACGCAGGTCCTGAACAAGGATGTGCCAAAGTAGCGCTCTGGGCGCGAACAAACAACAATTGATCCATAGAAACAAGCAGTTCGTAAAGACAAGTCAATAGTGTAGGCAAATGAGTGATGTTAGGAAAAACACTGAATCGCGAGGGGAAAAGGGGATTTTCCACGAGCTCCTGTTACACTAGGTTGGCACAAATTGGACTCTTTTGACTGGCTTACTTTGCAATTTCTCGCAACGAAAATTAGAGTCATACCCTACTATGAGTACAGCCTACACTCCTCATCACCAGTGCAAAAACCGTACAACAATATTCACCGCTTCTAAGAAACTGTGTGAACCGGATCGCTGCGAGATCGGAGATCATGGGAGAGGTGACAAAGTCAAAAATGGAGTTGTGGTTCTCCCTCGGCTGAGTACAATGCTGGCACTGCGAAGGATAGCGGAAAGTCAGAAAGTGATCTTGAGTAAATAAGTAGGCTCCACGTAAACGTTACTAGTTCGCCCAGTCATCATTCGGGCAGTGGAAGCCTCCAAGATCAAGGCATCGACCGTCCACCGCTCATCTATGTACCCCTGATGGTATGTTTGGTGAGTCCACTGATGGAGCCCGATAAATGGCTCCAGCGGGCTGACGCTCACCTATACTGAACTTCGAAGAGAACCCTAAAGATTCGCCATGGTCTTCTGAGTCAGAATGTTAATCTAGTTGTGATGATAGCATATCCAGCCGGAGAAACAGAATGATACCATCTCCGCCTCCGGTGATGGTGGCATTACGCTTGTATCAGGGAAACCAGTGCTGGTGAACGGCGCAGTACGTAAAACCCCAACCCGCCCCTTTTCTCCGGAAGACCTCGGACATTCGATATCACGATCCCGGCACTTCGGCTTCTTTCCACAGCCAGCCTCTACTGAGAATTCGTTGGGGGGGTGCAGTTGGTAAACTTTAGTTGGCCCCTTTCACGTAAACCGAGGTCTTTCCCGTGGAATCCCGGAATCTTTCATGGGTAAGTGTGTTCCTCTATTTGCCCGAGTCTCCCAAAGCTCCCCGGGTAATGCATCCATTTTATTCCTAACCCCCAAAGATTTAGGCCATCTGAATGTCGCTGGTCAAATAAGAGGCCACCTCTTCTTCAGAACTGAACACTACTTTGAGTGACCTGGATTTGTGGTCCCCAGGCTTAGTGCTGCTTTGATTCACACTTTCCTCGCTGATTTCTCCCTCATCAGAGTAAATAGCTCTACAAGTTTTTCACATCAACTTACCAGCTCATGATAGTGGCTGTCTTGAGGGCACTTACCTCGGCCTCTGGAAGACGTAATGCTAGAAGGCCTTGTATCATCTGTGGGGGTCACCCCACTGCCGAGTTATCACGTTTCTCCAGAATTTAAAGGACTATTGTCCAGATGGGCTAGGATGCACTTTTTCACTTGCGGGAGCTGCTACACCACTTATCAAGGGGGGCAGATAGGTCACTTTTGATGTTGACGGTGAAACTGCGATTGTAGCAGACTTCCTATTTCCCTGGTCGGTTTTAGTGGTCTTGCAACTTTTGGTTATCAAGGAAAGAGGAGGCTTCTCCGTATCTCACGGTTTGAGGATTGCTACCCTCCGAGTGTCAAAAAGCATAATCGGGCTGCGAGGTATTCTGTTACGCTGTACCGATTGTGTCCATGAAACTAACACAGACTATAACGAGGGCTTAACACTTATCTTGCCCACGGACTTCATAGGCGGTGTTTCCTTGGGTATACCAAACTGTATCCTTTGGTCAGAGCATGTGGTGCGTGATGCGTGTGGGAATGCTGAGGGACACCCTACACGCGCAATATTCAACACCCCGTCTCTGGAGGATCGTTTCAGGTGAGGTCCGCGTAATCAGTATTCACACTGCAGTACCCCATCACGGCAGCTCACAGGCTAGGAATAAACCCGCAAGTGTTTTCATATTGGTAGCCTCTGAAGAGACACATTCACTGGTAAATATACTGAAGACATTGAAATACTACAAGCCGAATCCCTGCAAGCAGTGCAAAACCACCAAGTCGGGAACCGCTGCAAGTTTGAAATGCAGTATGTTGTTGACACGCGTTTGCTTGGAACTGGATGACGAAGACACGTGGTCCCAGATTCTGATGACCTGATTTGAGTAACGTAAAATGGCTTTCCTCGGTTTCATCCTTTTTCCAGTACAGCTGGCGACTAACTTCATAGCCGGCTTCCGCTGCTGGTGTTCCCCCGTTCCCTTTCATCCCTCGTCTCATTCGCCCATTTTCTCTTTTTGTTCTGTTTCCTCTTTCGTTTTTCCCATCTTCGTGTTCTTTACATCGATTCCCTCATAATATCAATATTTTCTGTTCTCCTTTACCTGTTCTTCTAGTTTTTGTCCATTCTAGAGATATTTTTCCGCCCTTTTGTTCATTTTATTCCTTCCCATCATCCTGCTTTTTCGCTCTACTCATTCTTTTTTCCCTTATTCCCTTATTCCCTTTTGTTTTACTTTTGGCCTCTCAGCTGACGAAGCGTAATGTTATGGACCACCTTCCTCTCCCCCCTATCCTGGTCTGATCAAGTGGGTTTCACCGAAGTCAAAAATGTCGTTATTCAGTTGTGCTGCTCAGGTGGATTTGAACCTTCGTGGTTACTGCTCGTATATTCCTCGCTCCGCTATCCTTCACCGTGATGCCCTATTTCTAACGTGCAATATGCGTCCAAGTGTCATCTGTCAGGGAGAAAACTGACGGAAAGTGTGGTGAGGCTGTAGACTTCGTTTCGTCTTAGCCTTATGCCTGAAACGCAGCCTTTCTTCAACGAATTCTAAGGAACACTCTCGAGTCATTGTACCAACCTGAGTGCCGTTTATTCACCAAAGAAACGGACTAGCTGTTTTGTACCACTGCCGATACAGATGACTCTATCTAAATGCCTTCGACCCTCAAGACCAATATGGACATCTAGGCCTTACACGCTGTAAGTGCAGCACGTTGTCCGAAAACAGAGCACCGGTTGGTAGGAAACCACAGCATTTGGAAGTTACGTCCGATCACAACAACTGAAGCTTGATCTACTTAACGAAGTTCAGGTTGTCGCACCACTGAAGGTTGAAATAATTCCCTTAGAGCCACGACTTATGTGTTCTCTTCTGTGACACTTGTATGTGATATGCACATGAAACAGAGTCGGGACTCACTTCATTGTCGGCTGCAGCCCCTCGGTTACGCGTTTGGCCCTTGCTTGGTACTAGATTCAACCAAGAGTGTCACGGACACAGACAGAGCTTAGGTTAAGTGGTAATTGTGGCTAATTGTGCAGAAGGTAGTGGACGGGAGGGCTGAAGGCAAGAGTCTTAAAGATGGTTAAAATACTCACAAATAGTCACATCTGGATAAGTGAATGGTGCTTCATTCAGTGCCGCCGCTTACTGAACCGGGTTCGAATGCACTCCGGGAATACGTCATGCAATAAATGGTTCGACCATGCTTAAACCTCACCACCGAGGTGGTACGCACGACCGCAGCTAGTTGCTTGTTCCAAGGCCAAATAAATGGCTCGCGAATGACTGCGATATAACAACCTTTGCAGCCCCAAGCATAACAACTTTGAATTTGCGCTTGCTGAGTCTGTAGAGCTGTGTCGTCGACGTGAGTGGCTCTGTTGGGATGGATAATCCTCTAGATTGCGTGAAGGTTCCCGCTACATACCTCCAAGATTTTTCGTTTTATTAGGGGAGGTTCACTACCATTAGCCTCTAAAGCTAACCTTTGTGTCTGGGTCCAACTACCCTTCTCATTCCGGTTTGCCACATAGCCCCCACTTTCAAGTTGTTATATCTTGATCCCCCTATAGAGAGCATGATGTTGGTGGCCATGTTGGTGCTGTCTGTGTAAGAGTAGGATATTTTTGGTGATGTTCTGAAGTACTTGCTGATGTTTGAGCTCCGGGAGTTTTCTTCTCTTTGTTTTCTGCTGGTTAAACACAAGCTACTCCCGCGAAGAAGCACCGATCGTCGCAAAATATGCACCTAAAATGAGGCGAGCAGTGTGCCCAACCTGTCCCATTTTCTCCCCGGCCACTTCCTCCATCATCAATCTGACAACCTCCCCCCAGGTACACCGATCATCTGGAGTATATTCGACCACTCCAGTATCTAGCAGCAAAGTTTTGCCATTTTGTTCGTCGAGTGACTCACGTTTTTCCATATCTGATATCCCATTCCTACTCATCACCTGATTCTCAGTCCATCTTTCTCTTGTACTCTGCCTCTTCTTACCACATTTTCATTTTATTTGGAAAACTCTCCTTGTTACAGAGCTAAACCAATCGCAGATCCTGTTTTATTCCCTGGTTGCCGCAGTCTCATACAATAGGATTTATGGGTTTATCCATTGCGCGGCCATCTCCTCTGGGTTTCAGATGGTTCCGCCAGCTGACTATGACCTCAAAGTATTCTGGTGCTGCCGTATCAGCTTCAGTCTGGAAACCTCTCCCACACTTTATTGGGTGCCCATATTTCTCTGATCAACCTGAAGAATCTGATCCCACTATCAATTGTTCCATTTTGGTCGTGCGTTGCAGCATGCCCCGGGCCTCCCCGAGATAAACCGTTAGTCTAATGCTCACAACTAACATAAAGCTATTTGAAAAACTTCCTGAGTGAAGAATATTATTAAATCAGTTTTAAGCTTGCGTGCAGGATGGAGAACACCGCCACCATCCTCAGTAGCTCAAATACAAATCCTCCCAAGTCCCAGACAGTGAGGCCCACTGAAAGCCTCCTACTGTGCACAGTCACAGTCATCTTTCCAGGTAGAATCATAAACTCCGCTGTGTTTGCAGAGCCAAGATTGCAAACCACAATGAGGATGACAGCGCGTTGTAGAGCCCCTAATAACTGGATAGGGAGGCACTTAAATAGTTCATTGTAGACTACTTCAGTAAATTACACACTGACTGGACGATCAGAGTATGTACCCCGAGAATAAAGGACAAAGTTACTAAGCATTCGCTTTACCACAGAAAAACCCTGCAGAATGTAGGAAACCTTTGCCTCCAGCCAATCGGACAGGCTATCTCGCATTCCACGAATATTCAAAAACAGAAATATCCACTCTCGCTATACTGTTTCTTACTTGAAGTTACCAAATGGCAGAAATGCTGATACTTCCACTGCGATCACTTGGGTTTTTAACTCGGTCCTCTCTTCCTCCATGACTGCCGACTCTGGAACTTCGTACACCTCACCAGCCTCCTTCAGTAAGTCCACTTCTGATGTGAAAGTAATGCCCAACAAAGTGCCTGAAATTCCTTAACGTTAGGCTCTAGTTCCACCGGCCTGACTTTGCAGTTTTATTTTTATTATCTTCAAGTTGTTCCTGGAATATGGAATATTCCCGTCTCGGTGGGAATATCCACCATCATTCTTCACCAAGAAAGGGCTCTCTCTGGAATCCCTTAATTATCGCCTTATTGACCGCACACCCATAGCTCTGAGGTTACTTGAAAGCTTATTGGAAAGGCGCATCTCATGATATTTATCGTCCAGTAACTTAAACATAAAAGCAAATATTCCTTTCTAAAGGCTCCGTCCTGTAACACCCGTCCACTCGACTTTTGCAACCTGGCCACCGAGGCGGCAGTCTGCAGAAAATGCGCAGTTTTCTTCTTCTCGGACGTGACTAAGGCTTTCGACCGTGTCTCTAGCTCGGGGCCCTTCAGCTGACTCGAAGCCGTTGCAGTTACACCCCTCGTACTTCTCTTATCTTTCCCGCTGCTGTCAGTTTTGTATCAACTGATAGCCAACTCCCGCAATGTTCCGCTGTCTTTAGAGGCGTTACTCAGGGAGGCTTTCCGGGATCACTTTTATTCCCGAAGCGCAATAATGATGTCTTTGTAATGCACGGTGGTGTCCCGTCCCTCTTTGTTGATAACACAAAGACTGTGTACGAATTCTTGCCCCAGGACCTTGAAGAGACAAGTCCCACTATACGGCAAGATCTAGACCACCTTGAACGATGGAGTAGTGTAGTTCTCTTCTGAAAAAGGCATTTTCCTGACTCCAAGCTGTCATGTCCCCCAGACTCTCGGTCTCATACACAACTCTCCTATTACTCAGAGCCCATCAGCTCGAGGTTCAAGGCTGCAACGATGGTTTACCTTGGAGACAACCGAGGCACGCTCGGCCGCAGGGTCACATGGTACAAATGAGTCCACAACAGAGATTCTTGGATGGTCAAATGGATATACGTAGTGCAAAGATGCAAAGCGTCTTTAGTGGTCGCATGAAGAAATGCCCTGCAAAACCAAATTTGAAGGTCTTGTGGTCACATCACTCGGGATTTGCCCGAGTTGCCCTACCCGGCCTGGTGCTCCCATTTTTACAGGCCGTACTTGGAAATTTATTATAGATCTACCTTTTTTCTTCTGTTACCTTAGGAATCCTTGCAGTATTTGAAGTAAAAAGCTTCAGTTATAATGACAAAGTTGTGCTAAATTTTCGGTCGCACAAAGGTTTCTCTATTTTTTATAGTTACTAAGCTGGACATATGTCTTCACTCAAGAACAACCGCAACATGATGACGGATTTAGTGATATATTGAACAGATATGCGACTTACAACTGCCGTCAATACCATCGAAATATAAACGGATAGCGGGATCGTTGCTTTCTGCATAGGAAAAATGTTCATGCTTTGTAATATGCAACACTGGCACTACAGGGCCTGAGGGCCTCTTATCCATGCATCCCAGCCTAAGCACCTTCAGAAAGCCCGCAAAGATATTTTTAACTCTTCTTTTCGTCAAATATATGTGCTTATTTAAAACCCGAGGGGGAAGTTTACAAACTGACTCCAAGTAGCTAATTGGTGTTATAGAAATATCACTTTTCTTACCAGCTCTTTTTTCTACGACGAGGCAGACGATCTTCAAAAGTTGTCCCCGAATGACCGGAACAGAATGAAAACTTATTAATTTTGACGAAAAATTTGGAGGGGTGTTACGCCTCCTATTTGTGGATAAAGAATGGGGGATTTATATATATATATGCTTTGAGGCAAATAAACGGAAACCTAGAAATAACGGTCTATTGGAAGTCGTCGACAACGGACGGCATACCAAATTTCCAAGGCAATCACCCAAAGTTTCACTTGAAAAGCTGTGTGCGCACCATATTCCACCGCACCTACAAGCACTGCAGCACACTGGATCTCGGATGGAGATCTAATCAGACTTTTCAGGTTGCTCGCGGTAGGCGGTTGCCCAAAGAGCCTCGTGAACCTTCGGATTTGAGGTAAAAGAGGAGCAGCTATGAAAGCACAGTCGTGCTACCATACATACGAGGAGCATCAGAGACTGTAAGTAGTATGCCAGTATGTATGTACGTATATATAAATATATAAACAGACATATATATATATATATACCTGAGGAGCCCAATGTAAGTGCCTTCAATATGTACAACTAAAGGTTCTGCCCAGAGCTACCCCATTTTTCCCAGTGTGGGGCTCGCACACTTATAACTATTTTCAGTTACGTCAAGTAAAGCGAACGAAGCTGCATGCATAACAGAGATATTATGGTCAGTCGCAAGACTTATTCAGCATCCCATCATGGTCTTAAAGTGCTCAACAGAGCAAACTAACAGTATTCTATCCATCTCCGTTGAGCACATGAAAGAAGACTCACACTCTAAAGCACTTTTCTAGGACTGAGTAAGGCAACTAGAGACGTGGCAAATTCATGGCAGTGGAATTTTGGTGGCTCCACTGGGACCGTTTATGCTTTCACTTGTGAATCTCCGTCGGTCGTAGGGCCAAGCGGTGCAAGCTGGGGTAATCTTTATGCTGAAATGCAGCGTATTGAAAAGCGCTCAGCATCCGCAGGAATCGCTCTGAACCCGTTGTATGTCTTCATCCGGGACCACTGTTGGTTCCTCCGTTCTGCATGCACCGCATACCTCCTCCCGTATCGACTAGGCCTGAGAATTCAGTCGTCTCCTTTTGTTGGTAGCTCGTTATTCGGCAGAGGTCGTGGCTCGCAGCCGTCAGAACTGCGCAGCTTGCAGCAGATGCCCTACCACAACTATGTCTTCTTTACCTACACTACTGACTACCAACGGTGCCTTCGGTTTTGATTTTGATACGCCATCACTGGTGCCAGGTGTGTCTGAACACAGGCCTGAGGAGCCATCGGAGGGTTTCATTTTCTTATAGTCCTCCTTATCCCTGACGGGGTTGTCTTAACTCACCTCTACACTGATTCTTGCCGTCATATGTAGACCAACGATGCGTGTCAGGTTTCTAACCTTAATTGTAAAATTCCGTTGGTTGGCGCCCCCGAGATCACAGAAGGCCCCCACAAGAAGTACCATAAACTTCTCGAGCAACTGCATAATTCTGACGACTTTTCAATCTGCTTTCGTTTAAACCACCTCTCAGCACCTATTCAAAGACAAGATAATACGCGACTTCGTTACCAAGAAGCTACGGCACTGAGTCAACCGTGTAGGTGCAACTTTTTTCCCTGTTGCAAAAGTCTAGGAAAGCTGATATTAAGGCCGACTCCCAACTCCTGATTCTGGATAACAACCCATCAATCACCTCCCCATATCACATAGTCAAAGCCTTTAATGCATTCATTGCTTCAGCCATGGCTCTAGCTGCTGTCATTGCACCTCCCCCATCTTCACCACTTACCTACTCTGTCCTTCCTACGATACTCTTTGATGCCAGGAGTACTTCTAAGCTGGTATCCAATAGCAAACCCTCTCTTCAATGAGGCCCGGATGGCCTGCCACCAGTTGCTATTGTCAGCGGCGGACCGGACTCTCCGCTTTTGCAGCTTAACCCCTTCACTCTTTCACGTAATGATAGCACGATGCCTGCTAGTTGGAAGTGCCCGGTAACCGATCTCATTCATAGAAAGGGACCTCAGCATGAGGTAGCCAATTATTGCCTTAAAAACCGTACCCCATTTTATCCGGAATAATGGATATAATAGTCAAAGATCACATTGTTAAATACTTATAATGGCCTCAACCCTAATAATGACCACCAACACGGATTCCTTCGCTCACGGTCCCGCATGACTTGCCAGTAGGATTTTCATAATCTCGTCACCGACTCTGCTGAAAGTGAAAAATTTTTTGTTGTTCTTCATCATGACTTATCTAAGGCTTTTCATCCTGTATCTCACCTTCACCTTTTAACAAAGCTATGATCCATCATGCAGCTTGAACGCTCAACTCACCATTGAAAACCATGGAAGCACTGTACAGCTGTTTCATCCTTGTTGGGAATCATCAGCAGTGCACATCCACCGAGCCCCCACGGGGACTCGAACCCGGGGTGAACGATTGTGAATCGAACACCTTAACCACAAGGCTATCCGGGCTGGCTCTCAACGGTTTGTTGAACATCTACACTACATGATATAGCACCCTTCCGTCACTGGCTTCGAACGGTAACAACCCGCCTCCCACACAGCGATCGACTCCTATGATGGATGACTTCTCTGTAGGGGCCTAAGTACAACGAAGGCATTCCGTTATGAACAACGTTCACCCCGGGTTCGAGTCCCCGTGGGGGCTCGGTGGATGTGCACTGCTGATGATTCCCAACAAGGATGAAACAGCTGTACAGTGCTTCCATGGTTTTCAATGGTGAGTTGAGCGTTCAAGCTGCATGATGAATCATATTATATACAAATCTAATCTCCTACTACTCAATTGCAAATAGTAACCAAGCTCTGTAGGTTGTTCATAACGGAATGCCTTCGTTGTACTTAGGCCCCTACAGAGAAGTCATCCATCATAGGAGTCGATCGCTGTGTGGGAGGCGGGTTGTTACCGTTCGAAGCCAGTGACGGAAGGGTGCTATATCATGTAGTGTAGATGTTCAACAAACCGTTGAGAGCCAGCCCGGATAGCCTTGTGGTTAAGGTGTTCGATTCACAATCGTTCACCCCGGGTTCGAGTCCCCGTGGGGGCTCGGTG
Source organism: Fasciola hepatica (assembly GCA_948099385.1). Lineage (NCBI taxonomy): Eukaryota > Metazoa > Platyhelminthes > Trematoda > Plagiorchiida > Fasciolidae > Fasciola > Fasciola hepatica. The sequence continues at coordinate 6,072,698 of CANUEZ040000025.1, forward strand.
GATGTGCACTGCTGATGATTCCCAACAAGGATGAAACAGCTGTACAGTGCTTCCATGGTTTTCAATGGTGAGTTGAGCGTTCAAGCTGCATGATGAATCATATTATATACAAATCTAATCTCCTACTACTCAATTAGAAAGCTATGATCATTTGGCATCATCGATCCGCTACTTTCTTGGTTCTTATCATGCTTATCTCATCGTTCACGGGCTGTCTTGATTAACGAGTAGACCTCTAACCCTAGGATTACTACTAGCGATGTTATTCGGGGCAGCATTTTGGGCCTCCTTCTTTTCCCCTGTATATAAATGACGTTTCCGACAATACCCAATTTCACTCCTTTTTTTGTTCGCGGATGAGATTAAGATAGTCTACACTTTTTCACCTGGCAACCTCAGTACCACTACCCCTAAAACCACCGCTGACTTAGCCGCTCTTGGTGAATGGCGCTCAATCTGGGCGACGAAATTCTAAACGAATGAGTGTATTTTTCTTACTTACAAAAGCCAGGTTCCTCCTGGTTCCTTATGCTCCGGCTGTTCACCCATCGACAGCCAGCCCATAGTGCGAGGACTTCAATTGGGTTATTCTTTCTCTTCCAAATTTTAACGTGCCGTCTTTCAGAAGACGAAGGCTAAGATGTCTCTTGGTCTTCTGTTCGAACCCTTTCAGCATAAGGATGGCATTATTTACATGTTCAAAGTACATGCCAGTCCACTTCTCGAATATTTTCCCTTAATCTTCTCTAGTATGCAAAAATCCGACAGGATTACTATCGAATGTATTCATAGACGATTCACAAAGCAGCTTATCTGTTGGTCACCAAACCTAAACTACAGGGAACATTGTTTACCCCAAAAAATCGAACCTTCATGGCTTCGTCGCATCAGACTGAACCTGGTTTTTCTGTAATAACTGCTGACCGAGCAATCCCTCTCCTCCAACCAGTTATGTTTCTCCCCGGATACTGAATATTCACTCCTTAATAGACAGTATGCCATTACCACACCCTCTTCGAGGACTTTTCTACGCCCCAAATTCTTTCCTTTCACGAACTCCAGAACCTGGAATAAGCTTCCTTTGCATATCAGATCTTCTCAGTCAAAGTACGTCAGCGTGCATGCTATTGATAAATGCCTTTCCGTCTCAACTGTTTTGCGCTAATTCAAAGCCCACATAACCGGAAGTCAAGCCTACGAGAAAGGCCTCAACTTTAAGACCTCTGCTCTGCTCTCTCGCATTACCTCACCTTTCAGAATAATTTCACAGCTTTTGAATTTTGAACGCCCTGTTTGACCGCTTCTCCTCAGACTCCACCACCGACCTATTTACATCATGTGTGCGTCCACTAACTGTTTCTCCATGCTAACTTACATAATCCTGTCCATTTCACTTCGAAATACATCCTTCTAGATGATGTCACATCTTGAGAGAGGCCACCGTAATACTCCCTAGAGATTGTCACTACGCCTCGTCTGCTCCACGATTCACTACTTTTATATATATCACGTCTGCGGCTCTGAAACCAACCCCAACAACACCATAGGAACTACATCAGTAACTACGCCGTGGTCCGCTATATATATATATATATATAAACATATATGTATATATGTACTTTAGTGCCCTGTAATTATTAGCATGAGCATGCTAATTAACCCAATGCTGCTCGATATCTCTTTGCTTATGTTGCCTCTATTCCACTTCAGGCCCCACCATATATACTTCCATCACTACTTCCGCCACTTTGATCCGAAAGGCCTGGTCTCATTTCTCTCACTTGGCGTGGCTTACTAACTGAACTCAACATCCAGTTATGAAGTCACCAATTCTGCCCCCACCCTATCCCCAGCTAAGCTTCTTCCACAATTTCACGCAGAGTTTATTTTGTCTCTTCTGTTGACTAACTACTCTAGATCAAATCCCAACCTCGTTACTGAATCTTATGGCTCTCATTTATCCAAAGTTCACCGTTTTCTTTCTTAGTCTCACGTGCCATAGACCCAGCTTCGCCTTAGTCCGTCTACTAATCGACCAATATTGAGGTCTATCCACCCCGCAATTCTCTGTGCTATTCTTTATCGTCATTCTGGTCTTTTGTACGAAACCTCCTCTATTTACCGACCGATGTTTGTCTCGCTCCTTCAACGTCTCACCTTTTCTGTCTCTACTGTATAGCAACGTAATGGGCATTAGCTCGAAGCTCCTAGATATCACTTAGCTTACCTTGCCCTTTTTTCACTCCGGGTCCCATCACACATACTTTTATCACTATTTCTGTGATTTTGATCTGAAAAGCCTGGTCTCGTTTCTCTCACCTGGCGTGGCTCACCAACTGAACTCAACATCCAGCTATGACGTCACCAATTCTGCACCCACAATACCCCCCAGATAAGTTTCTTCCGTAGTTTCATGCGGAACTTAGTCTTTTATTCAGCTTATTGACTACTTTAGGTGGAATATTAGCTTCCTCTTGAATGTTTTAGCTCCCACTTATGTGTTTCCTTTTTTGGTCTTGCTTTTCATGGTCTCAACTTGTCCTAGGGATCGGCCGCATCGATGAGCCCGTGCTTCCCTTTTGTTCTTCTTTCAGTTAACCGTTGATCCTCAGCCGGGCCATAACCAGACTGCGTTTCCCCATCTCATTCCTCTTTCCAGTGTTCCTAAATGCCGGTCAGCCACCTCGGGCACTGTACTGACCACCGTTCTGGCAGGTTCACTGGATGACAAAGCTATATGGCCATCTGTTGATCGCTGTTCCCGTTGGCTCAGTTGTCCGAGTTCCCACAACCTGTCCAGTTGGTCCTGGACCATATGCCACTATAGTGGTTGCTTAGCCCTCTATACAACCATCAATGAACGCTCACGCCAGTCCCAACTGCGAGGGGTGCGGTCAGATCCCTCGCTTTGGCCGGCGCATGTAGGGCGTGCAGGCCGTCTGCGACGATGTGCTAGCGCCATTATGCAGGTGGATCACGCCTCCTGTGCTCACTTCGCGAAGTGATTTCAGGTTGGGTGTTCAGCTTACGGTCAGCATCACTGACTATCAGAGGTTGCGGATCGAATGCTCCTACCATTCTTCCTCCACCACGGTTAGCTCATTTATCTTTCTTGTCTGCACTCTTGTTAATTCCCTTCCGTGTCGTTCTACCTCTGTATGCACACCTATCCATTCTGCTTTTGTTCCCATCGTTTTTCGCCATGACAAACCTCGCTGCATGATGTCACTCTCGCCCCATTCTTCTTACCGTGCCCAAACCCGAACTGTTTTCTTTTCTAACCACTTCGACCTTGTCGGCTCCTAATACGTATTCTCTTGGTAACTCCATATACTTACAAGGCTCATTGATCGCACACCACACCAGCCACCATTCTGCGATATCCTTTTTCGTCCATCTTATACCTCCCACCAGTAAACACCAGGCACATCCATAACCATGACCAGTCACCACATAAGACCTCGCCTTTCTAACATTTGCAGGTTTTTTTTACGAAGAAACTATATTTTCACTATATTTTCTACATCTGACTCCACAATTCTTCCGTGGATTTCCCTCTTGGGCAGTGTCCCGATCGGCAACTTCTGGCCCAATCCATGGGTGCAATCCCTGCAGGCAAGTATCTCTCCAGTTCCATCCTCTAGTCTCCGACGCACAACTGTTTCTCGTGCCTTTTGTTCCATCATAGGTTTTCCCGTCCGGGTAATTTTCTACTTCTCGGTTTTCATCCTGTGTCATCTGCAGTGAAAAGGTCCAGTTGGCCATCTCTTACCTGGTTTTCTTCGGTCAGCACTCTCATCTGCTTCGTATATTTCTCGCCATAAGCATCTTCAGTGTGTGCCTTTCAGGCTGCTCTGCTTTCCTGCATCACACTTAGTGTAAAGTCACTGTAACGTCGCAATTTTCACCTGCAGTTCCAAACCATGTACTCTACTAATACCTGATCATTCTGATCCTACACTTACTTACTTCTCTTCTATGTTATTCACTGTTACAGCTGCTGCTTCGTTGCACTACGGTTCTTCTAACGGCCGCTTTACCTTCCCCCAGGGACCTTTTACACTTCTCCAACCACCATGTACTTCCATTTGCTCTGCAATATCCAGCCATTTTCACGGCCATCTCCATGCTGCATAATGTTCGTCCATTTACCAAAGCTTCACTCATTTTTCACCGTTGTCACATGTCATACCTGCACCAATCAGGTTGTTCGATTCACTCTTAGCTGTTTTCTTCTATTCTTTCCTTCGTATTCCCTCGTTTATCAACTTCTGCTCACAGCCACCACTTCTGTGCATTCAAAGTCACTCCTCTCTCCCAGTTGATCCTTCATGTTCACCTATCTAATACGAACTCACCAGATTTCATCCAAGTTAATTCCATGCCATTTGACCCAATCCTACCTTTCTCTTCCAAGCACCGCTAATTCCGTGTTCCATCACTTCACTGCTATTTGCTCCTGCTCTGTGATATATACATATATATATAAATGTGCATATATATCCACACATTTGTTTGGCCTCCTCCAGTTCTTCGCCGGCCATTTCTCTTGCCACCATGCCGCCGCCCCTTATGATATGCGCCAATTTTGTCTATATCTGTGCATCATGTTCACCGCGTCTCTATCTTCCCTCGCCACTGCTGCTACCTGATCCACTCTCTACGTCTTGCATTGGCCGCTCCCTCCCACCGTCTATTTATTGCAATAAGGCGTAGCTCATGACTACCCGGTCCCTAGCCAAAAAACTCAATTATTTGTCCTTCCTTTCTTCTCTTCTTTTTTCGTTTTTTCTTCATCGTTTCTCGTAACGATAGTTTCTCGTGCCGATTTTCAGTCCACCTCGTGTAAAATTCCCGGGCTCCGATGCTCTACACATGACTCAGCAAGCCGTTCTATCTGGCCTTGATTTTCAAATTTTCCGGGCACATATTTGAACCCATCCCTAGGTTCACTTAAACGCCCTCCAATAATCCTTGGTGTGCATATGTTTATCTCACACTCATCTTCCTTTCACTTCTTCCGGCCGCTCCCTCGTCTTGAATATTTCTAAATTTTTCATGAATTTTGTTTTTCAGTTTATTCGCCCGTAAAACTTTTGATCATGCGTGAGGCATAGTTCGGTTGTCTCTGAAATAAACCATGAGTGCTATTATTATCATTATCATTATTAATATTAAAATGTGGCCGCCTTTGCTAGCTCAACATCATAGAGCTTGTTGCTAAGTTCTCTGCTCACAGAGGGCACGAGAAACCCAAACGTAATGACGTTACCATCAAGCAAAATCTTGTATTGCCTTCTATCTTATAGTGACTGACTTACCACGATTGTCCCGTTCCGGCTACCCCAGATGGAAAGCCTATTTCTAGTTGTCCGGAAATCATCAATACAAAGATTACTTTTGAATGCCTTCTTTGTATAATCCCTAAGCTCAGACATGGTGGAGAGTGTGCATCGAGCCGATTACGGCACTCTTGATCAAGCCTTGAAAATCTATTCCTCATATGCCAACTGTCCACTGCGCACCGAAAAACATGGTTACAGTCAACGAACCACTGCGTAACCACGTACATACCACCGACCGCATTGACCTCAACGAAAGCCTGTCACAAACAAACACCTTCTAGCAGGAAAACGTCTTCATCTGCGATGTATGCAGCAATACTTGATGAGGTAGTACTCCATGCTGCTTGCAGAAATTATTCCACGTTTGCAATCCACTTCAGCCTCGCGAAGATTACGCATGAAGAAAGTTGATGAAGTCGACCAATAAAACCCCCAAAAGTAAGGGATGAAGCACCCCGAATTCGGATAACGTTTTCGTATCTAGTGCCGAAGTTCACCAGCGTCGTTTAAGCATGCCCACTTCATCACGTCAAACGAATTGCGAGATGTTTTAAAAGACTGTAGTGAACACGGAGTTTAAACTGCCTTTATATGATTAAATGACCAATGAACAAACAGGCATCGACATATACAAACAACGGCCCCATTTTTAGCTTACGCATTTGCTTTGCTGAGTCAAAATAGCAACTCTACAAGAATAGCATATGGAGCACATTTAAGATGAAGGCAGCTTCCCCCCCCTACTCCATCCTGCACGATACATCAACACAAGTAGGGCTAGTCCGCAGCTTACACCGCTCAATGACGAGTGAATTCGGCTTCGTGGTTGAGACATGTTGACAAGCAGACCAGTAATGGAGACGGAAAGCCCAGAAATTCGGATATGGTGGACACAAGGTGGCAAGGGAGAGCATGATGGCAAAAATCTATTGAAAAAAGCACCGGTGAAAGGGTCGCTCAGTATTTTCCGAGAAGAAAAAGTGCGCGGATGAGACAAAAAACCCGATTCATCAAAACTTGAATAGCTGATATCGAGCGAGAGGTTGCGGAGACGGTGCACATAGTGGTGTGTGGGTCAGTTCCCGGTTGTGAGAACCGGGTGGGACAGGGTGATAAAAGTTGACAGGTGTGCCAAGCAGGATTCAAGGTAGTAAGTTATTTAGGTTCTCAATGAAGATAATAATAATACTAACGTATTTCGGATGGGCCCGACACATGCTGCAACGCATGTACAAGTGGTACAACTGATGACAGAATCGGAGTTTACTATAGGAAAAAATAAGTACATGCAGAGGACCGTGGGAGAACATTGACTTGGAGTAAAGTGGCGATAACGCCCAGCGAATGGAGGACTCGTGGTCAGGTTATCGGTTCGGCTGTTTTTGAGTAAGGTCGGCTGGGAATCTAGAATACATGCGTAAATGGTATAGGAAACCGTTACTACTGGTGGAAATTTGAACATATTCGGAAGACGTGTTGTCGATAGGCCAAAGGATATAAAGGACATGGATAGAAATCTCGTCGGTGTACGAGAGAAGATCTTTTGGCGAATCACTCACTTTATAACAGGTATGTCAAGAGGTATCAACATGGAAGTATATCTCTCTGCAGAGACTGTGGTATAAGGTGGTGGCTGGATACTGGAAGAATTAGATATAACAAAAAACGACGTGCCTCTAGGGAGGGAGACTACCAGGTTGGTGGTGGGAGGAAACGGCCGGGGAAAACAGTTGAGAGTAAGGCAAAATGTTAATTTTATTTAGAGTTGGGCAAAAAATACCGAAGCAGAGATGGAAGATAAATCAATATGGACTGCGCAGCTACGGCGATTACACAGGTGTTTAGTTTTGCTAGAGATATGGCGAAGCAGGTCACAGGTACGTGAACATCAAGAGGTGAACGCTGCATATTGTGAACCATGAAAAAGTGACAGATGAATAAAGCTGCTCCACGTATACCATGGAAGGCGGCAGAGGATCATCGGCTATAGAATAAAATACATTAGCCGGTGTGGGTTGTGGTGAAATTCCGAGGTTGGACTCAAAGTAATGTTTGGTAAAATGACTTACGAATGAAGCATCTGGGGGTAGAGAAGAACTGCCAGATTGAGGGTGTAAGAAGGGTGATGGTATTGCATGTGGACGGTAAGTGTGCCATTTCTAACGATCATTTTGATAGGCTTGACAAATGAGAGTGACGGAGCGGTGAGGCTGCATGAGAAGTATATCAGAGACTTCCAGACATGGAGAAAGCTTGATGATCTGCAAAATCTGAATAACTCCAACGAATAATACTGTGGAGGCGATCGGAAGGAGTGATGAAGGGTGCACACAGCCACTACTCATTCAGTGACCAATGGAGGACTACGGAGGGATATTTCAGAGCATAAGTCCTTTGGCAACTGATGAGTGAATGAACACTGTCAATACATATGCCAAAAACTGAAGAGTATTGGCGAGTTCTAGCTTGAGGAACGTATGGGGCAGGAGAGTTTACAGGCTTGCAACTCAGGACAGTAGGCAGAGGTAACTGCCAAGGTCGGAAGGTATTTGCATCATCAACCCCTGTGAGCGCGGGATAGGCTGAATGGTAGGTAGAGGTGAAGGGCATCCACTTTCGGGTGCATAGATAGTGACAAACCATGCCCGGCAAGAAAAGAGCTTGACATAACGTTAATAAGGGGAGCAAGATTGAAGGGAAGCCGATGACATCCGGATGGGAATGGAGCGAAAGTTTGCAGCAGCAGTGGCAGCTTAAAGATGGAACTTTGTAATCCACAAGCAGTGCTAGTGGATGGAAACGACCGTGCGCTGGACACCCACCTAAACACCATTGCTAGTAGCAGGAGGTGCGAGCCGCCAATCTAGCTGCACCCGCACGTAGTTGCAGACCTCCTGCGTGCCGGGTGTTCGCCGGCCAAAGTGGTGAACCTGACGGCATCCTCCACGGTTGGGATAAAAATGAGGTGTATGAACACAGTGAGATCAGGTGATCCACTTTCTAGTAGCCGGACTGTAGGAATCCCGGGGAAAGCCGTCGTGTTACAGACGAAAGCCGAATCATGTGTGAATCTCAGTCGTTCCGTCCGACGGGAGGAAGTCCGGGCTATCCATGGTGTGAGGCAGGCAGTAATAGTCCGCAAGGAGTGTAGGTTCTGGGGGCGAAATGGAAAAGCCTTCGGCCGGGCAATCCTACCAGATGTGGGTCATGGGAGAGACACAGAACAACTACGCCACGAAAAGTAAATTAGTAATAGCAGAAATGGGCTGTCGTAATGCAAAAGTCTGGTTTTATGGAATAGAAGTCGTACTGGAAGCAAAATAGGAGGGTACAAGCGACAAACCAACTTGAAGCTTAGCGAGAAATACCAATAAGATAAGGGTGCGACAGTGTACTACACCTGGGGCAAATACCTGTTTGTAGTTCGACGGATGGTAAGTGGAAGGCTACATGAAACGTGGCGGTTTCTTCATCGGAACGGTATTTGAAAACCCGTGTGAAGGAATGGGGCATAAACGAGTAAGTGGTTGACTCTTGGATGGGGCTGGTACCTCGAGGACACAATGCTTTATATGTTACCATCTGTTCCTTAGCTTTGGAGACACTCCCAAACATGATAGCTGTTGATGAAAAAGGATCTTACCGACTACGGTAACGAGGGTCTTTTTGATGGCAGGTACTGGAGGCTAGCACATAGAAAGATAAGGACAGACGGATAAATGGTCATTGAGTAGGAGAGAAAAAAGGAGGTGTGGTAGTAACAAGTACTTTGGCATCTGGCTTAATACGGAAGGTAACACAGGTGCTTTCTTTACACCAACAAGTTGATGGGCTGTAACCTGGAGGGAGAATGTGAAGTGGAAGTGGGATATAGGGGTGCTGGTTGGCGCAGACACTTGAACGTCACGGATGCTGTTATAAAAGGCCTGCGGTAGGAAAGACATTCAAGGTAGGCGAGATATTTGAATGATAAAAAGCGAGCAAGTCATACGGAAGGTTGGTATGAAGGGTGGCATTATTCGAGAGGCTCGGAAGTTAGTTGAGGCAGTTTGACGAGGAGACTAACCGGAAGGTGTAGAAAACGTATGACTGGGCGGTATGTGCTGTGCGGTTGGTGGACGGTGGTTTTGAATGGGAGGGTGGGTCTTGAGTAACTTTCCACCGCCCACTGTATTATTCTGTATAGCTTTGCTTTTAGTATTTAGTGGTGAGAAGCTTGGCTTCGTGAGTGCTTTAGAACTGTTTGCGGTGTCAGCTTCGCGCATTCTACTTAATATTGACGTTTTCGCTTCTCTGTGAGCCGGCCTAGCCAAAGCTATTTTGCCCATAGTAGACTGCCGGGCGACCGTTGAAGTCGGGTGACAAGACGGACTAGAAGAATATGGGGTTCCTCTTTTGATGAAACGAGGGTTTCCGGGCATGGTTGTTGAGCTGGTTGGGCGAGTCTCACAGTCATAGATCATGGCCAACTTTCCGGTGATGGTGGATACCAGTTAGCTAGCCCAAGGGAGATTGCCTGCCAGCGGCAAACTCTAAGCTTCTTGGATTTTAGGCTTTGGCTGGCGGGGTGGGGTTGAAATGGATATATCCAAGCCGACGTCAAACATGTGGGATGGATGCTCTGGTTGGCGTGAAGTCGAATTGACACTGCTTGGTGTTTGCGCATCGTCAGACGGTGGAGGAGCAGACATCCGAGGGGGGCTAAGTTCCGGAGTGGCTGAATACGTGCTGACGGACCTAGCGAATTCCCTTTGCAGTAGCTTTTTGCAGGCAGCAATCCTAATGTTCTTGAACGGGGTTCTCAAAGCAATAAAAGAGTGGTTCTCAATGAATACTTTGGCAGGTTCCTCACCGAAAAGCTTGAACAACAGTGAGCGAGATTTGCGTTGAATGTTCTTTCGTAGCCGAAAGCACTGGCAGAGGTGGTGTGTCGTAACAATAGTACTTGAAAGCGTAGTTTTACTTCTTCAACAGGGGTTTTGTCGGGTATAATAAATACAGCGGCAATTTTTTGGCTGCCGATCCTTCGCACAATTTCTGAGGCAAAGGGGTCTATGAAACGCCCAGTCGTGACCAGGTCTTGGGTTGACAGATTTGTTAGGGGGTCGGAGATGTAAGTGAGCGGAATTACCTTGGACAGGGTTGTATCAATCAAAGACATCTAGCTATCGAGATTACTGGACTGTCCTTCATTGCCTCGGCCCTTTCATTTGCCCTCCAAAACATCAACCAGGGAGACAGAACACAGAATTAATGAAAATTTTTGAGCTTTTCACCTGGAGAGCACTTTTGGCCTGGTGTTGGCACGGCCAATCGGTGAGGATGCAGGTTGTATGGCTGACAGTTCCGTCACTGCAGTACTGACAGTGATTGCACTTGACAGCTTAACATTTAGGATAGTGTCACGTTCCACGATGTACACACTTTCTAAAGTGAAAACTTGGAGCTCTATGGTTTCGGATCAAAGAAAGGTGACACTATGGAATTGGAGATAATGAGACTTTGGAGCTAAGGAAAAGGCCCAATTTTTCGAGTTATGGGAACACACTAATGAGCTGTCATTTCAGTATTACTCCAGGTGGCCGAGCAAAAACTATACCGACTTAATTCGGTAAGCGACATGGTGTGATAGATGAAATATTGCCGTGAACTATCCGAGAATCGGTAATAGCTTAATAGATAGAGTCGCAAAGGTTATTTTCAGGTAGGCTTAACCCCTAATTTCCTAGGAAAATATTGTGCTGATATTTTAGGATAACAGCTTACAATCACAATACGGGGTGGTGCAATTAATTACTCTGAAAATCACTGCTTGAGTATGAGTAACTAATACCTTTAGGAACGTCACGAAGCTAAGTCTAAAAATTCAAAATAGCCAAAACTGGGACAACATGATTTTAGCGTCACCGTGGCCTCCTGGCTTTTCCTCTATTTTACCGATCTTCCTGACAGTCATACTTTAGCAAACGCTAGTCAGACAGATAGGATTACTTTGGAGAACGTGCTACGCTGCTTCATGGAACAGCTGCTTGGTTGTTCTATTAAAGTTAGCTGTGAGAATCCGTTGGTAGTCCTCCATACTGAACTGCAATGGCTACGCCATATGTGATCTTAACCTTGTTTTCTCCGTGAGCTTACCCGTCGCTTGGCATTTTATTCCATTGACGCACCATGCTTCCCTTGGACCGCGCCCTTCTCTCTCTCTGTCACAGAAATTTGCCTCATTTTATTCCAAAATTCAGACCAGCCATGAGATATAATTTCCGACTTTTGGTAAACTCCCTATTGAGCACCTCCCATCCGGCTCAAAACTCCAATAGCACGTCACCTCACCGGTGAAAAAGCGTTGATAATAGCTGCCACCAATACTTCTTGGGATCTACCTCTTGAGGTAGGACCTCCCTTAAGCCAGTCTTTTAGAAACACCGTCCTATAGGCTTTGCTATTTCGGGAAATTTTCCTACCCTGCTAACTCTTGAACCCTTTAACTTCCTCTTCAGACAAGTTCCCACCATAGTCTCATCACCTGCTAGCAGTCACCCTAGATTCCTCTAATCATTGTCCCTATCTTCGAGCCTATAGCAGTCCCCTTTCACTGCTCTCTGTTCCAAGATATCACTGATACATTTCTACATAACTATTCCCACTCAAGTTTTGCTCATCCTTGCTTTTTCGTCTTGTTGTGATTCACACTAGGGCTCAAGATAATGTCACTAGACCCGTTCAGTTTTCCTGTACGTTTCCCTTTCGATCCCAGAGTCTAGTTCTTAACGTTGCAATGGCGCGGCTCTCTTCCCTTGCCTATTCTATCTTCCAACCGGGTTACTTCATGATACTGTTATTTTATCTCCCACAAATCCGCAGATAACGTAACTAACAGGCCGCACCACTTTTCCCACTTTATCCAAAACTTTCAGAAACCTCTTACCCTTACTTCAACCCACGAGTAAAAACCTGAAACATTTCTCGCCTTTGGTGTGAAAGCTAGACGGCCGATATGGTTTGACGTTCGCGTTTCACTTGAATACCTCCCTACAGGTTTCTTCGTCTGGGATCTCTGCAACCCGGTCACCAGACCATGAACTACCTTAACCCAACACATATCGCCCTAATCCAAAAGGTGCTGGAAGCAGTCAAACCCACCTTTTTGGCTAGTACACATTGGGCGTGCAGGACCTCTGTAGCGACACGCGAGTTCAGCCAGGTTGACGGATTGCACCTCCCGTTAACAGAAATGGTTTTTGGGCTTAGTTTTCATAGCACGGTCAACCTTACCCCATAGCTTCATTTAGGGATCACGGAGCACCAATTTCATTCCCATAATTCTGCCTCAAGCGTATTATTCCCTCTGTCTCCTTCAGCGACGGTTTCTTCACCCAGCTCTCCCGCAAAGTTGCCATTATAATCTACCTTTTCGCCCCTGCAAAAGCTTACACACAAATTATGTACTAAACAGCGCGTAGCTTTCATCCCCACCCACCAACCTTTATTTCCCTCGCCCTCTACGATTGTTTACGTGAATACTGGTAAATGTTGACATGCTGCTCGTTGCCTACGTTCTCCACGCTTCCCTCTGACCATTTTTCTTGATCCATCTTTAAACCTGTCCCTTCCCCATGTCAAAACTTGCTGCTCGTGTCCATTCACCGGCGCATTTATTTTTGTTGTTCACCTCCTCACCATAGTCACCAAAAGCTGTCCTCTGCCGGAATATATCCCGTGGCCCTCCAGCGGTCAGCAGCATTATTATTGAGTATCAGCTCTCCCCATCGTTCCAGTTGTTTATCCACACAGTGCCCTTCCACTGCTTTGTCCCGATCTTGCAGAGCACCATGTCAGCTCCATATTTTTATTTGTCTCAGTTACTTTCATCAAGCTGCTTCGCAGCTGTCTTTATTCCATGACCTTCCTGTCGGGATGGTTACCAAGAGTTGTAAATCTGCCGTTCACCTACCATATCATCGTCTTTGCATGCTGTTTTCCCTGCTACCACTTTACAGTGCACCTCAGATCGATTTATCCCCCAACTACGACCTTCACGTAATTATATCACAATCCACTTAAGCTGAACGCTCACCCGTCCTGCACCGGCCTTTCATCACTTTGGTAGATTCTCTCCATGAAGATGTGCCATTCGTTTGCTTCTCTTGATAAGCGGTTCATTCTGCGAGCAAGCAGCATTCTACCGCCATCTTCTCTGACTGATTTATTTCATTCAGTAGCTGTTCTCATACAACGGCTGTCCCAGAAAAGAGTCATGCAGCCCTATCCGCCCGCTATTACCGCTTGGTCAACTTAATTAAGCGTCCGTTAACTGATATTTACATTCATTTCATCCACTCTGTCATCTCTCTTGCGAACTATACACCCTTGTATTTGCAGCACATGTGAGCCCCCGTAATTGATTCATCTTCCATTCCTACTCTGATATTTCTTGACAAACCCAATATTAGGCAAAAATTTCCTTACGCTACCTATTTTTTTCCTGCCTTCTCATATTCACCAACCTGGTTGTCCCCCCTCCTTCCAAAGGTATCATTTGCTTGCTGTGTAACCGATTTCACCAGAATCAACTGCTAGTTCCTAATGCTATTGCCTCCTACTGATATATTTTATTGTACATCCGGTGTGTCGTTCCCGATCTTCGTCTAAGACACACTGGTTCCCTAGCTGTCCCCTTAAGGTTATTCCGTGACCTGTCCTCCAATGTACCCAATGGAACACTTCTCCACCCCGTGTTTTGTTGCCACTTCAGCCATATAACTCCTCTCAGGTCGATTTACCAGAACATTTTCACACCCCTACCGCTACTTCACGACGTGCCCACTGTGACGTAAATCATCCCCCGAATGCCTGCCGGTTTCTTCTCGGGCATTTCTTCTACGGCCATCCTTTTCGCGGCTCTTGAACACTCTGTCCCATCCATTAGATCCATTGTTCTCTTTACTTGTGATCCACTCCATCGGCATCTTGCTATCAAATTTCGCCGCCATGTTGGCCGACCGATTCATTTACTTCTACCTCCGAAGGTCGTTCCCTGTACCACAGCCGGTTTTCTATCCATATTCGCTATTAAAACTTAACAAAATATCCTTCGCGCTCGGGCTTCCAATTTTTGTGCTCATTTCCGGTAATATTCATATATATAATTCATTTTTTTAACGGCTTCAGTCAGCACTAGCCCAAATGACCGTTAGACCTTGACCTTCAAATTTGCCTTTTGATATTATCTTTTTGTTTCATTCAAAAGATTCACTATTATTTTTCGTACAAATTTGTTCTACTGTTTCAAAAACTTGGACCCGAACTTAGCTTGAATTGTCTGATCATGCTCTGCATTGGCCTCGAGTCCATCCGAAGTTTGCCATTATTATTACTGTAACTGTTTTCCGTATTTATACAGGAAGAAGAAGAGAAAAACACGAAAATCGTGTCCAATAGAAAGTGGCTGTGCGGTCATATAGTTTGACATGTTCAACTTACCTGTGGGTATGTAACACGTACTGAGGTAGGCGATCATGCATGTTGACGCATGCGATAGGGCGGGTTGTTCATGCTGCCAGTGTTTTAACTCCTTTGGAGCTATGATGACCAGTTTGTGGCTTCTTGTGAGTGGTAAAACATCATAGATTGCAGACGTGATGTGAGTCCGCTTGTGTCGAATAAGGTATGGACCTCCAGTCACTCCAACAGGAGATGGGTAGGCATGCATGGTGCTTGTTGCGAAAGTGGATTGAGGAGCACCGCGAGAAGTAAAGCCAACCAAGGTCCATTGTAGCTGTTTGCCAAAAAAGGGAGCCGATGGGGTAGAATTCATCCCAGAACCAACCCAAGGTTGGTCGACCGAGGATTTAGGTGCGGAACTCTGTCAGGTGGTCCAATGAGCTACTGCAGAGTAATCAAGGCCTGTAAGAAGTGGAGGGAACGGCAATCTGGGAGTGGCGACAGCTGTGAGCTATGATAACAGATGACGGCAATATAAAAGAAACCGAGTGTATTCGTATAAATTCGCTAAGGGTAGGACTTCTTAGCTGTCGATGGAGCATGCATTATGTTGTGAACATAAATACGGAGTCAACAGTTTTGACAACAGAATCTTAAAGGAAGCTTTTTGACGGTGATAATTCTAGGCTCACATGGTGTATACACCGGTGCAACCTGGTAGGTTGTTAGACACCGGGTAGGCACCTCGCTAGCGCATTCAGAACGTTTATGATCTACGAGTGGGCTATGATAATGTGTGGCATACAGCATGGCGGAGCTTTTTGTTGATGCCAGGGGTGGTTACGGCGGGAGGTAAGTTTTGAGTCGTTTGAACATGTTGGTGAGTTATGACCTTGGAACGGTGGAGAAAGGGGGGAATTTGTCCAAGATCATAGTGACAGATGGGTCACATTTCATTTGTTGATGGAAGGCATCTGCTAAATGGCAGGCGTGAAGTTATAGGATAATTTCGATCTGCTAGCTTTGGCAAGTTTTGCATGTTTTTTCAGATAAACGGTATTAAGTTGCTGGTGCATCATTTGCCTGTGCTGTTAGGGGGACAGACTAGTCTCTGTTTGTTGAGGCAACTACCGGCTTGGGATACCTTACGATAAAGGGCTTTTAGAGGACTGTGTTGGATACTGCGGATATCTGAGTGCCTGAATGCTTTCTAGTGGGCTCTTGATCATCGTTTGATTTTGCTCCGATCTTCGGCTGACGAAGCCGGTTGTGGGGTGGTTGAAATTTTGGACGTAACAAGCAAAGACCGTTTGCAAGTGCGTTTTAAAAATGTTGGGCGGATGAAACCGAAGGTTACCGCGTAGGATGATCTGGTTCATATTTAGTTTGCCCTCATGTAAACCACGTAGGCGAGTGGAACCCTAGGTAGATCGTGGCTATTTTGGGCCGTAAACTACTCACGAGTTAGCATCCGTTGTTAACTTAAGAAAGATTCAGTTCCCTTATTCCACCTGAGGTTAAACCGGTGCTGGTGATAATCGCTCTATGCCAACAAGAAAGATTGTGAAAAT
This sequence comes from Fasciola hepatica, assembly GCA_948099385.1. Lineage (NCBI taxonomy): Eukaryota > Metazoa > Platyhelminthes > Trematoda > Plagiorchiida > Fasciolidae > Fasciola > Fasciola hepatica. The sequence goes on from CANUEZ040000025.1 coordinate 6,089,058, forward strand.
AGCGGACTTCACTTGGTTACAACTTGGAAAACTTGCAGAGATAACGGAATTTGGCATCGACGAGCTGGTCTAAAATAGAATAAAAAAACTCAATAAGCTTTAAGATGAGAGAAGAGGGATCGCCTTATACATGGAGAACAAGATCGGCACTCTTCTATCCCTCACAGAATCAGGCTGAGAGTTTAGCTCATACGCCCTCCTGTTTGGGGCTACCTATACGCAGGGTCGGGTAGTGGCTGGAACGAGGAATTCATCCGCTATTGTAGGGAGTAGAGAACATGAATCCATTGCCCTGAAAGCTGGAAGCTTTTTTGGTGCTTTGGTGTTTTTTCCTTTCAGAGGAGCAGGCGAGCATGCTTACCCCATCGAGAGTGCGTCCCATTTCTGTTCTACTCAGCCTTCCCCACGCGTGACCCACGGGGTCAGCCAATGCCAGGGTCGGCCATTTTTCCCCATACTATAAGACAGCAACAGACTAGGTGCCGTCTTACCTTTGACGGTGTCGCGGCCTTTGGCTGCTAAAGAGAGAAAATTTGAGAGACATATGGAACAATTTCAACACTCGGGGAATGCAAACCTGACGAACCCGTGGGGGCCAAGTCTCAGGGGCGCACGATGCAGTCTGGAGCTTGTGTTTGTAAAAAGCCCAATCGGTTTCTTTTTAGATCGACTCTGAAGATCTTCATTATCAATAATATCGCGTTCGTGCCTATTTGAGAACACGAGCTTACAGTACTCTTGGGTTGGGAAAATGTGGGTTTTACATAACTCTAATTTACAGATCATGGGGAGAAAGCTCCTTCGCAGTGGGCCTACGGACTCGTTTTCCCTCGCAGATGTATGGGAGGTGTGTTCAGAAAAGTGGAGCTAGTAAAAGTACCACGGTCAAAGGTCCCTTGTGGTTGGGAATATGGAAATGCGACACCATAGATCTAAAGTATGCTTCAAGAAACTCGGCAGTTCATCTTAGGACAATTGCATTTTTCGCTAAGAATTCCATTTCCCAAAGGTCATACTAGGATGACACGGACAGCATATCAACCACGATGTTACTCAGAGCTGTGGGATGATTTCTTCGTTAGAATCCGTACACTATCTCCATGTCGTCGGAAAATGAGAAAACTTCGTAGTGGGTGACAGCTTTGCAGACGTAAGTTTTGTGAAGAAAGGATAGCATTGGTCCTGGAACAGTACCTTGGATAACCCCAATGTTCAACTGGAGGGTACTGACATCTGACCATCAATGCGGGCAACTTGGCATCATTTTTGTAGATAAGTTTCAAACCATTTAGCGAGAGGGTTTTTAACTCCAAAACCTCTAACCTCTCCCCGCAAACTTAGCTGCGGCACAGTGCCTATGGCTTTTATCACACGAAGGAAGATGATGACTAGTGCTCTGCCCTTGTCAGCGGTCTTCGTTTTTAGGTTCACGACGTCAAATTGGCAGACTGAACACGAGCTTGAACTGAGAAGTCGGTGCTATTTGATACTGCTGAGTTTATGGGCTGGAAAGTAGTGACTTTGAAAAAGGTTACCCTTGGTGACCAAAATGTCGACAGACGACCAAAGATTTCGACTACGCTGTGTGATTGAGCAATAAAATTTCATCAGTCGGGTGGTGTTTAACGACCATTTTTGGCGGCCTCCAGATCCTGCGCGCACGATTTATTAAGCAATGGTTGGTAAAGTGAGTGAATTATTGCTCCCCTGGTCCGTTTAGTTGACCGGCCTTATTGAGCTCCTTAGTGACGTCATCCTAATTTAGCGAAGCATCACCTTCGTCTCATAGATTTTCGCTGTTCGACTAGACCAGCTACCTTTGTCCTCTGTCAGTATCCCGTGCTGGGCTCTTCTTCACCTATCCCTTTTGGGCAGCATTTGCCGCCGTGGTTGATATGCTGCACCCACCAAGTCGATTGTAAGTGCCTTTTCTTATTCTCTGTCGTCTCAAGTAAATCCTCTGTCATAAGTCTAGTGTTTTTATTAGCCCATTATCTCATTACGACTTTTGCAGTTTCTCATCCGACTTGCGGCCGATTTAGGATGAAACGTACTTTTTAATTTCCATCCAGAAGTCATTATCATCTTCTGAGCTGACCGATTTACTCCATTCCACTACCGATCCTTTGTCTCTACTCGTCTGATTTTTATTCACATGCCCGTTTTCCCGTGCAGCACCTTTCAGCTCCTTACGATTTTCCGCTACAAAAACAGCTTCTTTAAAAATATCCCTAGTGCCAGTTTTGTTCCCCAGTGATTCCGTCTAATTTTGACGGACTCGTATTTATATTTTGTACATTTCGGCCAACCCTATTCCGGTCGACTGGACCACCTCATCTTGACTTCAACTTTTTCACGCGCTTCCACCTTATCCATTATCAATTACTTTCATTTTACCCCCTAAAAACAGATCAGCATACATTTTGTTTTTACTATGCAAGCCATATTAAACTCACGCAAACCATTTGGATCTCTCGCTCAAGCATGCTGCTGGATCCCCCTGAAAAAAGGTATTGTTATTATTGAAGGGTGGCCAATCTATTCTGTCCACAATACAGCTGCACTGCAGACTCAGATTCGAGTGCAGTAGTAGCACATTTTAGCCAGAAAAACATTATTGTTGTTGACGTTGGTGTTGGTAACGCCCCTTTCTTCTCCAAGTCCCCCTTGTGCTCATCAAGTAGTAAGAATTAAGACCACTCCCTTCCGATCAGGATAAGGAACTCCAGTCAATTCAACCAAGACTGCTTGCCCAAACACTTGAGGCCTTGTGAACAGGAGCCCATAGGATTAGCGAATAACTGAATACAGTGCATTTGATCTGCTCCAGTCGACTAGTGAAGACCTGTCGGTCCATCTGCCACAAAATATTTGAGGTGGGTGCTGGTATGATGGATCTGTGTTTGGTTTCTTTGCATCAGCAAAAGTTGTGCTGGCAAAAGCAGTCTAAAGTTAAGTGAGGGTTCTCGAACACTGTCCTAGTCAGAAGCGAGCCGCCATGTATGCATTCCGAGAGTGTCGAAAATGTTATCTGCTCCCCTTGCCGTCTCTTTTCCGTAGCTCAAGGAAACTGCTCCACCGAAGGAAAAATGGCCTCTAATCTGCAGCAGCTTTACGTCCGGGAAAGTAGCCAACCACAGTGGTGGCGGACCCATGCAGTACACACAATGAAAGAAGAGAAGAAAAGATACTAGAAAGTATCTTGACGGGGTAAGTGTGCACTTCCATCTCTCTTAAGGGCAAAAATAGAAGATTGGAGTCAAACGTTTGGCCGCGATGGTATTGAACCCATGATCTACGCCTCGTTCATCAACGTTCAAACTCCCCGCTACAGCCTCGACCCGACCCTGCGTTTAGGAAACCCTAAACAAGACAGCGTACGAGCTAAGCCCTCAGCACTCCTGTTTGATACTGTGCAGGATATGGGCATGCCCAGCGCACTTTCCAAGTGTTAACTGACCTCTCTTCTCTAAGAATAAACTAACCTGCCTTCCGAAAGTCTTCTCGACCAGCTCGGTCAAGGTAAATTCCGTTGTTCTTGCAAGCCCCCCAAAACTAACCCCAGGATGTCTCGTATGTCCACAAGCTTTCGTCGATGCACGGACCAGTTATCGTCATCACACAACTTCACGAGAGGTTTATACGAAAAAGGTCGATTTGCATGTCATCGAAAACTGATGGTTCTCTCGTAACTTTTCCAGGCGTACCTACTAATGATTGGTTTGCATCTCAAGAGTGGTTTTGGTCTAGCTGGGTTCCTACGTGCTTACTTTATTGGCTCTGAGGGCACACAGCTCGAGCAACAGGGTGCCTAAGTTTTTGTTGATGAAAAATTCACTGGACTGACATGGGTGTTTTCTGAGTTTGTTTTTGAAGGCCAAAACCTTCCCATTATTGTCGACCTCGCCTAAACCATTTTTCATCAGTCCGCCACATCTCTTGAAATTCAGCTTAATTTTTTCCCCACTGAGCTTTCACTGGAATAATTTGTTCCTTCGTCGCTCTTACACAAGTTTTCCAACCAATCATCATGAAAACCTGCAAGAATATCGGGCGACAAAAAGTCTTCCAAGTCGGGTGTCGGTCGTTACTAGGAATCATCTCCACATCGTAATCTCCTCCGGTAATAAACATACTATAACCTTTGCCCGTGGAAGTAAACCTCCAACATCCCACCCACGATAACCTAGCCCTCATCAAGACTTGAATGGAATAAGTAGTGCGGCGTCCAGCTAGTCAGACCTTTTCCTTTGAAAAGCTTCCTCTCAGCTCCTTCTCTCTGCTTACTTCTGTAACCTGCCAGAACAACACTTTGCCGAGCTTTAATCTGATGCATGCTGCTTCGTCGGTTATATTTCTGCTGAAATCTCCAGAGGAATCAAAAATGAGTACATCGCTATATTTTTCAACGTTCGGAAAGACATGCCGTCGAATTTCTTTAAAAGCCTTGAGCCTCATGCATTTACCAAAGCACAATACCCATGTCTCTGTGCCAGACTCTGAAAAAGTACACAGCAGAACTTCTATCCCAAACCGTTTCAAATCCTTAACGATATTGTTGCCAACGAAATAATGAAAAATCCCTCTCATTGGGCTTTGAAGCTCCATTCAGGTCTATCAAAAACATTCATGAAAGAAATTCACTGCAAGACGAAATTCCTTCGGTAGACCGCAGGTGCCAAACACAAGGGGCTTTTTTTTGCCTCCGTAGTGGCTTTCTTTGCTTTTTGGGATTAGGGAACCTGACAAGTGGTCGTCACCTCCTCCAGCTCATCTGAACAGGTGGGCGTCGGCTGAGACACCTTTGTATATTCTTCCATTCTCCAACCCCTTGACAAACGTCCACATTCGGAGTCTTATCCAGTTACTTCAACTAGTAAGCGATTCCAGCGCACATTGCTCCTCGTCCAATTCGTCCATCGAACAATCAGTCCCCTACATGGACTACTATTCCCTCAAATCCATCTTTCTTTTAGAAGCTCCCAACAACCAACCATCAAACAGTGGCCCTCCCCTCACTTGGCCGACTAAGACTAGAAAACAAATGCTCCAGGAAAATAGAAACACCCATAATTCACGATGTCGTTTAAGAAGCCCCAGGGACTAAGGGTGTCCCGCTCTCCGATCCAAAGTACCGAAGGATACTTGTGAGGCTGGTATCACAGGGCCCACTTCACTAACGGCGAAGGATATCTCCACATCCAGAGGGTACTCTGTTTCTCAAAACCCTGGTGTTGCCCCATCATTTATTGTTCCTTCACCTCCACTTTCACAAATCTACTCTGGTTCAAATTCACCAAGCGGACCCTCACTGTCCACAACATCCAATGACTCAGTGCTGCCAATACTAAATCCGCCCCCTTTTTTCGTGCATACCGGAAGTTTGCCCGAACTCTCTTTTCCTTAGCATCGTCCCATCAAATACTTCTACCGGTCGATACGTCACCCACCTCCCGCTCAGCTTGCAGCCACAAGCTTTGTACGTTGTCTTCTGGCTGCGAATATGCTAGTTCGAAGACTGCTTTGCCCCCGCCGAATCTATCCCTATTTGTAATGCCATCACCGTTATCATTGTCGACACCAACAATATCGCCTCCCAACCCGTGTGTCGGTACGAACACAATTACTCGTCCACTGACCGCTGAACTACACCTTTTACCACTCTTTAAAGCCAATAACCCAAGTAACCATTTGCGGTTATCTCCAGCTCCGAATACTTCTCGTCGTATCATCAACATGCCAGGTCATCGGAAACACTTTGCTGCAGTGTCGGATTTGGACACTACCCTTATTACTAAACCCTGGCTCACACAGATTGCCTCTTCAAGTGATATTTTCGTGTTGGGTTGCAAAGTCCCGAGGCAGTAAAACTGACAGAAGCAGGGGAGGATGCCAGGTATAGGTCAACATATCCTCCCGGTAGATACCTTCAGAAATTCCACGTTGGACCTAGCTACGGTCTAACCGTAGCCCGCTGTCAAATATCAAATTCACATGGCCCACCTGGGGTTCAATTATCACCCTTCTTGCGCCAATAAGTCTGAGCTGTTTCCCCAGTGCCGTGCTTGCGAGTACATTGTCCCCCTCCGTTCCGCATCTCAGATTACTGCTGATAAAGGACATTTCCCCAGAAAGCCTTGGACCAAACTTCTGGCAGCTTCATATCTAATTAGGTTCGCCTCTGGTACTCACTTGGAAGGGTGGGCGCAACACGTAACAACATCTATCAGGGATAACAACGTACTTGATCTCATTTTTACTCGTACTGTCCCGGGTATTTCCTGGCGGCGACCAAGAATTAATCATTATTACCGCCTTTTTTGCCATCCATCCTCTGCTGACTTCCCTCCCACTGAACCAACGGCTCAGGCAAAACCCGCGGCCCTCGCTTATACGTACCAGGATGGAGTAGCTTCTTTCTCTCTGCTGACCCCAAATTGGCTGCTGAGGAGCTTCGAACTTATATAAAGAACTCTCCTATAAATTTGGCCACCGAATCACCTGCTGCACTGCAGAACGAAAAAAACTTTCCATTCTAAAATGCAGATGCGCTAAGCTACAGGGACTCCATCTTCACTCCCACAATTTTTCTCTAACTTTTAGTCCGAAGAACCTCTTTCACTTTATTTAATTTAAATAATCGTTCACCCCAAAGACACTCCTAAAACCTCGAAGTTGTGTGAGACTAGGAATATGGGTGCCAAGTCAGGCATTCAACACGTAGTGATAACCGATTGGACCAGTGATACTTTGTCACGTGGAATTTCCGAAGCCTTTAGTCACTACTCTACTTATGCTATGGCCGCAGCAATTAACCTAAATCCTCCTTTTACGGGCTTCAGCACTGACCCCCCTTTGTCCGCTTGTCTTTTGGAATTAAGAGAATCCCATGCCTCCCACCCCGATACAAAGTTGCAGACCATGCAGGGTCCGGTGGACTGCTCCCAGCAGCTATTGTCGGAGGTGGCATTGATTTACCAATACTGTCACTTGGCTATTTCGCCTTCTCCAGGAATTCTAGTTCAACGCCTGTAAACCAGGAGTGGTCAGTTTCCAATCCAAAACGTAAAAAGTGATAGCTGCAAGAACTATGCAGCTGCTGCCTGCTAAGCCACTCACCCATTATTTCCGAAAAGTTGGAAAAACTGGCTAAAGTTTGCCTAGTCCACTGCCTCCTCATGTTCAAGTCATCAAGCCCTGGGCGGCACAGGTTCCTTAAAGCCTGCTCTGGTATTACCCGCTGATTTGATTTCCCAAACCTTTCTACCGAATCATCGATATACATATGGCCTTTGTAAATGTTTTTTCTGGTGTGTCTAGAGCCACTGACCGCGTCCCTAGTCCAACCCACACAGTCAAAGGGAGTCCACTCTGAATTACCGTCCCCCGTTGTTGCATTTTTGCTCATCCCAGTGGTCTCAGATTCTTCTTGTTGATGGGCGTAGTTCCAACGGAACTCCATTTATTAGTAACCTTTTTAGGGCGCCGTACTGGGTCCTTCACTTTCTCTCAAGTATGTCATTGATGCGTTTAACCTTGGGTCTCACGATACTTCCCTCCTCTCCGCTGACGACATTGAAATATTTAACTCGTTCAGGTCAATTTATGCTGAAACCACACTGGGAGGCACTTCTGCTGCTCTCTCTTCCCCTGACCGGCTAAGCATTTCTCGCTCCACGAACGTTTTTTAGATAAAAGTGGAGTATCAGGTTAAAGGAATAATCCGTCCTATGGCTGTCCATTCATTCATGGATTTCTGATTCCATGTGGCGTCATCGTTTGAGATTTTGGTCTGAACTACTCGGCCCCTCAGATCTATTTTGATCATGCGGTCATTCAGGCAGTTTGTGGTAGGGTAAATCTCCGTTTTACTATACGACCCTCAAGACCCCTTAAAGGCGTTGTACACATTTTTAAGTCGCTCACAGGAACCTTAATTAAGTACTGCCTATTGGCCCACTCAAGCATATCCAAACCTGAAAGGATCGGAGAAGTCCAGAAGAGTGTCAACAAGAGGATAACTGGATCCTCGGCTAATTTATCCTTTGAGGAGCGCCGCAAAATCATCACTCACGGAACCATATGGTCTCGCCGAACGAAGCTTAATCTAGACTTCCTTTAAAACTTGTTAAATAAAACCCCTTTCTCCCCTGGGCTACTCAGCGTCTTAGCGGAAGCCCGTTGTTCTTTCCGTCAGTAGCGCTTCACTGTCACCAATCGGTTAACTAAAGCCCATTTAAGGTCTCATTTATTCCTTTCACCATATTCTAAGATGTGAAGCCAGCTTCCGCCGAAAGCCCGGTTCCTTCGCTTTGCAACTCAGTTCAACTCTGAGACATCTGTTTACTTGAGGGCCCCTCAGACCAGTCAACTGGACAATCTTGTCACAGCTGAAGACCGAGTGTAAAAAGATGTATTGAACTTGGGCAGAGAAATTCAGCTCGCCATATCAAAGAACTGCATTAAACCGATTCTGTCCAGGTACCATGGTCCATATGTTAATTTATTCTTGCAATCACCAAGTTATTTGTTTGCCTTTCACGCATTGTCACCTCTTAATTCCATGCCGATCATACTCCGGGCTTCCTCAACCGCGTAACAGTTGTTGTCCAGTCATATTGCTCCAGGCGGTTCTCCCCAGTCTTTTTTCTATGACAAGCGTCGACTTTCTCCAATTCTCATGATTCTGGCTGTTGTTCATATCTGTTCGGGTTTATACCTTGCGTAAACATTTTTCCGGTTTTGGAACCATCTGTGTCAAAACTGCCCGGACTACATGAAGAGGCATAATTGTTTGAACGTAATTATCCTTTCTCCGCAGTGTGCGTTACCCGTGTAAACGAATGGACTCGGCTATCCCTGTCTGATCTCCCTCTTTCTCACAACCACTTTGATCCGCTCGTTTTTTACTCGCGCTTTTGTACGCGTTTCCTCGAATCATTAGTTCTCTTCCGTTTGCTGATTACCCAAAATACCACATGACTCGTTCTTGCATTGCTGTCTCAGAGGTTTCCCGTCTATTGTTGCTTGGGCTTCTTGAAGTCTTTCTTAACTGTATTGATTTCGTTGTCAGTTTGTTCACAATTTGAAGTGTTATTATTATTGTTTGACAATCTGTTCTTTAGTGCTCATGGTGGAGCGAGGTGATGTTCGCGGGCTTGGGACTAGGAGTTCGTTTTTTTTGCGAGTCACTCAATTACGGGACGTAAATCCGTACGTCGAGCTTTTTGGGACGGCCTCGGCTTTTAAGCTTCGCATCGTAAAATTTGGTTAGATACTATAAATCTTTTTGTTTTCTCTGTTGAACTTCACCATTGATCCATCGCGTTTTCTGTGTGTCATGTTCCTCTCCGTCACGATTTGTTAATGTAGTCCTCTCACTTGTTCTATCCCCGATCTTGAATTCCATGGACTACCTCTCCATGGCTATTCTTCCCACTTCTATCGTTATTGTTGCCTTATCTCACTATTCCGCCACCGTTCTATCTAGATACCCGTGGTCACTTCAGTGCTTTTTCTCACGGTATCCTCCCACTTCATAAGGTTTTTGTCTGTCAGATTGTTATCAGATTCTTCGAGTGTTCACCAATTCAACAACTCATTCAGTTACTTTTTTCCCCTCATACAGACCTCGTCTTCATCTTGCCTAAGAGTTCTACCCTCATTTCATCCAAATGCTTCCCCTTATCCTTAGACTTCTTATACACCCTTTGGTCCTTCCGTTTGATTGTACATCTCGGCGACTCAATGATTTGTTCAGTATTTTTTGTGCTAACGGTCAGTCGTTTAACCGTTTCTTTGTTTTCTGTAGGACTCAAAGTTGTCCTCATCTATTCATTTTATCCCGATACTTCCATCCTGTTTTTCGTTCTTACAGTTGTATCTTTAATTTGTCCACGTATACTTACTCTTCGCCTTGTAATATCCTCGTCTTTTTCTACACAACTCACCATGGTCTCAGATATCCTTGTCCTATTCTGTTTGCTCCCAGCCAAGTTCGTACGAGTTCATTACAAATCGCTGCCACTTTGTTTAGCCTCCTCTTGTCAACGAGAATCGTTCGCGGAATTCCTTTTTTTCACGTCCGTCGGTCTGCTGTCTCGACTCTTACCTTTTTCTGAGCCTTGGAATCACCTTGTCTTCATGATCTCATAATCTATTCACGTTCATTCCGTTTCAACCTGTGCACAACTTCCAGCTGATGAAACGGCCAGATTGCCCTTGATGTGTTTTCACCAGATTGCGCACCTCTCACGTTGATCATATTTTATTGGTACGTGCCCACAGTGATGTCATGATATAAGGTGGATACGTCGGGATTTCACTTGTGCATTTCACCTCCCCCGTCAGTCTGCTTTAAGATCTGGTGGCCACACCTTCGGCTCTCCTATTCACAGACAACTGTTAGCCTTGGATGATCGTCGCTTTTGTTACCCAGGCATACCCACGGGGTGACCGCTTTGCATGACCGTACTCATTTTTCTACCGATCAAAAAATTTGACCTAAATGCCATGGCCAGTCTCCGTAACCGGCAGCTGGCTTAGCTTCATCAAAGTTGGTAAAGTTTTCTGGGCTACCTAATAATACGAACGACCATGGCATTCTTTTGCCAGCATGAGTAAGACTTGTCGATACTGGGAGTGGCTTGATCTGCTGTGTTCCGCCTACTGAAACTTCATTTCGCCAAACACTATCTCAGTGATTTATAACCCTGCTACAGGGCCCACTTTGGTTTTCGTACGATTTTCCATTCTGATCTTTATCCTGTGGCTTAGAAGTTAGTTTTCTTTGTTTGACTTTGTTTGCCTGTGGCCTCTCAAATTTTCTGCCTCATCTGTTTGACTTTTACCCTCAGTGTAGCTGAAATTTATTGTTTCCTGTTTTCACTGCCGCGTATTTATCGTTGTAAATAATAACGTGTATGGCATATATAATTCACTCTTTTGTGAATAAATTTGCTATGAAGTACTCATGGGATATCTCAAAGTGTATCTTTATTAATAATATAGAAAAAGAACAAACATGAGCATCCTACCGGTAACCTCAGACTTCAAGTTTCCAACGTTTTCAACTTGTTGAGAGCGTCGTCAGTTGCTGTGCTTGAGTCAAGAAAGCAAAACACCCTACCAAAGGCTCTATCCACCAAACTCCAGAGCGAGATCAAACGTTTACTTAGCGACACTTCGCGAAAGAAGGTGCGCTGTTGTGCAGACATGGTACCTGAAAAATTCCCCAGAATGCCTCGAGCGACATCGAGCCACAACCTCGCGATAGCCCAAAACAGAACCAAAGCATCGGCTTGTTTACATTCGCTGGCACATGACTTGTCATCCCTTATTGATTACCTGACAGTCTTTATCTAGTCCAAGGAAACCTTCAGAGCGTAACATTGTAACATCCATGTTGATTGAGAATTCCTAATGTGCTGTCCGATATAAACTTCTTGGCTGATTTCATACTGCCTTCTTTAATCTCAATAGTGCTGACAGTGTCTTTTAGCCGACAATCTAACCATGTTTGAGGCTTTATCCTTTATCTGCATGGTCGATCCTTCTTGCTGGGATAACTTTGTGGACATTTACCACGGCAATGAGTTGCACTGACTAGAAACATTCTTGTTTTATTAGTGTCCGGCTTTGTTTTCTTTCTGGCGTTAGCGGATGGTAAATGTTCAGTTTGTCCACATCCATCTCTGGCTGTCAATTTCAAGAAATTATAAGTTGGAAGTGAATGGTTGTTCAGAATTTGCCTGACTCACAAGACAGGTACTTCTTTTCTTTTCTTTGCGTCGTCTGTTGCTTTTCTTCAGATTTCGCCCTGACTTTCATTGCCCTTCGGCTGGATAGTGACCGAGGCTCATCTTCAAAGGTATGACCGTTATGTATTTGAATTTTCACTTGTGAATGGTACATTAGAATTCGCAGAACAGTCGTGTTCTTGATTTGAGTCCTGCATCTGCCCAGGCTACGCCTTGCTTGGTGGCCTCAGAGAGCTATCCGGAACAAGAGGAGCCTGTTGTTCGGTGGCTCGAGCGTCGAATCTTTGGCGAACCTTCACTCTGACTAGGACTTTTGCTCTTTGGTAGTTACGGTACTCTGACACCTCTGGAACGGTGCAAAAAACTGGGGGCAAAAGGACGACGTCAAGACTCAACAGTTCTGAAAATGGAAACGGATCGAATGACGTCGTCTATGGAACCCGGCAAGTCACTCGTGATATTTTTGCTGTTCATGACCTCAGGGTTACTTGATCTAGTTGGCAAAGCCGTTGTTCTAAGTCCAATATCTCTCGTTCCAAACTCAGAGAACTTCCTCTCCAAGGGGAATCGGCGCAGGATTTAAGAGCATTTGGGGAAACCAAAATAAGCTCCTAACAATTAATCAGGAGCTGAAGACTGGAAAACTTTCAGAGTAGTTGGAGAAACGTGAGTCCATGCCGTCCCAAAGCTAAGAAAACCGTGACAAAGAAGGGCACGAGCAACCGCAAGCCCAGAATAAGTCAACACGCAAAGAATTTATGAATGCTAATGGTCAGAGGAAAGAATAAATAAATAAATAAAATGAACGGATAAGAATTTTTAAAAAAAATATTTAGGAAATTATTAAACTGAATGAAGGAGTTAATCAGCACTAGATATAAGATAAAATAGAGACCAAATCGCACTCTTTTTTATTGAAACGTATTCCCACTTATCTTTAAGTTTCTTTTTCTCGCCATCTTTTCCCTGTGGTAACTAAAAGCGATAGACGAATTTACACAAATACATCCCTAAATCAGTTATGAACAAATAAGTATTAGTTCGTCTCCTTATTTTCGAAACAATTGCTTATTTTTCTTTCGCTTGCCGACCTGTTCCCTCCAGTTCCATACCCTCACGAAAAGAGGACATTCAGGATCCTAGAATATTGAGGCTGAAGCCTCGTGCCTTGCTTGAATACCTTAAGGCGAAAAGGACGGGTTTTCAGAATACGCGTTATAAGTTACCGAATTCGCCCCCTCGCTACGCCTTGGATGGGGTAGATCTGCTGGCAGTAGAATTGTTTTCGTCCAACGGCCAGCCAGTATTGCACTTGGGATTTCTTTCTACTATTTCTTATAGAGTGGGCGATGGTCAAAGCTTCCTAATTTTGATTCAGCACTGTGAAGCCAAGGCACAGGGAGCGACTGAGCAATGCGCGACTCTGCCTCATAGCAACGGATATCTTAGTCTTACGAACATCTTAAGACGAATGAGGACACTTGTGTTTGGAGGGCCATATAGGGAAACTCCATAAAACACGTATGACTGTCTATATAGCCATTTTTCCAGAGCGCTCTGCAGCAACACGAATCTTCCAGCTGCCTGCTTACTTCGGCCTTGTTCTGGTCAGTTGCCCACAACAACTGGCTCGGTTCTCCTGTGCACTTTTTTGTTCGGCTTGTCCGATTGTCCCGGTTGATAGCTTGATCGGTGACCCTTCACACGGGCCATCTTTGCCCTTGCCTGGGATCCCCTGCTCCCCATCTGCTAGCCCGTGCGCCTCACTTTGTTTGCTTCCGGATGCTTCCGATATATTCGTTGTCTGTTTTTTGGTCTGTGGTTCTGTATCGGTTGGCCCAATCGGAATTATATTCGAGTCGTCCTGTTGCTTCAACCTTCTCCGATACATTGGCTTTTTTAACACTTTCAACCCGGGCATGCCAGGGTGCTGAGATGCATCCTTTTGCCCATTTGCCTTGTGGTCCCTGGGTAATTCCGTAAACGGAATTCTTTCTCTCTATTTTGGTAAGGGGTCCATTTCGTCATCTATGGAACATTCTGGCTCCTGAACCAGCGATTTCAGGTCGGTCGCCAGCCTTTACATTTACCAGCTGCCTCGGAATGAAAAACTCCGTTTTGTGCTTGTTTACCCCTATCAAACATTTCCCTGTTTTGACTTTGCACATCTCTCCTCCGTTGTATGGTCGCTTTCCCAAGGTGCTCCTTGTCGTAGGTCGTCAGAGGTGTATAGTTTTTTTATTTTGAGCCGCAAGCCAAGTTGTTTCGTTGGTTCCTGCCGGCAAATCTTTACAAGCGGTGTCGTTCCCTTTGTTGAATGGTTCGTTGCGCGGTCTTTCAGCAATATCTCCGATAATCCTTCTTGCCGATCACTCCCGTGTTGCTTGACCACTCTCTTATCTTTCCGCTGAATCTTCCGTTCGTCGAGTTTGCCTGATGATGGCAAGATGATGTCCGCATTAGCCGGATTTCCCACCTCTTCAACGTGTCTCAAAATCTCCGTTCTCAGCAAAGACTTCGATCAGTAACGATCGTCAGTGGTATGCCACACCGAACCTCCGCACTATGAACCAATACTCGGGGGACCGGATCACCCTATTCACCTAGTGTTGGGGTTGCGTCCGTTCAGTGATACGCATGTTTGACCACCGCTCACGGATAAAGAGCCAAAAATATCCAACCTCCGACCTTGAAGGACTCGTGCTTCTATAGACTTTGGTGGCAGTGTCGCTGCTATGTGGCCTCGGTTCCGCTGACAACCAGGGCAAGTTCGTATGTAGTCATCAACGTCTTGCAGCATCGTGGGCCAGAATACTGTGCCACAACAATTCAAAGACTACTTTTTGTCCTAAGAGAGAAGTGTCGTGCGCTACCCATATCACACTCTAAAGTAAGGCCTCGAGAGAAAAGGGCAGTCGTCTGGGTGGCAAACCCCGTCCCACTTCGACTTAAACGAAAAGATTGCCATCCAACGCACGCAATTGCATCCATATTTCCAGTAATTCATCAGCTTGGGTGAGATCTCTTTTGGGCTTGAAGAAGAGAACAAATCGTCCGCACCAGGCTTTCATTTCCTTGGTGGTCGGAAATATCGGTACTTAACACTAGCCGGTTCACTGGGTTTGCTTCAGCCGGCATTTGGTCACCTGAGATCGGGCAGGACAGGGATTCAGGCATTTCGCATTTCGTTTGTGAACCTGCTCGAATGTACAGGTGGACTCTCGTAAGTGGTGTGCACACCTAGTACATCTCTCTTCAGTTTTAAGCTGTCATAAACCACTTCAGTGGCTTGTGATCCGTTTTGACGCTAAAGTTGGTATCTTTCGGGTATGTTCTCCAGTTTTCCGGTGCCAGCAAAATAGCTTAACATTCCTTTGCTTTGGAGGAGCGTTTTCTCCCGGCACTTGTGTGCAAGTGGTTGGCACATTCGATCACCCCGGACGGCTGTGAAAATACAGCATAGATTCCGACATTTCTGCCATCCACAAACAAGGTGAATATCCTATGCAGATTCGGTACTTTTAAATAGCTTTGGGGTTTGTTGCACTTTTTTGAGTTCCTTGGACGTCACCTCCTTATCCGATGTCCACTCGAACCTCTTATCTTTCATCGGTAACTAAAATAAGACACCGGCTTTCAGGGCGAAGTTTGGCACAAACCTGGAGTCATATCCAACCAGGCCGAGGAGCAATCGCAGCTGATGTTTTGATTTTGGCGAGAAAAAGTTTCAAATCGTCTCCGTTTTCTCCGGCAGGCGCCTCAATAAGCCACCTTCAACGACCAGTCCCAGACAAACGACTTTGTCACGTGTAGCCTGGCCCCTCTTTGCGCCCGGTTTCGAAACTCGCCTTTTTGATTCTGTCCAGGAATCCACTTAGACTGGAAACACTCCCCTCAGTCGTCTTTTAAATATCGTGATATCATCGCCACACACCACAACAGCTTCTAAGTTCCCCAGGACCTGAGGCATTAAACTTCTGAAAGTAGCCGAGGCTCTACAAAGCCCAAAAAAGCTAGTACGAAATCACGCCGCTTCCTCATAACACAGCACTGACAACTGCCATCAGTCTGACCTGAAGTCAAATGACAGCAACCTCGTGCCATGAAGTTTCTCAAATACCTCCTTGGACAGTGGTAATGGGACGCATCCTCAACCGTGACAGCTTCGAGGTCCCGGAAGTCAACCTGAAATTGATACGTGTCCTCCAGTTTCTGTGGTAATAACACTGGTGAGGAATACGGGCTAGCACTACGCTGAACTATTCCCTTTTATAGCGTGTCTTGAACCTTTTGTCTAATTTCGGTGCAGCATTCTGGGTGATCTCTCATGACAACCGGTCGTGAAAAATCCACTCTGGTAAGTTATCTTACCCTGACCTTGCAAACATACTCATTTATATACGTTGTTTGAGGGTTTCGCACTACTTACCTCTTTTTGACCTGACCTTTGTTTATTCGCTCCCAACTCGCGACTTGGTCTTAGCGTGGTTGGAACTGTGCCACTCACGTGCTCGTCTGTCTCACACCGCCCACTCGGCTCTGGTCTTGAGTCTATGTGATGGCATATTTAAAGTTTTAAAAATGTTTTCATGTCCTCTGTTTGATAATTCACTATCGTAGAAACCGCGAATCAATGTTGTTCTGACTTCGGGATTCTTGCGAATTCGGCTACGTATTGCTCGAAAGCGTGTTACATACTCCGGGGTAGTGCTCTGCACACAGCACCTGAGACCAGGCTACTTCTGTGCTCTAGCAGATCGCAAAAGCCTTGCTCGTCATCCTGTGTGAGAAATAGCCCGGCTTATTTCTACATGTACTCTCTCACTCACGGGGTTGGACAGCCTGGGACAGAAGTAGTTTTTGCGCCACCGAAGCAGCTAAACCGGTTCCAGCGGAATCGCAGCCAGATATCTTCCTCAACCAGCAACCGAAGAGCTTCATAGTCGGTTTTGGCTCCTTCACGCTCCAACGAACCAATGCCAATAATCGTCTCAGCAACCTCTTCCACCAGAATTATCCCATATTTTACATGAACATCACTGACCTGAACCGCTATTTGCCGCCTTCCCATAACTCCTCACATCCGTCTGTCTAGTTGAGAACTCTACGGGCCGCGTGAGCATCAGGGTCGACTTGACCTATAAATCAGTTTGTCTCCTTATTTTCTCCCTTTTCTTTCTTTCGGGCTTTCTTTATTGTTCACATTGCAGCTGTGCATTCTCAGTGGTAATAACTGAGACCGAGCGTCAGTAACTTATCACCGCCAACAATCGACAAACCCTCCACTAAGAAACCTTGATCTACACCTAAGAAAAACCACCCCTGGAAAGCCCATCTATTAGACAGTCATTGGTTCTTGGCTAAATCATCCCATTAATTTATCTACCCCTCTTCGGCTCAGACCCTATTTTACCTTTCGGTAATGCAGCGAAAGCACCTTAACAGCCTTGTTTGTAATCATTTTAGGTGACTTCTATAGAACTTTATTTGTTTTTGTATTTAAGCTACATGCATTTACCAAACTGCTTTGTACCCGGGTCATAGTCATTTACTGGCCAATAGGTTGGCGATTATGAGATAGCCCTTACACTCTATCTTCCGATACTCTTTATTCTCTTGTCTGTGCCTGAACACTCAGACAAACACTTGTTATCGTCACTGCTGTGTCCACTGGTATATGCAAGCCCAACTAGTTCGTTATTCACTCTCGTCGATCGAAATATCTGATCCCAATATGCATCTCTTCGGAAGAAACAAAATCACTCGGAAAGCTAAAGTCCGCGGCCACATTGAAGTCCCGGCCACTAGGAAGTTACTAGAGAATGCATCCTCCTAAAGCTACGACCAAATTTACTTCGGTAAAGGATGGAAGCTATGGATCGGATGATTGAGAAACTATCACCGCTCCCAAATATTTCCAAGCTTTTGTTGACCAGTGATGACAGCGACCTCTGACACCCTTATAGACAGTATCTCTTCTGGGGTTACAAAAGGGGTAAAACTCTCCAAGAAAGCAATCGTGTTTAACATTCCCGACAAGATGCCACTACATGTTGTGAGACATACCTTACTAAAAGCTGGTGGCATGGAAATGTAGGCTCGTCTTTGCACTAGCTTACTCAAACGAACGCGACTTTTCCACTGTCATCTGATTCTGCAATTCGCTAGAGGGCCAACAGCTGCATAATTCATCAAAAAGCAGCACACTATGGCTGCTGCTTCATCGCACAAGAACATCCGCACAACATTCGGCAAAAGGCCTCTTCAGAGGGAGACCTTAAAGAAGTTGCAAAGCCTTATTTTGTCAGAACCGAGATCAGTTCAGACCAAAACGTGAACAACCTACCAACGACTTCGGCAAAGCTCTTCTATTGAGCAATAACATTCTGCCAAAAATTGCACAGCCCCCAAAGATTTTGGCTTTGAACCCACTTAGGCCAACCCCAGAAAGCCCGTCGTTCAAAGCGGCAATCTTCAAACAGCGATGAACGACCAACTGCAACTAGATGTTGACCTCAGCTCAACATCCACACCTTCTCCAGCCTCCAAGCTTGTGAAGCTGAAAAGCATCATAGTTTCATCAAGAGATACAAGCTCGTCAAGACAAATCCGTCTGACAAAACTTCCTCTAATATTTCCTTGTCTGTGCCGTAACCAATCGAGCCTCAGCACGCCAGAAGCCGCACACAACCCGCAGCCTTGAATGACTCAAACACCAACTTTCAATGTATCAGATCACTGGCAGCTTCCGATACACCCGTGGTCCACATCTGACTACCTCGATGGATCACCTAAGCCTTTTGGCATTGAGCCCATGCAACGATTGTTGTATCCTCATGGGAAACTCCGGCCTACAATGAGGCCTCTGTCTACCAAAAACACTGGTTACTGGGCCGCCACTTCTAGATACTCATGTCCCCTACCGGCTGAGCCCCTTCATCCTAACTCATATGAATCTCAACTACTAAAGCTTACTATTCAGCAAGCTAGAAACAAGACTGGTGAGTTTTCTAACTTAGAATCTACGGCCCTCCCCATCTCACGTACCATCTACGGCCAGCGCTGTGCTCATATCAACGACCGCCCAATGATATCGCCTTACTGTTCCTGTCACAAGCACTCCGGTCCAATGAAAATTGCATGCACAGCTTGCCTTAACCCCTTATACCTTTTCCCCCAGCTTCATCAGTCCGACCTGACTATCAAAACTCCCTTCTACCCGTGCCCTTTCGGATCCCAGTGATCCTCTACCCGCTTCCGTTCCGTTCTTCTTCACTAAATCCTTTTCATCTCATGCTTTCTACGCAGCGCACCCAATTTGCTATCAAATCAGTGACCGAAAATCCACAATTCTCGCCTACCTTAGCCCTTGCACCACCACCTTTTCTTATTCCATCAGCAGCCCCTAACGCCCATCACAAGGTTTTTCTCACTTCATGTACCAATTAGAGTTCCTTCAGCCCCTCCCATCGTTTCTACCCCGCACAACCATTTGTGTATTTTCGACCCCCTCGAGACACCTTGCGAACGCAGTTAATCCTCCTCAGCCTTGCTGCTCAACCGCATGTCGACTTATTACGATTCCCTCAACCCACAAACATCCCAGTCGTGACACACAATCTGGCACCACTAGGCGCTCCAGCCCATATACCGCACTGCCTTCCCTCTCTGACCAAGAACAAACCTACTTAACTTTCTCTACTGCTCGTAAAGTGTCGGCCCTTTAGTATTTAAATTTGACTCACTACGAAGTCTCATACTTCTGCACAGCCCTATTCTTGTCCTCATCACTGAGACTCGGCTAACTAAATCCACCCCATCTGCCCAAATCTAGTTGATAGGCTGTCGGATACTTATTGAAAGCAGGTATCGCCGAGGTGGTGGACGTTTAATCTACTTCAGGTGCATCTTTAAATCAACCTCTTACAAACATTCTATCCCGGATGCAGTACCGGAATCCTTATGGGTTGACGTTCAACCTGCTTACGCACGCCTCCATATTGGTTGTGTATGAAAACCTACTAATGCAGCCGCCCCAGGGTTTATACCCATCAATAATGCATTGTACTACTTATACGATATGCCCCTCGAAGCTGAGCTGATCGCTGGTGACTTTAATGCACCCGATATCAACTGGGATACGCTCACCTCCAGCACTATCTATTTAATTTCCTCTCCCGCATTCTAGTAGGACTCTGGGCCCAAAGTGTTCTCACTCCGACTAGGATGAATAACATGCCAGATTTAGTTTTCACCTTAGGTTTGTCCAACCTGGAAAAAAGTACCTAACCATTTCCCCGGGAGTCATCATAGAGTGGTTTCTTGTAATTTTAATGCCTTTAATTACAGCAATACACACGGCCAGCTCTACTCCATTTCCTCATTACCAATGGCAGCTACTCATCGAATTAGTTCGCTCCATGCAGCGGGGCGACTACTTTTGACACACAAAACCCAGCTGGCAGCAGAACTTTACACTCTAAACTTCTACACTGTTTAAGTCAGATCGCTACTTATCGAACCCCCTTAGTCGGTCAGATGCCCTCACATCTTTGCAAATAAGATACAAAAGCGTCCTAGCATTGTACAGAAATTCTCACGAATTTTATGTCTGCACCCTCGAGCATAGGTTCTCTAATGGTATTCGAGTCACCACTGAACAACTCTACATAAAACAGGAAGCTTCCGCCCTTCGCCGTCCGGATAAGATACTCCGGATTTTCAGAATAATCAAGAACAGAAACACACACCTATTCCAAGTATTCCATACCTGGAGTCACCAAGTTGCTGCTTGGTTATCCCACCACACATAGTTTTGAGGAGCGCCGTGCCGTCCTCCACACTGAGCCTCCTTGGCTACACCGTATGAGGCTTAACCTTTGCTTCCTTCAAAGTCTTATTCACGGCCTGGTGTTTTTCCACCGACTCTCCATGTGTCCAGTCACCCGCTCTTTACTCTCTCCGTCACAGAGATTTGCGCCTTTTAATTCCGGATGCTAGACTATGCATGAGATTTAATTTCTTTCTGCTAAAGTACTCCAGACTTTGGAAAAATCTTCCCATTGAAATTCGTCGATGTGCTTCCCCACTCACTTTAAAACGGCAGTAGCACATTTCCTCATATTTGATATTGCCCTGATGTTAACTGACACTGCCACTTCTGAGACTCGTGCTTTTGAAGTAGGACCTGGCTTCTGGTCAACATTTTCAACCTCATTCCATAGGAGTTTCTTTTCCTAGAAACCTCTCACACCCCGGCAGGTCCTGAACCTCACAATTCCCCCCGCGTACAAGCTTCCTCAGCAATTCCGTCAGCTTCTACCAGTCGTCATCCGGTTCCAATCATTGTCCTTAACGTTCGGCCTATAACTGTCACTCGTCCGTGCACTCTTCTCCGTGGCTTCCCTAATCAATGTGTGCTTATCTACTCACACTCAGGTTTTCTCACTTCTGATATTTTAGACTCATTACTAGTTCACGCCAAGACTCGGGTTAGTCTAATGCTAGATCCCAAGACCTAGCTTTTATCGTTGCAGTGGCCAGTTCTCCTCCTGCTCATTCTATCATCCACACAGTTTCTATCACGTATCGTTGTTACATCTTCCCCAACTACACAGTTGGCCCAAACGCCAGACTGCTGCCGCTTTCCACTTTTACTTCAGAATTTACCGAGCAGGCACTTTTTGCCCATCCCATCCCACGAGCGCCAACCTGGCACATTTTCTCGCTGGATATGAAAGTTGGACCGTCGACAGTGTGTGATGTTTGCACATCACCCTGTTGCTGTCCGACCAACTTTGACCTTTGGAACTCCCTCAACCAGCTACCGAATCTCTGACTTCCCTACTGCAAGCACTGCCACAACCCAGCCTAATCCCGACGGTGCGGGACGCGGTCGGATTTACCACTTTGGCCGGTGCACGTCGGGCACGCAGAAAGTCTTCAGCTATGTGCGGGAGCAACTAGGTTGGTCGATGGCATCTCCTGTCACCAAAAGCGGTTTTCAAGTTAGTTCTTAAGCTCACGATGGGTCCCACCCTCTAGCATCGCCTGTGAATTACGGAACCTCATGGTCACGATCGTACTGCTGCCGCAAACAAGTCGCCCGCCCTGTCATCTCCAAAGACTGTTCTCCCATCGAGCCCGCTCTCAATATTGGGATTGCAACTTACCTATTCAAGCTCGGTAAAACTTATCACCTCATTTATGTTCTAAATAGCGTGCAGCTTTCAGTCCCACCCACCAACTCTCTCCTGTCCTTGGCAACCCGTAATCGTCCATATAATAACCCTCAACTTTGGCAACCAGCTCTGCGTTCCACATAAGTTTACTCTCCCGTCCCTTCCGTAAACTTGCTCATTTACCGTGTCAGAACTCGCGGCCACTGTCCACTTGCTGATACTTTTACTTTCACCTTTCATTTCCTCACCTAAATTTTACAGACGCTGAAGTTTGCAGAAATATATTTCGCTGTACTCTATAGGTCAAAACTGTGATCAATAATCATCTGTTCACTCCACCAGCCCAAATGCTGGGTTTCTCAGTGTCAATCGATCTCTGCACACTGATCTTGATGAGCCGCCTGACCCATTCACATTTGTGCTTCTTATGTATACTTATCATGCAGCTTTGACGGTGTCATACCTCGAGGTACCTTTTGAAATGGCCAACAAGCAGTAAACTTACAGTCCACCTGCAATAACTTCACGATCCCATAATATTTGCCCATGCGATCACTTTCTAAAGCATCCATGATTGGTTCGTTACCCAGTTACTACCTTCACGCTGGCAAATCTTTATCCACCCGTTGGAACCTCACCTGTCCTCCATCGGCCTTTCCTCCATTACTATGACATTCCGTCTCTCCCACAAGGTGTGCTACTCGTTCGATTTCTGTGAATCATTTCCCTTGATATGATATACGTATACATGTATATTTACAATTCCGTAAGTGGCTAGCATCCATACTCTCTACTGTCACACCCCAACCCTCTCAGTAACGTGTCATGCAGCTCCAGTTACACGTCATTTTGACAGAACACACCTATTGCAATGTTCATCAAAAATGAGGACCTGGAGTTTATTCTTTCCATCATCTTCTCGGCGAACTATGCATCTTTGTAATCGCCGTACCTTTTTGCACTCTTTAGTGATTTATCTTCCATTTTCACACAGCTATTTCTCGACTGCACAGCCTACGCAAACAGTTTGCGTTCCATCACCTACAATCCTCTGGCCTTCCCAATAACAACACTCGGTTGCTCCCCAATACCTCCGGGGCTTTTACTCGTTTGCTACACAACTGAGTTCACCGGTATGAAACCCCCAGTTTCATCTGCTGTGTCCGCCGACTGTTCCCATTTTACTCCAAATCCCATGTTTCGATCTCGTTTTCCTTTTCAAACCACTGGTTTCATGATTCTCCCTACCACTATCGTGTTCTCGATTATTCATAACGGTTACCCGGACAGTTATCTACTCCCCACTCCATTTCATTTCTGCACGCTATCCGCCTCTGCAATTGCGCTTCCCATCGCTTCACAACTGTTAATTTTTCTCCTTGTTGTTACTTCGTAGCATACCTGCATTACCGTGGATAATCTGCCAGATGCTTACGTGCTCACTTCTCGCTATTGCTCCCATCGCAGCACTTGAAAGCGCACCCGCTCTCACTCGTATCTGTTGTACTCTGTCCTTGTGATTGCCTTTGCTGGCGTCATGCCATCAGTGTTTCCAATTTTTCATTCGTAAATTTTTTCAATAGCTTTTTTGACAAGATACTCTTCCTTGCGACCCGTTTGGCCATATATAAATTCCTTGGCATTTTTCTTTCATTCCCGCCCCACGTGAATACGTATCTCAACAACGAAGCAGACCTTGCTCGTCACTGAGCTATGCGACCTTCCAACGTTCAAATTTAATTTATACTGCCTTTTCTGCAGACCGTTTCATTTTTTTCTAAATCCGATGTCCCGTTCTCGTTTCTTATACCAGACTCATTGGTCTCGTAGCTGCCGCTCTGCCGTTGCCGTGTGATTTTCCTATCAAAACTGTCGTCAGGTCACCTATCTGCCCACTACTCCATTACCCCTCCTTCACGCTATTTGCCCCTACGATCGCTGCATGACGCACTTCATGCTGATTTACGGTCATAATTTTATATCCTCGTTGTTACCACGTGGCACATCCATATCAATGAAAATAAACCGCTGAACACTTACCGGCTCATCGTTGGTTATTTTTTCATCACCGCTCTTGAAATCCCTCCCTATTTCCATCGGATTTGTTGATCTCTTTCTTCGTGACTGACTACCATTGCATCTCACCATCAAGTTCTACTACCACATTGTCCGTCTATCCCTGGCATTCGATGTCTGAAGATTCATTTTTGTGCATTTTGAAGTTTTTCATCCATAGGTTTTTCGCACCCTGCTACATGCAAACGACTCTTTGAATTCACCTTGAGGAGCTGTTCCTTTCTCTTCTATCTTCTTTGTTTTTTGACAGATATCCTCTGACTCAGCTGGAATTCTATTTTTATGCTTATTCTCGGTACTATCAGTGCATATACTTCCCCTTTTTAACCAACTCCAAACACAGCCATCAGATTCCATCACCTGAACTTGATCTTCAAACTTGCCGGGCATTGCTACAATTTCAGTCCGCTTTAACACTCCCTTCAATACTCTGTGTTCACATGCTGCACTTTTTTGTAAATTCCAATGCTGGCATCACTTGAATCATCTAACCGTTCTCTCAAGCATGTTTCGAGAGCGTCCGAGATGTTATTATTATGATTATTATTTTATTGTTATTATTAGTAAAACTCACAGAACCTTCCCTGCGATCGCAGGCTTTTGTAATAAATAATAATAATAGTAGTGTATTCTGGGAAGGCCCGAGGCACTCAAATGCGTGATCGAATTTTTACAAGAGATAAAGTTTACAAAAAATATCCTTGAATATGTGGAAATATGCATGACAAAAGTAGGATAGGTAAATTCCGAGGGCGGATGAAGGAGAGATAAATGAATGATAAGTGTATGCACCCAAAAAAATAATGGAGGGAATTTAAATGAACCCAGGGGCATGTTCAAACGGGTGCCTGGTGAAGATGGCAGTCAAAGTAAGATGGAGAACTTGACCGGTCTAGTTGGAGACAACTGAAAGCTGAGAGATTTACACCAGAGTGGCTGGAAATCCGTATAAAAAGCAGTGGTAGGAAGAGAAGACGGATAAAAATGGGAGGTATTGCAAGGAATTAAATAGTAATGAACCAATACTAGACCGTATTAAGTGGTTATTGACAAGGTAATGGCTTGTTGTAAACCCGGGAGCAAGCAGTGCAGTTTATAGAGGGTTAGTTAAAGGGCAAACATGGGTTGGAAGGATAGATCTATTGTGGGTGTGAGGCACGGATTTAGAAAGAATGGATGCATATCGTGAGGTTTGGTGGGATGATAGCAAACAAAATGGCCGACAAAGAACTGAAGGATGCAGAGAGAATATATATGCATATATATATATACATATATATGCGTACATGTATATATATAGCAGAAGCAGAGGCGAGGAGCAGAGAATTGCCAGAACAAGAAAACTTCAGTGATTGAAAGAGAGAGGTGGGGTTAGATCAGGCGATGTAGAATTACCTTGGAAAAATTCTGATGAATTTCCTCCATGCAGGTGAATATGGTAGATCAACGGATAAAGAGGAAATGCTTTGGAATCACGTAAGTGGTGGTGGCTGTGAAAGGCAGTTCATAACCGTTATAAGACGAAGGAGGTGATCGAAGAAAACAGGTGAGAATGGATGTACTAATTTGAACAATGCCTGTGTTACATGTGGTGACGGTTGTAAACAAGAGAAGCTTTATTGAATGGACCTACAATATTCAGCGGAACTATGATAGCAGTGGGAGTGACTGGGGAGCCCACAGCAAATATAGGTGCACCGTGGTCGGAGTTTTGCAAACTACGAGTAGAGAAAGGTAACTGCGAGTTGAGACGAACGGTGGTGTAAAGATGCAGCAGCTGTGACAACAAACAGAAAGGGAAAGAAATGTGAAAGTGGAGGACTGGAGGAATCAGGTAATCGCAGGACATTTGGATTGAAACTGTGGGTTCAAATCAAAGCGCCAGGTTTTCCTTATATTAGATGGAAAGTGGAAAATAGACCAAGCTGAAAGACACACAGAAGGTGCCTGTGGCAAGCAATGTACGAAACTTGAGGTGAGATCGCCGACCAAAGAGAAGCAGGTGAGAGGTGTCCAGTCTGACGGTTTTGCTACTAGTGAAGCACGGGGAAGGTCGGAAAGAAGGATGAAACAAGACAGGTCAACCTATGATTGAACAAAAAGCACGGAAAATATACGCGTGATGGACTTAGGGGAGAGAAGCGTGCCTGCAGGCAGATGCACGGGTAGGTTCAGCCGTAGAATGCTAATCAGGGCGCTGCCTAATGAAGGAGTCCATAAAAGATTTGCGGAGTCAAGAGAGAAAAATATGGCGGTGCTGATTAGATAGTAAATGTGGCTGTAATAGGGAACTGGCCTTGAGTGCGGGTGAGAATGTTGCGAGATGGCATGGGGCAGGAGAATGGCGAATAATGAACGATTTGACAAAAAGGCAGACAAGAAAGTACAAGAATGCGATCAATGAGCTTTGTGAGCGCCGTATGTTACCAAGTGAATAGACACTAGGAGCTGGCGAGGACGAAATGGGTGGGGAAAGATATATTGACTGGAGTGGTCAAAGTAAATTTGATAGGACAACAATGACATCACTCAGTGAGAGGTGTCGTAGTGAGAAAAGATAGGAGCAAGAATAGAGTTGGCAGGTGTGCATACAGTGGTAGAACTACAAAAATGGAAAACCATAAGAGAGAAGACAAGAATGATAGGTGGGCCTGCCGCGGCGGAGCAAGAATGGTGGAACCTTGCAATCTACTGTCGACAGTTTTGGATGCCGTGGGGCGAGGAGGTTTAAAGCTGCCTATCCACGACAGGTGCTAACGGGTAAGGCTGACCGCACTCTGGGCCCCTGAACTGAAAAACACTTCGTGAACTGAAAACAGAAGGTGGGATCTGTCGGAATATTTGCACCCACTCAGCGTTGCAGACTGCCTGCACCCGGCGATCGCCGGACTAAGCGGGGTTTTAACCACGTTCAGCGTCGTTGGGAATGTCACGAGTGATCTTTCATGCTTTTGCAGGAAACTGGAGGTAATCAGACAGTTTCCAGGAGTGACCCTACAGGTGAGATGCGGCGAGAGGCCACTGGCGGTTGACAGGAGATATGGATGCATCATGCCTAAGCTCCGCTCATTTTTACCGATTTGGAACGCCGTCAGCTCCGAGAAGTTGAAGGAACTGAAGTAGCGTGTGCCAAGGTCGATAACCGTGGTGCTTGCTGGGATGCGTAGGCCAACCAGATTGGCTCGGCTGGGCTGCACAGTGCATTCTTATTGTGAGGAGAACCTTTTTTCTGGAAACAACTTCTCGAACTACGAAATGCACCAGATTCGGAGAGAGGATAAGCGGCGCAATATGTTGCACAGGGTCGTGGATAGACCATTATGGTGGAAGGAATACCTCAGTTCTACATCATCGGCAAAGAGGAATGTGTTACCCTGGAAAATTGAAGAGAAAATGTTGTTGATATAAACGAGGGATAGAAGTGGGCCTAAGGCCGACTTGGATGGGACCGATAGTAGTTAGTTTGGCAGAAGATGAGTGGCTGTCAACCGACACAGCATATGGCCCTTAAGAGAGATACGAGGACAACCAGGAGAGAAGAGGATTCGTCACTCCAAGAGGTCTGATTTTCTCTGTCAGGTTCATATGGGAAACACGGTCAAAAGCCTTAGTCATGCCGAGCAGCAGGATAACTACATAGTTCCCGGCGTCAGTAGCACACCTTACGCCATTAAGACAGCCCAGCTGGCAAGAGGACCAAGAGCCGGAATCCAGAAAACCATGCCAACCAGGGTTCATCAGGTTGTTAGATAAGGGATACTGAGACATGTGTTTTGATAGTTATTTCCATTGTGTTACAGACTGCTGAGGTGCGGTTCAAGGGCCGATGTTTATCTGGGTATGCCCTTTTTGAAGAGCCAAGTGATAACAAGGGTTTTCCATTGAGGGGAGAGGAAACTGATAGGCACTGTTTACCTGAAATTCCCTCTGCGCGAGGTGTCACTAATACCTCGTCTCCCGCGTCTACGACTGCGATTTAACGTTCGCATCCAATTATGATCTCTACCACAGGCACCCCCTTCGACTTGGATGCGGATGGAGGAAAACAAGATGTACTACCTTCCTCTGGAAAATATAGAGCAAAATGCCCCACCGTATGGAACAAAGACACCTCCGAACACACTGCATCAGACATTCTCTCTTGCTTTCTTTTTGTTTGTGGATTTCCTGTTTCACTTGCGCAAGTTCCTTGGTAAATTTCTGATACTTGCACTGCAGTTCCGACGGCTCCAATTGAGAGACTGGCACTCTTTTTGGGCAGCTGTCACAACCATAAACAGGAGTTCTGCATCATTCGAACTGCGCTCCGTTGCCGTCAGTAACCTCTCCTGAACCGCTGAGATCATACCTCGGCCGAAGTGATCACGAACAGGGCTTGCTGTAGTTAAGCTTCATGCTCCAGGCAGACCAATCAACAGCTGGCCCAGATAAAACTGGTGTTAGACGGTTCGGCCCTGGGAGTTGTTATACAGGGCCATGTTGAACCAGGCCATAGATCTTCCAGCTGCCTGCTTACTTCGGCCTTGTTCTGGCCAGTTGCCCACAACAACTAGCTCGGTTCTCCTGTGCACGTTTTGTTCGGCTTGTCCGATTGTCCCGGTTGATAGCTTGATCGGTGACCCTTCACACGGGCCGTCTTTGCCCTTGCCTGGGATCCCCTGCTCCCCATCTGCTAGCCCGTGCGCCTCACTTTGTTTGCTTCCGGATGCTTCCGATATATTCGTTGTCTGTTTTTTGGTCTGTGGTTCTGTATCGGTTGGCCCAATCGGAATTATATTCGAGTCGTCCTGTTGCTCCAAATTTCCCCGCCTTTCTCACTGGCTGATTACTTACCCTCGGTTCTTGAAGGCATTCTCGATAAAAACACTCTATAACCTTTTCTTGTCCATGTCGAATTTGGGGCAAGGCAGCTCCTAGTCCAAAATCCCATGCATCAGTTGAAACAAATGTGTCATATGTTCCTTCAAAAATGCCGACAAAGGGAACAGTTGCAATCATTTGTTTCACACACATTAAGGTAGCATGCTGAATATCGGTCCAATAAAATGGAGCCTTAGCCATCAGCAGTGCTCAAAGTGGTTCCGTTATAGCAGCAAAATGAGCTAAATGCGTTATATAATAAGGAAAAGACCACGGAAACCTTGGAGTTGAGTTGACATGGTAGGTTCCGGTATATTTATGATCACATTCGAATTATCAATGTTGGGACGAACCCCATCCTCCGATATGTCATGTCCCAGAAACGATTTCTCTTTGGTGCAGAACACACACTTGTGCTCATAAGCAAATGGAAGTTTAACCAATGAAGACCACCCAACACGGCTCGGAGACTTGTGTCATGCTCCTGTTTAGAATTTCCAGAAACGCATCTCGTCCATGTTAACAATATATCCATGGTGTGCAGGTAAAGACCGGGTCATGAATCTCTACCGCGCTGATGAGGCTGATCGCAAGCTCATTGGCGGAACCTTGTACTGAACCAGTCTTTCAGACGAAAGAAAAGTGGTGAGCGGTTTGGGTTCTTCCGTAAGTGGCACGCGGTCAAAAGCACTTTTAATATCTAGTTTGGAAAAACATTTGGCACCTGAAAGTCGGAACAGTAACTCGTCAAGACTTGGCAGCACTAAGTTCTCAACAAATTTCTGACCATTCAATGCCCGAGGATCTGTACAAAGTCGGAAGCTGTCATCTCTTTTAAAAACTGAAACCAGAGGGTGCACCCAGGCTGAGAATGGGGCTGGTTCGATGGGGCAGTCTTGAAGCATTTTTTGTATGGCAGCCGATAAGGCCCCCATTTTAGCCAGTGGTATTGGTTGAGGTTGAGAGATAGACTTTGGCTTTGCATTTGATTTGAAGCAAATCCGACGTACGGCGTTGAAAGCGCATCTCATTGATTTGGCAAATAAAGCGGGATATTTTTGGCTTAGTAAAGACATCGATGAAGGAAACAGATTTTCAGTCAACCGAAGGCACAATGTTCAGAGCAACCATTGCAGCGCGATCAAGTAGAGGCTTCTTTACGGTGTCACAGATGTACACTGCAACAGGCCGAGCTTGTGAAGTTTCTACACAAAAATCAACCATTATAAGCCCTTTAATTCTTATGGCAGAGTTTGAATAACTGCCAAATTTGTAAGTGGTTGGGTGCACAGGCAAATGTTTAAAGTGACTTTCGTAGAATGAAGAAGGTATAATGATCGCAGGCGAGGAAGGATCAAACTCAGTTGGCAGAGGCATTTTAACGTCTGGGGGTAAGAACTGAATAGTCCGAATAGCACAGCATGGTGATCGTGGTTCTGTAGTAGGTGGATAGTGTGCGCAACACAAGTTATTTTCAGAATGCAGAGAATAAATTGTTTCGGTGGAAGTCGGATCCCTACATCGCCACAGATTTATTATCTAACTTGTTTAATAAACTTGCACGACAGATTTTGGAGAAATGTCCAACTTTAGGACACTTGCGACATTTAGCCTCTTTAGCAGGGCATTCATAACTGTTCGCCCGGCGGGCTAGTGAGCCACGACGAAGACATTTGAAAAGGTGTTGGTGGCTTAAACTTTTGGATGCCCTAGTCAGACTGTGATGATTTTGAAGACGAATCACAATGTAAATGGATCTGGTGCTTGATTCGTGCCAACTTGCACTCTCTTTCACGATAATTTCGATGCATCTTCCGTTAAAAGACATTTTTGGATTGTGTCACTTTTCACGTAGACGATATATTGTTGGATGGGCATGACATCCTCGAATTTCTTACCCGAGAATAATCGCAGTACCCAGCTCTTTGAGTGAGGCGCGATGCCAAGCATTCTAAAGGCTCTCCGCTGTCTAGAAAAATCCTCGAAAAGTTAAACCTCGGCACATAAAAGTTCGACGAGGCACCCAAAGTTTTATCAGTTATTTCAGAGCTTCATCCGAATTAGTGTTCTGACGGAGAGAGTGAATGTCAAATTGCCGTAGGTCCTCTGCACCCAGGTAATTCCGTAAGAGCTTTACTTTAGCCGAGTCGTCCGGAATCGAGCCTTGGTCGAGCAGCTTGAGTAGATCCAAGTGATCCAAAGTCGTGGTTTTCCAGGAAATCTGGTATTCTGGAGTAGGGGGCACTGGACCTTCTATACAGAGCATTGTAGGTGTATTAGGTGATGTGTAAATTGCCCGCGACTGCGAAGTTGAATTGTGAATCAGAACACGGATCTCTCGCAGCGTACGTAAACAAGCATGTATGTAATCTGTGCCAGACACAGACTATCCAAGCATTATGGACAAATCAACCAATTAATATACAGTGACCTTGTGAGTGGAAATGAAAAACCAATCATAACATTGTGCGTAAGCACAGGAGAAGATAGTCAGACGGATTACGTGGAGCGCTCGACCGAAAGCATGCATGCGCCTAATGCACACACACCACAATCTTGTGGGGGCAGGCTTGCCAACTTATTCACAGCTTCTGATCAGCCTGTGCGTATCATCGAAGTATCCGACCCCGTGTCCGAAAGTCCCGCGACTCTCTTCAAAACTTTAGGTGTCACGATGCCGAAAGGTACGATGCCTAATCTCAACGGTTTACAATCATCACATCCTGCTGAACGGATAATTCTGAATTCACCCTGAAATGTAGGTCCACTGTTTCAGGGTACATGAAGTAACGGATGGTATTATCCACACATCAGTCCTGATCACATTTCAATTTAAAGCGGCGTCGAGAGATTCGGTGATAGCTGTTCAGGCATGCAAAGCATGAGCCGATCCTTTTTGCTGCAGACCACCGATCGGGTACCCTCATCCCACAAAAGGTCGGTCAATCTGTCAACCGATGCAGTGAGTTGCCTAGCTTCCACTTACTTGGCTTTTCGAGCTCTTGACTTATCGTGTGCATCTTTGCCAAAGACTGGATTCAGTTACAGTCATTCTCTACAGTTTGAGCACATGTCGATTCCGATCGAGTCAGCCGGCAACTCCCGCGTACGATTTGTCGGCGACCTGGGATTGGCGACCGAAGAACTCCTTTTGGTCAAAGAAAGTAGATTCTCTTCCAGGCATATCTATTTTCTCAGCCTCCTTTGCCAGTCGGCTCTAAAAATCAATAGATATGCGCCGGATTATGCAATCCTTTGTGTGCAAAGCATTAAAATCAGACTGATATCCTAGATGCTATAGTGCTTCACAGCAATTATGCATTTTTATCACCGTCCTGATGTACCCGTTGGTGGATCAAGCATCGCGCAGCCTCCGGTAACAGCTTTGGCCCTCCTACGGCGGAAGGCAATAAACGCAAAAACCTTTGCACATGAACGGTAATTCTGCGCTTTAAATCTTTCAAGATTGCTTCATAAATATTCAGTGTTGCTCGAGCCGCCCATCAAAAGGGACTAGCCACACTCTCGGCAGATCGAATGCCGAAGCCTCGGTAGTTTCGGGCCATCCTTAGGGCTTATATTCGTTGAATGTGTCACCACTTGGATGTTTATGCCGTGAACTTCATATTTTTTGCTGGCTCACTGAGATTAGTTCCTTCGTTAAAAGGCTCTGTTTTCTTTCCAACTAATCACAACTGATCCTCTGATTCTACTATCTTCAATCTATAAATAATAACATCTTCACACTCCCCCCGATTAGAAGGACACTGACCGGCCCAGAGTTAACTGAAAAACTCAGGATTATCTAGGGAATAAATAACACCCCAATCGTTCTCAGTGACATGGCGAGTTAATTCCTATTGTCTCATAAGACCACTGTTTCCTCTTCTGGGCACTTTCAATGAGTTTTCCTGTCAAGATTTCACTTGAGCTTTGCAACTTACAACAATAACAAATCGAGCGACGCTTAGCTAATTCCAACGAATCCAAAAACAAGAACAAGATTCGCTCGTGTTTCCCACTGTACTGAATGGAAATTCAAAAAATTATGGATAACTACAAACCTCAAGTGTGCTTCCAGATAGACTCAACAGTAAAACCCAAAGGCAAAAAGCCCCGTGGCCCAAGCACGACAGTCAGAAACAGTTCAAGGCCAAATTACAATTTTCCACACAAAACAAACGAACAAACGTGCAAAAGTGCGACATATGCATGAGCTTATCAAAGTAATGCCAAATATAGTCACTTTCACAAGGCACGTGGAATATTTGGGGGGATTTTCAATACTAGTCCGTTACAAACACACCTTCGTATTTTCTCTAAGGTACTATCAGTCTTTCCCTCCCTTTGTACGACACGACACGATTTTTTTCGGACCACGTATGACATAAAATCCGGGAGGCGTAGTTTCTTTCTAATTGTTCACGAAGCCCGCTCGGGTTCTCTTGGATAAGCACTGCATTTGGTGGAAGCAGTGAACCTGTCTACCAAACGAGCTTGCCCTACATTCGGTTCTATGAGAACGAGTCTGATATTCATTTTCTTCCCCACAGTCCATAGTTATACAGCAACAACGTTTGGATCACCTGGCAGTTGGAGCAAAGCAAGAAATTCGCAGCCCTTAACTCCAACTATCCAGAAGTTCTCCGGCCAAATCCGAAAGTCTTTTTTGCTTGGCAAGGTTATTTTGAAATGTTTTGGTTGCTTGCTACAACTCAGGTTTCCCTCCAAACACACCAGAACCTGTTGTCGAGTTCACTCTGGACGCGGAGGCCGCAGAAATGAATATGGCCGATGCACTGTCCAAAAGGGACTTACAGGCAATAGTTCTGTTGTTCCCTCAACAGCAGACATGGGAACAAACTAGAGGGGAACCACCGCGTGACTCGGAGGATGTTGGCGTATATTTGCTTCCTGTTACACCGCCCACAGTGCAATGTAGTACCGCGGCATCCCAGAATATTCGAATAGATGTACGCCGTATTTCCCTCTAGCCAGAGGGGAAATTTGTACAGTCTGTGAGTCGAACGCAGCGCTTGCCATAGCTATCTCAAATAACTTCGTACTGCGTGGCCAAATAGAGACAAAACCTTAGCGAGGGCACAAGCACTGACCCAAAAACTCCTGAAAGAAGGCAGACGGAGGCGGAGAGAGTATGGCGACAACTGTGAACGCGGCACTTCTTTAGAGGCAGGAACAAGGTGTTTCTACTGTCCGGATTTCTACCGCGTTCAACAAAGTGCCTAAACCCCCACGTGAAAGAGAGAATAATTTTTGAGAACTATTGCCTCATGCTCAATGGGTCCATATAAAGACCGCCATTTATTGTGTTTTAGTCGCCTGTATCTTGCATATACATCCGATGTAGTTACTCAGCCCCAGGCTACGAGAAGCGAGGCAGAATTAGGGGTGGATTTTTATTTATCAGGTTCTAATGGGTTCGCCAAAACCCAATTCCAGAATCACTCCGCCGTCGGCCCCCTTGGATGTGAAAAAGCAAGATTTTCATCACATTCATTTTCGTTTCCGCACGTTTGCGACCTCACTCTTTCCTGGTTGCCAGGGCTACAACCTAGTTAACCGGTTTCACCAAAGCACTGTCCTGCCACTAGCCCCATGTTACCCCGAGGACTCCTGAGAGCTCGTCAAGGCAAGACAGTTACGATGAAGGGGCTACGCTGAATGACGCCGAAAGCCATGACCACCTACCAACACTAATCTGATCTCGCTATCACGGCCCTGCTTTTACGCCCGTTCTCACCTATCATGGCCCTCAGACGTGAATTTTCAACGGGCAATCTGAATGTTTATCGACAATGCAGCACATGTCGGTGCCCTCACCGTCAATTCCTGACTCAGCCATCCACACCTGACTGCCCCCATCAACTTTCCCACTCAGAGTCTGCCCCCGTACGCCTGGTTTAGCCTCTCAAGAATTGCTAACCCTTGCAACTGAGACGGAAAAATTTACAACCAATCCGGGGAGAGCATTTCTTAACCCTCCTGCATGATACACTTATACATCACAAATCCCATCATATTCGCATATTCCACTGACGATTCCCTTGGTTTGCATCCCCAGTGACTTCACCATTATTCCATCGTATATCTCAATCATTTTGACCTACTTTTTCTCTGGCTTGAAGCCCGCAGTCCCATTGCGATCGTTTTCTCATCAGCTTTCCTGACCAAACCTGGGTACCCGACAATATCGCACTTGGCACCAGAAATAGAGCACAAATGACAGCCTCCTAGGGCTTTTATCAATCATCTATCAGTAAACCTGAAAACAGAACCAGGACCACTCGAAAATTGCTGTTCGTAAAACTAACTTTTGGTGCCTATTGACACTTGTCGAACATTGGCATACGGAGCTTCCTTTCCTTTGTGTCCTGCAGATCGACCAGAAGCAACTCTTGCGGAAGTACGCTGATCCTCTTCATGCTACAGGCTTGGCAATTACGGTGGGATCCCGTCGGGCGGTATCCGATTAGACTGCCCGAAATTTGGCCCCTTGGGATCTATTACTTTTGTGGTGTGTGTTGGAGGGGCACGGAACTCTGG
Organism: Fasciola hepatica; assembly: GCA_948099385.1. NCBI lineage: Eukaryota > Metazoa > Platyhelminthes > Trematoda > Plagiorchiida > Fasciolidae > Fasciola > Fasciola hepatica. The sequence continues at coordinate 6,124,498 of CANUEZ040000025.1, forward strand.
TGGCAGTGTCCTGTCGTTGGGGGGAACGCAATAACGGCCAGATTTGAGGTCGCCACCATTTTATTCATAAATGTGAACTTTGGTACCTATTGATACGCTATTGAGCAACGGCCCAAGGAGTTTCTCCAATTTCGTGCTTTATCAGGTCACACGAGTGCAACCATCGTCAGAAGAACACTGACCTTTAGCGTTACACGGCTACCGGTTTGGCGCGAAAAGCTGGTGTAGCCAAAATAGTGACCAATTAGTTGTTGATTCTGTCAAGACTCCTACTTAAGTGTGAGTGTCTGACTATCGGCTCCCTTCTTCCTGCCACAGAATCGTCATCCGCTCCTGTGGGCAAGCCTTTCGGACAGCCGTTGAATTTCCAACCAGTAATGTTTTTTATTTCATTCTAAAAGTTTAATACACCAGGTGCCCCTTACTATTGAATGTCATTCCCTTATATACTTGGCGGCAAAGCCATGCGCAGTGCATGGTTCGAAATTCTCGCTGTTTGACGTTTGACAGACTTCCTGTGACAGAATCTCCCGTGCCACTCAAGCTGAACGAAGTGCCGCAAAGCTCAACTTTCTCCCACTGTCCAGCGGTCTATCTCCCAGATCACCGGAACTTGAAGACTCAAGATGTTGTCAAGATTAGTGTCCTGAGCCCTTTCTTATTGTCCAATGGTCTATCTTTCATTTCGGTGGCAGCACCGGATATAAGACTCTGTCAAGATTTGTATCAAATGAGCTATCTTACCGCCCACTGGTGGCATTCAGATAACAAAATAATCACAAAGTTCGGGATTATTTTGGCATCAGCCTCCTACCTGTGTACTACTTTAAGAATACATTCTTCTTAGCCCCCCAACCCTTGTGATTCCTGAAGGTCACCAAAGGTCACTGTGAAATTGTCGCACCGATGAAATTGCATTGTTCGTTGGCATCAGTCGTTCTATGACCAATGTGTGAATGTGAAACTACCATTTCCGTTGTTTTATTCATATCCCGTTGTTGTTCTACTACGCTGTAGGCCTTCATGCTATGCAGTTCATTCCAGAAAAACCTCTTGATGAGACTGAACCCAAATGAACTATTTTGTTCCTGGGACTCTCAGCACTCAGAGACTCCGCAATTTTGCCAATCGCACGCTTTGCCGGGTCTCCGTCTCCCTCATGCCCGTACCTGGACTGAACGGCTTGTTGAATGTCGACCCAGTAGTTGTCTATCAAGTACTAACACCGAGTCCGTTTCGGGTTCGTTTCAGACCGGTCGACGATCGCCATCATGCTTATTCGCTCTGATCCGCCTTGCCCACAACAATGGTTATATTGTTTGACCTCTTTATGTACTGATTACTCTCGGATTTATATGAAATCCATCACAAAACCGGGTACATCCTTCCCATTTTACGAAAAAATTCCATCTGCGGTGTGATTCTCTCTTGAGACCACATATGTGGTCTTGGGTGCATCTCGAGATCCTAGCAGCACCCAGCCCGTTCGAAACATCGGTCTTCGGTCAGTTTTCGGTCGGTTTGTTTAGTAACCATTTTACACCGACCAGCATTGAATTTATACGAAGAAAATTGATGACCGAAGTAATGTGCAATACTCAGTTAGCATTTTATTTTAATGTATTGCTTTAACTCATCGAAATGTCCTGAAGTACCTTGGTGACGATTGCTCTATTTTATTCCCTCGATATGGTAAAAATGAGGACAAATAATCGGAAAATAATAAGTTAGGAGATAGGAATAAGCATTGTGATACGTAATTTCGGTTAATGAAAGAAAGTAACGAAGCATATCGCTATTTCAAACGATTGGCACAAACCGCTCAGAAACCGATTGGTTTTCGGCGGGTTCTCGAGCAGCTTTTACCATTACGCCGGTCGATTTTCGAGCAGTTTCTGCGTGGTTTCCGAGCGGTTTGTGCCAATCGTTTGAAATGATGATATGCTTCGTTAGTTTCTGTCGTTTTTTCCGAATTACGTTTCACGGTGCTTATTTCTATTTCCCAATTTATTATCTTCCGATTAGCTGTCTTTATTTTACCATATCGGGGTAATGAAATAGAGCGATGTTCACTGAGGTACTTCAGGGCATTTCGATGAATGTATATATATATATATATATATATATATATATATATATATATATATATATATATATATATATATATATCACGCCAAGTAAGCATTGCACATTACTCCGGTCGTTGAATTCCATCGTATCCATTCATCGTCGATCCGTGTAAAGTGGCTACGAAACAAACCTACCGAAAACCAATCGGCGTAATAATAAAAACCGATCGGTTTCGGAGCGAGTTTTGCTGCAAAGGCCCAAGACCTTTCGTGACGAGGCTTACACGGGAGGTTTCCGTCTGCTCCTTATCCTAAAGACTGGATGATGAGGACTGAACCATTTCCTTATAACAAAACCGCTCCCAAATCGACCGGCCTTTGGTCGGTTCTCGAGTGGTCTCTACGCGATTTTTGCCAGTGGTTTGAAATACGTGATATTCTTCGTTGATTTTTGTCACTTCCAAATTAGGTTTAGTGGTGCTCACTTCTGCCTCCTAAATTATGATTTTTTCAGTAATTGTCCTTATTTTACCCATTTCAAGAGCATGAAACAGGACGACCCATAACTCGATATTTCTGAGCATTTCGGTGTATTTAGTAAATATATTGAAACAAAATGTCCATCAAACAGTGCACTTTACTCTAGTATTCGATTCCCTTTGTATCAACTCGCTTTTGGTCCGCATAAAGTCACCACTAAACAAACCGGTCGAAAACCGATGTTGCGATTGGGCTGTATGTTATAAGAGTGCCTTATCTTTTGCACGGCGCATCAAAAATCTCAAGAATAAGGATATCAGTCGGCACATGAGTGCATATTTCAGTCTCAAAGAAGTTGCGTGAGGGACCACTTTTTATTATGTAGTTAGAGATGAGCTTTTGTCAGATCGTTAGATTCGGTAAGGTCTAAAATACGGAAAATTAGTGTTTTTAATAAAGTAAAACCACTTTTCCATGTTTTAGACCTTTCCGAATCTAATGGTCTAGGAAAAATCACTTCAAGCTGCATGGCAGTCCCTCACGGGACCCTTTTGGGACTAAAATTACTACCTCTGCGCTGATTGGGTGGTTTCCGACCGGTTTACTTAGCAGACATTCTTCCAAAGGTCAAAATTTAACTGACACGTTTGAAATCTACGACCGGGGTATTGTTCATTTTTTGTTGAACATTTTATTTCAATAAATGTTTTTAAACACAAATTATTAGTAAAAGGAACTTAAGTTACAGATGTTCCTGTTTCACGCGTCCTAAAATAATTATTAGAATTGTATAGTTGGGTGAATAGATAAGAGTAAGAAGAAACGTAATTCGGGAAAAGTGACAAATGAACGTAGTACATCCTGTATTCCCAACAGTCGGTCTAGACCACTTGGCAACCGTTCAGGAACCACTCAGAAACCGCCCCAAAACCGATCAATGAAATAGTGCAAGCCATTTGAAAACCGTTCCAAAATCGTTGTAAAACCGGCCGGTTTCACAGCGGTTTTGCCGCATGAGAACCTAGCCTAACACTTTACTAATAATAAAAGTAAATAGATTTCACCCATAATGAAAAATATTGGGAACATTAGCGTTTTAGCAATTTTAACTTGGCCAAACTTAAATTGCTAGGAAATTTATATATTTCTCATATTCAGAAAATTTCATGAGAGCCCGTGAAGGGTCTTCCAATTAATACGGTAAAATGTTCTCCCCGTCTCTAGCTCATTGCAGTGAATCGCTCACTCAGTGTGAGCCTATTTTGTCCAGTGTAGCGCTGGGCAACGCGCTGCTTGATTAGTTACCTGAGAACCCCATGAGATCTCGAGTCTCCTGGCCTCATTATCAACTGAATCATAATAAAATGACGAGGAGTTCCGATGGACGCCGAAGCAGCACGAATGTACCCTTTAGCGTCACATGAAGGTCCCCTGATTGTAGAACTGAGTGGCTCCCAGTGAATTAAAAAATACACTCACGGGAGTGCTAGCCCTAAACCCGAAAAACGTGCTGAAGCCATACCCTAGTTGCATAATTCTATAATGATTGGTAAGTCTATTTATAAACCGTACACTTATTAGGCGATTATACAACTAGGATACGGTCCAAGCGCGTTTTTCAGGTTCGAGGCCGATTGCCCTCTGAGTGTAACTTTGGGGACCACTCGATGGTACGGTCAGAGGACGCTTTGGTGACGCGGTCTTTATGGGGATGCTCGGGTTGCCCAAGTTGTCGGCAAAATAGGAATTATTACTGGGTGCCACACCGACTGATAGGTTGAAAAGGTAAATCAGAAGTAAGTTGCCTTATCCATGTAGGTCAAAAAGTAGCCAAAAGTGTCCTGGAGAAGCACAGTTATACTGGATATACCGGGATGCTTTACTTTTAGGAGCTTTCTGTTACGTTAGGTATTACTACAGTTTTTTATCTGTCCTAGAGGCAAAATTACCAGTTTTCAAAATCACTGAGTTTCTCATTAGGGGATACTCAGGAGACGGTCAAATCTGACTGCCCCTTGAGTGTACCTTTAGAGGTCACTGTGTTACAGCTAGAGGGACAATCAAGGGACTCTTACCTCGAATTGGGGACCCTTTTGTTAGTTGAGGTACAGCGACAGTCTCCCAAGTACCCAAAAGGCAAAACGATTGTGATTTTTAAAAATAAAACTGAGTGTTTCATTGGGCGACACTTAAGGGACGGCCAAGTGTATCCTTGTGCTGCCTAGGTGGTCACTGAATAAAGCCAAAGACCCGTCTGGATTGCACCCAAGAAGCACATCATCTGGTACAGGGGAGCAAGAGGAATCTCAGGATAATATCTTTACGATGTGTGGGCGACGCTACCGGCAATCCAAAAGGCCAATTCGGACATGCCTACAGTTCGCCGAAAAATCGCGGAAAACCAGTACCCTATTTATAGCTGTCTATTCATCTACCGGTTGTTTGCCTCACGTAACCCCTCTGTTTGTCTTCGCATTGTCGTTCGAAACCACTACGCTGAAAGTTTTATTCAAAACAGCATATAATCTGGTGAATATCGTCACAACCTGTGGTGTCAGTTTTGAACAGAAATCGGCAACTTAGTTGTCTGAAACGACAGGATGAGAATAATTAAAAGTGTCATCTAAGGAGAGTAACAGGGAAGTAAATTGAAAGCTGTAAATTTGGTACTGGTTGTCTGCGGATTCTTTTGGAGCTGGGGGCGTGCCTAAATAAACCACTGCAGAGCTCTGTTTATACTGCCTAAGCATTGAAATGATATCATCCTCAGTTTGACTATACTGGTCCCAAACGGGCCTCTTATGAGTGTGTTCTTTGGGTACCCCACTTGAGTAGAAGTGTGAAATATAACTAATTGTTGTTTTTCAAGTACTGTAATATGTATATCATTTTGTGGTAGTCGGAAACTACTATTATTATTATGTGTAACGGGAGCTTTTGTTATCGATATAAGACTATATGCAAACTTATATACATCTGAAAAAGCTGCCTTAATTAATGCTTTTAGATGCACCTACTTAACTGTTTCCCGTTCACTCACGGCTTTCTAAACAACATCACAAACTTTTGTACGCCTTTTTTCGTCCTGGTTTTTCCCAAAACCAGTAGATGTAACGAGTAGACTGAAGGGGTATTTTATTTTATATGACAATTGCTAGAAATCACTTGCAGATCGGTAAAATCATTGAATTTTAACGCATTTTTATCGTTTTCATCTGAAAGTGGATTATTGTCTCATGTCAAAATATTGCTAGAAGTGCGTAATGCACGGGAAGTTTGCAGTAAGGTTCTGACTCAGCAGCACAATTTGTCCGGGTAGTAGAACACGGAATGAAGGAACCGAATCCTAGTTGTGCTTAGCGTGTGTAGGTACAAGAAGTCTGTATTCAGGTTAAAAATAGTTTCACAGTTCATTGGCAATCGCCACATCAACCACAGCATGAATGAAATTGTGGTGTTTTGTAACTTAACAGTTCGTTTTTACTTTATCTTTCTGACATTCAAACTCATTCCGTTTGGTCACTGCAATCATTACTTCCGGAACGGGCTCAGAAAAATCAGAATTAATACGATCAGAAGTAGGTTTGGAAATGGGCATGTTAAAGTAATCTGATCTAAGTGTCTGCAGTGTGCAGAACTGTCGTCTAAATCGAGAATACGGACAAGTCGTTTGAGTCTGCTCGAGATTCTTAGTTCATTCTCCTAAATGACAAATTACTTCAGCAGCTTCCAAACTCGGTTAGTTTGTTCTCAGGACTCGATACTTGAATATCAAAGACAGACTCTTGCCTGTAGTCGGATGAGCAGAATTTCGGTACATAATTAGGAAGTTGTCAACAATCCTGTTTAGTTCGTCGACTGTAGTTTTGCATGCAAAGACGACCGCACTATTTAACGTTCAAGCAAAATTATCCACTGCTCCGTTCGATTTTGGATGCCTAGGAGGAGTTAACACACGAAGGAAACCCAATGACTTCAGCTTACAAGCCACCTTGACTCAAAAATGATTTACATTATCAGCAACGATTGCATGTAGAACGTCTTATCAGCTGAAAGTCTTACGGAGAACCGCAATGGCAAGGTCACTTGTTGGAGTGGTGATGAAATGAACTTCTGGTCAGAGTATGAATAGATAATGACTAGTGCGTAATAATGGCTCACGAAGGGGCCGCAGTATTCGGCGTGAACGCTTTGCCAGGGCCCCGGGTACACCGGCTATGATCGTAAATGATCTTTATGCATGCTATCACCACATGATCTAGCAATACAACACGAAGCTTCGTTCAACTCCGGCCACTAACAAGTGAGTTAAGCAAAGGATTTCATCTTTTCGATACGCAAGTGTCCAGGATACAAATCTTCCAAGACTGCTGAGCGTAATTGTGGAGAAACAATAACTCTGTCATTCAGGCAAAAAATACCGACTCATGTAACAAATTTTCGTACGACGTGTGTAGAGCTACGGAAACTTGCATCTAATGTTGGCTTGCCATTCTCGTCGAGCGCAGTCAACGATTGCGTGTCACGAGTTAGGTCTGATCCACTGGTGGCTGTGTTCAACCTTTGTCTTCTGTCCCTAACCATCCCTCTTTGCCCTATCTATCGACCCATAATGCTCCCACTGGTAACACGGTCAATAATCGCAACGATTTACTGTCAAATAGTATCGGGAATAATCCTCTGTCTGGTAACTCACATTTTCTCAAGCCCCGTCAGCCTCTTAATCTCGGCTCCTTCAACGTGCGTACACTCATGCAGGCCGGTCAGCAGGCGTGCCTAGCCCTCACAATAGGTTCTCTGAAGATTGATGTCTGCTGCTTAAGCGAAACGCGTATCCAGGATTCGAGCAGTGTAATTCAACTAACTGCTCCTGATATCTCATCGAGGTATATTCTGCGCACCTCAGGAGACGAAGCAGCTAGAGCTGTGGGTCAACGTGGTGTAGGAATTGTCTTGACTGACAAGGCTGAGGCTGCCCTTTTAGACTGGATTCCGGTTAACAGTCGTTTATGTGCTGCGAGACTCGTGGGGTCAGTTGGCGTTCGAAAGGATAGTTGTGTTAAGCGCAATTTGTTTGTGATCTCGGCGTACGCCCCAACAGACTGCAGCTCAGACGCGCAGAAAGATGAGTTCTATGATGCCCTCGCCACTCTCGTTCGCAACAGTAAAGGTTCCGACATTGTAGTGCTAGCTGGTGACTTCAATGCACAAGTTGGCAAACTTAGTGTGTCAGAAGCCCGTTTAGGTGGGCGTTGTGCTTTACCTGCTGAGCGTACAGATAACGGGGATAGGCTTCTCTAGTTTTGTGCAGACAATCGATTGTTCTTGTCTAGCACCAATTTCCGACACAGTTCACGTCGCACAGCGACATGGCGCTCTAACTCTACAGGTACTTTTAGTCCAATTGGCCATATCGCCGTAAGCTACCGGTGGCGCAGTTCTGTTCAGAACTGTAGATCTTACTGGTCCACGTACGTAGAGTCGGACCATGCCTTAGTTTTAATGCGATTATCTCTCCAGCTCCATGATCATCGTCGCAAACCGCAAACCGGATTAGCCGTGCAACGTTTGTGTGATCCAGAAGTATGCACTCGGTATGAACAGAAGTTAGCACATGAGCTAGGATCTACGACGAACAGTAATGTAGATGAGCATTGGTCTCATATCAAACAGGCGATGCACGTTGCAGCAGGTTTCGCCTGTGGTCCTCGATCCGTTGTCCATCAAAGACACTGGATCTCGCAAGAGTCATTGAGAATAATGGAGCAAAAGCGTCAGCTTTCGAACCGTAAGGAGATGAATAAGATGCGGAGAAAGCTGCAAAGACAAGTTACGAAAAGCCTCAGGAATGATCGCGAAAATTGGTGGGTCAATGTAGCCGAAGAAATGGAAGTGGCAGCTGCTTCAGGTAACAGTCAAAGACTGTTCAAACTTATTCGTGACACCGGTGGACGGCGAACTCAGGTCAGTGAAACGATTTGGAATAGAAATGGAGAACCCATCCATAGCAAACAGCAAAGGCTTGACCGATGGGCCGAGTACTTCAAGGAACAGTTTAGCTGGCCGCACGCTAGTGTAGTTACTCCCGTGTCAACAACTGTGACTCCTTGGGTGGTATCACTTGAGCCCCCATCAGAAGTAGAAGTAGTGTCATGTATTCGATTACTAAGGCGGGGGAAAGCGGCAGGTCCCGACGAACGTCCTCCAGTTCTTTTCAAACTGGGTGGTGAGGCGTTGATAAAATCACTTACCGCCTTGCTCCGTGACATTTGGAACGAGGAGCGAATTCCGTTAATATGGAGTGAGTCATTGATTGTTCCCATCTTCAAGAAAGGAATGCGCAATGACTGCGGTAATCATCGTGGGATTAGCTTAGTTCCAATAGTCACCAAAGTATTAGCTTCGATTTTGCTGCATCGTCTTACACCGGCTCGCGAGAGGAATGTCCGCGAACAGCAGGCAGGATTCCGCCCATGTCGAGGATGCATGGACCAGGTTTTTACTCCTCGCCGACTACTTGAAACGCGTCACACGCACCGTCGACCGACAATAATGATTTTCTTAGACTTGAAAGGCGCCTTCGATTCAGTTGATCGAACATCGCTTTTCAGTGTTCTTCATCGAAAAGGTATGCCCCAGAAGTTCGTGAACCTAATGAGATCATTGTATTCTCATACGACCTCAAACCGCATACAGTTCATTGAAAGCTTCAGTCACTTTAACTGTGTGATTAGTATGCGCACTGTGTGATCCAGTTTACTACATTGTCCATAAAGAATGGTGTTTCCGGATGCGTTCATACAAACGTCTGGGGGTGTATTTCCCAAGCCTGAAAGGCCCACTGCACTGTTAGGGATAATCTTCAACCAGACCCCGATAATTGAATGGAGTACCACATAAGATCCCGATAAGTCGGGTGAGGTAACGAGCCGGACGATAGTGAATTAATGTCTACCACGAAAGTGACCAGCGGTGTCGGGATTTGAACCTCTGACCTCCGAGGAGGTAAGCAGCGAATAGCGTCGTCATGTTTAAACGACGGCTGGATGACTGCTGGGATGAGGTTTTCCCGGGCTATGACTAGCCAAACGAACATACCCTCAGGTTACACCTCTCCCACTCCCTTCTTTTCTAAGACAATATATGTTTCCATGTAACGAAATAAAATACAGCAAACTGAGGCCTTTTTTATTTATTCAGTTGTCCTCACGAGGGATTCTCGAGGGTAAGTATGGCAGCTAGTTGAGACAGTGAACCTGTTTATCCAACGCGACTACCGGTTTTTCGAGAGCGAACCTGCTTTTCACTCTCTTCCTTGCAGTCCACCACTCGACAATCACAACATTCGGACCACTTGGCAGGCGAAGCACCGTGGGAACATTGCAGCCCTCGAGTGCAAGAACTTGGACGTACATTGGTCAAAGCCACAAGTCCTGCGACCTGATCTGAAGCAATTTCTCCAGACCACTGGACCACTATCTGCTGTGCTAGCGTGGCATAGTTGCGCTGGGGTAGTGTTGTTCAAACGCAAAGGACAAATGCTTGATGAAAAAAAAATTACTCAGGCTTGATTATATATATACGAAATGTCTGAATAACTTATGTAAATGAACCGCTGTCCAGTGAATGAGTGACTTGTAGAACACGAATCCGAAACCCAAATCGAATAAGGCGAATCAGTGAACTACGTGTACTTCAGAGAACAATCATTGCAATTACAAGCAACGTACCTCAATTTGTGGGGCTATCCAGTCACAAGGGTCCGGGAATATACTTCAAATCGTCGGAGGGGTTTGTCGAGGAACGTATTCCGAGCAATACGGGACTGAGTCATTGGAATAGGGTGAAATCTATCTTTTATAGAAACAACAATCGACCAATCAGGGAAAGAGTGGTAAGCGTACATGAGACGGAGAGACAGGTATGACCATGAAGTTAGATCAGACAAGGACCAAGAGAATCGTACTCACGCTTGACCTAGACCCTCACGCAGGCGTGTGGTGATCTTCGGCATGGAAAGAAAGTACAAAGGTCACTCGTGCGGCGCGAGTGAGAAAGCGAACAAAGAACAGATGCAGGCATGACGCAAGGTCGGGCACCTTTGACGCACAAGACTTGAAGGTCGTAGGCCCCTGGATTGACCGCAATGGAAAATCGGCCTACTATAAAAGTATACTTGTAGGAAGACGGTAGGTGAACCGAAGCAAGGTAACGGGGTTCAACATGTGAAAGGAAGGGAAAACGTAGGTTGAATTGGTTGGGAGGGACCGGGTAACAAGCTGGTTAGAGTCACGTGAGTGAGAAAAGGGAACTGCGTGGGAATTTCACACAATGTACTGAATTACCGTTACACCTTATTCCCATAAAACGGCCGTATTCTGTACTGTGACTGATTTCCATTTTAAAGGCGACAATAACTTGAGACGTAAAATTTTGGATAATATAAAGAATTCGCCAAACAGCGTTAATAAGAAAACACAAATGGAAGCGCTTGTAATAGAGGCGGCACTTATGCACCCAACGTATTTCAAGCGAGCACCTTGATTTTAGCAAGTTACTAACTACAGAAACCTGACCGTTTTACCTTTCGGCACAATTTAGTAGCTTCACTTTGAACGTTTACAAAAGCTCAATGTACAGAAGCCATTGAATACTTCGAGTTTGCTTTATTTTTTCCGATAGAATTGGTACAGTTTTACTTAACTAAAATCGAACATAAGCATTGTGCAGGAATAACAATGCGACTGTTCTGATCAGTTTTTGGTCTAAAATTAGTTACCTGAGGTAGATTTTGGCGTCTTTTGAACTACTCTGAACTTTTTGTTCTCTTGCCTGATTGTCACAATAGTTTGAATAATACATATTTCGATTTCGAGTTAAGTGGAAAATCCTATGCTCATGAATTTTCATGGTTACTTTGTTTTTGTAAGTGTTTTCGAGCAGTTATACGCGTAAAGATAGATGTCTGAATATCTTATGTTCAGTGACAATTTTGTCAGAAACGATAGTAGTCAAGCTTCTCAAGAGTCGGGTATAGATGTAGCCTTCTGATACCGTGGATAAAAATACTTCATGTGTATTATTTTCCAGTAGCTTTCCAGTGCTTGTTTTCGTTACTTGTTGTAGCTTTAACAATCCTTCAAAGTAGGAAAATTTTAACATTGAATCTTTTTCCGTTCAGACTTCGAACTCGAGCTGCACAACCAATTCAGCTACCAGAGAAGGCAAAATTGAGATAAAATAGATTAATCTATCTAATGCATTGGAGCCGAAATCCGTTCGAAGTGTATCGAAAAAGGCGATTCGTCATTTGATATCTTATATGTAAATGATTACTCGATTATAAACCAATCTTGAGAAAGATTACCCGTGGTAACCGAAACTTCGATTGAGTACCACCAAAAGTGAACTGCTCCCACAAATATCATCATGCCCTGACACATTTTACCAAACCGTTTTATTTATCCCTGGGTCACGTGGCTACTTTTCATCGTCATCTTTTTTCAGGCACTCATTGTATTTTTCTGATACGGCTAATCAAGTCTGGTATTGCGCATATGTCAAAGTTTAGAGGCAATTTGTAATATGACAGTTCAACACAGACCAGCTAACTCCTGGAGAAACAAATTCCTGAAGTTCAAAAAACAGTTCTTTGGTCTAGTAATTATCCGAATTGGTAATTTATCTAGTTAAGCTTCGATACGCCAGTCGAACCGATAAACTGTGTCTCTCACTGGGTTTGATATTCGCGGCTTCCGCTGGAGTCATCAACCCAATCAACGTATTGGCATTTCGAGATGTGGTCAACAACTTCACTTCCGACGTGTTTACTTACCAAAAGACCCGTATATCTGTTGGTCGATTCATTATTCTTGCTTGCGTTATGCTACTTGTGACTTTTACACAAGCTCTTCTGTTGTCGATTATAGCAAAACGTTTGCGCAGGAGGTTGCATTATTTATGCTTTACGGTAAGCGCATTTACCTTTTCCCCATTTTGCACATTGAAAGTAATTGCACGAGTACCCTCTTAGCATCCTTTTCACAGAGAGCATACTTTACTTGATACTCTACAGTGCTATTATTGCATGGAAACGTTTTTAAAACAAACTGCATACCATTTTATTGGGCTGCCGTATTTTTTAGTCAAGAATTCAAGTACGCGAGCAGAAGGGAAATATGTTAACGTTGTCATTTATATTTCTTCCTTGCGACAGCTTTTTATGTGTACTGGACAAAATTGCAGTGCGATTTGATTATTATGAATAGTATATAAGATATGAATTGCCTTTGTTTAATGATCCTTCATACCATATCAACGCAATATCTACTCACCGCGGAAAGCTGTGAAATTATTCTACACAACTGAATATTCTTTGTTAGCGGTTAGTACCACTTCATATTTCATGAGTCGTAGTGTTGTGAATCACACTTCAACTATTACGCTATGCAGATCAATACTGATCGGTTTGTTCTTTGTCCGCATCACATGATATAGCTATCGTTCATCATTGGATTTGAGTAGTAACAGCTCATCACCGACATAGCGATTGACTTTTCATCCCATCAGAAGCCCAAAAGGAAAACAAAGTAAATCACTGAAAGCTAGCCTGGTTAATCTCATTGGTCAATGTATGACTCAATCATACAACCTGGGTTCCAGTTTGTGAGGATATGGGCTGGCTCATTGCCAATGGAGGGCCTAGTTATGTTAGCACGCAGCCCATCATCACATGTCCAAAATCAGTGGCAAAGCTACAACCATACCACGCGACCGTACCGCGTTGGAAACACCGGTTCTCGTCTGATCACCGAAGTTAAGCAGCGTCGGGCCCGGTTGGTACTTGCATGGGTGACCGGCTGGGAATACCATCTTTTGCGATCGTTCCTTTTCTGGTGGTATACAGTAGTCCACTGTCGTCTGGATCGTTACCACACGTGACCTACTTATGTGGTTCTCCACTCCAAGTCTCAGGGTCTGATTGCCGATTATCCCTAATAGTGCAGTGGGCCTTCGTGGCTATGGGGTATATACCCCTTCCACTGCACTCGTGAGCAATCATGTAATGAAAAAGCCGGCGAAGCGGATTGATGGCCAAATATGTCGTGACAAAACGGAACGAAATACACCAATCAGCTGTCAACGATTCTAACCGAACGAGATGAAATCAGCCAGTCGGGTTTGTAACTAAAAAACCAGTAAGAAAACTCGGCTATGGAGAGCGTTTTGGACCAGTGAGCTACGCGCAATGCCTTCGACTGCGGTGTCACCTGGATTCCTAGTATAAACTATTTTGTACTATTGAAAGAGATGATTCAAAGGCAGAAGATCTAGTCAGTCGGACTAGAACACGGTCGTTTCTGGGACTAGAGGTTATGGACTGCTAATAATCTCTAACAAGGGTTGTTCGGCCGTAGAATAATGCTTACATGGTTCTCAGTGATGAGTTGAGCATTATTACTGCATGATGAATAATTTCATAAATGGAGAATTTCGTAGTAATCGACATAAAATCGGTTGCTCACTAAATACATTACTTATATTTCTCAGTAAAAGTATACTTACTCACTACTACTGGCTATTGTCTAACCGTTTATTTCAGATTTTATAAGTTAGTTCTCAGCTAAAGTAAATTGTTCAACCCTTTTGATTATTCATAATTAAGTGATATTGAGGGGTCTTGGAATTTGCTTTGTTGTCGCTGTTAACCAAGGTCAGTATTCCACTGGATCTATAAGAATATAAAACTATAAACTATAAAACCATCTATAAACTTTACTAAATTCTTTGGGCAAAACAAAGCGTTACTCATATTGGTAAGGTTTATTCTGGCGAAAGTACAAAATTTCCATAGAACAATGTTTTGCCATCCTCAAACATCAAAGTTAGACTATATATAAAAACTGGACCGCTGAATTTCAATGGTTTTATCGGGTCCTGAAACATCAAATGATTATTTTCATCACAAGTGACGCTTGGAAAATCTTCAGTGATCGAAAGATTAGATGATTCTAAATAATAAGGAAAATTCTCACGAAAAAGGAAGAGTTCTAATCTGTGGCTTTAGAATGTGTGTGGTTCAAAGTAATGAGCACTCTTATTCATTCAGCTAATATGTTGTTCTGTTAAATAAGTTTCTTTTATCTTCCGATAATATATTCTGATAAGCCATTGGTGAAAAAAGCCACACTCGACAAAGTTTCACTGTTCTTTCTTTAACAGAGTCTGCTAAGTAAAGACTGCACGTGGTATGATTATCAGCTGTCGAGTGACCTTGGAACCGAAATTGCCAATCGAGTTGCACTCATTGAACAAGGAATCGGAGTCAAGTTGGGCGAATTTCTGCAAAGTTTTTGTGGTCTTTTAACCGGCCTGATTGTAGCCTTCAACGAAGGCTGGAAATTGTCACTGGTAGCCAGTGCCATGCTTCCACTTGTTTTACTTTTCTATGGAGTTTTTGGTTTTGTGGTAAACCAAACTAGATACAAAGAAAAGTTAGCATACGCGGAAGCAAAAACTACATCGGAAGAAGCTATTAACTATATGAAAACTGTTTTTGCCTTCGGCGCCGAGAAGGCAGAGGTCCAGCGGTACGCCACTCAACTTATGAAGGCCGAGAGAGCTGGTGTCCAACGATCGTTGCTCGTCAGTTTATGTGAGTCTCTGATGAAATTCGTAGATACCCAGGCATATTGGAATAGACTAAGCCGGTTCGTTTTATGCCTTTAAAAGCGAAAAAAAACCATCTATCGAATGTAATACCAGATTTATTTCGCAACATTTGTTTAATTCATCTTCACCCGAAAATTATTAAAAAAAATCAATTTTAGAGATTAGACGACAGTCGTTCCACTTCCATATCACATACGATGCTTCTAGGACATAATTGTGATGTGATACGACTATTGGCAAAAGATGTCTGATGACAATAAAGCAAATAATAGGCTCTGTCAAAAGAATTAAATTTATTAGTTTATTGTTTGACAACTCTAGTTTTGAAATTTGCCACTTTCAACTCAGTTAGTTGTTAATCTTATAGGTTCTTGATTTTCGTTCACGACTTTTAGTCTTACGGCCACTCCCACAATGTTTTGCGTTGCAAATTTTTATTTGAATGTCATGCCGTGCTAGTTTTTCAAAGCTCTACCTAAATTTATTCTCCAAAGTACGTTCGCATTTAAAAGCCGCGCGCTTTTTGCGGTCAGCTTCTATTCCATACTTCATGTGACCGGGGTTATAATCCACAAGACGCACCAGATGGCAATTCATTTATGGGAAATTTTGAATTTGGACAACACTGCGATTGTTCGATCCCAGCGAAACTGCTCATTTGCACGAATTATATGCAGTTCACTTTAGGCTAGTTGTAGTCGAATTTTCTATTTCAATTCTGTGTTCTTTTTATTTACTTCCGTCTCACTATATAACTATAATATAGTATTTCAAGAGGCTCTCATTTGGGTAAGATAACCGGTGGCAGCGACGTCAGGAGGTAGGAAGTAAAATCTACCATGAGGACCGCTTGAGCAGCGCCGGTTAAATAAAGTTCATTGATAAATCTCCGAGATCCATGGTTTTCCAAACATGCTCTCATGTACCATTTTCTCCTCAGCTCATAAGGACTAAGGATATTACCTTGACAAAATCCGACCAGTAAATTCACACGCATTATAATCAAAATTACGATTTACCGTGATGTTCTGATCTCTGAGCTTGGCGTTTAGATCGCAAACGTTTCATCACCACTTGAGGTGACATTGTCAGTGCGATGAGAACATCATGGTATCCAATAACCTGAGCTATAACCAACACAAATGTTTAAAACTATTGAAATTACGATTTATATATGATCAAAACGGATTGGAATGTAATGTGTTGGCAATGGTTGTTATATTACATTAGACACACCATCCTCGAACCACCTGCAGAATATAATCTACCTTTCAATTCGAATGAGATCGCGTCTAATAAGGATGGTGATCTTAAAGTAAAGTATCGTATTTTTCACTCCCGTTTACTGGTCAAAAATGTCATAAGAACCGACGTCACTACCTAAATACCTTAAACTATCAGAACCCATCTGTAATTGATCACTGGAACACATTTTCAACTCGTTTTATTTGGTACGGTGCTTAGTTTTGGGTTCAACTGGATTCGCGTTTTTCACCGCTGCCGGTCTGATATTCTGGTACGGGGTAACGCTCATGAGTCATGACGGTTATCAGGGAGGAACTGTGGTGACGGTAAGTATTATCTTTCCTACGATCCCGCCAGATTAGTTCTCTAAAATGAAATTGCCTCGCAGAACGTTTTATTAATTGTATCGGAAAGTACGCACTGCCTTGAACGTTTAGACGAATATAAACATGCAAATTGGAACTGAAATATATCAGGTTTTACTTTGAACATCCACTAATCTCGCACTGAATGCGAGTGTAGTTCTGGTTGTCCTCTCTCAGAAAAACTTGGACGGGACAATAAAAGACTTCGAGTATGACAAAAGTAAGGACGGAGCCACAAGTGATGGCGTCCGGGGAAAGCAAGGAATAGGTCTGAACACAAGAACGCTATTGGTCACTATTGTGTGTGCATGCGTTCGGTCGAGCGCTCCACGTGATCTGTCTGATTATCTTCCCCTGTGCTTACGTACAATGCTATGATTGGTTGTTCATTTCCACTCACAAGGTCACTGTATATTAATTGGTTGATTTGTCCATAATGCTTGGATAGTCTGTGTCTGGCACAGATTACATACATGCTTGTTTACGTACGCTGCGAGAGCTCCGTGTTCTGATTTACAATACAACAGTCACGACATTTCTCATAACCTTCCACTCCATCAGGAAAGCCTAACGCGCTCTACAGGGCTAAGTTCACTACACCTTCCATATCATTCTACCATATACTGTACAATCGGTAATTACGACAATGGGTGGGCGGAAAGAAACAGCAAAGAAGAAGGAGAATGGGGCAAGCAAATCTCTCGTTATGGACACAGTCTTCTTTTGGTTGGAGAGAGACATGTCCACATCCAATGGATCCTCCTCTTCAGTCCTGTATATGCTGGTAGGTTTCGGTACAACACATTATATGTGGGGTCGACCCAGTGTTCAGCTGGAGAACCGTCCCAGACTTAGAAGCCGTTTAGATGTACGTCGTAGTATTTGAGCAATCCAATTACCACATGTTGATACGCTTCAGCTAACTCAAAAATTCCTAGACCCATATGACGCAGACCAGAACCAGACCGTCTGATTAGAGATGATGGCATGGTAATGATTGAGCTTTACCGAAGGTTTGCATAGGGTCGATCGAATCGCATCCTCGACCGCAGGTACCGAGTACTTGTCTGGTTTGAATTTTCAACCATTATCGGTAGCTTGGCCAGAGACCATACAAATATCAAATTCGTAAACTGAGTCCCATTCGCAGTCGATCAAATCCGGTTTCCAGTATGTTCGCTAGAGAGGAATGACGGGGTCGATTATGACTTCGGGTCCTTTCCTCGATAGACAGAATCCAAAACACGATTTTATTATGCCGTTCACATCGATCCTCGTTGGTGACAACGGCATTGAAGGATGTGATGAACAAACTGCACTACGAAACAGACCCCACGGCAGGATATGCGTAACAAGTACACCAATCATCATAACTTGGTGAGCTTCATTATTTGAACTGGAATGGGTCATTAAATATGGTATTATTATTATCTGGCAGCTATGAAAACCACGGAAGGTGAGAAAAAGCATGGGAAAGTTTTCATCTGAAAGAAATAAAACCAGAAAAATCGCGTGATATATATTTTTAAAATCCCACAGGAAACTTGATACTAGTCCTCACTTGACGTAGGGAGGAATTATCGTTTTTTCACTTGGGCTGTCCTTCAAGCGTACTTTAAATTATACTGACCATTGCCGAAATCTGACCCAATTCCACACCTAATTTGTAGTCAAATACGTAAGACATATTTCAAATGTAAAAATCTTCATAATTAATCACGAGACCACATCAACCATTTCAATGGCAATAATCAAATGGTGCCAGACAGGTTGAGGCTGACAAGCACGGCATTCAGAACAGAGTAAGAACAAGCTGTTTTGCTTTTGATCACTTACTGGCGGGGCAAACTGATTGATCAGCACATACTTATAGACCCAGGCACGTAGTTTCAAACATAATTTGCATAAACAGTCGAAACTTAATTCTGTCGGAAAATTTCAGATGACCTAATTCGCTCAAATATTTTGTTTTACATTTGAAAACAAAAAATGAGAGGAATCTACGGTGTGAGGGAATCACGTCACCATCATCTGGGTTTGCCAACCTATTGCTTAGAAATTAATAATCACCATTTCAAATACCAGTAAAATACAACAAACCGCGTTTATTGTTTTTGAAAGATCTGTAGACTTTCGATGTAAGTTGTATTGTATTGTATTTGGATGACAGGACAAAATTCCCCTGGAAGCACATGACCGGTTTCGAGGTTATTACCGCTCATCAGGTATGCGTGTCCGGTACTCCTCTCCCAAATCACCCCTGTACTTGAGCGCTCCACAGTTATTTTATGGCAGAAGAGTACGTGGTACGCATATCTGATAAGCGGTAACAACCGCGAAACCGGTAGTGTGCTCCCTGGGAAATTTTTTCCTATCATCCAGCCACTATACCATGCTACTTATATCAAAAATTCGAATTGGGGACCGTTTGTTCTCCTTCTGAAAGCCATCCTTGATAACGGATAAAATAAGTTTGGAAGAATTACCTCGTAATTCTAAAAATGGCCTCTTCGTTTGTGCATGCCCCTCACGATTCAAATGTCAGGAAACCGGTAGGGAATTTGATCAAATTGTATCCGCTGCCCCGACGCATTATCCACACCCAAGACTCGTACCGTACGATTTCCAAATTCGACCAACACAATACCAAACGCTAACCGGGAACCAATTTTACGTTAATAGGAGACATCAGAAGACTCATACGGAGTACCCGGCACTTGAATAATTTCATTGTACTGGGAATATATGGTGCTGTAGACTGCATTTCTGTATTGAAGCATGAAGATGTTCACATCATGTTCAAGCGGCACTCTTCAACGTTCGGGCGAAGTTCTCGGCCATTCTGTTCGACTTGGAATATCCTTCTAGCCAGTTGGTTATCTATTCAACGATGAAGTGGGTCCCATTATCAGTAATCAGAGCGTGGGACAATCCTTAACAACCGAATGTCTTCCGCAAGGCCATTAAGGTGAATTTAGCATCAGCTGACTTTGTGAAGTATACTTTTGACCAACGGGGTGGCAGAGAATGTTTTGTGCGCACAGCTGTCACAATGTTTGGTGAATTTACAATGCCACAATGGATCCGAGGCCAACAGCAAGTAAATCGAGCCAACACTGTCATTTATTCTATTCCCAAATGATCAGAATGCAAATCAGGTAGTATCTATCGCCGAAATGATGAAGAAATCACAATGCAATCATTCAAACACAATCTCATCTGGTGTCACGCCCAGTTCCTCTCTCTTCAGAGCAATTCAGGAGGTCAGCGCTAGATGTTGACACTTCATTGCGGATAAAATATATTCGTGGTTTCGACTCGAATCACGAGTTAGATCCTGTCGACTCACAGGGAGTGGTTGCACAAGTAGACTACCAGAATCAGATCACATGACTGCGTAAATCTGGATAGATAATCTGCATGTAGGATTTGCTTACCACAACGATGTTGAATGTCACAATTGTATACACAAAGTGGTATGCCTCATCGCTGAATCATTTCTGCAACGGATCTCTGTAGAGATTTGGATGGATGATAAGTGAAACAGAGTGCTTCGTGGTCACAAATAATCGTGAACTTGGTCCCAAGCAGATACTGTCGAATTCTTTTGACCGACCAATCGACAACTATAACGCCTCACGTTGCGCTTGGGAATAGCTCTTTTTGACAGCAGTAAGCTGGCGTGAGACGCCAACGCCAGGAAATCTATCCTGTTTTAACACATCAGTTCCATATTTGGATGCATCCATTGTGAAGGTGCAGTGTAACACGGGATTGAATGAACGCATTAATGATTTGGTCCTAAAATAGGATAGAATAGAACCCAAGGAATGCTCTTTCTTGTCTGACCACGGATGGTCTAAAATGAGTTCCGTGAGGGGAGCAAAATTTGGGGGGAAACGCGAATAATATTGAAAGAAATCAACAACAAAATGTAATACATCATTATTTTAAGGAGTAAATACATAAAGCAATAGAGTAAAGGTATTATTTTCGGGTTGGTAACTATTGCCAGTAGTATGATACCACGGAAAATCAAGATAAGTGGTATTGAATGCACATTTAGATGAGTTAATAACAATGTTGAACTCGTGAATACGTTGTAAAAGCTCTCTAAGTTTGTTGTCGTTGGCTGTCTGTTTGAGTGTATGCATAACGACATCATCTTGATGGCATCCTACACAGTCAGGTTCTTCGATAGCAGTATTTTATTGCAGACTGAAAGCTGGCAGGAGAAACAATCAGCCAAAAAGGGAGAAACTATGATATGTGCAGGTCAAAGGTAGCATTGATATTAGTGAACTTATGGATAATTTTCATGTTACGGGATCTGTAGGTAGACGTTTTTCACGTGCATCTGTGAGAGATGGTGGGAGCCGTGAATTCGAGACAGTATCTCCTCTAGTTCCACAGTGGTGGTGGTACGTTGACAGAGCCTTGTATTTAAAGTGATTCGGTAATCACCAAAAATTCTTGTAGTTTGCCCAACATACTACAAAGGAATAACAATTAGTGTTGCCTATTTGGACAACCAGTTGGACTCGAGAATCTTTTTGACAATCAAATTTTCAAGAAATTTCTTCATCGGTTCGTGAAACTCATAGAATAATACCCAATGTTCCACAAGTACATGATCGTCATCCATATCCAAATTTATCGGAGATATCTTCGTCCTTAGAAGGCATTGGAGTGAAATCAGATAAAGGAGTTTGTTTGTGTGATATATGTGAAACAGAAATCACAAGTTCACTTCCCTCAGAACCAAGTACGGAGAGTTCATTTTCAGTAATGAGGAAGGTACTGGTAAAAGAACTTCCGGTTTGATCAGTTTAAGGAGCATTACATGGGCCCAGAACAGGTCAGAAGTGTTCGGTGATTCCCTGAATGACTGTGGCAATCGATTGTAGTTTAACCTTAGGGATTTTGCGACACACAAAAAAGTGATAGGGATGGAAGATTGTACACTGTCAGTGTCTGCGATAAAATTATGGTGAATTGCTTCGCCAATAAGGAAGGAACGAGTAATTTGTCGATGAGCTGTATCCGTCCCTGAGAAAACAATGTCGAAAACATTTTCAGAAGTAAATTTAAATTGGTAATGATAGATAGTTCACTGTCTGCACATATTCAGAATATGTCCCAGTTTACCACATTAATAACACTTAGCATTCCGAAAGCGACAGGTGAATCGGGAATGGAATTTACTGTATTGCACTTTCGAGATACCAACCGCACGTCGAATGACTTTGTAAGTTGACCGCACCACATGACTGAAGCGGTTTCATCGGGAAAGTTATTCACGTCATTGTACTGTTCATATACATCACGCACATTCTGTAACGTAGGTTTTACCAACTATGAAGCTAGTGACTGCAATAAACCGATGACAAAGTTTTCCATCAATCTGGTCACCAAAATTAAACGGAGTGACTTGTGTCTGTAGGTGAAGTATAATTGACCAGGCCACTTAGGACCTGTGAGACTTCCAGATTGGAGTTCACGCGATCCACCTACCAAATTATTGGAGACATTAAGTTATATGGCTTGGTGTCGCGGCTTGCGGCGTAGTTGCATTCAGGTTCTTTCTTTGTCCTCTTGATTTTCGCTTATTACTTTGATTTTTTGAGATCTTCATCATTTCATGCTTCTGTTCTTTTTACCCCTTACTGGACGATGCTGGATGGTAGCAACTAAAACCAGAGCACAAAAATGCGAGGGTAATGGTTGGATAAACTGAAACTGAATTATAATTGCTTGGATATCCTGTGAAGTACTTCATTATGGCCGATGAACCTTAGCTCGTTCAGTAATTTCAAAATTCACAAGCCGATCATGGTCAAGCGCTAGTTTCTTTGATTTTTTCTTATGTTAGGGCCGCTTGTCCCTTCGGAAATGCGAGTTTTGTTGTCACAGTATAGGATAACCTGCCCACAATAACGGGGAAAACGGCAGTTTTGCGCTTCTCCGAATGGCTATCATACTTGATGCATCACAGTTAGACAAGCTCCAATTAGTCTTTAGTCTTGCACGCGGAAGAAGTGAGACCCAAAAATCGTAGATTACAAGATTGGACTGCGTAACTCATCTGTCACGATGCCAACGTCGAATTATTAGTATAATGATTGGATAGAAATGGCTATCTCGAATGAGAATGAAGTATAAAATTCAGTGCAATTTGATAAATATGAATAACAGTACTGTATCCATGCAATTCAAAGATGAATGTGTGTAGTTGTATAAAAGTATGATAATGAATAAACAATTTATGAACAACGGCCCCGGTTAACCGAAAGGAACCCCTAGGTAATTTTCGCTGGTGCTGACGCAGAATGGTCACGAAAGTGGGTTTATTGATTCGTAGATATTTTTTCTCGTGTTTTTTTAATCTGTTTTTTCCTTCTTCGGATTCATACACTAAGTTCATTCTGGCCTTAGATCGAACGAACACACTTGACGCGCACTGGTCGCCAAAACACGCCCTCCCCCCCCCCCAAAAAAAAATGTATGACCATGAGGCTCCACACCATCTGTTCGGAATATTTCAAAGAAACTCAATACAGTTGTACCTTTACGTCATACAGTCTACCGTTGCATACGATTGGTTATGAAAGTCACACACGCACTTATGTCTGCTTTTCAGTCTGCCAGGCCACACGTCTATCTGTACTTTTGAGTTCACGTGCTGCTCACAAAAGCGAAGGTTGTGTTCCATGCAACCGGAAATTTGGAACCAGGGAAGTCACACCACGAGATTACGTATTTTTGTCTTTCAAGACGGTCAGTAGGCAGATGGGTCGATCGGCTTACAAGTACAGATGATTATCGACGACACCCAGGGAGCGGGTGACCACAAAAAGGTGATGCTGGGGCTCTCAGACATCTATTCATACATATCGAGTTTATTCAGTCATGTTATGCAGCTGTGATCCGTAACCTATCACGCTATCCAGCATCCATCCGAACTATGTATCGTCCATTCAACGAACATGGATTCCAATCAAGGAGCCGCATTCTTCTTCCTCTATCGACCGAATGTCACTGAAAGTGGGAATATCAGAGCTAGCTAGTCGTGATCCAACACATCTTTCCACTGCTGAGAACAACTACCAAAGTGACTTTCCAGGACGAACAAGTGACTGCACATCGTCCCCTTCTCGTACGCGAATTTCATGCGCATCTAGGGTAGTTGAAGACTCTCTTGAAAGGGGAATGGGACCGTATGCCACAAGGTGCTATCAGGCGGTTGATAACAAATATGACTTACCGTGTAAATGCTGTTATATCATCCAAAAGTGGCTCCACCATATATACAAATGGGCGACAATTTAGGAAAGATCACACCATTATATTTGCCACGAAACATTTTGATTTCAATAAGGAATTTCACTACTATACAACATTTTGGTCATTCGAGGGGGTTGTTTTTGGCAAATCGTGTAGAGTTAATACATGCAATAAGATATCGGAGACTACTTTGGTCGTTTTACGTCATATTTACTTGGTATTCTCTAAAGTTCATAACATGCAGTTTATAACAATTGCTTTGCCGTGGTGACCGAAACGTCGATAACCTACCAGCGATTTCGACTACGCTGTGTTATTAAACAATCAAATTTGCTTGGCCGAATTTTAGTTTCGAGCTAATACTTGCCTGACTGGTAAATCCAAGTATGTGCGTACAAACCCCGTATTTTGTTGGTGAACAGTTTCACTGTTTCTCGACTTACTGCCCACCTAGTTTATGCGCCATTTCTGTGACTTACCACTACGAATCCGAGGATCAGGAATGCCGTAAATCCTTGCAATCATGTTGAAATATTTCGCCAATGTGATCCATTTCCGAAGGATTCAAAACTTATCGTGCAAGATGCACATTGTTTAAGTGGCCAGATAGTCAGGAAAATTGCGCATCAATGCACTGGATATATAGATTAGTAGTGGGTGTGCTCGTCTCCCAACTACTTATTCCAATTAGTCAATGCCCCTCAGCTGTTTTTCTGGTTGAAACAAATGAGTGGGTTTCTTCACGCCAGGCATTCGTCAGTTAGTTTGCATTGACATTTCCGAGATTATGTTGTCGTGTACAACAAATGAAAACCTTTCCGGCATATCGGTGGAGAATGTGTATTGCTACTTACAACCATTTCATTTACCATTTTCAACCAATAATGTAAAATATTCCACTTTGTGAGTGAGAAACAACAATGCGCTGGGATTGACAATAGTGATAGATGTATTTCAAGGAACGGTGAATTATGATTTTTGTTGGAATCGATCGACATTTCAAATGTTAGTACTAACCTGTTTCTCAAATATCCGCAATTCTTTTAAAACAGGTATTCATCAACATACTATTAGGAGGTGTTTACCTAGGAAATGCTCTGCCAAACGTACCGTATCTGAAAACAGCCGCCGTCGTTGCAGAAGAATTGTATGAACTTATCGAAAATGTGAGTGTTTTCTCTCTTTTTTCCAGTTGTTCGGATGTTCTCGGTATGTTTTGTGCACTCATCTGAAGTGTGGATTTCGGGTAAAATGTTGAAAAAGTGATACCTTATCAATCCTTATTAATTCTTCTTTCGTTTGTTTGTTTTCTAGCGTTGAGCTTATCCGATCTTCTCATGGGCATTTTTTTTCCCCATTGCACTCACAGTTGGATAGATTTTCAAAGTGACAGGATACTTTAGAAAGAGGTACTTCTTATGCAGTTATTTTTCAGTTGAGCACATAGATCACTAGTAAGTGGAAGACGTTTTCCGCTTACTTAGACAAGTACTGAGTACAAACGTGAGGACGATTTTTTATTCCCCCTATTAAACGGTTGTTTTTTATTTTTCTTCAGTTACACCGTTTTTCGTTAATCTATAAATGTATTACTTTGGGAAGTTTTCTAACGCTACTGAGGAAAGGTTTTTTGGCATTCCCTTTGTACATTCCATCATGGGACTGCATTGTTGACGAGGGGGGTGAACAATAGAGACCCTTTTGCGGACTCGGTCGATTTTGAAACTTAATAAGTTCTCTTTCAAAGAAAGTGGTCTACATCCTAATCCGAAGTGTCTATCTATCTATCTATCTTGTGAGAAGTTTGGGACTGAAACTTTGGTGCGTTTAGATATGTTTCTATATTCCCTTCTTAATTTTCCATTGTAAGATACTGCACAGTCGACCGTTCAACTTCTAAGACGGATAGTAATGAGACTGTGATGTGTTCCTCTATCCTCAAGTAGTTTTTTCGGCTTTTGGAAATGCTTAGGAAGGAAAACTGTTAATAGTGCAAACTCAGTGATTTCATGCATTTTGTGTTTTATATCGTTGTCTTACAGAATGGTCATACGGACGATTCTTCCCCATCCAGCGAAATCTTCACGTCAGCCTGCACAATCCGTTGGTGTGATGTCACGTTTGCCTATCCCAGTAACCCGAATGAGTTTGTGAGTGAACGTCCGCCCATAGCTCATCAATAATAAATGCTCTTTAGACTTCCTTTCTATTTAGCATACAGCAGTTTAAAACAATCAAGGAAGGGGCTGCGACTAACGAAGGATTGCCAGACGGGAAAGTAACCGGCGGTGGAAGGAATCGAACCCGGGCTGTTGTCCGAAGTTCCTGACGATAACTGTTTGACCACCGCCGGTCCAGTTTATTTGTCGTACCAAACACTCAGGGTTAGACACCAAGACCCTGGGGGCATCGTCTAATCAAGAGCCTGCCCCCGCTAAAGAATGACTGATCAAGTTATGTGGAAAGTCAACATTTTAATTGTAATCTTTCTACTTCCTTTGTTTATTGTGCGACATTGTACAATTTTTCCGGAAGGGGGCAGACGCTTCCGAACGGGAAAGTGACAGACGTTGGCATGAATCGTACCCTGAATATCAATATTCAGATTTTGTGATGATGCTCGGTCGACTATCGCCACTCATACCTTCAGAAACTGTCTCCACTGAATAATCATTCAACTCACGCTTTAGTTATGCTCGAGCGTTGTTCATCCAACTCAGAAATAAATGAGATATCCCAACTTGCGTTATCCGTTAAGAACGGGTACGCGATATGGCTGGCTAGTTCTCATACTTTTAACTCCAATACGAAACCCTGATGAAGTTCCTTTTGTCGGGGCAGTATCTGACTGTGTGTGTTTAGCTTAATCCGGATGTTCACTCTCTTAGTCCCAAGAAATTGCACTTTAAAATCATCCTGATCCTAATTGTAACCAAGGAGCAGTTTGTTTTTCTTGATGCTAAGCCAACTCGATTGCCTTTGGGGTAAACCGAAAATTCTAACCGAACAGCGAGGGCGAACAGCTTTATTCCACTTAGGAACCGAAATTATCTGCAGAGGTTCGGTCATATTTTTTAAACCCCGATCATGATTGTCTTCTAAGGTTACTTTTTTAATCCGTATAAGATAGTTTGCCGATCTACGTGTGTAATTAACTGCCGTTTATCACTCTTTCCCTAGGTATTACGTCAGGTGAATTTCTTTTTGCAATCAAACTATAAACTCGCTATTGTGGGACCGAAAGGATCAGGCAAAAGTACCGTTTTTCAACTGCTTTTGCGACACTATGAACCCAACTCTGGTGAAGTGAGTGGGACCACTTCCAATCCATTCATAAGCGATACTTTTGTGCAGCAGGTTTTTTCGAACGAGTAGTGACTCTGTAATCCATCTGTCTATTGTGAGTGAGCCTACGTTTTCTTAAATGATCCCTTAGTGTGATGTAGATGATGCCCATTTCTCCTGACGTGATTGTCATTCATTGTACCTCCACGTTGGTCTAAATGTAACTGCTACTGAAAAGAAAAAAAATATTTTGTGCTTGATCTTTCATACTGGTAGAATTACAGAGCATCTGAAACATTCGATCCACTTGCGAAGAGACTAATAAAAACTGTGGGTTAAAAAATGCCATTTGAGCTGTATCTGTTTGTGACAAATGTTTGAGATTTACCATTTACTTTTCAGACCATACGGCAAGCTGTTCCCTCATTATGACTATATTTGAAGATTTGACTGCACTGAGGTCCTCAAGTAGATTTGGTCATTCCTGATTATGATACTTCTGATTTTTGGATTTGTTTTTTTAGTAATATCCGAGTCACCATGTCTACCTACTTCGATATTTTTTGGAATTTTCACACAGTACTTTATCTCCGGAATGAATGTGCAATGTTGCAAAGTTCGAACATTGCGTGAACACTTGGGTTTTGTGGCTGAAGACCCCGTACTGTTCGATGGAACAATTGTCCACAATATTCGTCTGGGCCGACTAGAAGCGAGCGATGCTGAAATTCGCAACGTTTGTATGCTTACTCAACTTCATGAGTTTATCGAGAGCTTGGAGCAGGTAAGTCCCTCTTAACAATAATCGTCTGCCACTCGGCTCATTACCACAACCGACCTATTTGGGCTTCATGTGGTTCTTCACTCCAAGTCTCAGGGTCTGGTTGCCGGTTATCCCTAAAAGTACAGTGAATTTTTGTGGCTATGCGTGTATGTATTCCTTCCACTGCATTCATGCGAAAGCATATGACAAAAAATCAAAAAAAAACCACTTCACTCCTTGCATGCTTATCCGCTGCAGCGACGTACTATCGCACGGTTCGCTTTGAAAGGGATAAATCATGTTTCTTCACAAACTCATTCTATCAAATGAATATCTGGGTAACCGTCATTTCAAAATTATTCATTTGGTTGACACAATGCGATTTATGAAATGACTCGTTATGCATTATCAAAAATACCACTTCAGTATTTGTCATCGTTGTTCTGTTCTCGTCCACAGGGATACGATACCCCGATTTCTCAGTTGTCTGATCGGAAGTACATCATTCACCGTTGGCTAATTACATTGGCTAGAGCGGTGCTCCGCAATCCAGCTGTGCTGTTGCTCGATTATCCGAATCTTCCACTGAATAGAAACTTTGAGTATTCTGTTCTGCTGGAGGCTGTGCAATGTGTGTCACCCGGTAAAATGGTGGTCAACACCAGCAGATACCCGAGTCTAGTTGTGGACGCCGATCAGATTATGGTTCTGGAAAAAGGTTTTGTACAACAAGTGGGAAATCATGCACATTTAATGGAAGAAGAAAACGGTCTGTACGCCACCATGATGCGCGTCTATGTAAGTGTGCGATTAAAATCCAATATTTTTTTGTGAATAACTCGCCGTGTAGTTGTCAGTGAGACAGGATCGTTTATATCAGTGTATATATTTTCGTTTATATGTAATTTGGGGCGAACTGTGAATATTTGTCGTTTGTTTACGACTAGACTCAGGTATCAAAACAGACACAAATGTGGTCACTTGTGATTTCAACCTATTTGCTCATCTGCGAGCAAAAGACATTTTTTAAGAATTCGTTAAAAAATCAATATCATGGACTCGCAGTTTCTTGTCAGGTGCCTTTCGGCTTGATAAGTAAATTAATTACACGGGCTGTGGGCATTTAACCGGAAGATGTTCGAGAGTAGCATCAAAACGTGGTAGCAAACGGGCGCAAAACGTCTTGCGAACTGACATCTTGTGTTTGATTGGTTCAGTATGAATTACTGTGGCGCATGCTTCCACACTTTTGTATCTAGGTGGTATTGTTTCTTAAGTATTCAAGTTTTTCAATTTAGAAAAACGAATTTGAGATCAGAACATGCAAAAGCGTTCGAACATTACCAAACGTAATGATATGAAAAAAAAGAGGTTTTGTATTCATTTAACCAACTCCTATCAATCGAAGAACTTTGCCACCGACGAAACACGTAATATGCAAAATTTGATTCAGAATATTTCCGAATTTGTTTCGTAAGAGTCTTCTCGTAACACAACAAGGTCATACCACTGTGTCACTGTTTGAAGACGGTATGTCCTGTCATGGTGCGCAGTATTCACAAAAGGATTGATTTTCAAAAAGAAAAAAAAAACCCAGTCGGCAGAACATTTATTTTATCGGCAGTGAATGGTCGGTGCAGTTGGTTCCCTGGAAACGAAATTTTAACGCGAAAATGCGTGTGCGTTTCCAGCTTCGTTTGTATTAGTTTAAAGCTTCGCTTAAATAAAGTGACAAGGTTTATTTAGTCGAAATAGTTGATTTTTGCAACTAAAATATTTTATTTGTCATTGAACTGCGGTATATTATTCCAGACGAAAGGCACACGAACTATATTAGTTAAGCATAGATAATTAATGTATTTTAGTTCAAGTTCATCCGTGCCCAGCATTCTTCAGCGTAATCCAATGAATCTGAATTTGTGTCGGACTTCTTATGCAGCCGTCATCAAAATGCGTCCGAGTTACCCATACTAAACATGTGCAAGACATTTTCCGTGAGAAGCTGTTAAATTTGTGTTATTCTTTCTGAAATTGCGGATTTATGTTCTCTCTTCCTAAACATTACCCATTGACTTCAAATAGTATGGGTCTGGGGATGTGGGCCGGCATATTGTCAATAGATGACCCGGTTCGTTTAACAGACAGAGCAGGATGGTCTGACGAGCAGCCAGCACGTCTTCGCCTATCCTGGGTCGAGGACAAGACTGGAGCCAACGAAGCGGACCAAGGGACCAATCAAGTGCCAACTGTTGTCTGGGCCAAATCAACAAATTAGATTTGTAACTAGACCAATCCCTTAGAGGAGCTGGTTGTGAATAACAGATGGCCCAGTACGTTTGCGAGTCAGGATTTGGCACTGACCACCATGCATCCTACATAAACTGTCCGTTTTAGGTACTAATAAATCGAGAGGGTTTTCACCCGAACTAATGGACCGGATAGGATAACTACGCCTTTTCCCACCATGCTTTAGCTAAAACCCGCAATTCTTTAGCCGCGACCTACGATTCTTTAGCCACGACCCACCACTCTTTAACCAAAACCCAAAGTTATTTAGTCGTGGCTAGAGAGTGGTGGGTCGTGGTTAAAGTATTGCGTATTTCGGCTAAAGCTTGATGGAAAAAGCTGAAGGCTTAACACCGCCTAGATAATTCGATTGACTCATGGACAGACTATTCTATTGTTGGTCAGTTAGTTCACGAAACGTAGCGAAAGGTAACCAGTAATTATCTCAGTCTATGAAAGTTTTCTTGTGTTGTGCATCTAATTCGAATAAATATCAACCTACGCTACTTAAGAGGAGCTTTCAAAATCTAAAACTTCCGCTAGTTCGGACCTATTTTGTCAGCTTAAATTCACGTTTTTAATAGCAGATTTAATCACGAACTATGACATTTTTTGTTAGCTTGTCGAATAAGTTAATGATAGTCACTGTGACAATCCGTGAGATTGTCCATGTCACATCGAACAATAAAGCTGCCGGTGACCGGGTTTGACATGCCAGTCGTGGAGTTGAGCGTTCTGCACACAGTCCATTTTTTATAAACTCATGAGCCTGATTGGTTTTACGAAAGACTTGAACAACTGAGTTTATCTACGTTTATATTGATGTTATTATCGCATACGTTTAGCTGGTGTACATTCAGTTCAGCCGGGGTATCGTTAGGTTAATACTTCTGATCAATCTGAATTCTATTTGAACGTTTTAGGTAATTAATTCGTGATAAACTATCGAGTTGTGTAACTTTTTTTTCATTTTTACCAACTTTGTTTCTTTTTTTAATTGTCAACGTCAACTTTTATCGCGTAGCTTGCTTTCAGTAGTGAGCAGCAGACGGAGAAATTTACAGATTGGGGAACGTCGCATGGGGGAATAGATGATACAGGTGCATCGTTTACTCCAGGTTTGGACGTTACTGATGCATTCAATTTCAAGGCCTGTAAAACTTCCTTATGGTAACTAATTCTTTGGACATCACCGATCAATTAGTAAAATACGCGCAAAACCAAAAGCAGTGTTTATTTCTCAGGTATGATGTGCGTGCTGTTTATGCCCCTTGCGAAAAAATAAATTACGCATAGCTTCAAAATCAATGAATTTCAAGTCGATGAAATACATTCAGGTGCCTGTCATATGATCTGACCTATATAAATCACTTCTGATGCAAATATTTGGTTTCAGTGAGTGTGTTGAAAGTGTAACCTGGAATTCGGAATTACCGTTTAATCTTCCTTCGTATATTTATCAGACTCTGTTTTTAGCATCTAGTTTTACGCGCTGATTCCATTTGTGTAATCCTCAGGCTGTCAACGGATATGGTGACTTTTACGCTTGCAACATTATTAGAACTTCGGAAACATAACTCTCCCGGCACAAATTTGAACAGAAACCAACAAGATGAGGTTGTACGATATCTTCCGTAGCATTTCACTGCAGCTTCACTAATGCATACTGCAGTCAAGGTGATCATTTATAGATGATAAATTGAACGTTCACATAAAACCAAAGGCAAACTCACACTATGAGTCATACAATAAGTGTTAGCGATTAAAAACACGTCACCAAAGTAAGGCTAACGTAGTTAGACATTCTCACTGTTTGCACGATTGTGAGCGGTGATGGCTAGTTGTTAGAGCCTCCGCGTATCTTAATAGTCTTCGGTTGTTCGTGACGTAAATGACGGTGAATGCCGCGCTCAAATTAACACAGCGCGTCGTCTCCCACGGGTGTCGCGTTCGCTGGATGACTCGAGTGTTGTGCGTTCGCTGGATGACGTCACCGACTTTGTTCCTCCCCTCATCGCTGTTTGTACCCGAACCGGAATATGTTCAACTGTTCGGTTACGCAGTTATCTCACTGTTCTGCCCGCGTAAGTCGCTGCGCACTCACACTTGAGTTGGTAAATATAGTTGAACTTGGTGCAGAGAGGCAATGGTTCTTTCGCTGATGGTATTTTTATCCAGCATGTCGTAGAGAGAATGACGACCATGGCGGCGTAATAACACATTTGAGTCGTCCGCTTAGTAGGCTGTTGGTATCATCACTTTGGTAAGGTTATTGTAATATGACCGTCAGCTTTGGAACTGTGATGACTTTGGTTTCGTTTGGAGGAGGCTGCGATTGTTTGGATAAAAATGATTTTGGATATCCGTTGACATCAAAGTTTTGAGCGGTAAGCGACACCCTTCTGCCAGGATGCGGTACTTCTGTCTCAATTGTTCATATTCAACACATTTAATCGGAATGCTTCCGTCGGTGAAGTGAATGTACAGTGCTCGTAATTGCTTTAAATGCCCCGGTGTAAAATACAGTGGATGGTGCGCGAGGATGCATTCGGATAAGTACCTGATCTTCCGGCCAATGTGCCGGACCAGCGCCGCCTCAGCAGGCTGTTGTTGATTTGGCATAATTAATGGGGGTTCATTTCTTGCATTTACAACTTTTGGTGATACTCTTGTAAACCTCAGCTTTCGTAAGATTCGACTCCGAGATCCGGAACAATCTGAATTTATCTATTGTGAAAGTAACATGCGGTTTGATGGACAACGATTCCCAATATTTTACGTTTTCCAGTACATAGGCTATTTTGACAAAGTTGAGGTCACATTGTGAGTGTTTGCACTGCTGACTTAAATTCGACTTTACGCTGTTCAAACTCGTATAAGCTCATTTTCAATCATACAAAACAGTAATTTACTTGTTGTACCACCAGTCGAATTTCTTCTCCATTCGGGAAATTTATTTTGTTGTAGGAAGTCGTGAATCATACACCCACGACACTGATGCACCGAACCGTTGTGGACAAACTCAACATCACAATGAACGGGTCAGAAAAAGTAAAGCCTTTTTTCGAACAGAAATCGGTTTTCTTCATTTTGTCTTTTATTGAAATAACACACCGCAACTTGTTCCGCACTAGTTATTTCTGAAGGATAAGTAAAGTTCGTCTGATCTGAGGAAGATAATAAATTTTAATGAATTGGAAATAATTTATTTTTCATTTGTACCCATTGCAAAACTTGTTTTACTGCCACGTAACAGAGTTGAGCATGGCAGAAAATGCTTTTTTAAAGTCAAACCCGATCCACCCGATCCAAGAACTCACAAGAGTGTATGAAGACATCTTACTTTAGAACAAACTGAACTGGTTCAAACAGGCTGGCGAGAGTAGAGTTACAGTGCAGTAATTCAGGTGTGTATCGGTTGCACCTGATTCAATAACAATTGTCGGTTGCGCAATGAGTTCTTCCAATTTTATGGAACCTTATCAACTGCTCAGATCAATCAACATTTAAAGGAGAATAACGATAATAAATACCAAGTACTTAAATTTGAGAAATTCACATTCGGCACGGGATTCACAAGGTATAATTTAGGGCCAAATAAAAGGTTTCTTTAAAAACAAGACAAATTATCGACTTTTAAGTCACGGGGCAATAATTAACAGGATCACCTTTTCGATCAACCTGAAATAAAACGAACTCAACGCTCCATTTAATCGCGTACTGTGTGTGTTATTTGCTTCAAACAGAGTTATTTTTGCCTTTGGGAAGGTTATACCGTGACATATATCAGAGTATACCCTACTTTGGCCTGACAACAGGTAATCACAGGGTTCCAGAGACGGTTGCATTTTTTCTTTCCACCGTTTGTTTCGATAATATTGGCGGTAGAATACTGGAGCATCAATTCAGAGTTTTGTCAACAAATAGTTTATCGTTAAACCCTCGTCCCTATTTGAACGATTACACGTACATTTATTGGAAAACTGCGTGAGTTTATTGGGGGGATGCTGATTGTGTGAGTTCATATAATAAGGAAGTATTTGCAAATCGACTGCCCAGGCGGATGAAGAAACCCACATCATTCACCGTACAGTCAGCTATCTTTGGGTGTAAATTTTCTCCTACGACAAAAATGTGCTCATTTATTGCCCTGTTTTCCACAGAATAAAACTGTTTCTTATTAAAAAAGGGAATGGTATCGCGTATTCATTTTTAACTGTACTTTTTAAATGAACTACCAGAACATTCCAATTTGCTTTTTCAAATTTCGGCGGAAATTAACTTTTTCTGTTTCACTGATTTATTTTACTCGTGTCCGTTGGTGTTGTGCGCAATTGATTTTTGTTGTTTAGAAATTCATTTACTCATCCTGATTTTGTCCTTGCTGTGGCAGAAACCGCAAGAATATTCGTATTTTGCCCGTACTCTGCGTGCAAACAGACCGGAACTTTCTTACATCGTTTTCGGCTGTATCAGCAGTTTGATTGCCGGTGCTGCTCAGCCATCATTCGCCGTGCTCTATTCGGAAGTTTTTGATGTGAGTCTTTTATTGTTTCGAAACAGATTACGATTAATATGATAACTACAAGGTGATAATCTAATGACACGCAGAAACCGATGTTGGTATCAATGCATAAGTACCGTCAGCACTTTCGAGAAATCGTGTATACAAACTGATTACCTTGCAGAGAAAATGTTCTCAACAAACAGAAAGGGCATTTCCACCCAATCAACTTTTGTTCTATTTCTACTTCTAGGGCCTGTTCGGACGCCACTGCCAATCGTGGTGGCAGTCGAAGACCGTCTTTACGGTTTGTCGTCATTAGGTTCCAGTTCGTCAAACCACAAACTACTGAGAAATGTTTGTGCCCAGTCATCCTGTTGCACTATGAAACTTAGTTGTCCTAACAGACTGCCAATTTCTTACGAATCAGAGACAAATCAAACGACCTTTCATTGTCACTTATTTCGTCCAATTGAATTTGTGTGTTTGCGTGCACCTTAGAAAGGGTATGTCAACAGTTGTATTCCTCGGTACATTATTCGCTGGCGGTGAGCAAGAAGCGGTTCTTCTAGACTTTGAAGAGCTGGCAGGAATTGACAATCCCACTGATATTCTGTTCTTATGGCCTTTCATGTTCTCTTCGGGCGTGTTGTAATCTTTTGTATTTGTTTTCCTGTGACAGACTTTTGCAAGCGGCATGTTTGCATTTCAGTCAAAAATGCTCTGACAAAACTGGGGTAGAAATAAACAAAATTAACAACAATGTATACAAAAGGGGAAAAGAAAGAGAAAGCATTAACCAAATTTGGAAAGTAATTCCGTTCTACTCTTGTCTTTGTCGGTCAATACCAGCGCCAGATAGGGCACAAATGTTTTGTATACGTTAACTCTAAAAGGAAGGTATTGGAATTCTGATCTGGTGAATGAGAGAGAACGACAAAGAGATAATTCAGAGTGTGATGGATATGTTGGGTCTTGTAATAACTTGTGACCTAGGGCTACGCATGATTCAGTATGTTTGACTAGTTCACTCGAAAGAAAGTCAAAGGAGAGAGGTGAAACGCGGCCAATAATTACTTATCCGCGGCAAACGGCTTTGAAGTCTTGGTTCAAATGGCCATGCAAAATTACGAGAGAACAATATGATAAGGCCAGAAGAACAGATTCCGAGACAATTTTTGATGGTTCACGAAGTCGCTTGAGTCTTCTTATTTGAAGAGATAGGCGTTGCAGTTTACCGTCACTGTGCTGAATGTGAGATATCGATCGTAAATTGGTGTCTAGGCTAACACCCAGATACATGATGGAACTAACTCTGGGTCGAGATTTGGAATTCAAAGTAACAGGATCAGTGTTAGAAAGTGAACAAGGGTGACCGAAAACCCATTCAAAGCATTCAGATGGATTCGGTTTTAGACCCCAGTGGGAAGAGAAACATTCTATTCGAGATAGGTTTTCGTCGAATTTCCCGAAATCCGGGTGACTAGAAATAGCTTGACAAAGAACAGCGTCATCAGCACATTTGAATATGTTGGACGGAGAAGAAACCGAAAGATCGCTAATATAGGTCAAAAATGGAAAAGGGGATAGCACTGTTCTCTGGAGTACACCGGAAATGTTAACACGGGGTTTTGAGACGTTTTTCCCGACCTTAGTTTGCCGAACTCAGTTATGAAAACAGTTCGATAGCCAAGAAAGAAGTTGTACCGGAGAGTCGAAAGCTTCAAGCTCCTGGAGGAGACGAGATCGGGGTATAGAATCAAAAGCTGAAGAATACCCGAGGTTGGCGAACAATCTCGTTTTCAGTGATTCTCAATCAGGCCAATACAACACAATATATATGACTAGATGCATAAGGGATACAGTCAACAAAAATCGTGTCAGGGATCATTGTTCGCATCCATTGTGGTACAGGGTTATCCGGAGACCAGGTGTGAATGGACTAACACGTTCTCAACATGTAAGCTTTCGGACGTTCTTGGACCTGACGTTGGGTGGTGAGTGGGCCAGGGTAGACTAAGTGCATGCACAAATTTCTTCTGAGCACATAAAGCGGGGTTGTGTAGGCG
This sequence comes from Fasciola hepatica, assembly GCA_948099385.1. Lineage (NCBI taxonomy): Eukaryota > Metazoa > Platyhelminthes > Trematoda > Plagiorchiida > Fasciolidae > Fasciola > Fasciola hepatica. The sequence goes on from CANUEZ040000025.1 coordinate 6,161,520, forward strand.
AATCCTGACCGCTTCCGCTGTGGCCAAGATGCGACTTCTCATAGTCATATATATTGTGCTGTATTGGCATGATTAAGAATCACTGAAAACGAGCTTGTTCGCCAACCTGTGTTTTCCAAATACCCGAGGTATACGTAGCAGACGGATCGCTCCGAGTTGTTTAATGATTTAGTGATGAAATGGACGGAGCAGGCTGCAGCATCAAGAGTGGACCTTTTGGGTTTATTAGCAGACTGAAAAGGGTCTGGTGGTACATTGAGACGCTTTTGAAAACGGGCGAAAACAGCCTTTTCAGTAACTTTAAAGGAAGTAGGTGTGAGGGCATTGGGGCAAAAGCGTTTATCTCCGCCAGGGGTGTTGCAGCTTTTAGGAATTGGAATGGTGGTAACTACATGACACAGATCAGGAATCGAACATCTAGATAGAGACTCCTTCACCAAAGTAGTGATCGGTGTGGCAAGTTGAGCAGCAACATACTTGAGAACCACTGGAGGAAGGCCATCAGGACCAACAGCTGACGACGTCTTGGATTTGCAAAGAATTTCAAAAATCTCTACCTAGAGGGAGTTTCCAGATCTACGGAAACACAAGGAGAACATGAAGGAGAGATGTATGAATGTAGCATTAAAGTGGTTCTTATCTACTTTATCGTTCGTGTGTTTGATTTTCTAACCACATAAAAGTCTTATACCATGCCAAAGAAGCTCAGAATTCTTGGTCTACGGAAACTGTGAAAAAGGACTCACCCGAATGCTTTATTTCTGTCTTGATTAGCAGCGATAGTCTCTTGGCTTCTGAATTTCAACGAGACTTGTATGCGATTTCCTTTTGTCTTCTGAGTGCTTTCAGTGATGGCGAGCTAACCCTGCCACCAGAAGTGAACAGTGTTTCAATGGGGCAACACAAGTTGAAGCTCGCACATAGGGTTTCCGTAAACAGTTCTGCAACCTGAAAGATTGAAGGCATAGAGGGAAACCACGAAAAGGCAACACCATCGGCTGCATTAAGAAGGACAGGTTGTAGGGAGAAAGATTAGGAAGGTGAAATCTTGCTTGATTTGATGACGTGAATAATCCATGGGCAGTGTGTAAATAGATTTTTAGTTTCACAAAAAGCAAACTATGGTCACTTGAGGAGAGACGGGCTTACCGTTTAAGGGAACAAAGCGAAGGTGATTGATAATGACTTTGTCTAACAGAGTTCCCTCTTGTGGGAGAGGTGCTGAAGTCAGTTAATCCGAACGATAAAAGCGAATGAGAATTAGCATGGTTAAAATCACTAACAATCATACGCAAATGTTTGTTTAGGAGGGAAGCTAGAAATGGTATAAAGGAGGATACATTGGATTGTACAAAAAAGGGGCTATGAACACAGTGATAATAGTGCCTCTGAAACGAGCAGATCTAGGGAAACTGTGTAGAAAGACATTCAATACTGTTCGCAGAGTGTTTAAAAACAGCGGTAGTCTTGCCACTTCATGTTGAGTTAACGTAGATCACCACTCTATCTCCGTATCTTTTGTTCTTCGGCACCCGATCTTGACGACAACACAGGAATTCGTCTATGCGAATCAGAGGGTCGTTACACATTCTCGTATAGCCAGGATTCGTGAACACAGTGCACATATGTGAACAAGAATCTGTTCCTAAAATACTTGTTAAACCCAGCAATTTCGAGAAGAGAGAACGGACGTTAGCACTGATCGCAGACGGTACCGTCATTCTGGATGGGGTAGCAGAGCTAATTGCGGCTTGCCAACCAGCGTGTTTCTGTTTTTTACTCCAGTTTTCCCTTATAGTAGCCATAGACAAAAGACACACATCGATTGAACACAACATTGTTTTTAATATCCGAAAACTCCAGTCCAGAACACAAGCGGTGTGTAGCCACGATAACTGCGTAGAGTAATAATAAATCCACTATCAGAAGCGGGGCAATGAATTCAAGTAGCTCTAAGTTCCCCGACTTTTCGCCAATAAACCGTTTAGTCGCCTTATTCACCCACCAGTAGATTAATTTACCCGAGTGAAAAATAGCGTTGTGTCTAGGCGATTGACGTTCATTTCTGCTTCGATCTGTCATTGGGGAATTCAGATGCTGAACCACGTTATCAATGTCTGGTAGCAAGAATTGTGTTACAATCATTGTTTATTTGAAGTTTTGCTTGAAAATATGGCTTCATTCGACGGAGTTGTTGTAGTCAATCGAGAGTGACATAACCTTCGTCCTATTTGAGCAGGTCAACAAATTTGTTTTAACTTGAGTAAGTATTGAATTAAATAAGTAACTTTTAATCGAGATATGAGCTTGAAATTATAAACCCATGATACAAGCAACTATATTGTTTACTACTTAAGATTAAAAGTTTTCGAGGGAAGTGTTCACTACTTGCTTTCTCCTGAAAATAAGTCGTTTCAGTAACTTGCTTCAGAGTACCGTTTTTAAGTAAGGCGATCTATTTCATTTGGTAGAGTCTACCAGTGCCCTCTCACAGTATCTGTTCACTGAAACTTCGAAGAATTTAATAGCAGATTTCAGTGTTTGGGTTCTTATTGGCACAAAGAAATGTACTGATGACTCTGCTGAGACCTAGATTTGAAATAGTTCCCATGTCCCTTGATTCGCTACCCATTAATTTGAGCTCATCTACTTGTTTCCACAGTCTTAACTAATACAAGATTGTTGAAATTCTTCGTAAGACTTTTAGCATGAGTCCTTTTAAAAGGTACACAAAGCTTAATCACCAAAATTATTCAGAATCCAGGTATTTATCTTTCACAAATAGAATATGGCCGGGAGATTTATTGCAAAAAACCTCAGAGTCACACTTTGTGAATTGGAAAGAATGACTAATAGATTCATTCGGCTAACGTATGTTTTCCCACTACAGATTTTTTCTAGTACCGAGGACTCGCGCAGAATACTTCATCGAATCGCTGTGATTGGCGGAATGATGACATTGGTCGGAGTCGCCCGGTTGCTAGCTTGTATCGGTCAGGTATGCTATATCTTTTATACACCCGTTCCCTTGGGTTTAGTTGTTGCGCTGTGCAGATGGAACTTGTCGGAATTCGCAAATACAATGTGCGGCTGGGAATGAATAACGGCAGGACACTAACTGGTGCTTAAAATTGTTGTTTTCAAAGTAATAAATGTATTTTCTGGTTAAAAAATACGATGTTAAAATTATTTTCCAGAGACTGTTAGTTTTTAAAAAATACATGGTACAGCGGGAAAACAAGAACATTTAAAGAAATTTCAGTTTCGTCAAAATGTAATGTCTAATCGATTGCGCAGATACGGCGCAACTACTGAATCTTGGTGTTGACGATTTCAGTAGAATCAACACCATTGCTGAGTAAACTTAAAAACTTAGATTAGTATCAAACAGTTTTATGCGAAAAATTATTTTCATACTTTTTGTCATTATCTTTGTCTGAGTGACATTTTTGTGTTTACGGGACACGGAAGTTCAGCGGACAGTGTGCATCATTTGCACTACTGATCTCTATTCTGAACCATGTCCTTCGGCGACTCCAATCAACGACAATCATCATCCCGTGGGCACTAATCGAAAAGACGCGAAGCACCAACTGGAGCCAGTGCTGACACCAGCTTCTTCACTCTTCTACACCAACCATGTTTTGACGCGTCACTTCCCCCAGCCTTGACCAGAACATGCGAATAGAGCAAGGAAATGTACATGATGGGCAGGCATATGCAAAACATGTCCGAACCACTGGAGATGGCTTAGAATGATCACTTCGCTAAGAGGGTGGTTATCCGTGCCCAGCACACGACGAGGCACCTCGTCATTACTCTCTCGATGTTCCCGCCAGATGCAAGCAATTCTCCGGAGGAATCGGTTGTCGAACATAGAAAGCCGTTGATCATCCCTAACGCGGAGTAGCCAGGTCTCGCAACCATAGGGTAAAACACTACGAACCGCGGTGGTGTACACTCGTCTCCTAAGAGAGAGCTTGATGGCAATGTGATGCCACATGCTACTCAGATTCACAAAAGTTGCTTTAGCTCTCGACGTTCGTAAACTGACCTCCCTAACACCACCTTCAGCTGTAATTAAGTGTCTTAGAGATGCTTAACTGGCTTAGGTTGATACCGAATTTCCTGGGATTTGAAAAATGTGACAAGGTATAAACAGGTAAATTACCATGAATTATTGTAGAACGTGTCGTAACATGTTCTTCGTGTCTAACCTCCTCGCACACTTTATGGTGGTGAAATAAATTTTTGCTCTTGATATGATCCATACTTGTGCATCTTTGGCTGTCCAACTAAGCTTCTCCATCCAAGTGGCTTCTATTGCTAGGCAGATAATGGCGCATCAGTGCAGAACTTCTATTACAAACCCACTTTGCTTTTGATTGCTTGTCAGTTAAAACAAGCTCCATAAATTTAGGCTTGTGGAAACAAGCTTCTTTATTCCGGTCGACCTGTAAGCGGTAGTTAGTGAGATCAGTTTCATTGGATTTCAGTTATTTATGTCTGAAATGAATCTGCATCTCACAGAAAAACTTCCCTTATAGTTGGATTAGAACTCGTAACCAAAGTGTTCGCTAGAAACTTCTTTGCAAAATTGCTTTGTTTTGATGAATGTGATTTCGGTCTCCTTGGTCACTTTTGTCCGTTAAGTTCAGTGGATGTAGACACAGTAATTCAATGATGTAACACTTTATAACTGTCAATCAGGGTTATTTCTTCGGAGTGTCCAATGAACGATTGGTGATGCGTCTACGGATGAAGTACTTCGAGGCAATTCTGCGCCAAGTAAGACACTGTTGACTTTGCTACGTGGCACGGTAACTCTACTTTACAACTATTCTCGTGATTTTCTAGAATTGTTCTAAAGATCCAACTTCTTTTAGTTTGTCCCAATGTCTTTCGAGCTTTGATATTGCGGTCGCATTTTTACAATGTATCTTTATCTGGTGCTCATTTTTTGGTTTATTGTTTGCTCAACATTAGATTTTAGTGTCGCATAAATTTCCCCAACCGGTTTACAAAAAAATAACCGTCTCAATGAAGTTGAGAATAAACTCGTTCCTAGTGGTTTTTCCCCGTGGAGATTCTCCGACGTCATCACCACTCAGTTTAGATGTCCGCGTTTATCATTAAAATTTGAGGCAATCATGTTTTACTTGTATCCTGGTTCGGTTGGTGACCGAAAAAGATCAGAAAACACAGAGAGGAAACAAAAGTATCGAAAGCCTTCTTTTGTTAATATAATCTTTATGGCTAATACAGCTACATTTACAGTGCAGAAAAGCCTAATTTACGAACTATGTTCGTGTCAATATGTGATTGGATAGTTGTGAATACTGGTGTTGCGTGGTTAGAAAAAAATATGGGAGGGCAATCGTTATTTATCTGTGGTTGGGAGGGAGCCAGCGAAGCAATGAACATGGGTCTCGTGAGATTGTCCACTTTCGATTTCGACCAATTGATTAGCGTCTGTATCCCACTGTGTTTGAAGGCTGGTTTCGGATCGTGGCCAGGGCAGTCTGAGTGTCTGCAAAGTGCTCCACCATTGCGCACATGATTGTTTTCGTCTTCCATCATTCGTCAAACCAGTTTATCTTCTTTGACCCTTTGTGTTAGCTGCCGTGTCGTTCTTCCTGAATAACTTGCCAAACATGAGCAAACAAACGAGTAGGTTAGCATGAAGGGGGCAAAGACAAGTAGTTTCTCTTTAAGGTTCACTGAGATCACTGATCGGCTGGTCAAGTGAACATGTAATGTGACAGTGAGAAAAGTGCGAGCGATTTGCCTTTCCAAGTGTCTTGCTAGTAACTCGATTTTGTCGTCTCGCTTCAAAGAGGGTGGAATGTGTGGTTCTTAATGGTTACTTGTGCCTACCTCATTGGCCTCTCCGATATGTTCTCGTCAAGGAAACGTCCAGGGTATCTATTATTCCTAAGCGTTTGTTTCAACTTGCAGGGTGGTTCACCGCCAATTATAACAATCGTGTATTCTAGTATTTAACTACCCGAGCCCAAATAAATCCTGCACGAGGAAGTATGAAACATTTTAATACATTTGGAAATTGGTGCTGATTGTACTGCAGGTTGGTGTTCATCTGTGGCTTCTGATCTTTAAGCCTGGCGTTGAGTTCGCAAACGATTCATCACCAGTTGAGGTGACATAATCAGTGCGCCGGTGGCGATCCCCGTGCTCATCTGTGTATATAGGGGGGTCGCTCCTTGGTTCAACCTTGACGTTAGCAAGTTACTGACTATAGAAAGTTGACCTTTGGCCTTTTAGGGAAAACTTCTGAATATAGTAACTTCACCTTTAGCAGCGCCTCCTGATTCGGGAAACTTGACCTCTTGGAATCTATCCTGATATATCCGTATATTTATATAAATATATATTCATATATATTTTTAGTTTCGTACGTTTTTGTTATTTTTTGTCTTTATTTTTACTTTCATTTCTTGCTTAGACTCTTGGGTCATTGTACCTTCTTGGACTCAGTTGGGTTGACGTGTTCCCATAAACAATTGGGTTCCATGGCTATGGGTCGGTAGGATTAGGATTTCATTTATTCGATTTTCATTTACTGAGTTAGTCGAACCTCTTGCGTATCAAGAGATTGTAAATGCGATCCAATTCGTTGTGTTTACTGACTGAATTTGTTGAAGAATGCCAAGCTTCCAAAAACTCCTTTGCACATATCGCGTTGCTTGACCCAGAATATGAACTTCCTCCAGGTTGAGCATGTATGCTTCTTGCTCTTCGTGAATGGATATTATTGAGAATGGATCATGTCTTTTTGCAGCCAATTTGTGCTCGTGCATTCTCGTGGCAACCTTCCTCCCAGTTTGACCAACGTAGCATTTGTTGCAGTCCTTGTATTTGACCTTGTATACCACATTCCTTCAGTCTTGATATGATTCTTCTCAGGGTGTTGATTGGTTTATGAGCAACCGTGGTGCCTTGTGGTTGGATGAGTCTTGTGGTCATTTCAAATACGTTTTTGATATATGGTAGTGCTATCCTTCGGTTAGATTGCGTTCCTTGGATTGGTTGATTTTTGATTCCGTGTATGGTTCTTCGAACAGTTTCGTTGAAACATATTAAAAAGATATTTCCCTTCCTGTGTTCTAAGTTCCATTGTGCTGCAGTGAGTTTTGGCTCTTTTGGACAGAGTTCGGATGCACGAATTCTTGTGGCTGTTTGGATGATTACCGTTGAAGCTTAGTATTTGGTCCGTGTATGTTGGCTTCCGATATACAGTAGTCTGCAGTGTGCCATTACCGTTTCTTCTGACCAGTACGTCCAGAAAGGGTAGTTGTTCGTTTTCCTCCATCTCCATTGTGAATCTGATATCATTGAAGATGGTGTTGATTGCTGAGTGTGCTTTTTCAGTATCTGAGTGTTTGATAATTACGAAATTATCGTCCACATGTCTAATCCAATGTTTTGGCTGAATCCTCGGCAATGCAGGTATCTCAAGTGCTTACATTACAGCTTCTGCAATGAATCCAGATATCAGTGATCCCATCGGAGTGCCTTTTATTTGTTCGTAGACAGTGCCATTAAATTTAAAGCGCGTGTATGGCCATAGGTCCATCAGTTCACAAACTTTTTGTTTCCAACGGTTGGTCTGAATGGTGTTCCTGGAGAAGTTGCTTTATTGTTTTTTAGCTAGGTTCGAATCAATTGAATTGAAAAGCGCCGTGACTTCAAACGAGATCATGACTTCATCGTTCTCCGCTTTGATGTTTTTCAGTTTGTCCAGGAACTGTTCGCGTTGGTTATAGAGTAGTTTGATCCACGTATTAACGGTTTGAGACGTCTCCATAATTCCTTGGCCAAATTATACGTTGGGGTTCCAGGTACTAAGACAATCGGTCTAAGTGGAATGCCCGCCTTATGAACCTTTGTCGATCCGTAGAATTGTGCAGCAACTGAGGCCTGCACTTTCATCCTCCATCTTTCTTCTCTGGCAATCCGTTACAAGTCCCGTATTTTCTTCAGGATTGCATTGACTTTATTTTCCATTTTGGCTTTTCGGTCCGTATCGAGTAGGTGAAAAGTCAGGTTACTATATTCAGAAGTGTTCCCTAAAAGGCCAAAGGTCAACTTTCTATAGTCAGTAACTTGCTAAGGTCAAGGTCAAACCAAGGGGCAACCCCCATATATATACAAATGAGCACGGGGATCGCCACCTGCGCACTGATTATGTCACCTCAACTGGTGATGAATCGTTTGCGAACTCAACGCCAGGCTCAGCGATCAGAAGCCACTTATTAAAACATTTCAATCAGAAGATAAAATGGGACTGCATTATTTAGGTGCATATTCAGTGTATTCCATTTTGAAATGACTTTCTCCGGTCTGACCTCGGAGTTGAGCTTTTGAAACGGCTGAGTTACGTGAGCGGTGCGTGTGTTGCGTCCAATCGCGGGTTTGAATCCACCCTTAGCAGTGAACTTCTTAATTAACTAAACAGAAGTACACCGGGCTATTTGCTTCAGGAGATAAATGTGTGAAAAGAATGTTTTACACTAAAGTAAATGATTGATAATATTAATGCAGTGCATACAAATTGTAGTAGAGACTGTGTTGATATTAGCTGTGCAGTCGATCACGTCAGCCAGCTGAGCCACAGACAGAGCGAAAATAAGATGTGACTAATGACAGACAAGAAAGACTATACCGATTTGCAAGTAGATCACATCAGACTGAAACATTACCCGCAGTAAGAACTTTGAACCAGTGTATCTCAGTCGGGGCCGTCGGGTCAGCAACGCAGGAGTGGCGCTCACAAGAGTTAACTGGACGAACTTGCTGAAACGAAGACTTGCAAACGAACTACTTATACGACCTCCTGTGTTGTTCTGTTCGTAATTAGCAGTACTAGTGGTAGTATTAATAGTAATAATAGCTATAGTAGTGGTATTATTATTAGTAGTAGTAGTAGAACACAGTTTTGTACTTCGTTTGTTTTCAGTAACTTAAACACAACCCGGCTGTAGACAGTGAGCGAGCGGGGATGTAAGTAATTCAGTGGAATCATATTTGCTTTCAAGAGCAAGCAGGTAAGATCAGTCGATACGTGGCAAGATCGGTCATTCAACGTAACCTGGGCTGAAGCATGACTAGCTATCAACACCAAGCAGGCGTTTGTCCAAGCATGAGAGAGATATTTATTGATTGTTCGAATGGTATTTGGGATTTTTTAAGTCGGGCGCTATACATGTCAGTGCCATATTAGATTGTCTAGTTCGGTTAATACAACCGTCTCCCATACCATGTTTCCCCTTTACAAAAGTGAGTCGCGGAGATCCTGAATGAGAGATATGAAATCCGATCGGGAACAAAATTATCCGTATTAGTCTTATTCGATAGTTTTCATTAATTGTATGGGTAGCCAAGGAAAAACCACTCTATTTATCGAGTGATTTGAATTCCCAAACCGCGAAATGCTGCGTAAGTTTTTAAAGTTAGTGCAGACCTTCTTGAACCATTATATGTAAGTTGTTGTTCGTAACAAATGTCATTCACAAAATGAAAACACTAATTTATGCTATCATTTAAAGAGGTTATCGTAATCGATGAAGCGTGCAAATTTCGGCGTAGGATATTTCAGGATTAGAAAAACAGAGAGAAAAGATATGAAGAAGCGTAACGAGAGACTATTGAAATGGATACTTAACGTCTTCTTGGTTGAGTTTCAAAAAATGTCGACGTCATTTCGTTGGAAACGCTTAGAGATATGATGGTGAACAGTGACCGGTGGTGACCTTGCCGTCATTTCCTGTCATCTTGAACTGCTCGAGAATTCACGGATGCACATCCAGTCACAGCGTACTCCGAGTGGTGCTTAGTGTGACACCTCTTTCTCCTCCACCCTTCAGTCGCCGTTCGTATCAGTATTGAGAAAACAGCTTTCATTGAAGTACGCTTCATCATCCCCCACTTTATTACACTTCGGATTGGTGAAGATCTTGATGATGTTGATGAGCGTTATGATCGTGAAATAATAACAAACAGGACTAATGGTGTGATGCTGGAACTATATTCGAGCTAGTCCTTCGTTTCTTTGCTTCACAGAGGTTCATTTACAATGTGCAACCGATTCAAATCACTGTGCTTTACGTTTTTTAATCCAGTCAAGAATAGTTTTCTGTGATGCATGGCGGTTAGCACTACATCGTTTCATCGCATTCTGCACTTTGTAAATGGAGTTCCCAGAACCAAACAGATCAGGGCCTCTACAATCGTTTAAATTACACTACAAGTACTTCACTTCTGATTTACTGCGAACTCGGTCGGAGATAAGTAGCATTTCTTGCCCAGTGTTTGTGATCCATAACTGTATGCTCTTTGTTTGATTGATATCTTTACGAAGATCATCTAACTCCGACACAATGCAGATTCCTCAATTCCTCTGAACCCAGACTACATATAGTAAAGTTATGTTGATTTTTACGCTTCTCGTGAAATAAATGGCACATTTTATCTTACACAGAGGGTTAAATGATGATTAGCTTGTCGCCCAACTACGATGAGTTGAAAGAAAACCTCTGAGTGTCGTCATTAGTCTACTGAGGATAACTCATACGGAAATACAGTTTTAGGAAATACAAAAAATTAAAATAGAAAATAGATTCAGTTTTAATTGTGCACAAATCGATTGTTTTTTTCTCGCTGTAACTTTAGATTGTAGCAAAATTTCTCAAAGTTAGATGCCCTCAGTTGTGGTATTTTTTGAGGCCATCACAAGAAATTGATTAACGACGGAGATCTTTCTGAAAACGACACCACTGTTGCATAATTAATTTATTCTATGGTCGTTGCCCTTCAACATGAAACAAAACTTCCATTGCGTTTGTGCAAAAAAGTATCATCTACGTTTCCATTCACAGGAAATTGCTTGGTTTGAGTCACCTGATCATCATGCACATGTACTGACCACACACTTGACGGATACAGTCACACAACTTCGGAAGCTTTCTGGACTTCGGATTGGAACCTTTATAGAGGCCTCTTCGTTGGTCATTATTTCTATTGTTATCTCTTATACGTGCAGTTGGCAACTTACACTCGTCACGACTGCTTTTGTTCCACTTGTGATTCTGGGAAATTTGGTACAAGTGAGTATATTCAAAAATGCTCCCTACCTTGGCAAAACTCGGTAATGGTTCAGAAAGGACTAGACCAGGATAAAGAATGACACTGTTCACATGTGACTTTACAAACAGAAGTTCCAATACTGGCAAAACTGAGTGGCAAATATGGGACTTTATTAGGATACCTAGACGATTGTTATACCGTTGTGGCGCATGGATGATTACGATTGCGCCCGGGAAATCCCTGAGATCAGTATTGGCCAGGGAACCTTGACCCTATTCTAATTTCAGCTGTCCGAAAACTAGTCGATAAAAGGACCGTTTTGCGTCCAGAATGTGGACAAATTAGTGCGTTTCCAAAAAATCAAGTTGTGCTTAGTAAGACAGAAGTCAGTAATCATTAGTTTATTCTTTGTGCTACAGGAACAGAAAATGTATGCTCCGAAAAATCTCTGGAATCCAAATGTTGCACGAAGTTTTGTCGTGAGCTTTACTTTAATAACCCTTGAGGTTTGTTGATACATAAAACAAATGAAATTCCCCGTCAGAGGGATTAATTTCGATGATCTTCGTTATGAATTATTTAGCCCGAGATCGATCATCTGGCGTGCCATAATTGCATATAATTCCACTGCGCTTAACATATCCACTTTCTTGACCTGGTTGACCATGAGGTACAAGCTATCTTAGTGGTATCTCAGAACACGAGTTGTAAAGTAAGACTGTTGTTCATAATTAACAAGAGAGTCAGTACTTGTCCGGTTTGCAACCGTATTATCATCGTCGAGTCATTTTGTGAACGAACTTGGCTGATCTCATTCGTTTGGAACCATGTTAGTTCACATTTCTGCTTGATATATTCTTCCCAGCTTGTGTTCAATTAGTTCTCTCTGTTTTCGCCACTAGCTTCGTAACCTCAACCGCAAATATCAAACTCCACTATCAGTATTATCGCTTGGAAAGGAGGTTTTGTCTAATATCAATACCGTGCGCTTTCTAAATTTGGAAGAGTACTACATCAGTTTGTACACACAGAAAATGGATGAAGTTACACGGTAATCGATGATGTGTATCTGTTTACGTGGATTTTGAAATAATATGATAGTGTTGAAAACTGTGGGTTTTACTGTAACGGTTTTACATATGGAAGGACACGCAAAGTTTAAATTTGTGAAAACCTTATAGCAGTTCGTTCGGTTACATTGAGCAAACACAACCATTCGGTAGATGGAATTCACTATATGCTTGAGAGTAAATGTCTTCCTAATCATTAGAGTGAATTTCTTGCATTCTGACAAAACTTCCTGTTTGTTGTCCATTTTTTGTATCTATGTTCTAGATTGTCTTACGTAAAGCTTGCTCTGTTTTTGCCACAACCCTGTCAACTTCATAAATTTGACAAACCGAAATTCTGTTTTCGATGACAATATCTCTAAAACGTTTGAAATTTACTATTATATGGGGTTATATCAGACTATTGAATGTTAACAGCAAGTGGTTTCTACTTATTTTTGAGTATTCCCTGTAAAATGTTTCATGGTGAAATTTGGCGAGTATTTTTGCAAGCCTACGGATCTGAATTTTCCACATGCACCACAGCAATTCTTGCTTTTTCCCCATCATTTTCAGCTCGGATGTGAAAGAAAGTTTCATTCTAGCTAGTGTTTACTCGCTCACGCAGTCAGCTGGAATTTTTACATTAGCGGCTGTGTTCGAACTTGGAGCGTATCTATTCCTCGAGCGCTCCCTCAGTGTAGTGAAACTATTCAGGTAATTCAGAAGCATTTTGGATGATTTTATTCCGTCCTGTTTAAACATGAACGTTGATGAACGGTTGGAGGTCCAGTGCGTTGATTAAACTTTTATAGCTTGGGAATGATCAATACGAATTATGAACAGCTCTCATAGTCTTCGGATTATCTTTCTAACGTGGAACAGACAAATCTTTCAGCCACATACCTCTTACCTTTCTCGTGATACAAACACTGCACATTTAAAAATAGTACTATGATCTAAACAGTAATATTTTCAATGGACCTTTGCTCGGTTTTATGCGCGGAGGTGATTCTTTTTCAGAATATACAAATCTCATTTTTCATTGTTCCATCAAATGTTGAATCTATGTACGAGACACTTCCATGAATCAATTGAAATCTTGCCGAATCGAATAGTTATAACTAATTTATAATTTGAAACAACCTTTTCCTGATATTGACTTCAAAAGAGGAGACGACAGAGCAACGTTGCACAAGTTTCATCTGCATAGATTTCGCTGTATTTCATTGGGTGACATGCTACAGCTAATATAACATCTCCCACGGTGGGTGGCCACGTATGTCAGCCAATAGGAAGCGCAAGGCCAAAAGTCAGCGACCAGACAGCCACCAGCGTCTTCTATCGCACGTCGTTTTCTGGACACAATGCACCGGATCAACCGCTCAACTTTGTTCTTTTTGATTCTCTCTGCTACCAGTCCACGTCTGCTGCAGTTTGCCGAAGCGATTGCGATCCAAAGATGGAAGCCTAGTTTGTGCAGTCAAAAGGAGTTACTCGTTTTTCTGGCGTCGCTGAGATAAAAACATCATTTTTGTGGACCTACCACCAGTAATGCTATCTTTACAGTTCTAATGAATATTGTTATCACATCTGCAGTATGCACCTGATAAGATACAGCGAAATCTATTCGCATACAAATTGTGCAACGGTATTCTGATGTTATCTTAATTTATAACTGCTTTCATTTGGGCCCCAGTGCATTCAGTTATTCGCATGAAAACCTGAGGAACTGGTAGAGCGTAAAAATTTAGTTGTTGTTTATTTGCGACAAAATATGTTCCATTCATTCCTTGAATACATTCACAGATTACCGTACAGTTTGTGCGTATGACATTGTATTCATTTATTCTTCTTGTCAGTTATTCGATCTAAAATACGGGTGGTTTATTCGGTACCGGGCTCACAGACTCGATGACTATTTTTCGCCTTACACTTCGTAGTAACGCATCTTTTGACTAGTCAGCTTATCTTTCCCCAAATTTAAATTTGTCAATCAAACTTTCGTTTTCCATAAACTGAGGTTATAAAGTAGCCTTCTATATTCGATGAAAAGTACTTTCGTCATTCCGTAAATCTGAACACTAGACATTCGTGGTCCCCGGTGGTCCATCACCTAAGTGATGAATCTTTCAGTTTATTTTGATCAAAAGATGTGAAGTCCAAACCTGGACGAGAAGACTTGTCTAGGTTGTTTGTTTCACTGAAGGTTGCAACAGTCTTAAGGTACGTCTTTCAGTAGGTAATGCAACATAAAGATATGTTCATTTTTAAAGAGATTCAGTTTATTGACTTTTGGTAGAAATCATTTAGAATATCTGTTCACAACAATCTAATTTGTATATTATGGGTGCGAGAGTCCACTGAGGAACAACAACGGTGATCCACTGGTACTTCTGTGTGGGTCGTTTGCCTCTAACCTCAAGAACGACTGCCCTGCGTTCGCGAGTTGGAAATTTAGGTATGAGTAGTATCTACGCATACCTGATGAGCGGCAATAACGGCGAAACCGGTTGTCTGCTTCCTAGAAACTTCGTCCATCCATCTGTTGATACTGCTTACATCGTAATGAAAACCTTTACCACAAGACTGCATCATATGCGATCCTCGATACTGGGTCAGTCCGTGGAGGGAGTCATTGGATGATGTCACGCTTGCGTTACACCGTCCGTTTTTATAATACGGCAAGCTCGAAGCACTAACAATCCGCTCATGAATTTTGAACCTGTAGTCGTTTCTTTTTCGGCCGTATTTATTGAAAATCTCTGCCGCCCATCATCATTCTTCCTTTTCAACTTTGTGATTGAAATAATTATGTGAATAGCTCCACCCGGACAATTTTGTGCTTACGATTTTGGATCCAGGTGAGTTGTGTTTCAGATGGTCTAAACAATACTGTAGCAATGTTTGTGGTGCGTTTTACACCTTCAAAGTGTGAAATGCCGCTGCAGGACTGAGTTGGCTCTACACCGAACATAGTCCTGGAAAGGGAAGCCTTAGTTGAAGTAAGCAAGGCGGTTGGTCACACTTCACCAGATAGTCGGATTTCAGATTAAGTATCGTTGCGTACACAAAAAACCTTTTCGACTTTTATCAGCTTGAATCACCTCTGGTGTCAGCGTGACATCCGGTTGTCAGTCAAGTATCGAGTGTACACTGCGTTAGTTAGATCAGTCTTTTACTTGTCCTTTCTTAAGGTGTTAGAACACCGGCTGGTCTCCTGAACAAGTGTTGAAGCTGCACAGGTTACAATGGTTGTGACATGTTACGCATCATACAAGATAGACTGACTACAAGAACATTGTTCTCCAATGAAGGTAGAAGCTCGAGGAAGAGGCGAGGGGGTTAATCCATGCCATGGCGAAAAAGATATGAATACTTTAACCAATGGGCTTAATCGACTAAGAATTGTTAGGTTTTCGGGTCAGGATCCAAGAGACCCATTCACCAGATGTTTGGAGAAATTAGGGGAAATGGTCATGTGGTGCAATGGGTTTTGTAATTTGGCTCAAACGTTCTCCTCTGCACGCTTTTCTCCATGACCCCTTTCTGTTTACCTAATCTCTATGCTTTGATGCAATTCAATTCCGATTGGGTAATGGTGTGAAGAAACAACTAAAATCAGAGCACGGAAGTGCATTGTTGTTGTTTGTGAGAACTGTCTTCGCAATGCCCGAGAATAGTGCTACTGTTGCAGTAAAAAAGATCACTACATGTCTTCATTTATAGAAGGCCTTTGATTCTAATGCTTTTGATATTAGATCGTATCCTCTAAAACACCAAATTGGTTGCAGATAAGTTCATGAGCGTACCATATCCCATCATAATGCACAAAGTGAGGCTTTTTATAGATTTTTCATCTCTGTAAACTCATGCTAGCCGTAGTTGCTCCGATATCACGAAATCTAGACCCTGTAACAAGTTCCCCCGATCCGTTTTGTACCTTATCGGACAGTTTGCATAGAAAAGCTAATTTCTATTTGGGATGTGGTTCGTGCGTTCAAAAAGGGAAATCCAATCTCATAACCGAGTTTTCAAACACAACTTTGTTCTACCCATAATTTGTTTGAGTTAGTAAAGGAGCTGCGTGGTTTCCTCGAAGAGTCCATCCGTTTCTCTTTGAAGGGTCGAGCATTTGTTGTAACCAGTCAGGTTGATTATACTAAACTCAAAACCAGTGAACTTGGGGTTACCGAACTTCTAAGGCTTCCTGGACTGAATCCAAGGGACCCATGTGCTCCAGTGTTAGTATAATTGGAGATATGGCTGTATATCGCAGCTCTCTGCGTCCTTGTATTCGTTCTCTTTATTCATGTACTTGATACCATCTTTGCAGATATTTGGTTGCCATTACATTTGCTCCTAATCTTTTGGTTTCTCATCAAGGTTTTTGCTATGAGATAGCAATCAGCTCTTCCGCACCCGCTGCGATTATTGTTTGTTCCAACTAAACTGACCTGAACATGTACTGCATTAACACTATGATCCTTCTTGTTGGAAGAAGCATAAAAACTGATAGATGATGAAAAAAAAATCGGAATTATATGCCTTCGTTTTGGGGTCATCGAAACCCACTTATTCAAAGGTTACGAGTATCAAAAGCATGGCCATTGGTCACCATGACCAACCAACCAACCCCGTGTAATTGAACACTTCCACTTTTGCCCTGCGTTTCTCAGTGTCGTCTGTATAAAAAAGCATCTTGCTAAATGCAATACTTAGCGCTTCCGGAGATGAACTTAACTTATGGTCCACTGGTTAGCAGTGCTGGAGGTGACTGGTGAGCGTTGCCTGATCAGTTTGCGTCACTAAGGTATATCCACGTCAACAAACTCATTGATTGAAACACGCGCGTTGGCATGATCACAGCTCTTGAATTTATCGAGCCAAAATTAGCAAGGAAGAAAAAATAAATCATAACTTAGAAGATGACTTTGTCATACTGGATGTGTTTATATATATATATATATATATATATATATATATATATATATATATATATATATATATATATATATATATATATATATATATATATATACCTCTTACTATCAATGTATATATTCAAATATTCCTAATGATCAGAAGTAAGTTCTTCAGTTTCTGTTAAAACTTACGAGTAAAGGACTCGAATTTCGACGCGTATAAGATAATAAATCGCTAGTGTGAGGTAGCACTTTACGTCTGCCTTGTTCAAGACAGATCCCATTTGACTGAAAATCGCACTTCAAGTACTCGTGCCGTCTGTGCACTTTCTTAGGAGCTCAACAATATCCTGCCGAAATATTTGGTTTACATTTTGGTTTGAATAGTAGACAAAAGAATTTTAATTTATGACTTGTAGTTTTACTAGAACATGTTTGCACGAAGCGGTCTTGGCCCGAACGTTTTCAGTGCCTGTTCAGGAATTTCCTAAAATATTTCGCCCATTTTAGGGCGTTTGCTGTGATGAACATGGGTACCCAGTCTCTGGGGAAATTTTTCGATGTGCTGCCTGAAATATGGATCACCTCCAAGAGTGCTGAACTGATCTACGAAACAATAGATAGGGAACCGATAATCCGGAAAGATGACGGAATAACGCTCCCTGCCTCCGAGTTCACCGGAAAAATCACATTCAATCATGTAACAATTGAATCGGCGGATGATGTTTCGCACGAAAGTGATATTCTAAAAGTAAGCTCCTCTTCTGTGATCATACCTTAATTGTTTGCGTTTCCCATTCCATCTTCAATCAGTTGATCTGAATCCGATACATGTCACGTTTGCTTTTTTAAAGTGTCTTCATGTTAGCTCAATAGACGCATGATGTCCTGAGGAAATGTCACGTTTGTACTTACCTACTGAAGTAATGAAAGAGTAGCCAATTGGCGAGTGTGAATAATTTGCATGTGAAGTATTCCGTTGATCCAAACGCCAAAGAGGTAGGTGATCAGTGACGTTAAGATTTTCCACCTCAAATCTTGAAATCAGCAGCATTCAGCCTTAAGTTTGACTCTAGAAATACTTAAGTTCAAAATGTTGTTAAGAGGTCATTAAGGATTTATTTATGGTGAAACGTGTGAGTATGGAGGGCAGAAAACTCAACATGTGGATTGATCAGATCACTGGGTGAAGCATGCATATTGCCTTGTGGATCTCAGACATGAACAGAAATAACTCTCACATGAAATTTCGGATCTGTAAAGCCGATCTGCTGTACTTATTGAAGTGTCATAATAGGTCTTAACTGTATGGTTTATCATAGTCTAAGCAAACTTAAACGGTGTACAGTAGCTATCTTTTCACGGGATTCACATATAACTGAGTACGGTTCGACATTAATTCCACTGCGATCGGTCATTTGGCTTATTTTAGATGGGATAAGTACATCTTTCCCGAATGATAGTTAGCTATACTAGCTCCCGAGAGATACTCTGCTCGCGATTGCAATTTGCAAAGAATTGACACTAAGCGGTATCAAGTGATTTCGTGTCTAGCTATGAAAGACAGTTTGGTAGACTCGATAATCCTTTTAAAATGATCCATGTAATAAAACTCGTTGGCCCTGGTGGTAGACAGGAATCCATTGTCATCCGGATCGTTACCACACCTGACCTATTGGAACCTTATGTAGTTCTCCATTTTAAGTCTCAGAGTCTGGTTGCCGATTATTCCTAGTAGTGCAGTGGGTTTTGGGGGCTATGGGTATGTATTCCTCCCATTGCACCCAAGCGCGAGCATATAATTAAAAAAAATCGAACTACGCTCCCCCTACCAAAAAACCCTTCTTCATAAGCAGATTTTCTGGTGTATTGAACTACAGCGTAATTCATCGTGATAGATGCCATGTGTTATTGTGATTTGGGCACAAATGGTAGTTAAGTGTTGATGGTGCTCATGCGTGGGTTCGATTCCCACCGAGGCCAATGTCTTCCAACATTTGTAGCATTTTGAACAGTAATAGTAATTTGTAACCGGTAATAGTTAATAGAACTGAAGTCCAATTAACTTAGGAATATAGTATTATGATTTGCAAAAGTCATACTGTTCCCTCATATGATGGACACAATAAACCAGTTGATCCCACAGGACAACTTCCATCCTCATTTTGCTGAAAAGGAATAGTACATCCGTTCACGTACTTACTCATGCAAATCGTAAATGTTTCGTCGGTAAACTTTGCAAGTGCTGTCGAAAGTAGCTAGGTGAACATTGTTCTTCGTAATTATTTTTTTATCACAAGCTTGCGCATGAGAGTGCAGTGGGAGGGGTATTTCTGCCCCTTAGTCACGAAGGCCCACTGCAATGCTGGGGATAACCGGCAATCAGACCCTGAGACTTGGAGTGGCGAAGAACCACATAAGGTCCCAAGAGATCAGGTATGGTAACGATCCGGATGACAGTGGATTGCTGTCTACACCAAAGTAAGCAATGATGGCTGGGATTCGAACCCCGGACCATCGAGATGGTAAACAAACGCTCTAAACCACTCAACCACCACCGGCCGTCCCTGAACTGTTCGTAGTGTCTTAACAAGACTGACATACGAACTCCTATCGAACTCGATACCAGTAATGTTTTTTGGTTTTTTTGATCGAACTTGTGTGACCTTGGTCACCATGATAAATTAGCCTGAAGCTCGAAAGTTCAAAATCAGTTAAATGGTAAATATGGCTTATTGCTAAACTAATGAAGATAAGTTTCACCAAAGGTAATTTTCATCATTGATAAGTAAATGCAGACCCCACGAAAGATTTTATCGGAAGTGTTTACCGTGTATCTGCCCAACCGATAGTATCAAAAACCATACGTACACATTTTGACAATACTGTTATCTAGCAGGTCAACAGTCAAATCACGGTGAATAGTAGCCTTACTGGAGGAAAGCCTTTGGTTTATTTAGAATGCGTGATCCTTTAAATATCTAATTCCTTTTCGCTACGTTGAAGAAAGGCATACTGAAAACCGGAAAATTCCGTTGCTTCATTAAATACGAGAGCGATGAAATTGCGCAAGCTTATTGTGCCCTTGTTCCCGTGATGAATATATTTGATATTCTTTTTTGTGAAAGGCGTGTTTTTCGCATTATTCCTGTAGAAATCGGTCATAACAAGATGTGGTGTGGGAAAGGCGATTATGTTCGACTTGGATAATGATACTGGCTGCATTGGGTTAGTAATAACCCAAAAGAGCAATAGGTGTATAATCAAGAAGAAAATTTCATAATAAATTCTCATGCACCATTACAAACACGGTTGGAGAAAAGTATGTTTTTTTAGCCTCTGGTCGATAGAAAGCCATTTTTATACGAACAACAAAGGTGGTTACGTTTTTCAACCGCGAAATTATTTCAGTCACATCGTAATTCTTTCCGGCCATCGATTCACTTTACGCACGTTTTGGTGAGACCTGGGGTGGTGGTTTACAAGTACGTCATTCGCAAAACGAAATTTCCGAAGAAAATCATTTTAATGGCCTTAAGGTCGCATAACTCAACACCGCGGTTGATATGAGCTGCAAAATATCGGGATCGACCTTGTTGGTGGAGCCTTATCAAAAATATACTGAACAACGTAGAATTCAGCGGGCTCGAAAAATGAAAGTTCCCTGCGTGTCGGACGAGAAATACTTCTATGAAAATTGTTTTGCTGTAGAATAATGCGCCTCATCATGCCTCACACGAGACCGTTCATCTTTTAGCCATGGGCACATCCATCCATTTGTTATCGGTTTCTATAGTAGCTAACTCACTGTAAATTTTTACGACTCAGATTTTAGAGTTTCCTGCTAACGTCCACGATTTGGATACGATCGAGAGTTTATTCACAGTGTTTAGGGAAGGAAATATCACCGCTAGCCCAGGTAAAAGGAAATTTTACCAGGGCGCAGCCTTGCTCGTGAGAGATAGATTAATTCCGAAACCACACTGTAGGGAATTTCCACACCTGTAGTCTGAAAATTAAAATCATAAAAAGTACCCGATAGTCCCGAGAAGCTCCGAATGAATCATTGTGCTACACTTCCTAATGAATATCAAAGGAATTTTTGTAAAACCGTTCATGTGTACGGGGAATCTTCTGCAAACTGCATGCAACAAGCGGTCTTTTGGGAGACCCAGAAGTTCACTTCGTTTACCATCGCCTTGCTGATTTGTTTGTCCCGTCATCAGTACTTTTCTCCTCATCATCATAACGCAACGATAAACATTAAAGCCTCTTTCGTTAAAAGTTCTTTTGCTCACAGACCACATAAATGACGGATGAGTTTTTATGACAATTATAATGTAAAACAGTGCATAGAGAACGGGCGGTAAGAGTAATCCATACTGGTTGTCACACAGAACGCGTAGCGTAGCCGTACGTGCTCATGGGATATATCCATTGTTAACAGCACACTGTCACACCTCTCGCAGTTTCCAACCAACCAACCACTGGGGAAGACTTTCGTACCTCAAGCAGAAAGACGAGGGTGACTTCACTTCGACGATATTTCTACGCACTTTTTCATGCCCTGTCGTCGCCTCGCTTGTTCATCTCTTGTGATCTTCTTCATCTCCAGTATTTATCCTAAACTTCGGAGGTTGCGAGACTGAATTTTTCAAGACAACGAATTCTTTACTGTCATGCCTAATACGACAAGCTCTACTTTATTTTTCCGCTGAAGGTTCACTTCATTTGGCAGATATCTGCAGTAGATTACTCCGAGTCAGTGGATGTGGGATAAAAACCTGACCGCTGTTGACAGCAATTTTATTTTTGTACTGCTGACTCATTATCTTCTGGCCGTTTGGTCCCTTTTGGGGTAGTCGCGCTTGGCTTGCTTGACTTGGAATCCTAACCAATGGTAGACACACGGTCGGTAGACGTCTTTAGTCGGAATTCCGTGCTGTAATTAACAAACGTTAATGGAATAAACTTACAGTGTACAAACAGATGTCTCCAACTCACTCAGAAACGATAGATGGACAGGATAAAACGAGCCCATAGGGACGATGGAAAGCAGCAGGCCCAAATCAAGCAGATCTCTCTGGCTATTGGGAAACACGCAAGGGGATAAGCTTTTACTTAAAGCTTATATACATGTAACATATTGATAGTAAGTAGTATGTAAATGGACAAAATTGCCCCGGAAGCAGACGACCGGTTTCGTGGTTGTTGCCGCTCATCAGGTATGCGTACCCGTACTCCTCTGCCCACTCATCTTACTTGTACAGTCCAACGTTATACCTTCACTGAGATTGAATTTGAATCGTCTGGAGTGTGAATGGACATTCTTCATTGAGGAGTCCAAAAGGAATCAGAGCTGTGACTTTTCTTAGTTATTCGTGTCTGGTTCACTGCTAAACCTGCGAACAAAGAGGCTGCATGTACAAGCGCTCATATTGGCGGTAAGTAGTGTGTAAACGTGTGGACGAAATACTATATATATATATAATATATATATTGCCACTCCGGGCCCTGAGTCATTCGCAGCGCTAACTCCACTATTGAAGGTTTCAATACCTACATTTTGCAATTATTTGAGAGTTTTATTCACTATCATTGGAAACCAAGAAGATTTTAAGCCCGTCACGCAGCATTCGCGCCACTAACTCCGGTTCTGAGCCATATTCTTTAATGTCTTTAACCGAAAAAAAATCTTCATCCCTTGAACTCTAACCATGGAGTCGGGAGGCACCAACCAACACCAGTGCTGAATTCAGCTACTTCACACTCCTAGTGGTTGTCTGACCATTAGGCTGTCTCTTCCAGTCATACCGATAGAGCACAAATAGCATACGGTGAGGCTGACAATAGGTAGACATGCATAAAATGTGTGGTGTAAATTGATTACCTCAGTCACAGTGTGTCTAGTCACACCCACCAGCACCGGGGCGACAAACCTCTTGGTTTTCGTCAAACGCAATGGTACAGAAACTGGGGATGGGGATCTTGGAGGCTACAGCCATGATGGGCATAGGCATGCACTTGCAGGGTGGTCCCTGATTAAAAACGAAATGTGAACACATGTAAGACATGCAGATATTATCCGCTTGTCGGATAATCAGTTATCACAGCCGTGGAGCCGAATTAGTAGGACCAACCCACAGTAGCTGCTGCCATTTTAGTTGCCGTGGGATGTAAGTTTTCAATACAGCATACTCTGTTCTCATTGCGTTTTCGACCACATTCACTGCTAGCCTATTGTTGCCACTGTATGTCAGGTGGTTAGTTAGTTTCATGGTTGATCACCTGGAAACAAACGTTACATAAGTTCTGAAACAATAATTTAGGTTTTTCCTCGTCAAGTTGAAGTGAAAACCGTCCACCTTTAGATATTAACGTTGAACACTACCACAGTCCTTGGTCGGCCCTTAATGTTGGTCCTTATAATACAGAGGAATCGAAATTTATCTGTCATACATTTTTTTGTATTCAGGATACATTTTTTTCAATGTGGCAGTTTCTGGTAACTTTGTACAGGTACACCGCCAAAGGTGTGTTAAGATTAGATACGTTGATAAAGGTACCGTGTAGCAGTGAACGACGTTAACTTCATAGGACCCTCTTATAAAAACTGATAAATATTCAAGTGAATTTACAAAATTCACACGGACTACGTAAATCTGCAGGCTGACCAGCTTTTGTATCAGTATTTATAATGTGTTGACAACAACGGTTCGAAGAAAAACACGTAAGATTGCAACTTTCAGATCCCGTCATCATCAGCGTGCCATGGAAGTACTGATAGGTTTGTACTACTAAGAATTCCATTTTGGTGAATTTTTTTATAACGACATACATTTTGTTTAATTTGATGCGCCGTGCAGTGTGAACGCTCAACTCACCATAAATCCATGGAAGCACTGCGCATCTGTCCCATCCTTTTCAGGAGTCATCAGCAGTGCACATCCATCGAGCCCCCACGGGGACTCGAACTCCGGGTGAACGACTGTGAGTCGAACAACCCGAGTTTAAGTTCCCGTGGTGGGGGGGGGGACTCCGTGGATGAGCACTGCTGGTTATTCCTAACGAGAATGGAACAGTTGCATAGTGTGTTCCAAATACCATATATACCCCAGGGAGGTCGAAATTCACTTCCGTGCTTGTAAGTAGGCAAAATGGTGTAAATACCACCAAGTACGCTGGAAAGTGCATGGGCGACTGAGACAAACCACGGACATGCTCAGCTCCGGCGAAATTTAATCCAAGCGTTACCCAAAGCCTGATGGTCACAAGACCACGGATCAAGCGGGCCTCGTTTGAAAGTCGCCCGACTGCGTGTGCGCATCTTTCTCCGTGTGTATGTGTGCACAACAAAACAACGACAGCGAAGTTCGGAGCAGCTGTTTTTTGCGTGATTTTCGTAGGCTGAGACCTTCTATCCCCGGCGTAGAGCAAATATTTCGTATTTGGACGTGCAAGGCGTGCATATGTGGTTTGGCAATGGTGCTCTCATCAACGTAAATTTAATTCAACCTGGCTACGTGCATTACTGTACGGTTGTCGCGATTGTCAGTTCTCATCCGTGCGCCTTTTTGTTCATGTGGTTTGGTCTGTCTCTGATATGGCCTAGCCTAACTACGTTGAGAATAGGAGGCTTCAGTCTGCGAAAATGCAAAGAATCTCATCGCAGATATCTTGATCTGTTAAAACTGTCATCACAGTTTTGCGTGCGGGTGGTCCAGAGACTAACTGTTTTCGGCAGTGTTCATCCTCGTAGGTCGTCTGTTCGCCCAAATACAGCCACCGTCGAAACTCAGATTTCCAACTGAGAACTGTTGGTTGCGGAACAAGACACTCCTGTTCGACCAGCCGTCAGCTAGCTGAAGATCTCCTCAGGTCCCATCATGAATATCCTAAGGAAACAAGGCTACAAGAGTTACAGGCTCCATCCGGTCCACGCCTTGTTTCAGCAGGACTACGCTCAAAGGAGTGAGTTCTGTGATTAGTTCCTACACAGACTCACAATCTAACCAACGTCATGCGATAACTTACTTCTCGGTGATGAATTTACATTTTATCTGCATAACACTAAAGGTTGTCAACGCTGCAGGAGCCGGCACACCATGAATATCCCTAATTATTATGAAATTTAAATATAAAACGATGTAAAGGTAAATTTATGGTGTTGCATCCACGGTCCGCGACTTATTGATCCTGTACTTCTTCCGGACAGGCTGAATACAAACAGCTGTCTGCATGCGATGAAGAAGAAACTTTCCAAATATCCACCAAGCCCTCACTGGGACTGAAACTCAGGGTGAACGATTGTATGTGGGAAAACCAGGGTTTGAGTTCCGGTAGAGGCTTGGTGGATGAGCAGTTCTGGTGGTTACTTACAAGAATGAAACAGCTGTACAGTGCTTCTATTGTTTTCCATGGTGGGCTAATATATTTTTGGGCAAAATCATAAATGACATACACAATGCAATAAGATTCACTGTACACACACATGGTTCTCTTGAGCTTATTCTGTAGGTTTTTGCACTTTTGGTCAATTGACTAGTATGCTTACTGTTGGTTTTCTCAATGCCGTTGGATACAGTTCTTCTGTTGCAAGGGTTCTTTTGAATTTTTCATCATTGGCTTAAATTCACACTTGTTTAGATTTATTATGTCGTAACTTGTATGTTATCATTTTATTGATATCTGCTTCAGTTAATCTGGTTAATAGTTTTGTATGTTTTGTTATCAATATCAACAGGATTTCTCCTACACCGTCGAACCGGGCCAGGTAGTTAACTTTGTAGGGCTCCCAGGCTGCGGAAGTCTCCGTATAGCGGATCTGGTCGAACGATTTGTCGATCCCTCACCTCCTGAGGATGACAGACACGGTGTCTACTTTGATTTACATAATCTTCAACGAATCGCACCAAGTTGGATTCGTTCACAGTGTGCACTGATTTCTTACGAATCCAGACTGTTTAGCCGAACTATCAAAGAGAATATCGCATACGGGATCGACTTGAATGGAGCTGCACTGAATGATGTAATCCAGGCTGCGCGTTCGGCAAATGTTCACGACTTTATCAACACACTACCTGAGGTACAGGACTTGCAAAAGGTTGTCGTTTACATTTCCAATGGACTATTGTAAAATAATGTCATGCTGATTTTACAGTCAGAACGTACTGAATTGAACTTGAGAAGAGCCATGCTAAAGATTTGAGAAACCAGACTTCAGACAAAACTCTGATTTGTTCGTTGTTTTATTGTTCAGAAAAATGTTTATACGTCACAATAATTCACGTAAAGCTGAAGATTCCAACAAGCTTTGATAGGACCCGAATCTTCGTGCATAAAAATCCATAGGAATATTTCTCGGGGACGAAATTGCCTGCAGCAAACGACCAATATCAGTCATTTATGTTGCCTCTTTTTTATATAAATGTGCTACTATTTTGTTTCTACTTACCTTTTGGTAGTAGTCTAGTGCAGATTCCATCAGTTTTGTCAACTTTGTTTATCGTCAAATTATACCTGATTTGGTTTTTGTTCAGCGTGTTCACTCATTTGGATCTCACTAGCAAGACAGTCTTTTACCATCACGATAATCGGCCGTCGGCCACTTTTCTGCTATTCGCCTTTCTGGTTTATTTGGGGTCTGTAGAGTCCTAAACGAGAAGATATGATGTCAGTAACATGGCTTTGTCGGTGAAAAATTATGAGCCGACGTTTCGGTTACCCTCGGTAACCTTTCTCAGGACAGTTTTACAATCATAATTTCCCACCGACAACGCCGTGTTACCGAAATCATATTTTCTCGTTTAACACACTATATGGCGCATCGTTTTTTCGGGCCTGACATACTGTCTACAGAGTCCTACTACTAAGGTGTCCGGTTCTCTTTATCGAAGGTTCATTACATGACTGGCTGGCATCTGTGTCATGAGATTTGCTGCGGAGAACCACATATAGTTCTGCACGTCCTCTGACTACATTAACATAAATTATTCCTTCCACAGGGCTATGATACCGTGTTCGTACGCGATGGATCGCAATTTTCCGAAGGTCAACAGCGTCGTATTGCCTTGGCCAGGGCATTGTTCAGAAAGCCCAAAGTATTGCTAGTTGACCGATTTGACACCGAATTGGATGTGGAAGACCAACGTTTAATCTTGAGAGCTTTGACAGATAATATGCACCGATTTACCTCAATTATTGTACCGCACATTTTTGCTCATGCAAGCAGCTTTGACCGGACAGTTGTGCTTCGTGATGGCCGTGCAATTGAGTCCGGGACGTTTTCAGAATTGTCACGGGGCGCAAGTTATTTCAAAGCTTTACTCGACTTGCAAAAGCTGAGTCCGTTTTAAATGCAATGTATTTTTTTGTTTTCAAACCTGAAAAAATTTGCACTGTTTTTTTTACAAACTCTCGACTCCCGTGTTGTCTATATCGGTATATTTTTCCATCTTTATTTATCAATCTCCGTAGAGATGCAAACCCCATGCCTTCAAATTCATTGTAATTTTTTCGGTACTAACCTTCACTGACTGAACATGCTAATCGTCGGCGGTGTCTCATAATGTTGAAACCCTGAGCAAATCATTGGGCCATCAAAACGTCCCTTTTCAAGATTTCTTTGTTTCAACTCTTACGCTTTGAGGATCATGTTATTCGATGAAAATATCTGAGTCAATCTAATACCAACCCCAAATTGATTTTAGCCACATTAATGAATACGTTCTCTGCGGACCTGTTGGGGTGTTTACAAACAAAAAGCTTATTTCAGTTTAAAGAATTGTCCTCGGCAAGTGATTTCTGACAAGAATATAGGTGTTGTGTATTCTTTAGCGTTATTGAAGATGTAACGTTCGAATTGCTCACTCGACAAATGACGTATAAGATAAAATTCTATTATTGCTGCACTTTCGTTCAATGCATTTTTCACGCAGTTTTCTCCACTGAAGTGCCGTCTCATGTCTACTAAACTCTCAATTTCAGTTTCTATTCTATTGACAATAGACCTAAACAGAGGGTATCTCTGCGCCCGGCGATTGTTGCCAACATGCCGATCACTTGCCCCAATCGACAGTATGTGATTGACCACTTCTTCTTCCAGAGATATTTTACACTACTGTATACGAAATAAAGTAAAATAATAAAAGACAAAAGAACGACAAAGAAACTGAGTGCTTACTTACTACTAATATCATAGTGTGCAATTCACGTATTTTGCATACTGAAATAAGAAGAAAACTCCTAATCTCAGTGAAGACACGCAACTGTTTCGAAAGTTAGAGAGCTTTTATATTCGGTTGACAAAATTCAACGATGAGGCTCAACATTTTAGGTTTTCTGTCAACTCTAGTATCAGTGGTGTGTCCTACGCTGTATACAGTCGAATCTCGATTGGTACTCCGCATAGGTTGATTTGTTCATAAATGGTGTAGAGGCAGAAGTCACTAAGTGTAGTTCGGTCTCACGACAACTCTTCCCTGACTTTTCACACCTTTTATTTATCAAAACATATTACTGTGCTGCGTGGTTCTTGTCATTTAGCTTGGGATCACTTCTCTATCAGTTTCTTCTTTACTCACAGGATAATTCGTCAAATTTAACTCAAGCAAAAATCACCATTCTTGCCAGTACTCAAATCAGTATGTTCGGGGTTGTGGGGTTCACACACCTTGGCGTCATTAAGGTGGAATCTAAGTTGTTCTCCAGAAGTGATTACACTGATTGATGTAGCACAGACTTGTCACCATATTCAAACTAACTTAATTTGGAGACAGTGATAGAATGCCGATGAACGACTTCCCAAGTAAAACCCGCTTCAGATGAGGGAACAACGCTCGCGAACGCTGCATACAAGTTAAAATTGAAATCGTCCACAATCACCAGCTAGCGAGGTCTTCTTTCAAACGTACGGTGAAATAGGGGTCCCATCGGTTAGTCCACAAAAGAAAGATTGTTAAAATTAAGTAGTTCATGTGGTCACTCAATGAATGACCATCAATTTTCTTTACAAACTCACATTTCATGCTGTGTTCAGTTCTGCAACTGTCGCTATGGCTTCGCTGTGCGTGATTGTTGGCCAAATTGGTAAATAACGTCAATTATTGTGTTAAACTGTATTATTTTGGATCGCAAGAATCTTTGTTGTGAAGTCTGAATGATATTCAAGCACATTTTGAAACGAGAAGAATGAAAACAAAAGGTATTCCATACAACTCTATGTTCCATATGGCACCATACGCCAGGTCTTTTCCCACAAATTCGAATTTACATTTGGTTCCTGTCGCGTAATATCTGAGGCTGGATATTGTTCGGAACATTTGGTGGCACATTCTGCTTGATCCGAACTTGGTCCAATGTAGGCACTGGAGCCTAGGCTAGATGAACTCCAGCTTTCTGCTAAGTGGTCTACCCAATAATTCGTAGGGACTTCAAAGTGTGAACTGTGTTGTTTTGGGTTTTTCGTTTCCGTTTGTTCCGGCAGTTTCCAGCAATTCGTGAGGTTGTGTGCATCAACCCTGTCATTCGTGTCCGTACAACGTGTAGCTTGGTGGCATTGTCTCTGATCTGGACACATTGTTAGCTCCTGTGAGGCGCATTCGTCGTCCGACTGTCTGTTGCATTCGGATGCAACGGAAAAATTTGGCCCACAGGTGAGCATCCATGGCGAAGATAACCGCCGCTCTACAAAAAAAAGTTGTTTTTTGCTGACTGTTTGAACGGAGGAATAAAGCATTTGGTTTTCGTTATTTGTGTGAACAGACTCGGTGGTACACGCGGCACTGCTGTAAACATCTTCTGGTGGAAAATCGCAGTTTCTATTTTCCTCCTGTGGATTTTTTTTCTCAGTTTCAACTTCCGAACCGGAGAGCTTGCTTGTCTGTGTATATCCTTTGCCCACTTTTGTGGGTTTCTCTATCCTGTCCGCGTTATAAGCAAATCGCATTCTGTCAGACAGATATGTTGAATGCGAATGATGACAGCGACGCTGTTGATTCAAGTGAGGGAAGGCAGTATCTTCCAAGTAGGATCCAATAATACCGGGCTCCGGATCTACTGTTCCATTTAGGCGCTGACGTTTGAACTTCATCCTTCTGTTTTGGAACCACACCTTAAGACGAACATGAAGATGAATAGAAAGAAAAAGTATAAGTAGACTATTTGTATTCTATTCCTTTAGCATTATGTATCCAAAAATCCCGCGTACTTTTTGTCTTTGTGGTCCAATATCAAAGTTTAAATTATCAGACCGAAAATATGTGTGTTGTCTGCTCTGGAGTAATATAGTTTCCCATAATTGGTTAAATAATGTTTGAAACCCCTGTCGTTATGGGCCAGATATTCATCTATCTTCCTATTTCTGAATCGCACAAATATGTTTCAAAGAAAAATTGAAATGGAAAATGAAATTAATTTATATGATATTCAGGGGTTAAAATAGCGTTCCTGTTCGCGGTGAGGAAAAGTTCCAAAAAAAGACGTAAGCATTCGACACGTAAATGTTCGAAAAAGTTTGCTCCAAATATTCTCTAGCCTGAATAGAATCTATACCGAATGGGATAAAATGACAGGAATTGCTTGAATTGCATTCTACACCTCATGTTCAATAACAAATTGGATGGCATGAAATGTGGCCTTGTATTTTTTGAGCTTCGATCAAGTTTTTTTCGAGTGTGATGTGGTCCCACTTTCCGCAATTGATAGGATTGCACTCAGTCTGTTCATAAAATCGAGCCGCCTCCAATTTGTGTATTTTTCAGCACTGTTTCGCAACTTGAAGCTCTGTTAGTGAACCATACCGTTACCCCTCAAGGAACTTTACTAAATTCAAATTTCAGGTTGTCTCCACTAAGAAGGATTATTTCGTTGACAGGTTATTTCATAAACAAATGCTAGCGTGATAATACTACTTAAATTACTCGACTCCACTGAATGCATTTGCCTTGTACATGATCATGCCAATGCAGTGGCATAAATGTCCTTCTGTACAAAGCAATATTTTTCTTCATGGCCCTATCTATTTGATCAGTAACCGATACAATCACTCACTTGGATCATAGCGTTTAAAAATTCTCTACCTGACATTCTGATTTGATTAAGATGAATAATCTGACAGAGGTAAACATTATGAAGAACAGTAGTTACCTAAAGTAAACAAATAGCAACAAAACGATGAACAATACGGCTAGAGCGATCCGTAGCGTTCTCCATTATCCAGTGAATTCTGGTTTGCTTGTACTTATTTCTTCAGTGTACGGGAATTTTCGCAAAAGTATTTTTAACGTTTCATTCAGTTCAGGTTGTTCTACGGTTTATTCCATGAAGCTTTGAAGTATTTCCCTTGCAAAAGCCCTGTTGGTCCATATATATATGGTACACCGGCCTCAACTCAAGTGTGATGCCAACGTAAAAAAAAGTGATAACCACAGGAGACGAAATAAAACAAAGTGGGGGTACGGAGTTAGTGTGAGTAGAATGTTTTTTTCTTTATTCATCTTAAACTACTGGTTTCTGTTGATTGTAATTATCTGCTTGACTGTGTTTTGTCTTTTCGAGGCATGGGAAATTAACAGTTAGGTTGTACAGCATTCGCACCAATGAATTATATTCTGGGACATGCCCTTCAGTGTCTTCAGCCGACAACAATCCTCATCCCTTGGGCCCCATCCAGGAAGGCGGGAAGCTCCACCCAAAGCCAGTGCTGATACCAGCTTTTTATACCTCTACGCCAAGTTGCGGCCTAACCGCCGCCCAGCACGTGCGAATAGGGGATGGAAAAGTGGATGATGGTCAGGTATAAGCGAAACTTGTCCGAGTCGTCGGAGGTGATGTAAACTGACCTCTTCACTCAGAAAGCGATTTTTCGCAGTCAACACACGACGACGAACCTCCGCACCACTTACCCGTTGTTCAAACCAGACAAACAATACTTCAGAGACGTTGGTTGTCCAACACAGAAAGCCGCTGAGCATCCTAAGCAGAGTGGACAAATGTCTTAACAGTAGAACAATACTCTGCGAATCGTAGTGTTGTACGTCAGTCCGTTTAGAGAGCTGCATATCACGGTGACGCAATTAATGTTGTGGCTCTTAATATCCATGATTTGGTAATCCCCTGTACATCATCTCCAACTGTAATCAAGCTTCCGAGGCACCGAAAGCTATCGATCAGTTCAAGATTCTGATTATCGTGGGACACATTTTTAAACCTAGTTTAGGATTTTTCTTGTTTGAATATGAAAATCCGGACATAAGAATTCCAATTGAAAAGGGCGCATTCGATAAAATCGTTTTGGATTTCATAGATCTTAAAGACATTCGCTCGCCTCTTTAAGTACGACAAAATATTGGATTGGTTTAAGCTGTTATTTTATTGCTTTCTGATAACTACGTCAACCAGATGATGAATTTCTATCTCTATTGAACAGATTGTCAGATTTTCTGCCATATCTTCTTAATCTAAACCGACCACGGGATAAACATTTAAGTAGTACATGCTTGAGGCACGAACTCCATTTTACCACGTTATTGCTTGAGGTCATGAATCGTTCACCTCTTAAAGTTCCGGTGATGAGATCGCCGGTTCTCTCGCATGATAAGTGGTGTCGCGATGTTTTTGTGGCTCGCCTGTACCTCTGCAGTCATTCGTAGGTATGCAAACCGACTTCAGGAAGAAGCTGCTAGTTTTTCTTATTCTTTTTCCGCTTTTTGCTCTCTTTTATTCGTCATTCAGTTGCAGTGCAATTTTCTGGGAAGGTAGATGATTTCGATTAGAGACTGTCATTAAAATGAGTTGATCAGAGACGAAAGAACTGGAAGGATTTTCTCGATTTTTAGCAAACCGATTAACAAATGGAACCGATTGGTTTTAGTGAAGGTATTTTCTAAGTTACCATGACCGGTATATCCATCATCAGGATTTAGTATATCCACTCAAATCGACTGAGACCAATAGTTTTCTGTTGTTTCTTTTACAAACATTATGGACTTCTATTTTTTCGGGTTATCTGTTTATTATATCCATGACGATGCCAATTTATTAAAATTCTTACTTTGTTCTTGGGATTGGTTCCCGATACTTAACTCAGTTGGTTAGTTTTAGCTGAAAATGTAGTTTTTATAGAATAATGTTCCGATATATTCTATAAAATATTAACTATCCCACAAGAGTTAATCGTTAAACTGACCCTCACAACTAACTGGAAGCTTATTGCTTTTTTAGACAAAAAATCTTCTTTGTCTTTCCACTTAGTAAACAATCTCCGCCTCTACCGTATATCATAACAACAGTGAGGCGAAAGGCACTCACTTTGATTTGCTTCTCGGACAGATTCAAGGCTGCTGCAATCTCGATTCGACGTGGACGACACAAATATTGACTGTACCAGAATTCTTTTTCCAGTTCGAGGAGTTGACTTTGTGTATAGGCCGTACGAGCCCGTTTCGCTGTCCGACTTGAAGCGGGGTCTTTTGCGAGTCGCGGTTCCTCATCGTTTGAAGTTTGAGCGTAGGAATTCGCTCCGTGCTCCGAGTCGACAAAGTACGATTGGCAGTCTGTAGTCCCGTCATCAGCGTCGCACGTGGCCACAGTGCAACACTGTAAAGTAGTTAGTCTGGGCGAACAGTGCTTCCCATCACTAGGCCACTGTAGCTTAGCGACTGTTGGAAAACTGCAATCAGAATGAACTTCGTTTTGATAAACGTTGGTGTGATATGCAGGTGGCGAAAACATATCGGAAGACCATTCCTCTGGAATTTCTGGTTCGTTTGGAGTGTACCTCCATTGCGAAACGTTATTCGCCTCGATGTCTAAATTTGATTTGTTTAAACAACGTAAGAGGTGAAATTTGGTTAACATGAATAAACGATTTCATTCCAATTAGTACGCAAAGCAACATTCTGAAAATGCGTAAAACATACCACACTTAGTTCAATAGATAATGAAGTATTTGTCGTGTCTGGATTTCGCAACAGACTACATATTAGCTTGTGGTTAGGTTTCGCTCGTGGAAGTTCAGCACTAAATGCGCTATTGAAATTCGTAAGAACACTATATTCAGCCTGAAGTAATAAGCTACGGGTAAACCGATCTCCGATTCTCTGGGAACCTATGCAATAACTTGCACGTGTGAGGCTCATTCTGCATCTAGATGCATATCTTGTTAGGCTGGCAGGAATGCATAACGTGTGACCCGTAAATAGGAACGCGGAGCTCATCCGTTACCTCGATCATACTCAGTCATCGATTTTCCGACCAGTACAAATTGTGCTCGCAATGGTTTACAGTTGTGAGTAGTGTGATAATACTACTCCGCAAACTGGTGAATATCGATTTCAAACGGCACTACTCTGACGAATGGCGTCGGATTATTTGTTCCAAAACGAATCACCAATAATTTTGCATTTCAAATCATCGACTATCAGTCACTTAAACGTACAGCTTGCCAATTTGGGCAAATTAATGGTCTCTCCTCGTCCTATACTGTAGTACTGTTCATTGTCCATAGCAAACGGCTTCATGTCATTGGAATACCACGTGATTGTTCGATAAACTTGTTCTCCAGAAATGTGACGAAAGTATTTCTGAGGGTCATATGAATCAATACTCTAATTGAATAGGTGGTCCCCAAATTCTGAAAATTAATGACATGCGTAAGCATGCGTGTAACTAAAACAGTTGATGTGGTTATTATTTACTATCTAGAAAACGCGGTTCATTAACCGCTTCTTAAGCACTGAGGAAGAATTAGTTCTTTTTGTATTCTAAAACGCATTAACTCATAGAACTTCAAAAACAAATTGGTAGACATTTGAAGTTTATAGGCTGGTTACTACCAAACGAGCTCAATAATCTGTTCGCCGTTTTCCTTTGCACTGCGAAAAAGTGGAAACGTGAACACTTACCAGGGAGTTGATCTGGTGAGCTGAGTTGGACTTGGTTCAAAATATCATTGCTTCCATAACTCATTATGCTTAGTTCCTGCGGTGACAATAGGACCGTTATTTATGTCGTACTATCTGGTCACCTCTGGTCCGATGCTGTTTGATCGAAGTGGACGGGCGTGACTTGTTCGCTCGCTCGCATCGATGGTGGTTCGAAATGTCCATCAAGCGAATGTCACGCGAACAGATAGGGGTGAATTTAGGAAGACCACTGTAGCCGACGGCATCCCCATTGTCCAGTTTTACTCCCCTTTCCTGCCCTCAAGGACAATCGACTAGAGAGGTGTTATTCATTTCCTTCACGTGTTCCTGTTGTTGTGTTCTTGAAATGAATAAAGATTCGGGGGTGTATTATGAAATGCGGTTTAGACAGGGTTTTTTGCTCCAAGAGAGGCAACAGAAAATGCAGTCCTCTATTCCCAAGACAGTTTACATCTGTCCGTGCTACTGAGGCTGGTAGCGAGTATTGGAAGCATTCGCCTCATACGCACAGCTCAACCGATTTCTGATTGGTTTATTGACATTGGACAGGGAACGAATCAGATTTATTCACGGCCATATGGGGACGTTGTGTGAGCTGATACAAACACGTTTCTGGTGGCATTTGTAAAATGACATGGTAGACCGTTGTTAGATTTGCTAATATTCGAGAGCATTATTTGAGAATGAGAACAAAGCAGTTGCGTTCGTCACAGATGATACTCATATGGATGTTATCCACGACCAGATACCGACAGGAATATATTGTACCTGTCAAGTCAGTGACTGGTTTTTATTTTGTCATTCGGAAGTATAACCGAGTTTGAATCAGGCAATCATGCAAAAGTCTATCTTCAATCCAATTTGTTTAAGTGATTACTGGAAATAGGATAAGTCGTCAACCATTTGTAACCCCAGAATGAAACAAACAATGAAATGGAATGGTAACCTATGCAGTGTTATCAAGTTTTTCTTTTTGTCCTAGGTAGGCCCTCTTCTTTTCTTTTACGTGGCTATCTCCTGCTGGAGGATAAGTTGACTCCATGAATATAGCGAAAATTATTGATAAAGATTCTCAGGAACAGTACGAGGTGAGGTTTCCAGCACCGTTTGGGATTTTTGTCCTACTCGGTAGCCCAGTCCGGATTAGGGAGTAAGCTAACGGTACTTCATCCAGCCTTTTTGTTCGAGGACACACCTATAGCCTTTGCACAATCAACTGCAGCCTGCAAGACAGCAGGGTTATTCCAGATGAACCGGTGGCCTGTTGTGCGGCTTATTCGCCTCTTCTGAAATTACCGGGTTGGGTGGGTTGGACAGTTTTTCTTTGTAATCGTTGGATCAATAGATCTCGAACGCCCATTCAGGAGTGTCTTTTCACATGCCGAACATCGTCTCACCGAGGTTTTTAGGCCTTGGTTACCGTCAACCTGTTTTATTCCACCTGCCGAGCGGTTTATCAGGATGTGGCCGTTGATGCATGCTTCAGCTTCGTGGAGCCACATGTGAGAGCTGGGCGAATGATGGAGACCAAGGGAATCGGTAGTCTACCATCTCAGAGGTGTTACTGCTCTTAGACGCCCCATACAGCACAGGAAAGCCTAGTCCACTTTAACTAAAAAGCTGAGTATATGATGACTTATTTAACCAAAGATAATTAGGAATAAATAGTCAAACATTATATCCATGTACACAGAAACGTTTAGAGGCGCATTTATGTCCGGAGTTTCTGTGCACGTTACTGAAATAATGATCACGAATTTCCGCCGAAGTTCCTCAGAGGGGAATGCATCGATAGAAATTTCAGTCACAATTTCGCCTAAGTAAGAACCACAACTTTTCGGTTCTTCACTATTTCAGTTCAGTTTGATCGCTGGAAGCAGTATTATACGATTGCAGTAGCCTAGCCGTTGGGAATTCCATATGCTAAAGTACATGGTAGTTGGCAGTTCATCTAACGTCTCTTGCCTATCAGGGCACGTCGGCGACTGTATTATGCCCTCAAGAAACTGCATATGAAAACAACAAAGCAGCTGTACGGTTGCTGAAAGTCGGGGAATTCTACTTGATGAAGGTCTTGTGATGCAACTCAACACGTACAACCATAGAAGTACTATGGAATCTTTGCTACAAGTTGTCCCAACTGGGGCTGGAATCCGCATGCATAGGGGAGAATCACAAATTTTAACATCGTACCAACCAGGCTGGCTGGCACTTATCGACTTGTTTTGTTCGTACTAATACTACAACGCCCATTCGCTACTGGAATTCGTGTTGCAAAGGTCGTTACCCGCACAGTGATTCTCCTCAATGATGAACGTCTTCTCAGCAGGTTACCGAATGGAGAGAATGTTTTGCATAGTCGACGTGATTAGTAGATATGTTGAGCGCTAATACTACATGACAAATGGTCTTCTGAATAATAATTCAACTCCCCTACTACTCATATCGGTAGTAGTCATCGTTCTTCTGGAGGGATGTTTTACTGTGTATGTCGTGCATAAAATATATTTTAAAGAGGCTGAGTGAATTCTTTTGTGACTTGCCAAAACAGATTGGCCATGGCCATCTTAAAAACTAGTATTATTTGAGTAGAAAAACTGGATATTTTAAACAAGATTTCCTTCCGTTTCTCTAGTTTTTGTGCGTTCCGTCTTGAGTTTTGTATCCATTGAATAGACGCAATAATACTACGCATATATCATATATATCATACACTATATATATTACATACCATACAAGGTCACAGGAGGTAACGAATGACAACTTCACAACAGTGACATCACTAAAACAACATAAATGTTCAAACACGAAACACCTTTGGAAGAAGAGGCATTGCATCATGTCAAATAAAGCATTTTAGGTCATATACTCTATCAACAACCGACGATTGTTCAGTTACGCAGGAGCTCTGGCCATTCGCAATTAAAACCTCGATCTGTGTTAGCACCGTGAATGGTTCATCTCTTTAGCTCTGCCTTGGTAACAAACATTTGTTAGTTGGTCGCAATCTTGTCTCTTAATTTTCGTTTTTCCTGACTATGTAAACAGTGGCCTTGACTGCGTTTTGTAATTTGGGAAGGTGTAACATTGTACTAACCAGTCTTTTTGGGTTCTCTGTTCAAGTTAGTGTCGGGAAACAAATGTTTTCTGTATATATATATATATATATATATATATATATATATATATATATATATATAATAGAAACCAGTATGGAAATGGGTGGATAAAGTCCCCCCCCCCCAGAAGCACACGACCGGTTTCGCAGTTGTTACCGCTCATCAGATACGCGTACCCGATGCTCTTCTGCTCACTCATCTTCATGCTTGTATACTCCGTTGTTATATCGTCACTATGACCTGATTTGAAGCGCCAGGAGTGTGAATGGATACTCTTCATTGAAAAGTCCAAAAATGAATCACAACTGTGATTTCTGTTAGTTATTCTCGTCTAGGCCATTGGTGGCCCAATGAACATTGGGGCTGCTAATGCAAGCGCTCATACTAATAGTTAGTAGTATATACACATGGATATAATGCTGGTCATATTGTATTGACGCATCTGTGCAACGGATATAAAACTCATATCGTAGAATACCTTCAAAACACAACAACAGAAATTCCGTACTCAGCCGCACAAATCCAACAGTGTTTGTTGCACTGTCGTTCACATTCCCCGATCTGAAATACTTATTCTTCTCAGTTTTTGCGCAGTGATGTTTAGGGATTTCTTTTCAGTGACATCTGCCTTGATTGATTCTGGCCCATTCGCATCTGCCGGTGAAAATTTATAAATCCAATGAATTCATTTTTATAATAGATAGATTATGGACTATTCTTCCTGATGTGTACACTGTGATATGGTTGTCTTATATGTTGCAGGGAATTCCATATTCTTCACTACAGTTTCAACCAATGGCTTAGTACGACAAGCTCCGGGTCGTTCACACCCCGTTCGAGTCCAATATGGAACCTGGTGATCATACACTGACGGCGATTTTTAATATCGATCTAACAGGTTCCATGACATTTCCATATTGAGGTTGATGTTGACCCAGCATGATGACAGGATTTACGGGGAAAAATCTAGATGTTTTTCCGCTGAAACATATCTGGTTTTCTGCACATCTGATACTGATATTATAAGCTAAATAAAATAGTTCACTGATTGCATCATTACTGAGAAAACCTGTGGATGATTGCTGAATTACATGAAAGCAAAAAATTCGTCTTTCTGAGGACTGATAAAACCCCGTAATTCATCACTATTGACGTTGTTTGGTCATTCACAACATGGAGTGGGTAAACAAATACAGTTTTTTGAATTCTTATTTGTTTCGAATGATCCACAGATTTTGTATTCAAATTAAAAGCAGACTCATTTGTTTCCACATTTCTAAGAAAGACCAAAGAGCGGTTGCCATTTCTAGCCTCCGTTTTTTTGGTCTGTCACGACTGGTGTCATCTAGATCCGGTCAGCTGCGAGTGTGCAATCGTTTCGTGCAAAATTCAACGCAGAACAATTCACACAATCCTGTAATCACCGATGTTCACGAGTGAACCTCATTACCTATGCGGTGCTGTCAACGAATGTCAGATTCCCGTATTGCCGCCGAATGCATGGTAAACATCAACCACCCTAAAAACATCAAAAATGTGTGTGTGTGTGTGTGTGTGTGTCAGCAAGAGAGATGAATACATATTTCGTCCTAATTGTTCCAAACGATTTTGAATAAATTAACTGAATACACACATTCCCAATTAAATTCACTGTTCACAGGCAAACATCAGTGCAGTCACCGATGTGGATATATCAGCGAGGGAGGCATCTGTCTGCCTGATTTATCCGTTCGTCTTCTTCTTCAAAAATCCGTATTTCCTGCCTTAGGTGTGCTATCAGAATAAAATGTTTGAAACGACAAGTCGCATGAATACATGAACAAAATTCGGATGTATACTGTAATATCCCGATTGAATTCACTCACAAATGTGTTTAGAACAATAAAACAGAGTTTTCTGTAGATCAAAGTTTATACAGTTACAGAAACTCATGAGTCTCTTCAAACTTTCTTTCCTAAAATTATAAATTAGATCATCCATACCGTTCCAACATCACTTATTACAAAGAGAACCAATCAACCGATTTACTTTCAGTGATTATTTTAACCACTTCAGGAAAGCGCCTGACTAAGATGACCGAAGCATAGAATGAGGAAGACTAAATGTGTTACTGTCAGATATTACGGCCACCTGAGGTATTCAAAAGCACACTTTACGCTTGATATTTCATTGTGTGGTACGTGAGCTGTCAGAATAACTTTGGGATTCTATGTTAGTGAACTATGGGAGCTAACTGCTGCCGGTCACTATTATTGGCCACTGAATAAGCATGATATAGGGGCCCATATCTGCTCCATTTATCCCAGTCTACAGAAATTAGACACGAATATTAGTCGCTAATCACTTGTCCGCCTTCGACTTCCGCCATTCATGTTGAGAGAATTCAAAAGCCGGTGTACGATGGAATTACAATCGTAGGTCAGAAAACACTAGAAAAACTAAAAGTTAGTCACCTCAGTTTAATAAAAGATGTTTCTTCCTTCCTAATCGCAAACAATGGCTTTGGTTTTTTGCTGAACAAGTTAGGACAAACCTGAGGAAAGTGATGTGAGTCGATTTTTTGTTGTTAGTTATTTTATGGTTGCATGTACAAAAATTGTTTTCAGAAAAGTAATGTGCAGATGTTTTCCATTCCATTGTTTGTAGTATCATTCATTTATTCCGTTCGATGCTGCAATCGATAATAATTTTTGAAGTAAAACATTCAAACGTTTTAAGGAGCTGTTTTAAATGTCGGCTTGCCGTTTCAAAATTCGCTTTTATTAGTGATCAGGATAGATTTAATATGGCACGTCATTTTCCATGTGGCGCAAGAAAGTGTGCACGTTAATCAACATGTTGTACATAAAATTGTAGGCTAAATTTGAGGTATGTTTCTAACTTCTCACCGATTTATTCTCCTAATACTCTTATTCTCACTGACTATTTCGTTCATTACACTCAACTTGTCACAAAACTAGGGATATCGGTAGAGTCAAAGCAAAAGAAACCAGGAGACAGGTGATCCCATTCATTCGCTGTTTTCAGGCGCCATTGAATTTGTAATGTGGGTTGATGCAGGTCGTATTGGTCTCACGCAGATCAGTGCACCTGTACGTCCCTGGTACATGTCAGTATTCTTTTATCAGGTCTTTAACGGTCTGGGACAAGTCATGGCGCCGGATCGGCATACTTTTGTACGTCATGGTGATACTTGCTTCGTCTGTCTTCCATTTGCATTTGTTTTCCGAACACGTGGTTCCCAATGCTGTCTTATTCTCAATTATTTCTTATAGTGTGATTAGCAATAGTTATGTTCTTCGACTTTGAAAAATTGAGCAAAATGCACATGTATTTGTCCGTGATACTGTTTTCGTTTTTCAGGATCATAAGTAACAATATCGATCTAGTTGAAGTGCCAAACGTTTTAGGAACTTCCGACTAGGGCATAAACAACGTGAAAGATGTTATTGAAAAACCATTAAATTATCATAATTTTAGACATCAGACCGGTAAAAATACCGGTTTGGTGAATGATGCTGTAGTTGTACGTGTCCTTCATAAAACAATGAGACTGGTCACAAGTAATGAATTTCAATCATAATGACATCACTCACCCTTTTGTTTGTCATATTTCAATGTTTTTTAACTATGAGATCCGTGTTACCGAGAAGAAGAATGTGACAATAGATAGATGCGTCTGGTTCTTTTTACTTTGGCTTCATATGCGCGATTTCTTTCACTGCTATTTTCATTCAAATCAAGCTTAAACCAAACACAAGCACTTTTCCGGTGCACAATTGAATGAGTTGATCAATTATAATTTTGTTTCCTTTTCTCACGCCTTGGTCACTGCATTTTCAGTGTTTTCCAATGAAAGTAGGATTGATTTAACTTGAAAAGAAACAAGCAACCGCCACCACGACCATTTCGCATTCACGTTTTCAATCGCTTCAGAAAATTGTACATCTGTCCGAAATATTGGAAATTACATCAGCGTACTAAAAGCTGTGCACTGACGATCAATTTTAGGCGTGCTTTTCTTTATCCAAGGTGCAATTGTCTAGCTGCCTAGTATTTGATCCTTTAGGACTCTGTACTAGAACCAGAATATCTTATTTCTTTTATTTACTCTAATAATCAATGAGTAGAACCACTCTGTCTTTTATCTTCCACTGGTCTAACTCATTTCATTGCCGGTTTTCTGGTACTAACGTTGTTCCGTTTTGTACGTCATATCCTGTGCATATTTAGTCGTTTCCGTTCCAGTCGTATTTAACTCCCCATGGCACACGCCATAGCTGTGCGCAACTCCAATTCGACCCTAACAATAACCACACGTTTTTGTCCCCCGGAAATAGAATAACACAAAGCAGTAAAAAAGCTTCAGCCTCAATGCTTCATCGACTGACTTGGGAGAGGACAATCTCTAAGTGAGGCAGACAAGGAGTCAAGGAGATGGGCATCCTTATTGTTTTCTTACACAGAATTGTTGTGTAAGCATGGAGGTACGGCCTAAGGATAACCATGCAATGTTAATATGTTCATTTTTCAAATATGAGTGGGTGTTAATTTCGTAAAAGGTTTCTAATTAGGAGCATTTTCCAAATGTAGAGTCGAACTTTTGGATGTGAAAATACAAGTGGCTTCATTCAGCGAATTCCTTGATAATCCCTATTAGAATTTCCGAACAACTGAAGCTACCGCCCGATTAAACTAACACCAAAATTTAGGTTTTGGTCGTATTCACCTGATTACGCAACAGTATTCCTGACCGAAAACAATAGAACTGAAAGTGTGAGTTTTTGTTTCGCCGGGTAGGTACCATATGTAACAATCTAGACCTCTTGTTTTAACCAGTCAAAATAACACCGAAAAATTAAATTCTCACACGGCATTAATAGAACAATGCATGTGTTCATATTCTAAATAATCTTATATCGATCGAATATAATAATGGCATCAGGAGCCTGAATCTTACATAATGGAAAATTCACTTGCATTTTTCACATCCAAAAGCCCAACACCACGAGCCGGGGTTGATCCAGGGACATGCCGCTGACTGAACAAATACTCCACCACCTGAGTTATTGCCGCACACTCAGTCTGGTGTGAATAACGCAGGTGAATATCGAATGATCGGCGAATCATTACATATGATCCAGGCTCCTCGTTCCAGTAATATATATTCGATGAATATATTTCAACGTCCATTGGATCACTTTCGGCCGTAGGCTGTTCGTTCCATTTGGAAGTGACCGACGAGGCTAGTCCAGTGATTAAAACCAGGACAGTTGCTGTGTAGCACTGGAACAGCGCTTCGCGCATCACTGGATATTCACTTGCGTTATTGACACCCAACTGTCCGTACCGTGATAGCTCAGTTGTTAGAGCATCTGCCCAGTAGGCGGAATGTCGTCGGTTCGTTTCCGGCTCGTGAAGTTGGGCTTTTGGATGTGAAAAGTGCAAGTGGATTTTTCATTATATAAAATTCACTATCCTCGTGCCAGTAACACACTCTACGAGTAAATTGAAAACTTGCATTAGTTATTCTTGCAAACAACTTATTGAGATCTCTTCAGCTGCGAAAGACAGATAAACTCTGACCTCTTCGGATCTGATCCTTGTGATCAAATAAATAGAAGTTGGTGTGAACGTCCCTCGAAGGTAAGCACACTCGCACCAGTTGCACTCGGTAACTGACTGCGTCCGATTGCTTGAGGTTACGACGGGAGCAGTTTGTGCTAGGGGAACATGTGAACCGGCAAACACAGTTCGGGTCAACTCATCACTGAAAACCATGAATGCACTGTACAGCTGTTTCATCCTTGTTAGGAATCATCAACAGTGCACATCCAACAAATTTCCGCTGAGACTCGAACCCGGGGTGAACAACTGTACGCCGAACTCCTAGCCACCAGACTGTCCGGGTTGGCTCTCAAAGGTTTGTTGAACATATATACTGCAGAGTATGGCACCCTCTTGTCGCTGGCGTTGAACGATAGCAATCCGTTTCCCGCTCAGCTATCTAATCCTGTGATGGATGACTTCTCTGTAGGGGGCCTAAGTACAACAAAGGCATTCTGTTTTAAGCAACTTGTATGATAAATCAAATTCTGCAAATATAGTCTCCTACTACATATATAGTCACAGTTGGAATTTTGCCACTGCAGTTTCCATCCGCAGATAACAGAGTCTCCCAACATAAAAAAAGGAAATAACAGCTAGCATTCAGTCTGAGTGCCAATTTTATATCTTTGCGATCAGAAAATGCATCCAACAGATAAATGCCCGTACATACGTGTAGCAAAAAAATATCCGATGACTCCCTGCTGCCTGTTCACTTTGTTTGAACGAAGCAAATGTTAATTATTTTTGAGGTTGAATATGAAGCAAAGTGCTACTCTCTGTTCCACGGTGGTGATAAATACTAACGTGGAAAATTTCATTACTGTAAATTGTCAATCTCATTCACAATGAGATATTTATTAAAGAAGTTCAAACCAAGAAAACAAACGAAATCTTTGTTTACGCTTGAGCAAGCAAATCTGTCGTGGGTAAAATGGGATACAACAAGATTTAATTCATCCCATTTGAAACGATCAATCTTAATGAATTGTCAACGACATGGCTAAAAAAATGCGCCGTAAAAATACCGTGA
Source organism: Fasciola hepatica (assembly GCA_948099385.1). Taxonomy (NCBI): domain Eukaryota; kingdom Metazoa; phylum Platyhelminthes; class Trematoda; order Plagiorchiida; family Fasciolidae; genus Fasciola; species Fasciola hepatica. The sequence continues at coordinate 6,206,280 of CANUEZ040000025.1, forward strand.
TATTCCAAGGTTTTCTCGTTCCTCAAATTCTTCAAAACGCAAACAGAGCACAACAGTATCGGACTATCTGCTTTTTGACGTACGGCGGTATGGTCTCATGTGTCCCCATGGATTTTGTCATCGCTTAGTGCAGAACACAACGCGTCTACCGGTTTATCTGACTTCCCATGGGTATACACATACGGAACTGGTGACAAGAACAAACGGTGTCCGTGTTCAAGCGGTTTTGACCACAACAACATGTGTGTACATCTAGCCCGACACGTGGTCTTTGGTCAATTGCCTCGGACTTCTGGAGACATCAAAATTTGATTTTTTCGGAAGCAGCTTCCATCTGACATGTCCCTAGTGCAAGATGATGTTATTATTTTCAACTTGTCGTTGTCACGGTCCGTATTTCCCTTTTCCACCTCCGCAATAGACTTGTTTCTCATTGTGTAATAATGTAAAGCTCTTGGTGGCGTTCATTTTCTTTTACTGCTTCCCATATAAACCCATTCTTATTCTCCATTATTTACGGGAATGTATCCACAGATATTGAGGTAAGTGGTATATTGATAATAATAATAATAATAATAATAATAATAAAATGTCGGATATTTCCACCTAGGTTTACAATTCTCCTTCTAGAAGTTCAGCACGAAACATCCAGTGCAATGGGTCATATTTCGATTTTTCGGAACAAATGCTCACACAACAGTTGTGTGTAATTTTGTCAGTATGGTATCACTGAATACAACAAGACTCGCACTTCCTAAGATCAACGCCATCGAATCCAAAATCCTCTGCGTGTTTTATCTCGTATTTTGAAGACACCAATGTTTCGAATCAATTAATGATGGGGTCGTGCAGTGGACTGTTACAGTGCTGCAGTGTGACCGAAAGATTTTTGCATACAAACCACGAGATTACCATTCTACAGGAATACTGCAGCTTTTGAATTTCAGTATCATCAATGGGTACCGCAAGATGAAACGGCCAACAAGTAAATATCGGTCGCAAGTTTTGGAAAGAAGTTGTTCACTGATAATTGATTTTGATTTTATATAAACTTATTTTCTACGCTTTTGTGGAAACCAAAACGCAGTGGATCCAGTGTTAAAATGAATCAATAACTCAAGTATCAAGCTGATCATCAAAACCATGATGAAATGGTTTGAGGATTTTCTGGATTCGGATGCGAGTTCCAGAGACTTAACGGAAAGTGCATACGTACATCCGCAAATTTAAAAAGTCGATTGATCAGTCATTCAATCCACAGAGTCAGGTAATCAACGTAGTTGGGTCTTCCGTGTCGAGCTAGTTGAGTTACGCGCGGAACCAAAGCTAATCTAGCCAAGAACGAAGAACCCGGTGCTAATGTGCGGTACTATTGAGATAAACACAAGAGGGATAAATAAGGGCGCGAAACTCAGCAGTTATCGATCATGAGGTCTATGAACGGGACCGGGTCAGTCGTCCGACAATGAAACGGAAGGATTAAACTACCTTAAATGAAGTGTTATTATCGGATGAAAGAACCTTTTTGTGATGAAATAAACTTTCTTGAGAATAAAAGTCAGACCTCGATGCGTTCACGATGGATTTTCGAGACTTTCAACATTGTACATGCGCTAGCTTCTTCGATTATAATGCTTTAACACGGTAAGAGGCCGAAAAACGTCGTTTAACAATCAACAACGGACTGACCTATCCCTTCGTGAAATACCGTTGTGTCCATGGACGCCGGTAAAGGGGACGCGGATTAAGGATAGACTGATTATATGCTAGCAGATACAGAAAGCTGGAACGTTGAGCATTCGTCACCGTGGTCACTAAGGGAACTGAATATCGTGTAGCAAAGTGGTCATACTTTTCAGGTGAGAAACGCTAGTTTATACGTTGCCACTTGAAGGATGTGAGCTGTTCCTGAGTTGCTGATTTACGACTTGATGGGGACGTTCCGTAATACAGAAGAACTAAGAGGATATACTAGTCGTATTTTCAATAATTATCCTCATAGTATGAACTTTAGGTCTATACGATTTCGCCATAGTTACAATGTACGGAACAACGTTGTGAGGGTTAAAGAATTACCGGATGGTATAAGAATTAGCCAATTAGAACACAATGAGGACGTAGTTCGATTTGTATTCTTCATACCCGGTGAGATAGTTTCCGTTGCTCTTAGATGTAGTCACGTCATCTTAACAGATGCAACCCGCCAACCATACTTTGATGGCTATGTTTTGTGGCACGCGAAGGTAGTGGGTGAAACCCACTCAGGTCACAGTATCCTTTATGCGTTGTTGTCCGATAAAAGGAGAGAAAGCTACAGGCAGGCAGTGGGTTGCTTGCACGAAAACTTACCTGAGAGAAGCAATGCAAGACAATAATAGTAGACCGTAGTCTAGCTCAGTTGAACGGGTTCAAGACTCACTGCCCTGAAGCTCAGGTAGTTCTCCGCAGATTTCTATCTTGCAAGATATGCGAAAACAATGCAACCATCTTTCTGGAAAGATAACGGTAAATCAGGACGGTGTTTTCCAGTGGATGCGGAACATGGTATCCGCAGACACGGTGTATACCTTTGAACGATTCCGTACGGCCATTCGATATCATAACTCGGAGGCAAGCGATTACTTAGTCGGGGCGTGGATGCCGTATAAGAATTTTTGGGCTGGATACCACGCAAAGTAAAACTTAACTTTGGATACTTTAACAACGAATAGAGTAGAAGCAAAAAATAGTCGTCTTAAAACAGGGCTCTCACCTAGATTAACCTTATTACAGGTTTGTGAAAGGATCATGAAACGGGTGGCCTTTTTGAAGGAATTTTGGCAGACTAGATATGCTAAGGACCGAACGTCCGTATGCAAGATCCGTAATGTGGCACTTTGCCTGAAACCGTTGTTTACCAAACTAATTGTATTTACCCGTGTGGTTCTCATTCGCAACCTGCGAACTGCGACGATTACAGGTATATCGTTTTTAAAACATAAATGGCCAGTAAAAAAATAGTGAATGTCCTTCCGCTGGGCTCATTTGGAGCAGCGTTCCGCACTGCGGCTTTTCTTTAAGTCGTCGGTGGCTGCTGCCTTGCGTTCACGCGTCGCTGGCCGCTCGTGCCACTGACGCCAGCCTTTCTATGCTAGCCAGTAATCGCTGGTCGTCAGATGGTCAGAAGGTGAAAACCGTAAGCCAGTGGTGACACCGTCATCTAAGTCCACAAACACACCCAATGCTCAGGAACTGTGGGAGAGAGGGAAAATTAGCAGAGATATTTCCGCCGCATGGGCAAGTCTTGGCGAGGCTAACTATAGCATGGCTAAAGCCCAACTAAGGTTATCACCGGACGTTATTGGCTTATGGCCAAATGTCAGACAATGCTACGAGCATCGTGAAAAAGAGCTAGAACGGATAACGCATCGGTTGTATATCCCCATTTTTTTCGGCCGCGAAAAGAGTCGAGAAAAGTGGTTGCAGAAAATCCCATAACCTACGGCAAATTAGACGAATGTGTGCTACTTTCGGAACCACCGAAAAAATTTTAACTATAAGACAAGGAACAACATTTGAAGGGGACCACTGATAGAGGTCCGGTTTACTGACGGCAATGATTTCTAGGTTATGCTGTAGTCTATGCTGCGTATCCGGTTACTTCAAAATAAGACAATCACAGCCTACCAATTCCGCCAAATGAACAGGAAACGAAAAATGGACAGGCCGCCATCTCCAATCGACAAGAACGTTTGCAGAGTTTGCCTTTGGGAGAATCAATCGGTCCACCTGGACGAGGAGGTTCACGGGGTTCAGTGCCAACCATGTGACCAGTGGGTACTTTACCAGTGAGCAGGTTTCACAAACGAGGATAAGTACACATGTGTCCTTTGTCTATCCAGATGAACATGGGCTCAAGAGATTGACAACAGCTCTATTCAGAGCCACAACTTTCGGATTCCTGTCATACCAGCATTGTTGTATTTTCTAATGACTTGTTAAGTGGTGCAGCGAATGATCTCTACCGATATGATAAGTGTCTCCGTAACTGAAGCAAAAGAAGACAGTCGGAGTCAGTGGCCAGCTTTGGGTTAACCTGTACCATATACGCAAAGTTGTGATTGGTGAAAGTCACTCCTCTCAAGTGGGAGTTTCATGATTGAGCTATCTGTTCTGGATACAGTTAAGTGCGTTGTCTGGCTACAAGACACTTCTTATAAAGATGCAGCTTTGTAATTCGGGTCGCGATTTAGACTCAGTCGCAGTTAGTCGAAGACCTGATGCCTGAACCGAATAAACTCCTGATAAGTAGCCACCATTTCGAAAACAGACTTAACTACGGGTACCTGTTGGTAAACCCAACCTCGCTATTATTTTAAAGTGAGTGTGACATTTTTGTGTCAGCAAAGAGTTGCTACGCCAACAGAGGATTTAAGGATTTAAGGAAGGCGAGCAAGCAGACGATCAAATAGTGGCCCTCAAAGGGTCCAAGTATTGACATAGTTGGGAGTTTATTTAATAAACACTCGGCCACTTTCAGCCTAAACGGAAGGTGACCAAAATAGGCTTTTATTTAAGAATTTCTCTAGCATTTGTTATATTGTCTGAGGTGCAGAAGTCTACGCATGTACACTATGGAATCCATTACATTTAGAACATCCGGTTTCAAGAGGGACAGATCTGATAGTACGAGCGGACGTTTTAACACATGTACGAAAATGTTGGTAGATCAATTTCCTTTTTTCTAAATCCAATGCTTTTTTCAGATTTCTTCATATATTGCAATTTATCTGGTTAGAAAAAGATGCACATTTTATACTACATGTGAACAGTTTAGCACATATGAACGAAAACTTTGGTAGATCAGTTTCGTCATTTTTTTACTTCAAACATTGGGGGGGGCGCTGATCTTGATAATGACCTTGCTCGATATCACGTGTTCAAACGCCATTATGGTAGTTTCACTCATCGTTATCATAGTGAAGACTGTGAGAACAGTTTTAGTGGTGGGGAAGGAAGCAACAGCGGTGGAATAAAAAGAGGGGAAACAACACTCTCGCTTCTGATGGACGCGACAACCAAATTCAAATGATTCGAGGATTTTCTGGGTTTGGGTGGATTTTCTGGGACGAAATATACATGTATATAATATACGTTCCTATTTATCCGTGTTGCCGAGTAGCTCTTGTTGGTTCTATTGTCCAATTTTCACTGAATGTGAAGCGCACATGGGTCCAAATACCAGCGGTGTTTACTATATCTCAAGTCTTCTTCAGAATTAGTTTCAGTGTTGTTGGAAAGCAAATCGTTTGCTAGACAAACATCAAAAGTTAAATAAAGGATTTCCGAAATGTCGCTTGTGTGTGTGTGTATGCTAAATGTGAACTTCGGACCAAGCACAGCGGACTATTTTCTGGGCTGAAGTCACAGTACTGCATGATTTTATCGCCTTAATTTAGAAGTATCGCTTCTACTTCCCTTGAATTGTGGTTCTGCGGAGTTTATCGCCAATTTACCCACGGGTTCCTAATTGAAACATCTGAATTTTATCTTTGAGTTCACCTGTCCACAGACATGAAATGTGCATTGAATAGTGCTTACATATGAAATGAAAGTTTGCCAATAACTACCACGGAAGTAAGGAAAGTATTCAGTTGGAGAAAATGGGTCTTATTTAGTTTTAGCTTTTGTCAATCCTTTAACTTTTCAGTAGTTTCAATAATACTACTGAACGTGGGAGAAGTGATAAGACTATTCAACGCTGCACACCCAGCCATAAAGTTTTCGGTTGAGACAGAAGTTGATAATCATCTCCCATTTTTGGACGTCGATCTAACAAGACGCGCGGACGGCTCTATCCAAAGGGGAATCCACAGGAAAACAACATGGACTGGGCAATATACAAACTTCCACAACTTTGTTCCAATCGGCCAGAAGCGAAACCTAATAAGATGCTTAGTATCCCGAGCTACACGTATTTGCTCGGATGATACACTAGAGGCGGAGCTAAGAATGATTCGTCGGATCCTGTCGGAAAACGGCTACCCCGACAGATTCATTGAACGTAATATAAAATACCGAACAGAACCAGAAAGGATATCACAGGTGGAAAAGAAAACCTTGTTCCTCAAACTCCCTTACAAGGGGGATGCGGCTGCCGAGAGAGTAAGCAGGGTTTTATCTGCCACATGCAAAGCCACTTTCAACGCTGCCAAGCTTAGGTGCTTTTTCTCGACATCGACCATCATAAAATGCGAGAACAAGGATAAGTTGCCTTTGTTGACCTCTTCAATGATTATCTATCAATTCAAGTGCACCTGTGGTGCCACTTATGTGGGTCGAACGACGAGGCATTTATCCAAACGCATTAAAGAGCATCAACCACGTTGGCTTCAACATGGAGGAAGAGGGGCTGTATCGAGCTCCATTCTCACCCATCTGTTAGACACAGGCCACAAGGCTGATCCGGCTACATCATTCAGTGTCCTATACAGGGTTCAACCGAACGAGTCAAAATCAGTCAGATATAGGACACTAGCGACGGCTGAGGCAATCAGCATCCGGCTATTGCGGCCCAAGCTTTGTTCACAAAAGAAGCTGGTCCAAGCACTTGAACTTCCGTGGCCGAAGGTCAGTGACGTCATGCTCGAATGTGATGACGACCCAAGCCTCTGACGACGACACGTGATTTCACCATGTCCCCTGTTCATCTATCGATGAGTCGGCTAACCAATCGAGTGACTGACGGACTGATTGACTAACAGATTAAATTTGTCCTTTTCCTTCCCTTAATTTGGTTCATATAAATGTGATTGTAATTGGCTTGAGAATGAAATCACCGAAAACATATGTTCGCCTACGCCTTGTTTTCTGATGTTAATACTACATTTGTAAAATGTCATTAGTAGACTGATATTCAGATGAGTTAAAAAACTCAAGTTATTTATGTCTACCCAATATGACTTTTGTTGATCGGTCTATCAAAGGGAGATTTAGGCAGTTTTGTAGCATGTAGCCTCCAAAATCCTAAAAACAAAAAGATTTCAAGTGATAAAGCAGGCTTTAGAACTTCTCATGATCTAGAACGGTCTTTGACAAGGATCGCTTCGGGATTTGGACTTTAGAACAAAGAAAAAGACTGCTGCTTTTTAAAGAGCGTTTTAATTTCAGTATACTATATTTCCATAGTTGCCACTGTTTATGCTATTATCCATATTAAATTAGGTCACAATCCTAGAAGCAGTATACGAATTCAGCGACGGAAGCCTTGATTTTCCAAACGAGCAAACATTTTCCCCCGGTGGGACGGAGCTGTAAACACCGGGCACATCCTCAGGTTGCGGATATGGGAACAATCAACAGATCCGTGGTTAGTCTTCAATAAAGCCGGCTTAGGCTCACTGAACAAGCGACCATAGACGAGCAGCGACATTGCGTGAGGACGTGATTGGTCTTTGCTTGACTTGGGTCTGTTTCTCAAATGCCCCATATAAGTTCGTTGACTACTCTGTGATGTAGATCATGCGGCTCACCCCCCCCCCCCCCCCCCAAAAAAAAAAAAAAATAGATCCTTTGCCCATTCTGCCCTGAAGGTTGTGTAAAGGCTAGAGAGGCAGCCTCGAACAAAAAAGACCGGAGTGGGCTACCCAGTATCCAAAAGCCCAGAACATTGGTGGACATACCGCCTCGTGTCACCATTCCCTAAATTCTCTATAGATTAGTGTGAAGCCATGCGCTCTGACCATTCTACTGCGTTCCCGGTAAGCGATGCACCTTGAGTCCGAGCGGTCGAAATGACAAGACAGTAAGCTGAAATTTTATTTTGTATAAAGCAGACAGCCTATTGGAATGTTTGAACGCCACAAGATGTAGGCAGCCAAATCATCACAATACGAACACTACGTGATTACCAAGTAGACGTTGCGTGCCTTTTGGAAGTTCGGCTACCCAGTTCCGGCTCTCTGTGTGTTAGGGTTCCGAGAGTAGATACGATGGACTATGAACTCCATGATGTCGCATTCGCTCTGAACAAAAGGCCTATAACGCCCTGATTTCTTGGGAACCGAGCTCTTCGAATTTAGCCCCGGGCAAGCTTCGATGACGCTCTTCAGAACCTGTTGGTGGTTGTGATCTATGGGAGGACAAATGCGGCTGAAGGCACAACAAAAAATGACTTCTATGATAAATTATAAGATCTAATCAATTCTGTTTCAAGAAGCGACATAGTCTTCGTCACCGGAGAATGGAACGTACGAACAGGCCCATCGGATTAGTCCACTCGCTATATCCTACGAAAGCTCGGACTGTGCCAACGTTGCGAGAGTGGGAATTGCTTAGTAAATCTGGCCGAGGCTAACAGATTAGTCATCTTCAGCATGAGCTTCCAATATACCAGAAGACATTTTCTGACCTGGTAAGCAAACAACGCCCGCAAAGCGCACCAAACTAACCATATCCTGGTGCGATCCAGTTGGGCTTCGTCGCTGGAAAACTGCCGAGCGTAACGCGGCGCATGTACGGAGAAATACCAACTGTACGGACCATCTTTCTGTACGAACTTGCTTCAAAATCCATCTATCTGTTCGCCCTAAGGTCTCACCTCTGGCCCGAATTAATGTCATAGCTCTGGAAGTTCTAGAAAAGCACAACGCTCTGCGGAACCCTGTCGAGACCCAACTGGCTGCTGTACGCAGCTTGCGAATGGACGAGTCCTCTGCGGAAGAACCGTGATAGGTGATCAAGTCGACGGTCAAAGAATCTGCTTGAAAAGAACTAAAGAGAACCAGAAAAATTAAAAAGGCTGAATCTCGGTGACCACCTTGCTACTATCAGCCAAGTCACAGGCAGCCTGATGCATGGGAAGCACCAAACGCTGCAGACTACAGCGGGAGGTCCTGTGCTCGGGTAGGGCCGATGGCAGAAGGTACTGGATAGAAGTGCTCAACAATACGGGGACCGCCTGGAGTACTAGCGACTTCGGAAAATTATTTCGACTCATTCGCAACGCTTCGTATGGGCGACTTAGGCCTGGGTCCGTCTTACGTGATGCAACAGGCCAGATTATCAGCGAACAGAGAGGAAAAATAGAACTTTGGTTGTAGCATTTTGACCGAATTCTCAGCCAATTTTTCGATCGCAATACGTACCTACCACTCCCTGAGTCTAGAGATGTACGACGTCAACCACGGGCCGCGAAGTATGATGCAGATCGACAGGATCGTCAACCAGCTGAAAAACAGAAAGGCTGTTGGAGATAATAATATCCGCCCGAAAGTGTGTAAGATAGGTTTGTCATCACTGATAGATAGGTTCCGCGTGTTATTTCGCTCTATGTTGGAAGGTTAGACGTCTTCAAGGGATCAGAGTGCTTCTGCTTGCTTCCCCTTTCCCAAGAAAGTAGACAAGGTAGTGTGCGGAAACTGCCGAGGGGTCATTCTGACTGACTTAGCTGCATATATTTTCTACTACTCAAATTCTTCTCAGTTGCGAGGGACTCCCGCACTCGACCGAACCAGAGGGGTTTCTGCCTTGGCAGCGGTTGTGCTAATCAAAGCTTTACATTAGTTGAACACCGCCGCAATTTCTGTTGGCCAACAGTATCCTGCTTCACTGATTTTCGTGCTGCCCTTTATTCACTTAATTGCCTTGCCTACAGAATTAACTAGAATCTGGTGGTATTCTTTTCAAACTCCCAATGATCCTGGGGGCTTACTATGCTTCCACCAAAGCACGCATTCAAAAGAATGGTGAAGGATCTTCTTCGCTTGTAATTATTTCTGGATTTGGACTGGGCTGCTTTCTCGCCGGTGTCGTTCAACTATGCAGTCGACTGGACAATGAACAGAGACTTGACTGGTTACCAAGAGGTCCATTTGTGTCCTTCAGCGCACATCTCGAACCTGGAGTTTGCGGTCACTATTGACGTGCTCTGAGATTTCCCCGCGAAAATTCAGTTAGTCCACGAGCAATTCGATTGTTTCGCGAAGACTATTGACCTCGAAGTCAATTCAACAGAAACGAAGACATTTTCGACTTGCCCTGGGCCGTCAGCTCGGCAGTTATCCATAACTTTTCAAGAATTTCACCATATACTATCCTTCAGGTATGTGTGGTTAACTGTACTTCCGAATAGTCAGGGGAAGGATGAAGTACCGCTAAGAATTGACAATGCAAAGAGAAATTTTCTTCATCTCCGGTGTATGTTGTGGATACGGAGCGAAATCAGCCTACGAACCAAGATTTGCGTGTTCTGTGCCGCTAGCCGGACCCTGGCCACATACGGGTGTGACAACTGATCATTGTGAGCTGAGGACACCAAGATTCCGGAGGTGTTCGATCACTGGTGTCTGCTCCGAATTTTTCGTGCAATCTGGCATGAAGGGCTGTTAAACAATGAAATAGGTAGGGGATGCGGTGACAATGACCAGCGTTCCGTCTTTTTCAACTCTGCCGCCTACAGTGGTTCGGTCATATGCTCCGACGAACCGACGCAGAACTGCCTATATAAACGCTGTGCTCTGCACCGTGTACCGCGGGGCGCAGTCGCCTTTAGGGGTCAACCGAAAACGTGGTTAAGCATCTTCGAGAAAGACTTGGAGCGCCTAGGACTTCAAATGGTGTATGGTCCGTGATAACGGAAGGAGAGCTGGGTCACGGTCTGCTCTGAGCTCTCATCCAACCAATGCGTATGGTCAGCGATGACTTCCGGTATTCTTGGGGTCGAAGCATCCCCTGGCAGTAGATAGTCATGTAAAATTAACCATAAAGTTCAAACGAAAGCGAATTATTTTATTCAGTTATCTCATTTCTGCAGGAGATTTGTGAGTGGGTGTTGTGGTTCGCTGATAGTTGTATTATTCCCTCCGTGAAACGTCATCAACCCATCCGGAGGTACTTTTTACTGGAAATATTTCTACAAGCAACCCTTGAGTCTTCTTTCCCGTGGTTCGAGCGACCAAGCCGCAATAGTATAACAAGCGAATCCTCGCTGTCAGTCCGTAGTAGAGTATTTTACGCGGAGCACATATTCACACTCCTGATGCGAAAATGGAATAACTGTAAATTTAACGCGTACAGAGTGTACAAGCATTATCATGAGTGGACAGAAAAGTACTAAGTGAGTGTACCTGATGAGAGGCAATAATCGCGTAACCTGCAGTGTGCTTCCGCAAAAAATTCGTCCGACAATCGATGTATCGCTTGCAGCAAAGGGAAATTCTGTGGTTACCTGGGGTTTTCGAATTGCTGCTGCAGACTCTTTGTTTCTTTTCTCTGTACTCTCTTGATATGCTCTCAGTTCCGTGATCCAGGTGATGGGTTTTCTGGTATGCTTCTTGACATATGTTAAAAAATCGGCGCCGCAGTTACTATTTTGGAACTTCCAAGATTTCTTATATACCTCTTTAGTCCTGTATCTAAACTCCTTATGCGGAACTAATGGAATAAAACTGCAGGATATATATTAGCTCCGTAAGTGTTAGCAGAGTTTCCGTTTTATGTTTTGTGGGAAATCTTGTGTAAATAAAAATGTAAATGAAAAATAACCTTATGAGCCATTTAATCACAGTGTTTAATCACCAAGTCATTCAGATGCTAGTTTTAAGTAAGATCGTCGAACAAAGTAGGCATCAGTTGAACAGTAAGTCTTATCAGTGGTTTCGAAATTACAGCTCTTGGTGCAAATATGGCCCGTGATACATATTCCGTTCTGTGCATTTTTCTCTTGATTACTGATGAGTAACCACGTCTGAAAAGCTAAAATGATCGTTGTGATATAGACGTTTTGGCCTTCAACCAATGTTCCACATATTTAGCGGGCTTCGGTTATCAGAGAGAATGGTAAGTGGATTGCAGTTCCCTTGCTCATACTGAGTCATCATTGCGAGTTTTTGCTAAGAATTTTGATGGACTCAAACAATCTTCGGCCAACTTGTAGGCAACGCAGAGAACAGTTTAATGCATTGCAGTTGTCAGTCAATGAATAAATAAGGCGGATTCCCACATTTATCCGTATAGCTTACGATATACTGATGATAACCGGATAGACCTGTAGTGTTAGCATCATGGCCGGTGGTGGTATGGTGGGTTAGAGCTTTTACCTACCACTCCGAAGTTAAGAGGTTCGAATCTCACAACAGCCGGGCCGCTTTAATGGTTGACAATAATTCATTATCGCCCGACTTATCGGGACCTTGTGCGGTTCTTCGTCACCTCAGGTCTCAGGTCAAGGTCCCGGCTATCCCTAATGGTGCAGTGGGCTCTCACGACTGTGAGGCATACCCTTCCCAATTCACTCGTACGCAAGCATGTATTGAAAAATACCAGTTGTCACTATTTATTCAATATCACAAAATTTCGGACACACGTTTCACTTTTTTAGATTCCCAAAATTTCGTTTTGTGAACCGATTTCTTGATTGGATTTTCGAACGTCATAAGAAGTATATCTCAATGAAATCTATTGGCATGCATATAGATAGCGGTTTGAGGTGGATAAATGCACGGAGTTTTTCGGATCAGAGAACTTCCGACGAAATAATAAACAAAGCATAAGGAAACATTTCAGCTCTAAAATTAATGTCACGTCACCAACGACTTTAGTGTTCGACTTGCGTTGCGCTGACTGACAGCATCGGACTGGGGCAATCGTTCCTCAATCTAACTGGAAAATTGGGTCAATTAGAAAACCGAATCTTAGAGTAGGTTATGTTAGGAAAAATTTGATTAATGATAAATTTTGGAAGTGATGCTTGCCGATTTTCGGATCAGTTCTTTTTTACCTTGGGACTAGGTGCAAGTTACAAATCACTTTTGTTTTGACCGGAGTCTTCATTGTTGATCTGTAAAAGGTATATCTTTAAGACATCTTTGCAGGCACTGCTGTTCTTGCTCTGTGAATAAACGTCATGATAAGATCTGTAAAGTGAAAGTTTGACTTTTATCTCATTTAGATGACCGCATCAATTACTCAGATGTGCTTTTGGGTACCCCTACCTAAAACACCTATTTCATCTTAATCTGATGATCACAGCCCACGTACCCTTTTGATCAGTCTAATAGGCACGTTTTGTGAGCCGAACGAAGTTCGTTCCCAATTTGCCATGAAATATTCAACTAAAGTTAAGTTAAACAGATAAGGTTAGAAGATAAACACCTTCAGTGAACGGTAATAATAATCTCAAGATGGACGAGATACGAAAAGTACGTGTTTTGCAGATAAATCAAATTGCTCATCGGTTGAGTGAAGTACGAGATCTCGTCCGATATCAGATATTGCTATCATGGTAAAATGGCATTCTTTCTGTCATTCGGCACATCTATGCACACAAGAAAAAGGAAGTGAACTTTCCTGATTTTATTGCCATTCTTTGTCTTGGTCGGATTTTGCACCACTAGTGAAATACCACTATCGGTAATACGAACAGATTGCACCTGTCGTTCGAATCCAAGTCGAATAACGAATAATTAGTGCCGGGCTAAGTTTCTCGATAAATTAGATGAAGTGATTCTGGTCTGCCAGGCTTTTACCGTTAACTTTTTTCTTGGCTTAAGAACCGCTGGATAATTCCCCTGTTTCTTCAAGCGTTTCCCTTTTAGACCATCAAAGCTTTCTGAAATACTAGGGGATACTCTGATTCGGCGTAGCTGCATGACATGGAATGAGATTATATTAGAGGAGCAGATTAATTTGGCCACGGAGATAGGTAGTCAGGTTTGTGACCCTATTTTGAACCACCTTACTCCGTACGCTCACGCCCTCTCTCTGCCTTATTCACTTTGTACTTCCGGGATTTGCCCGCCACTTCCTGTTCCTCCTCTCCCTCGTACAAAATCCTCTCAACCGCGAAATGTTCATGTCTGACAATATGATTTATCACGTTGATTTCTTGTTCACATTCACGGTCACTTAGTGATTTATTGCGTTCCTCTCGTTTCATTCGGTGGTGCATGTGGCCAATCTGCTCCTCTGTCCGCCTTCTGTCCATCCGCTCCCCGCCATCATCTTCAAACAAATGCCCTCATGCACACACACACACACACACACACACACACACACACACACACACACAAGCGGTACAGAGGTAAGCTGCAAATGAAGCCAATAGGCTGTCGATCCGTGACCATGACTTGAACTGGGGTTATATCGAGGTGAATACTGGCACATGAGAGGGGATCTCGAGATCACTAAGAGGGCAAACAGGTATCCACCTATTTACCAACAAATATGCAAGTCAGATACCACCACAGAATGTGGGCAACAAACACACACACACACACATTGGCTGGTGAAGGTGGTCGGATAGGGGGGGGGGATCAGGTAATGCTAGAACAAACAGGATCCTAAGTGGCACTATCCACATCGGTTTGAGTTAGACGTTTTGGCTATCAACCACGCAGATTCTAGCTATGGTTGATGCATCTGGTAATGAATTTAGGTTCAGCTCCACACCAATTCACCTCATCTACGTTCAGGGTACTGGCAGTAATGACTGCACAAAGCATCTGGTATACCAGGGTTTAGTTAGCCGCACATCAAACCCATGAAAAGGATGGCTAGTGCACTTGGAACGTCTCAGTTTCACACTGGTTTCATTTACTGGTACTGTAGTAAATGGCTCCGCGTTTCGCTCCGTCAACAAAACTCTTTCAATTTTGAAATTCCTAAATTACCTTTCGATCAAAGCTTGTCTGCCGATTGTCAAACAACGTGCACGGGAAAATCCAAAAAAGTGAACCCATAAACGGCATTGAAAAAACAAACAAAATAAGAATATTCCGATACCTATGCATAGTTTATCGGTACTCTGAATCACCAGCATTCAAACAGCTAACGAATAAATCAGCTCCAATGTACAGATAGCTCCTCTACCTTACAAAGTGGATAATAGTGCTGCTGATTCTTGTTAGACAGCTGTATTTTCTGATCGCGACTGGAGACTCGAACACTGTCACATAGACGAGGTGCATGTGGTTTTCTATCAAGATGCTGGTCAAGAAATAGAGGACGAAAACAAATTCAACATGAAATAAATCAGATGAGCAAAATGCGACTAAGTGTAGATTATTCGCATTTCTGGCACCTAAAAGTTCACCCTGTCAACCCGTCATCTACCGGAACGTGCTCGTCTGAATGAAATATCACGGTACGACCGGTCGAACACGGCTAATACAATTGAATGTCGAATAATGGGTGGACTACTAATCCAATGACACGCAGCATATGATGTCACACTTAGTCATTAATTCCATTAGCATGGCAACACCTATATTTGTAAAAGTAAATTGTTCCAATATCTCTTGATGTCATTATATTCCGATACTTTTGACCTGACTGGCTTGCAGCGGTATGGCTAAAGGCTGTGTGTCCAAGCTAAATAATGGTAGGTAGTGGGTAAAGGATTGTGGGTCGTGACTAAAGAATTGCGGGTTTTGGCTAAAACTTGATGGAAAAGGTGTAGTCGGGTGTATGGAGTAAACCAAACGTCCACAGGAACGGTACAGTATTTCAAGAAGTGAACTACGACCAGTTAGAGGCTGCCGACCGAGAAATGACCGACGACAGCAGGGTTCGAAATCCGGCCTACAAGGTGTAAGATCCACCGTGATAACCACACGACCATGGCCCAATCTACCGCCATGGAAAGCCGAAAATCTGGGGCCTGTCTTGAATCATACATGACTCAAGTTGATCGGGCATGGTGGGAAGTCAGGTGGAATTGGCCTGTTCTCAAAATTATCTTGTCGACGCAGTTGCATCCAGTTACGCACGTGATCAGTTTGCAAACAACAAGGGAAAATGTGACTTTGCTTTGTCAAGTTTATAAGACTGAAGCCAAATGAAGAAGAAATTACCGAATGGAATTTAATTTTGACGTATGCTCGGAGAGATGCACGAGTAAAGATCGTCAGGTGATTTTCGGTGATGTCACAACTACTGTTTAATAATTTGCCGTTTATATGTAATAAGTAACCAGAAATAATTCCGGTCAATCTCAAAACCAAATCGATTGAAGTCACTTATTATCAGATGGTATTTCCGCGTAAAGCAAATCATTGAGAATCAGGTCGGAAGACTTGACAGTTAATCGGTAAGACTTTGTTTCATTACAAATACATGAACTGAGAGGGTATGAGAATCAGCCCAACCCAGAACTGCGCAAACCGTAACAGCAATGAGGCCAAGGCTGCAGAAACGATTTGTATCAAAATGTTATCCGGTAGAAAATAATGCATAAGTCACAAGTCGACCAATCTTATCGGGCCATGTCCCTTTTGATACTCGGCGAGTCACACACTAGCAACTCTGCAAACCAGTTGTAGCTATGTAGATATGCACTCTGCTGATGTGTCCTGCACGATGCTGCCTTGGCAAAGCAATGTTCACCCGAGCGTATATATCGTAAGCTTGCGGTGGAGACTGTAGTTGCAACAGAAGGAGGTGCTTATCGACCTGATAGTCTCAACCAGCCAAGGAGCACAGGTCCAAGAACAAGCAGTGACTATTTCGGAAGCATCTGATGGCAGGCAAGAAGCATTCTGTCAATGAGCAGGTGAGGCTCAGTTTGACCCCAAGAGAGCAGATAGATAGCCTAAGCTGATAGTATCAGGTCAAGACGTCAGTCAGCGAGAATGATGCGCGTAAGAACCAAATAAATCGGCAACGGAAAGTGTCAATTAGGTATCCGAAATGCGCGGGTAGCCGGAAGACTGGTTTTACTAAGTTCCAGGTGTCAAAAAGAACTATTTAAAAAGCTGCATATGATTTACCATTTTCCGTTTTATGGATGATTAAATATGGTTGTTTTACTTCTTGCTAGACGATAAATCAAACATACTAGGCGGTTCTAGGACTGTCGTTCAGAGCAAAATATGAGAGGGTTAAAATCACTGGTTAGTAGAAATATAATACAGCAATTTATTTATACCTGGATATATATATATATATATATCGCATCAGACAAAGATTTAATGGAACTCAGCCTAATCCAAATTGCTTGACTGCTTGGCACAAGCCAGCCGGGGCTGTCACTCACTATCTGAAGCAGGTAGCACAGCAAACGCCTTATTAGATTATCGCGACAATTATTGGATATGAAGCACGTCATATCCGCCTCGTGTCCAAAAGCGTGTGGATTCTACCCCAACCCTATGACACCTTTAACCAAATGCAGGGAGCGCATGCGCATACGTGCACATTCCACGACAGGTGTCAAAGAATTCGTTTCAGGTACGCAAATCAGATCATTCATTTGTTCGTTGACATAGGGAGGCGATATATATATATATATATATATATATATATATATATATATATATATATATATATATATATATATATATATATATATATATATATATATATATATATATATATATATATATATATATATATATATATATATATATATATATATATATATATATAATATTTGTCTTATTATTTGACCGTTCAAATTTATCACAAGATTGGAATATTAAAGATTTCAGCAAATGCTTTGGTGATCATAGTTCATACCAGGTCATCTGGTTTAAAATACTGGTTTCGTTGTTCTTTTTCTACGTAGTTCACAAGCCGGTGAGTCCTGGATACAATGTAGCCAGGTCTTCAAGTTGATTCACACTCTTTTGGGTGATTTTTATTGTCTTACCTGCTTGCCATTTGCCAGGATCAGACAGTAAAGTCTGAAAAACAATGCAGTACCCATCCTAGGGAGATTGCCATGGAGCTTTTGACTGGTTTATTCATAGACACCGATTTATGTTCAGGTTTGCCGCACCACTCAACTCTGGATTAGCTCGGAGTCAAAGTTTTGTTAATACGGTTGACTTTCATACCATTTTAAGAAGTGAGATAGGCTGCCCCTGCCACGCGTGGAGGAAGCCCTTGACTGAAACCTGCCAACCACTTATGACTCCTTGTTGAGTATACAATCACTTAATTAGCGATAGCACCAAAAGTTGCAATAAATGTGAGGATTGCCTTCTAAACTAATTCACGAAATTGATCTTGACCCGTGGTTATTGAATGGTACAAGCGCGCTTTGAAGTACTTTGAAGGTAAGAGGCTCGAATCCTACGACAGCACCAATCATACTGGTGGTAGTCTGTAATCCATTGTCACCCCGCTCGTAAACGTGCTTGACTTGTTAGGACTTCATGTGAGTCTTCACTCCAAATCTCAGAGTTAGGTTGCCAATTATGCCTAGTAGTACAGTGGGACTTTCGACGTATGTGGTGACTGCCCTTTCATTGCCCTCATGCAAGATAACGTAGCAAAAAATAGTAAAAATGAGACCAAAGTTGGTTTACATATTTTTCTTGACAGACTATTTCACAAGGCTAGAATATTTCCTCATTTTCGAGACTGATTTTACGAATAACTAAATGCACCAGGAAAATCTACTTCACATAGTACATTGTTATGAACATACCACAAGAATACCGAGCTATCCGGCGTAAACAAAATCTATAACTTACGAAAGAACTTGTTCAGAAAATGTTTGTCGTTTGACCGTCATACTTGACTTAGGACTTATTTAAAAGTCTCCTTGATGAACAACAGAGAGAATATTACTTTCCCCAAATGGTCCGTTGAGACTGAGGGTTCTATGTGAAACCATTCACGATGATCAATGACGGCGATTTATGTCAAGGTCTGACTTCATGCAGGCAAACATGGAATCCAAAGAGAAACTGACGTATGAATTTCATCTTAGCCAAAATGGTAACATTCTTCAGCGTTTTAACAACGACTGATAGGTTGAGAAATCGCTGTTTATGCAATATTCTCATCCATAAGTTCACGCCATGATACGGAGTCGAACCAGTGACCATCTTGGAGCCCTCTATAAATGTTCTCTGAGACTCGTTCAGCCGTGTGCCGTTCGTCCCACTTGGAGGTGATCGACAAGGTGAGTTCATTGATTAAACCAGAATGATTGTCGCGTATCACTGGAAAAGTGGTTTACGCATCACTTTTTATTACATGCTTGGGCATGAGTGCGACGGAAGAGGTATACCCCATGGACACAAGGGGCTACCGCACCGTCAGGGATAATGGGCAACCAGACCCTGAAACTTGGAGTGGAGAACCACGTGAAGTCCCAATAGGTAAAGTGTGCTAACGAGCCGGACGAAAGTCGGTTACTGTTAAGAGGGACTGTAGTATTTACCATGCCCGAGCTGATAGGACGTACTGAAATTGCTCCCACCCAGAACTACGCGAACCAAATTAGCAATAAGACTGAGGCTGTGAAAGAGCACGTTAATTGTATTGCAGAACTGGTTTGTATAAATACGGTAAATCAGAGAAAATAATTGGTAGACTAGAAGGTGACCATTCGCAGGGAGCTTTTGTCGTACCTGTCTTTGGCGATCCTGATTGGTTGAGGCTCATCCGCGTGCGTGGCTACAAAGTTGTACCTGGCCGCATCACGTGTGACTGTGGCTGAATCACCGCAGGGACTCATCTGCTCTAAGCTCTCGATAAACTCGTGCAGGTGAGCAAGCATGCAAACATTGCGAATCTCAGCATCACTCGCTTCTATTTGGCCTGGGCGAATATTGTGGTCGATTGTTCCATTGAACAGTACGGGTCTTCACTCACAAAACCCAAGTGTTCACGGAATGTCTGAACACTGCAACGTTGTGCATTCAACCCAGAGATAAACTACTGTATAAAAATTCAAAAAAGATGTCGAAGTAGGTAGACATGGTGACTCTGATAACCTGAGACTTGAAGTAGTGAACCATTTCAGGTACCAATAGGTCACGTGTGCTAACGAGCCGGACCAAGGCGGATTGCTGTCTACCACCATTGGATGTTCATTTATTTTGTTCTTGTCCGACTGGCCGTACCGCGATATTTCATTTAGGAGAGCACCTTCCCGGTAGACTAATGTTTGCGGATTGTATTCGTGTTGACGAGGTGAACTTTAAGAAGCAACAACTGTAAGTAGATTTTTCATTTCCCATATCACGGTGGTTCCTCGTGCGGTTGAAAAGTTCTACAATAGTGTGGGTAGCCAATACTCTGACATACGGTTATCTTTTGGTTACTTACCACCTTCGAAACTGCCTCAGAATAAAGGTCTTTAAATTAACCAACTCACTGAATCCATTTGTCAGTAATTTTCAGTTGCTTTGTTATAAACAGTACGAAAAAGCCCTCAAGCTTAGTTTGATAACTGAACAGAATCAATCGCAATATAAAAGAAGTAACTCGCGTCATTTGAAATGATGTACTCTGTTCATGAAATAATCCGTTATGTAACTCCGTTTCCGAGATCATCACTGCCTAGTTCTTATTCGGAGTAACCAAACAGCGTAGTATATTCAACCAATTCTACATGTGAATTGCTCTAATACGGCATGCAGTTTATTGGGTAACCGAGTGGTGTAGACTGCTGATCTTGCCTCCGTTTCTTACACAAGCGATCAATGAGAAGACTTCCCTCGTTTGAGTAGATCACTGTGTGGGTGACTTGCATGAAACGTCCAAAGTCAGTGACTGATCAGGAACTACGTCATTTGATGCTGACCTGAAACAATCCGTTGGAAGCTAACAGGCAGTTCAACAGCTAACGAGCTCCATTCGAGATTCGATAGATAAGCACTGATTGCGATCCATAACATACTACATGGTTTAATTGTTGACTCTTCTTCCAATACATCCACTTATTGTCATTAAGAACGTAGTTTTCTTTGAAATTTTCAGTGGCCTTGAAAGGTGGTGATGCCCCTAACTCAGTTTGATAGTTTGCGACAGTTTATGCTCGATGACTACGGCAGACGTTTCATCATCAGCTGGAATGTAGTCATCAGGGAATGTGGTAGCTAGGTATGATCAGTTCACAGGGACAAATGGAGGCGTAAATCACTCGGATAGTCACGATAAGTCGCGTGGTCTGTAGTAGACAAAATATAGCAGTGATTATCACTCAGATCAATGTAACAATGAACAACATGCACTTTGTGCTCGGTAAAGTTCAATTCTATTCAGACAACCATTAAGTGTTCGCTGTGTGAGGTGGCTTTCGTTGCTATCTCCTGGTGACAACCTCAATCGCAAACAAGGAGAAAGGACAGGAATATTAAAGAAGCAGTAAAAGAACTACAAGTATTAGTATCAAGTCGATAAAAAAAAGTGTAATGATCGTAATGAACTGAATAGACAGTCCGTATTAAAACTGCCCCCACCCAGAACAACTCGAACAGAAGTGAGTTTGTACAAATATGTTAAATTAGAGAATAGAATTGGTAGACTCAAAGATGACCAATCACAGGGAGCTTTTGTCGGAATTGTCCGCGGCGATCCTGATTGGTTGGGGCTCATCCATGTACGAGGTTACAAGCTGTACTTGCCCCCGATCTTGTGTGACAGCTGCTGAATCACTACAGAAAGCTTGTGAATACAAGAGCCCCACTGATCACGACATCTAGCCATTTCCTCTAACGTATACAATCAGTGAGTAAGAGGGTCTCTTGGACCCCACCCAGGAAGTCTAACCCGCTCTACATGGCCAAGTCCACAGGTTAGGTTTTTCTTACCTTTCTTTCATGTCATGGACTGACCACCCTTACTTATCCTCCAACCTTTACTCGCTTCAGTGAATATTGAGCGCAGGGAAATCCCCTCAGGCTTCTTGTGCAGCACACTTCCTAACCATTTTAGCTTGGTGGCTTTCAGTGTTCTATCTAATAATTTGATCCTTGAACCTAAGACTCTCAGCGTTGCTTTTACGGTGTTCCCACCACATTCGAGCAATGCTACAAAGACCTCGGTGTTAAAATACCGACAATCTTCGTATATCCTCCAGTCGTATTGGTCATGTCTCCGAACCAAACAGAAGTACTGGTTTGAATGCTACAGCGAACACTCGACCCTCGATGGGTAAACGGAAGTCATGTGGATGCCACAGATGACTCAAGTTGGTAAACACACTTCAGCCGATATCCGACCTCTGAGTGAAATACTGCTGTACAGATGAAAAATCTTATCTATCTAGACTATAGTCTCCCCAAGCACGGAACGGTTTGGCACTAGACCAAACCAGTCCCGCAACAGCATCGTGAACATTGAAGGTGCAAAACACATACCGAACATTTCTACGCAGTCAGTCAAGCTGTCCAGAAAAGCTTGCAACTTACCTAGATTTTCACTTAGAAAACGACGTCGTCCGCATATTCAACGTCTGATGCCTTTCCGCCCGAGAAATGTTCCAAACCACTATCCTCACCTGACAAAAGTGCAGTCTCTAATACCATGTCAATCACAAAGGTAAAGAGAAAAGGTGAAAAAGGTAACCCTGAATAACTACTTTTCATGGTGAACTCGGGGGAAAGATCACCGTAAGCCCGAGTTCGGCTTCCGCTGATCATGTAAAGGGACTTTGTGATGGGAATGAGTTTCTCTGATACATCCTTCAAAAAGAGGCAGTATCAGAGAACTGTACAGTCGACTGGGTCGAAGTCCGCTGTAAGATCAAGAAAAACGGAGATGGTGGGCCTATGCAATGTGTGCTTATGTTACGAAGTTTGTCGAAGAGTGAAGATGTGAACAACACAACCTCGACCAGGCCTAAACCCAGCTTAATTCTCGTATGAGTACTGCTCGCTAACTGTTGATAGGCGATGAAGAATAATAACAGCAAGCAGTTTAGACGCGATGCTAACCAGACTTATTCCCTTGTGGTTTTCACAGGAGGATCTGTCAGTCTTTTTTAAATCGGTACGATCACGGATTTACACCAGCTCTTTGGAACTTGTTCCCTATCTCATACCAGACGGAGGGGTTTCGTAAACTCCAGTAACAGTGCTTAACCACCGTCTTTGAAAATCGACGCAGACAACCCATCTGGTCCCTCAGCCTGATGTCATTTAAGGTAGCCTATCGCACAGAGAGCCGTTCGACTGTTTGATCAATTTGCTAACGCCTGATTTCTGTAGATCGGTATTTCTGATCAGACGGAAAAGGATGCTGCTGTTGCCAATCACCACAGCCTTCTCCATCTCCCTACACTTCAAAATACACCACTGCTCCCGGTCTTTTCTCAGGTTACGAATCAGCTGACTTCTAAGGTATCATCCTGCCTCATCATTTCTGGAATCCGGAGGAATCTGTCTGCGAACATCTACCAGTGTAACTGAGGATGCAGATGTCGATCGTTTCTGCATGTATCTGATTTTTGGACTTTGGACAGCTTTAACAGCCTCGAATAGAGCCCATTGGAACTCTGTCTATCGCTCTTCTGGATCCTGGGTACTTGACTGCGTCGACAACTTGGTGGTTAATTCTGCCTAGAAAGCAGATCGATGGTTATCGTCCAGTAGCAGCTGCGGGAGAATGTTGGCCTTATCATTATTTCGGCCACAGACGAGATGTAGGCTGAAATGCACGCGGAGAAGGACGTGATCAGTGTCTACAGGCATGGAACAAAATGATCGACAGTCTTGAATTGATCCTCATCAGCGGTAACCGATAGCAATGCGGTCGGTCTGGATCCAAAGTTGTGAAGGCACAGGAGGACGCCAGGTTAGTCGGTGTCGCTTTTTGTGCGAGAAATTTGTATTTTGCTTTGAATATTCTATGGTCGAAACATATTTAAATGACTCGGTTATCGTTATCTGTTCGATCGGCCAAAACGCCATGTCGACATCCTATATGCGTTTTCGACTTGTCTAGGCTTCCAACTTGAGCACTGAAATCACCAGCAACAACCATTATATCAGTAGAGTGCACGCTGCGAAACCGTCGAGAAAAATATGCTCTGTGGGAACCTCGGCGAGAATCACAGAATATTTATTTTTAGCAAAAGACCTCTCAAAGGGACAGCCTCATCAGTCCGTGCAATCCAGAACTGTCTCTCAAGTTGTAAAAAGTCGGTTTAAACAACAGTCTCTTTTGTTGGGTAAGATTTGTCTCTTTCGAACCTTATTTAGCCTTTTTCCGTCCGACCACTGTTATGAAATCTGGAGTATCCAGGAAAAGGAATGGAAGTTTACTGGCTCCTATTCAAACGTCTCCGACACTCCTCTGCGTGCAGGGATAAAAATCCTAATCTAACTCGAAGTTTGACAAGACCTATGCACCGAAGTCTATTTACTTTTCGTCAATATGATGAATCTTAGTCCAAAACATGTTCCCATTAGCATCATTATTGTGAACATAAGCTCTGCTAATGAAAATTGTCACCAGCAACTTTTTCACTACTTTTTAACCTTTGGTAACGTTATTCCTTCTGGATCCCACTATTGCATTAGCTTAACACGACAGCATTTATACCCATTGGAGGTAGGTAAACTTCAGCTGCTAATGATTTCCGATATGGCCGAAACAGTTCCACAGTTCTTCCTTGGTCTTCAGTGGTGGATTAGGCTTTAATATTGCATGATGGGTCATTTAACTAAAACAATTTACGTCTACCACTAATAAACAACAATCCTTTTTTACCTTCCGTTTTTAGTACATACTAAGCAAACGGAACTTTTAAGCAAATAATGGAAACGGAATGCCACATTTACCATTTAAAGAACAACAGATATAACAAAAACGTTGGTCCCCTAATGGTGTTTGTCAAGGAAATGCAAACCTGATCACAAGTAAAAAGAATATCCACTTCACTTCTCCTCCAGAGTCGGAAGAATTAGATCTATTCGCATGGAGGAGTTTCTACAGATAAAGAATTTCTGGGATCAAAATATGTCATCTGGAAATTAACTGACTGTGGTGGTGTGTAGTCCAGTAGTTCGCCAGACCGGTAGAAGTTTTTATCTGGTCCATATTTCCCGTTGGATGTCGTGCTCTTTTCTGTTCCGCGAACTAACACGGAGCAGGCGATGAGAACAGCGAATGAGCGAAAAGGAGCAAATGGAGTGAATGAAAGTACCGAATGCGATATTGCGCGTCAGAAAAAAGTTCCGTGTACGGATGTCTATTCGTGAGGAGGGGATTAAAAACAGTCAATACGACTGCTGGACAGTCGGACGGGTGCGTTATTAGGAGGATCATGAGGGAGGGACTTGTTGTGTTGACTTTCACTCCTACAATGCGTACCTCCTTTCATTTGATTTGCCGTCATGGTGTGCGCAAAATGTTTGTCTGGGTATGATCAAAGCTTTCGGCGGCCTCTAAACATATGCACACAGACAAGCTTACGTGAATGGGCACATGCAAAGGACGTCATCTGCGTGTGCGTGTGCGCGCGTGCTTGCTCATGGGTACGCAAATGTATTCTCAGATGCAAAAGAAGCGTTTTCATCAGTAGTGTGTTTGGTATTCTTAGGAAAGTTCCATACGTACTACGTACCCGAACAGCTTACAGGATCTCATGTTCGACAGAAATTGTTTGCTGCAGTGACCGAATATGGCACGCGCGTTTCGCCAGACCCCATCGAACGATTCAGAATGTCAACGAAATGGGGATTACACTATGTGAATCTGATCGACCGTGCAGCCGCTTATTGCACTGTCACTTTAGTTGTTTATCTGGGTGTCTTTGTTTTTCGCACAGGCATTCTTCTCTCTTACTGAGGCTGATTCGTTATTTTTCTCCGAAGTAAGCATTTACAGTGGCGGAAGGTTCCATGAAAAGTCGGATCTCGTAAGGACCGATGAGTAAACTCTCCGTCTAAAATAGAGCAAACTAATAAGGGATGAATCAACAGTGCTGGGAAATAGAATCACAGTATCGTGTCAGCCTAAGCACACAAATACTGTTTTAAACCGTGCAAATAGAATGTCTACATCAGTTTTACGCAGACTTGAACACACACACACACACACACACACACACACTGGTCTAAATAGGCCATACAGTACCTGCGGGTTGGTAGGTCTGTGAACAAATGAACGAACGAATGAAGGTTGTGCACGTGGGATGGAAGTGCGTTACAGATTAAGCTGAGTGCAAACCATGGTTGCACTCATGCATAAGCACACATGACCAAACACAAGCTGACAAAAGCTTTGCACCTCCCGACATCAGAAGATCAGTCTATGCAAAAAACCCATCTGAGTGTTAAGCGGCTTAATGACATATCCGCCCATAAATCAAACGCGCGCGGATCGGTTCTGTGCGTTGAACATTCAGCCTCTGACCGGTCGCATGGACATATGCCTAATCTAGCTAAACCGAATCGAAACGAGAGTCGATTCGGCCAGGCATAGACACAGAAAACGGTCAACTACATGTACTCTCCGGACTTCTGACTTGTTCTGCAAATTTTCTGTCCCCACCTCCCGCTTTCAGTGGACCAGACAACCTTTGCTTCAAACCGAATACAGGCACACCAACAAAATTGTTTCGTATTTTCGAAGAAACATCCCACTTTTGTTTGGTGGAAATGTCTGGCTTGGTGCTTATGCACGTATATCTCCGTCCAGTTGACCGAACATGAACAAACGGGAGAACCATCCGTGCTTTCTCAACAGAGCTCTTTGACCAAATGACTTGTCAGCTCGCTCACCTATTCAGTTTGTTAGTGGTCAACGCTTTGCGAATCGTCCCTCAGTGATGCGCGCAGTGACAAAATTTTCTGTTTTCGTATCTGGTCGTCTGTTTAGTACTGTCGCCTGTCGCGGGTTTACCCGGAAATAGTAGACAGAAAACATCGGATTAGTAATTTTTCTTTTCCCCTTCTTATTTCTCGGTCAAAGAAGAATGAACCGGAAAATTAACTTATTACAGGCCTGGCAGGGACACGGTCTGACTGGATGCAATAAATCATCACCATCACCAGAAACGTCCACAACGAACTTGCGATAGGTTGAAACCAGAGAATTGAACGCCACTCCTTCTGACCGATTGTTTACTTTCTGAATCCCTTTGTGCGGTTGGTGAGGGTCCGCCTGTATGTAACAGCTGGCGATGCAGTTGGTCGGTCGCCAAACCGTTACTCATGAAGTACGTACTTGTTTGCCTCCGGTAAATCAGAACATGTTCTGTGCAGATTTACTCGACCGGAAGGATTTTTCTCTTTATTTCTACACATCATGCTAGGTAAAACTGGTCGTCGCACATGTGTCCCCATCTACAGGGTTCTCCGTTGAATATCTGATATTTTCTTCTTCATGTGAAGAGAACAACTGCAGCATGTTTGAGTATTTTCAAACGAGGATGACGGGAAATGAGTATACCGGTAGGAGAAAAAACCGGTTAAAACAGTATTACCCGGACAACCGGCGATTGTTTGAATAACCAAGCCCGTTAGGCGAATACATTGGCGCTGACTGGTGGTTCCGGTGAATCTCGATTACATTGGCATCTGGCACGCGCTCAGTACAATGCAGAAGAGCATGAATAAAGCAAAAATAAGCAGCCATCCAGTTGCGTTAGAATCAAAAGATGAATAATGTACTTACTGAGATTCAATAAGATCCCAGCATCCATTGGATTCGTTTGGGTATAATCAGTTTCACCAAATTCTTGGTCAAAATAAACCATAGATAAAAGCTTCAACTGAACATAGAAGTAAAGTAACTGTTGTGTGATGAGACAAATATTCAGGACACCACCAATTCTTTTTCTGACTCACCTCTTACGCTAACTCGAATTGATCCCCTATGGCTTAGATTGATTTATAGGTGATGCAATCTCTGTTCACCATATGATATATTCTCAATAATTGTACGTGGCGTAAATCACTCTTTGTTAGAAGGACGACTGATATTTTGGAATTGATTAGCTGGAACAAAATACAAACTGGCACTCAAAATGCAGACGCGAACAATGTGAGTGCACAGATCTCTGTGACGTAGATTGTGACAAGATTAAATCAACAGTTTACCGACCACAGTCTGCCCGTCATCATCACCTTGATCTGTTTTAGCATTTCCTCTTTCTATAACAAATTCACTAGCTTGTTTCTGAGTCATGAAAACAGTTGTTCATGCTTAAGAACAAATAGATTAGGACTCAGTAGCAAGAATCATATTCAGTTGCCAAGATCCTCATACAGTGGAATACATCAAATAAAAAGCTACATTCTGTATTGTACAAAAATGTGAAGTAATTTACACTCAAGCCTTAGTACCGTGATGCTTGATTTTATGCGGTCCCGTTTCGTTTCTGTTGCTTATCGGACCGGATTGTTCAGCCATCCAATCAAACAACAGACTGCCTGATTGACTGGTTAACTGACTGCACGTGTTCCTTTATTCCCCTCATGTCGTTCGCAGACGAACGTGGATGAGAATGAAATAACCGAAAACATTCAATTACATCTGGATTTTGGTTGGAGATTTTACTGTAATAATTATCAACTGAAATACAAGTAGTGTTTTCAAAAGTTAGATTACGTATTATTGTGGATTCTCGGAAAACAAGCAAAGTAACACCCAAACCCACGCAATCATAGAAGTAACCCAGACAGCTGGATCGGACCAGCAGGAACAACAGTGCATATACAGATTCCAGAACAAGTACATGGCTACAGGTTCCGGAAAAATTAGACCCCAAGTATTGTCTGAGTGTACTTTCACAGCACGAAGCAAATGTGATAGACTGTTTAGTGACCGGATTGCACAAAATAAACTCCGAATACACACTAGCAGGCAAATGAATGTGTTGGGTTTCTTAATGTACAAGATAGGATATCTTTCTGGGATAGATAAGGCATATCGGAAAACACAAACAAGCCGTGGTTGATTTACAAGCTCTAAAGGCACTTGTCGGAAGTGAGCCAAATGCAACTAGATGATACAGAGTGAAATCAAATGTGACTGCTAAAAATCAGTTGTCAGACGACAAAATCAAAGATTGCAATGGGGTGAAGCAGATATTCACGAAAATACTGACTGTGAGAGAATAAATGTGGCATCTTTGAGCACATTAAACTGAGTGAACTGAGATTTATCTGAACAGAAATCATGATTTTGCGTGTGAGTATGGTACGAAATCACCACGGATAGGTGGATGGGAATTACTCAAGGCAATAAAACTCATTGTGTGTAAGACGGGATTTCTTCTGCTATGTGCTCTTCAAAAAAATCAGTTCATTTGTCCTAAAAATGGCCGCTGATAGAGCGGCTGAAATAGTTTAGATGGATTCGTCATATTCAGTTGATTCCCTTGAACAAACCGTCAACATGGTCACTGGGAAAAATTTCAATTTAATGATACAACCACCTAGTCGTTCTTTCTAGTGTTTCACCAAGTAGAGGATGAGTAATCCATAGAAACGGTGCTTTGTGAAGTACAAAAGCTGATCAGCTGAAATGAAGACATTATGAGGGTTTATTCAATTACGGTCATATATTATGTCGCAGCTGAAAGCAGGTATGGTGGTAGTGTTTAGTATTTACGTAGCTTGATAATACTACCCAGTGTATACAGCCATGGACAAAAACTTATGCTAAATTCAGTCAGTTTTTCCTATGCACAGACCAAATAACATCACATATTGAACGTTATCCTTGTGTCGTGACGAGTTTGTACACGTATGGTTTGCAAATTTCTGTAATCTCTAGAATGAGACTTATTGCATCATAACATGACGTGACTCAAAATATTACAGTCGTAATGTGTTCCGTGAGCCCCGAAGCCCACTAGACTGGCCCTTTATTATCCACTAGTCATTCTGATGGCCTTGATGAACATGACTGCTCTTCATGATTTTATTTATATTCACATCCGACGCCAAAATTTCCTAAAAAATAAACTAAAATCCGGTTCGATTGGAAATCGGCCTTGAGAGAGATTACCCGGCGTAATCGGAATGATGACTGACAAACATCATTTCGTACAAAGTTGCCCCTAGTGAACATCAGACGCTTAAAAAATTCCGACACGTTACTCTCATAATGTACGGAAAGTTGTTATTGCATAAGGAATCATTCTATGATCGTCGGGGTGTTTTTTACCATCCTGTTACGTTGAAGAATCAATGTACACTATTCGCCCAGGAACACCTTCGTATATTAGTGAAATCCTTTATTGAAATCATAGTGTTTTGTTGCTGATGGAACAATGTGATCGTTCTCAAACGGCCATTCATTAATATGTGGTAGAGCCACTTTTGGATGATAAAGCAGCATTTACCCTTGAAGTCATGCTTGCTGTCAACCTTCTGGTAGTATCCTGTGGCATACGGTACCATTCCTCTCTCGAGGCAATCTTTAGCTCCCCTAGAATTATGTTTTACCCCTCTGATCCACTTTCCTCCCGAGCTGATCCCACGTATATTCGATTGGACTGAGATCGAAAGATTGAGGCCGCCACCTAGGGATCTTTGTACCGTGATGCGTATGAAACTCGCGTACAAGGGAATGCCGTGTGTGCAAGTTGTCCTCCGGGGAAATCGCTTTATTTGTTGTGCTCAGCAGTGGCAAGACGTGTGGGACCAGACTTCTAGGTAAACTTTACCATTGGTCATGCAGTCCAGAACTGCCAGCTAGCTCCGACCTTCCCACCAGATAGCTCTCCAGATGTGCACTGAACCTGACTTGTGCTGAATTGTTGCTGTCATCAAACCATTTTTATTAGATTCAGAGACATGTTTTCAAATATCACTTTGATGATCACGTTAGAATAGCGAAAATACTGAATCATCGACCCAAATAATGGATTTCCATTGTCGAACCTTCCGTCTGCTCACAGTTCAATCAAAATACGTGGTAATCTCATGGCTTGACATTCCTGATTCCCACCTTCACGACAGTGGTGGGCTTGTTTGAAATGTACCGAACCGACGGTGTTGAGCCTCTTGATCGCAGGTAGTTTAGGGGAGGGGCTTTTTGGTGAATAGTGCACATCTTTGTATCAGTTTACGTAGCCATATTTGGCCTGACCTTGCAATTCGTGTAGATCCCTGATGTCGGTGTCTTCCTTGATAAGATCACTGATAGGAAAATTGCTAATTGAGAGACATTCCACACAACTGATTCCATGTGTGTAAGCATATGACAGCATAAGATTCATAAACACTGTAGTGTTTCCGAGTGAAAATCAGACTTTGAATTACCTGGATAGGTGAACTTAGTAACGGAAAACAAATCAAAATTAGGCAGACGTGACACTCGAATCGAATTAGAACGCATTTCATAAACAACTTAAAGAAAATTGCATACAGATAACAACAACCATCACAGTGACTAAAGTCATCTATAAGGATAAGAAAAAAAGAAACCAATTCGCTTCACGTTCGTTGTTTTACACCACTTTATGATTGATTTGAGAAGCTATCACGTTGACTTGCAAATTTATCACATGCATTTGCGAAATTATCACTTAGATTTACAAAAATATCACATTGATTTGGAAAACTATAAATTTAATTTGAGAACCAAACGCAGTGGTCGGTTTTCGCGTCGGTGAGGTGCATTTCATTGGTCCACTGTCCACAAGCCTCCCTGGCCGATCATTGTCCGTTATGACCACCTGTGTTACCACGCTCTTCCCGTGCAAAAATAGTACAGACCTCAGTCGTGCAATTTGTCGCGCTCACGGACAGATGTCGATCCGTTTAATCGGCGGATTTTGTGATCTGAGCCAGAGGACGAAACTGTACTCAACGCACCAATGGAAACAACTGCACTGCGCTATACGCCTTTGAGCTAGCGAGAACACTTCGGCTATCCTGTAGACGGAGTTGTGATACTGGTCTCCGAATAAGATCAACATTTGATTTATCGAAATGATGCAGAGATGAAAGCACATGAATTACGTTAACCTAGGAAATAGCCTGGCCCTCCGTCGTGTTGGATAATGACCGTTTAGATTTTTTAGTTCCCATCCTGAGAAGTAGTTTCCCACGAAAAGTGTTCATTATATATATATATATATATATATATATATATATATATATATATATATATAATCATTATGTGCAATATGCTTGAGCTCATGTTATCATGAAGATATAGCGTCCGGGCTACCCATGTACATGAATCCTGAGAATTAACGAAAAAGAACGTATCCAGCTAAATAAGACCTTTGGAATCTAGCTTTGAAATCTGAAAATCCTTGTACCACTTCACGTGAATAAGTTTACTTTTAACTCCTAGTCAACACATTCTATTAGACTAAATAGGAGCCTCCCATACTCTTTTTCCGGATGAAAACTGCAGAAAACGGGGTACGCAGCGAGTCAAAAATGGTGGGATATTCTGAAAAAGATGTTGATGTCTTTAAACATCTTTGGTGGTAGACAGTAATAAGCTACTATCCGGCTCGTTACCACACCTGAACTATTTTTGATTTTATTTGCTACATTACTCCTAGTTTCAGGGTCAGGTTGCCGGCTATCCCCATAGTGCAGTGGGTCTTTGAGGCTATGAGGTATGCTCCTTCTACTGTACTCGTCAGCTAACATGTCTTTGAAATTCCAAACAAGGTGCCAGTTCTCTTGCAACTGACTACAATCATAAATGTTGGGATTGTTAACATTCAAGTTAGCTAGTGGAACTGAACTCGTGAAGAAACAGGTAATAGTTATGGTTTCTCAATGCATTAGCTCTGAGTTCAGAAAAATGGTGACTAAATATACGAGTCAAGTTGTTCTCATATTTAAGGCACTGAGTGTCC
The DNA here is from genome assembly GCA_948099385.1 of Fasciola hepatica. NCBI lineage: Eukaryota > Metazoa > Platyhelminthes > Trematoda > Plagiorchiida > Fasciolidae > Fasciola > Fasciola hepatica. The sequence continues at coordinate 6,238,780 of CANUEZ040000025.1, forward strand.
TTTATTCAGTCGGTCAGTACCAAAAGAAGTCAAAAGCTAAAAGATGTTAACATCTCAATGGTTTTAAATATTTGTGTTATTTTTAGCTCAAGTTGTTGGTTGCCATGATGTTCTGATCGCTGAGCTTGATATTTAGATCGCAAACTTTTCATCACCAGTCGAGGTGACATCGTCAGTGCATCGTCAGCACATGCTCTGACAATGTCACCCTGACTGGTGATGAAACCTCTTCGATCTAAACACCAAGCTCAGCGATCAGAACATCATGGCGGATGTTAACATTTTGTATACTCTTCTCATTGGTCACCACTCTGAAATCTACACTTGCAGAATTGATTTGTATCACTACATTACATGAAAGGAAATAACTGGCAAATCACTACTCAACCAATCACAGAGGGCTTTTGTTGCATCTCTTCACAGAGGTACTGAATGTCTGGAACTCCTTGGCGTATGTAGCTACGAAGTTGTACCGTGCTGCTTCCCATTTGATGCTTGCTGAATCGCCACAGTATCAGGGTTCATCCGACAACAAAATAAGATATATTTAAAAAAAGCCTCGAATAAAATTCGCTTACCGGAAAAAAGGGCTGTTTCCGTTTACGTGCACGGAACGTTACACTATTTCTTCGACCCATATATACTTGTGTTTTGAATAGTATTTCCCCATACCGGAAAACAACTTTGCATACTTGTTTGTGTTCTCGTTTGCTTTTTTAAAATCGCTGCTCAGTTTTTTATTCAGTAAATCTATGGTACACTTGAAATAACCCATTACTTCAAGTAATACTGGTGTAGCAGCCATATTTGACGGCGAAAATCCGTAACCAGTTCAGGCTAGCAACGACGAGTACTGGGCAACAAGTAGTCCCGCTGATCCTAAAATGGAGAACAAACTGGTCCATGAAAACCTACTGCACTATTTTTCAGTGATCATAAAATTTACATGTTCTTCACATCTCTGACAGTATCACTCACTATCTAACCGAGGTTCCAAAAAAGACGTGACAGAAAATCTGACACAACAGAATAACCATTCAATAGAACAAAGAATAAGACTAAAAATACCTGTCAATGCAAGTCCTTCCAAGAGGAAATGTCTTGCATGCCTAATCAGACCAAACAAAGAAAACTCCTGAGGGTGGCAGCCCAAAACAACTTCAGAGCAGGCAAAGACGCAAGTGGTCAATCCAGGAGTGATCAACGGAAAATGAGCCGTACTAGGGCAAACTGGATCAAGGCCTTTTATTTTCCTGTCACACGAAATGGCAAACAAGTGGATAGGAAAGAATCACCCACTGGCAGAAGAGGGAAAAGTCATGTTCAGCACGTGAGGCGTGCTGGCTCAGAATCAAATGTGTTCAAGAATAACGCTGGGTTATTCACGAAAAAGCGGCAATAAGAAAAACAAAGGAGTAATGAATCTTCAAGTGCGCACGATTTTACAACGGGTTTTTAAGTATGATTTCACCAAGCAAACTAAAATGAATAGTTGTTGCACTTGAAAGTCACACTGAAAAGTTTGTATCGTTTCTGGTGAATTATTCAATAGTGATATATTAACCAAAAATGATTTTTAAATAATTGCTTTGGCAGTTACACACAATGCACATCCACCAAGCCCCAAGAAAGTCTGTTCAACTTTCGTAATGTTTGGGTTGGTTCTACGCAATTCGCGACTTATCATCATTACATGATGATAAAGCGTTCACCGGATATTGGCCTGAATACGAACAAATCGTCATCCGTTGCAAACAGAGTCTTCTGAATGGAAATCGCAATCCCTCAAGGTGTATTTCAGTCACAGCAGGCTCTGGGTGGATCTGCACTGGTGATGCATGATTCCTAAAAGAAATTGATGAAAACGTTATACAGAGCTGGTGTACATTTCCAGCGTCGAGCGAAATTTTGATGCCGTATATTTCATGGCTCTGTGAAATCTTTTATCCCTGTCCAACTAAAAAGATTGATGTATACCATGCCATTTGTTATTTTGCAGTTTTTTTCCAGTAAGTTCAAAAACTGGCATTCGCACAGGTTTTTTTATTTACGTGTCTGCTCCATTCACCCAAATCTCTCGCCTCGTTTTCATCGCTACTTCCCGCTAAATCAGTAGCAAGATTAGAAAATCCAACTTATCTGTAATCGCACTCTCTCCGTTCTATGAAATGACTTCATGTCGAACAAATTATCAAATTGCTAAGAAAAAATGCGGAATTTTGCAGTATGTTTATGCCACTCCGGGTTTATTATTCATTAGGTTCCCCGTATTCGGGAGCAGTGGCTTCATCCGTTGTCCAGAGCAGTTACCACCATAGTATGCGAATTCACATAATGACAAATTGGATTGACATTTAGGTATAATTCTGTGATTTGGTCTGAACTAATTTACCAACGTAGGTAGGTAGACGGTCGGTAATATCATTCCATAATTTGTTCAAAAATGAATAATGAGAATAACCCTATGACGAGGCCATGCTTACATATGAAACTCGAAGTTCTAAATTCTGTATTGCAAAAAGCACGCGAACTGATATAAAACAAATGCTTGAGTCTGCCATGGTAATCTGCTCTTTGATCTCCGAACACTGAATAGCTTAGTATTCGGCACCACTGCAAATTCTCGGAGCGGTAGCATCTCTCCAACGAATGCAGTCATCGGAACTGCCTTTTCATGGTATTCCTCCTATTCAGTTGTCCGATTTTTCAAGCTCCTGACAGTTACTCTTTGCACTATCTTCAACCTTTGCAGCCAAGTTGGGATTCTGTCTGCTTCCGACAGTAGGGCGGCCTCTCCACTACCAAAGTTTCGCAAAAGCCATAAGAAACGCGTCTACACCTCTCGCCGAGGTTTGTTATTCAAACTCTACTCGCAACTAATCAAGGTGTAAATTTGTCGTTCGCCGCACAATTCCTGAGGACCAAGTATCCCAAGTATCTATGGAGTAGTATAAAGCTATTTTTTGGTCCGGAAACTAAACTCTACAACAATGACATTGATACAGGCTGGCTCAGTGCTACTAATATACATCCTTCCAGTAATTGTCCTCCTTCGTATTCTCCAAGTGTTAATACAGAACTTTAACCTTTCACTATTCTCAACATTTGAAAGTCTTCTCAAGTATAAGGCTTCGTCCCGTATGCGTCCAAATAGCCTCTTTCATGCAATTTTCAGGCATCAGGCTACTCAGCTTGTGGAATCTAGGTAAACTTTTTTGAATGAATCTCTATCAGATTTTGTAATCCCTGATTGTTAGCGACCAGTCACCAATATCCCGATTTTCAAGGGTCGCAAAGCAAAAGGGCCACAGAACCTTTTCGTTTTATAGCTCCCACATCACATCTTTGAAAATTCAAAACCACAAAAACGTATCTTCGGGCGCTTGTCTATTTGCCCACAAACTCAAAAGATCTACTCTTCATATTGTTTCTTCTTTAGTCCATTCCTTTACTATGTCTCTAGACAGATCCGCCCGATCTGTCGGCTGTGTTCCTCGATTGCTCCTCAGTCCTTGACTCAGTGCCTCGTTCTGTTCTTCCTCAAAACCTTGATGCTTTCAGCTGTTCCTCACAAATCCCTACCTGGACTTCTAACTATTACCAACATAGAACGCAGAAAACAAAGGTAGGGTAAGATGTTTCAAACCCCTTGTGAACAATTCTGCAGCACTCCAGAGTGTGTTGTTATCTCCTTTCTTATTTTCCTCTTACATCAGCTACCTAGCGGTTTCTTCCCTGCCTAAGGTACTGAAATAAGCTGACAGTGCTGGTCTTCATCGGACTTTTTCCCACCCCTCCAACTTCTGAACCCTCAGTGAAAATCCTTCACAAATATAACATTTTCCCTCCAGAGCTGGTTTAAAACTGAACCGTTCCAAGCGCCTCGAACGTGTTTCAGCAACTGGCGCCCTCATTTCCTTGCAGAGTCTGTTTTCCTTAATTCCAAATCCTTATCCAGAATGAGAGCTTCCGAGTATCTGATTTTTAGCCTGGGCACCAATCTGAGATGAACATCTCACGTTCAGGACTGTGTAAACTGTAGCGTTTATCCTTTCAAATAATAAAACTCAGCCATTCCGGAAAACCACCAACAATTTTCTCCAGATTTATTCGTCAACATGTTCTTCTGGCCTTACAGTATTGTTCTCTCGTAATGTTTCCCGACAACTTGAACTAAAACTTCAAAATTCTTCGCCGCGGACTGATGATTATTAGCGGCGTCCCATCGCCCCTTGGGTTTTCTTCTGACTGAACTTGTGACCCAACGTACTGAATCCGACTTAGCCATAGCTCAGAAGATACTACAGGATCCATCGCATCCACTAAACTCTGACTTATCTCTTTGTCGACCTGACTCATCCACCAGTTATGAATTTCGACACCCCTCTTCGAGAAATAACACGTACTGAACTATCTTGTGTCTTAGCTGGTGCGGGTACTGACCAACAAGTACAAGACTAAAACAGAATTACTTTCCGATTTTGGTTGACGTTTTCTTTACTTTTTTGCTTTTATATATCTCCAGCATCCATTATTGTTTATTTTACCTATTTCACCCGTGTTTCGTCAAAACTCTTTTGATTGAGACGCAAGCTTTTTGCTTGTAGAGTTTGCCATACAAATACAGATTTTCCGATTAGTTTGAGTAAGTGTTATCCCTCTAACTCGAATAGTTTGTCACTATTAACCAAGCAACGAGGAATACCTTCTTCGTATTTTCTTGTTGCGCCTTCCCTCAGTGATAATGATTTTTTGTGCGTCCGCAAATGATTATGTCTCAGTGTTCATATTTTTGGATCATGTCTCACAGGTGCTCTAGCTCAGTGTTCAAGGTCCATTGGCTAACGTATAAGTCAGACAGCTAAGCTGCTTTTACATCGCACAGGGTGGAAACTTGAAAAATTGGGCATTACCTTATCCAAGTAGATTTTGGGGTAACTTTCTTTTTCTTCTTGGCTTCCGAGTTTTACTGCTGTCCACATTCTCAGTCAAGAAACTATAATCTAAATTCCCTGTCGGCGGAACTTCTGTGAACAAAGGACTAATTATAGACAGGAAGCATTTCTTTTTCCGCCCGGTGCGGATCTTTAAAGTTTCCCCAAAAAAGAACAATTCTTCCGTGTCATTTATTGAACATTTGTACTTGCTTTTGGAGATTTTTCCAGTGCTTCGACTTGTGACCTGGCAAAGCAAAATATTCAGGTTGAACACTAGCCAAAGGAGTAATTTGTGGGCTTATTCGCCTCTGATAAACAATTCAGTCTGAGGAGTCACGTACCCCAAATCTCAAGTTTGTCTACCAGTGCTTTGGAGATAGTTTTATGAATTATTTTGGTACAGCTTTTCTGCTAATTCCTTTCTGCTGTATTACGTCTTGCTTTTCTCTTTTGCTGGTGCCTTATGGTGTAAGGGATTTGCACTTTATTTGTAACTGGAAGCTCTACCCAAGAAAGTATGGTGTAAAGATGAACTCACTAGTCGGTCTTCCTCCGGTAAACATTTGTTGATCAGAATCAAAAGCGGACGATTGAATGACCCTATTTCTAATTTAGACATGTATAAAAGACTCACGAAAGACACGGTCATCAAATGCAACTCAAAAGATTTTGCATATTTTCACTAGCATTCATTTGTCAGTGTCAGTTCAAGCTGGCAGCTACGAAACAGCTCATTTCAGCTTTCTTTTCTAAGATATGTGAGCAGAGTAATCTCGGTAGGCTTGTGTTCATGAAAAAGACCTACCACACTGTGATTAACCTATGAAAAATGGATTGTGGCTTCTGACAAATCCGAGGCTTCGGCATCAAATAGTTCAATTCGGGAAACTTATAATTTTGAACGGAAAAGATTGACTAAATTTTGTCCGTAATGCTTTTGCCGTTCAGACTAGAGATAAACTAACGTGTCCAGAAGATCACCGTGTAGATGAGCAGTTTAATCTCTTTGCACAGGTTATAGTTTTCCCCTAAAAAACCCCACATGCTGATGTGGAAGAGTCGAAACACCTGTGTCAGCCAGTTGGAGAAAAATATCGACGTGTTTATTTTGGAGTGCACTATCCACCCATGTTAGGTTTTCGGTATTACCTTCACTGTACTATTGTGTTTCGATTAACCCAGAAAGCTTTTTGCACTGAAATAGCTCCTGGCCGAAACCATGTGCATCCAGAACTAAGTAGACCAGGATTATGATTTTGCATCAGTGCTAAATTTATTTATATTCTATATTCGTTTATATACGAAGCAGTAGGTCACACTGTTAGTGGGTTGTGTGTTGATTGGTCCATGTTTCGGACGCGTCAGGATGATCTACGTACATGTTTGCCGAAGTGGCTGATTGTTTAATTCATGTTCTCTTTGATAAAGAGGAATCTAAATCGCACCGCATCAGATGCACTCGAACCACCACAAAAATAACTTCCTTTCCACCAAGACAGTTGATTGTCTTTTGGGTGAAGATTTGTCTCAGTTCAAAACCGGTGTCGGATGTACTCTACGACAGTTAGTGGTAAAATGAAACCAGATGGAAAGCGTGTGTAATTCATTCAAAATCATGTCGGTCTGATCTGTTATAAGCCTGACAAGATGATTGTTTGGTCTTTCCATGGGTTTTCAATGTCGACTGGAATGTTGATGCTGTAAGGGGAATCAGCCTGTGACAGATGGATTTCCCAACGGTTGAAAATATTCACTAAATCATGAAGTGGCTTCTTAGAATTCATCGTTGCGTGGTCTAATTTTTCTGATGAAAATAATCAAATGGATCTTGGGGAAGTGACTTGCGTAGACCAGCGAACCACCAAATTCTCCGGAGTAATGCAATCCTAATTGATCGCATTTGCTGATGGTCGCAAGCACATGAAAGACATAATGTGAGCTGTTACAAACCAAGATAGAGTCCTAACAAACTACTTTCCATGTAAAGGATCAACAGGTAAAGCCCATCGTCTTGAACTAATGCTTTGTTCTCAGTGCTGAGTTTTGTCCTGCGTTGGACAAATATCCAGAAGGACAGCTCCTATGGATCAAGTTAACCCCAAATTAGCAGTGAGGTTCATTACCAATCGCATCGCTCCACGTTCAACCGTACTTGGCATATTTCTCATAAAATCTTGCAAAAATGTCATATTTCAACTCAATTTAAACTCACGATTTAGTACAGCTACATTGGTGGATGGTGAGACTGAAATACTAAATCTTATCAGTCACTCAGTTATGTTACTGGACACAAAAAATGCGAATTATGCGTCTCGATTTATTTACTACTTTCTAACCAGTATTCAAAGGATAAACCAGTTTACAAATCCAAATAATTTTCATTGATTCCACATTAGGGAAATAGTCAAGCTTGAAGGGATTATTTTTATTGAGACGATAGTAAATAACAGAGCATTAGAAACCGAAGTTCTCGGTCATGAGAACAGAGACTCGAAAAAGTCAGGCCCAGTATCAACCTTTCTATTTATATCACGGAACTGTCAATAAAACTGCTATCCTTTATAACGAATGCCACAACGGCTACCTTTCGTTTAACGCTAAAGACATTTAAATAGTTGGTTTTATTCGAGGTTCAAAGCTTTTTTACCTCCTGTACGGTTTGTAAAATCTCTCGTTTGATGACTGGTCAAAATGTTTCAGTTCCAAACCTGAATAAGGGCAAACTGTCTGTTCCAGTGGCGATGAACCAATGAAACTTAAAGGCGCGATGATCTCACTGAATTGAAATGACTTATCACGTTCTCGGATAGATTCCTTGATATGGAATTTCATGTATGAGAATCTCTTCATTAACTCGTGTTTGTTTACCTGTGTACATGTACTAGTCATGGTCACCTGTTGACTGAAGAATCGAAAGTGAACTCGAATGGATCATTCCGTAGTGTTCAGTGGCCATAGAATAGAAATTTCAGACAAATAATTTTCGTATATTATTGTCGTTTTGGGAATGATTACGGGTACAGATCCACTGGCTTGAACGAATTATTTGAGTTTTTACACGTCCAGGAGACTTGACAGAAGCAAAACTCAAATGAAAGGCGCATCCACGTTAGTCGTAACAAACCGTTGGATGCGTCAGATTTAACAAATGGCTTTTAATGATATCGAGTGAAATTGAATCGGTCAGCTCTATGTATTATATGAACTGAATTTTCTCCCAAAATCAGTATTATCTCTCCCATAAGGTGCTTTGAATAGCCTATTTATAAGCGATGCCTTACAGGAAAAACTAGGTCCTTTATGCAACTCTACTAACTTCACCAATAGAAAGTGAAGAAGCCTTTTAAATACGGCCATAATCCAAATAATCGGGACATCTTACAAATGCAAAATCTCACGCTTCCTTCCAGTTAGAAAATTCCCTAGTAATTTTCATTCATGAAAATCTGTTGAACTGCATCTGCACTGCATGCAAGTGGTCATAAATTTCTGACAATTTCTGAAGCATTTCTGACAGTCTCTTCAATTAGGTGAAACCGAGTTTGTCTGCTCCGAAAACCCGTAATTAGGTATTCAAATTAGCTTTCAGATGATGTCGGACTAATCGAATTTCAGAAAGTATTTGACCTAAGTCATACGTTGTGACGATTCATCAACTCCAGATGACTAGATTCGTTTTCTATCCCTAGGAGAGAGGAACCCCGTACACCGGACTCATCTACGCGTTTATTGATTCACTGGGGATGTTACTGGCAGCAGAAAAGTCTTTTGCAAAATGATTTGTTGGTAGACGTGAACATAACCTTATCCGGTGGAAAAGTCAGCAGAGAGCTGTACCGCAACTTCACCCAACTTGCCTTCTTGCTTTCAGTGGGGAATATCGTGCTTTTCAAGTTGTGAATAAGAAAAGGATGGTACCTTAGATGATAATCTCTAGGCACCAAATGATTTCTACTGTTAGCATTATTGTTACTGTTATTACTGATCTAGACTGGACCACTTACTATAACAGATCATCCTCAAACTTACAAAGGAAATTCAGTATATGTACTCATAGAACAATAGTCTCATCTGGTGAGGTAATAATTACCAGTAATGAATACCAATCGATTCTTAACTGTGGCTGCAGCTCGAAATGTAAGCGCTTAATTATAAATTGAAAATGTACAAAGTAGGAAAAATCTGAGCCGTATATCAAATATTCCTGCGTTATTGTCCTACTTCATTTCCATTATATAGTAGTAGTGCAGTGTTTCGGGAAGGGGATCTCAGCCAGTTAAAGTCTGCCAGCTGGGGAAGTGACCGGCAACAGCGAGAGGGTCCGAACCTCGGGGGTGGAGAGAGGGGGGGGGGATGTCGGAAGCCCATCATAGTGACCGTTTGAAAGCTGTTGGTCAAACAACCGGTTGAATGTCGACCTGGTTGTACACCTTAATGGTTATTGTGTGAAACTCTCATAAACCCGCATTTCGGATCTGAGTCCCGACTGGAACTCTACGATTGGGCTGATGATAACAATTTTTAACTATGTGGTGATCCCATGAATTTCTGTTGATGTGTTGACCGGTGATATGCCCTTCTGGATCATTCTGCTATCACCAGACTATGTTACCAGCGGCAACGACTCATAGAAGGGATGTGAGGCTAACCAACTACTATGAACGATATCGTAATGCCATCCTTCCCTAACTGCATGCTGAATGGAAACCACAACACCGTAAATGACTTGTAATAATAAAAGCAAGATTACTGAACGACTGTTCTCAATTCTTATTACTTTAAAACTGTGAGTAGCTTGCTAAAACTGAAAAAATCACCGTGGAAATCCATGACAGCATTCACAATACATGTTTCCTCCTTGTTGGGAACTACCAGCAGTGCATCTTCGCCGAATGCTCACTGAGACTGTGACTGGGAATGAGTGATTGTGATTCACACGCGTTACTAGCAGGCTACCCTAGCTAGCTGATGACACTTTTCTTTCGTGTCAGAGCAACATGATTTGGCGCAGTTCAGTCACCGGCTCCAATTGATAACAAGTCCCGGTTGAGACCCGGTGTATTTTCACGGCTGATCAGCCCCAACAAGAAGGCAAAAAAGGTTCAGTGTTTCCATGGTTTTCGTCGGTGACGTTACGTTGATGTTGCTTAATGAATGGTCTTGTAAAGGATCTTATGATTTAACCTTTATGGTACTGCTGTTTCACCCAGCGCTGAATGGGTCATCTACAGTGTCAGCAGGAAGTGACCTGCAGACATCGGCTGATCTACCGGAAAATCCTGTATATGACATCAAGTTCAATGCGAGTAATTATGCTTTCCTGAACTTTTGACTTCTTGAACAGTGATTCGGTCGATAGGTTGGTTTGATGATTCTTTGAGTAAGTTGTTTGCATTATTTCTCATCCGGTGATAATCTTACATTTACGTCCTCATGGATACATTTAATTGTCTGGGAATTTATAGTGCAAAGTTGTTGTTTTAATGTGCCTAGCGATAAACATACGACAACAGACGAAATAATTTAGAGTCAAAAAATTATTTCAAATGTAATTCTACGTGATTATAACACTCCCGTCAAAAAAAGCTTGAGATTTAGTCCCTAATTTGACATAAACATTGCCTATCTGGAAGCTTAGTACACGGAATTGCTGGTGTGTTACTTCTCGAGGTTACCAGTGGTCACAAAAACACTCACCCAGAAGAGCGTGGAGCTCTTGCTTCGACTGTTTTCTTCTCGTTTGTGCACTTTTTGATTGCTAGTTATTCGGTCTATCGGTCACTTAATTCGATATATTTTTATGAAAGCCGCTACATTGAGAATTTAATTTTAGCCTACTTTACTGTCGGAATGACCCAAAATTTTGCTTGATTCTCATTTTGTCGACAAATTCGAGGTAAATCGTTAATTTTGCCGTGCTCAGTCCTCTCCGAATGGGGTAAATTTTGACCACGTAGACAACTGAGGATGAAACATTTCTTTGTGGAAGACTGTGTGTGTATCTGTGCCGAACGGGACCGCTTCCTGTTCGCGAAACGGGAAACGAGACAAACGATGCTGTGCTGTGCTACTCTGTGATACGATGTGAAATCCGGTCAGAGTGTCGGTTAAACTACTATGAACGAGCAGGCTACATCCTACGAGAAAGGGGGCGAGTGAATAGATACGTGGAAGGTGGATCCTCGTGGGCAAATGATGGCCGCTGTGGAATTTTGTGGAACGATGGTGATTCTGAAAAAAAAACCCATTTTGCCAGAGGGTGTTTGCAATTTATTAATTAGGATTAATGGGAACGCGGCACAGAATGACTACAGTCGAGAATAAACTCACTCACTATGCGTCTAGGATTAATGCGGTACCGATCAACCGGGTACGATGTTCCTAATTTACTTGTAGGATTGTCATTGGGGCTTGTGGTGTCCAATATAACTCCACAAACTTGAGTGTGTAGAAGTTTGTTTGTAGATGTAGACGTGGGAGTGTGTGGGTGTTTAATTCCCTACTGTGTATGGTAAAAATGGTCAAACGACTTAGGTTCACCTAAGCCAGCTGACCTGTATATGAAGTATGCCAAAAAACAGGAGAGAGTAATTTGTTAATTAGAGATTGAATGTCACGTGCAGCGTAAGTCGCACCCATTTCGTCTGATTAATGCAGTAAATGAGTGAGTGCCTGGTCTTGAGGCATTTCTTTGTCGACCTGAGTCGAAAGAAAGCAAAAATGAGACCCAACCAACTATCCTGCGAGCAAGCTAGTTTTCTAACTTCACACAGACCACTTACATAAGTCACCCCTGCTTCATCATCTGTCTGGCACTGGCTGGGCAATAACCTGCATTGAATCATTTTGTTAAATCTATACGGTTTCGCGATTAAAGTACCATAAATGAGGTCTTCCAGTATGTCTTCCGAGAAAGTAGTGCGCATAATTAGGTTACCACGTTCTATAGTATTGCCTTCTTTTGCTTTGCTTATTCATTTCCTGTTGCAACAGTAGTGGTAAACATTACAATGTGTCACCGATCAATTCCTAATTTCATCGGGCTTCATGAAATCTCTTCCAACTAGCCAGAAACCGGTCAGTTATTATTTCGTACGTACACTCGTTCGCAGTGGAAGGGACATATCCCATAGTCTGAAGGACCCATTGCTCACTATCAATGATAAATGTCAACCATGATTTTGAGAACCGGAGTGCAGAATCGCATAGAGTCTCAATGTGTACGACGTGGTCATAAAGACCAGGTGACAGCACATAGTTGTCTACCACAACATGGCCGGTGAAATCGAGGTTCAAACTTTGTGCTTCAGAGGCGAGAGATAACTACGCCCCACTGGACGAATTCAAGCCCAAAGATACCTGTCATCGTAGTCTGTCTTAGCAGCAACCATGCTCTGGCGGGCTGGGTATCAAAATGAATGTATTACTGACTGGTTTGTAATTCCTAATTCCTTTAAGTAATACCGCATTCCTTCCTGTTCTCCATTATGTTTTCATTGGATTAGTTCCTTGGGTCTGATATACCTGAAATAGTAAGTCGCGTGTGTTCACGAAGTTGGCCGTAACCAACCAAACTTATCCGCCGAAAAGCCGGGGAAACTGCCCCGCTGTTAACAGTAACTCATTCGGCTGATCCTTATTTTCCAATTACAAAACGAATTCTTATTTGAACGACTGTTGCCTGTCGTTAAACGTCTTTTGTGCCAGTCTGTCGAATTTGAAGTTGAAGTTCCCTGTTGTAACACCTGCATTGTATACCAGACTGGCATACTTCCAGTAACTCTTACTGTCGCACAAGAGGAAACAAACCCTGAAAAGTGGGATATTTCCTTTGACAAATCTTCTAGTTATTTGTCTGATCAAGCAGTGACTACTCTCAGAGTATGCGAGTGTCATTTGACAGTGTTTATCCCTCAATCCACCAGGTGCTTTCGGTACTACGCACTTATATCCGTTATTTTATAGTCCATCACAAAAACTGAAACAGGATGCCGCGCAAACCGTGGAGAATTTTGTTGCATGCAAAGCAACTGGGCTGTATAGTGTCTCGTTGTCTAAACGAAAATGCGGAGGCTTCTTTGAATGGTTCTGTTCCGGGCCTTTGATTAAACTGTCCGTCAACAAGACTGAGCACCGACTTGAGGAGACGGAATCCATTGTAAGTCTGTGGTAGGTGCTCTTCAGAAGAAACCCAGGTTCTGCAAAGTACCTTAATGAGTCAAATTAGCTATCAAGGTAATCCGTACATGCCTCCCTCCTAAAGCACGGCAAAAGCAGAAGCTCTTTTTAGTGGTGGGACACTTCCATCACCTCAGGGTGTTTTCCGTAGAACTGAGTGATGCTTTATCAAACAGAACACTCTCCAGGGGAAACAGTTACATCATTCTTATCTGTGGTTCAACAGGCATAAAACCCACATTTTTGCCAGTGTGCTATCAGACGGACGGTCGTTCCCTGATGGTCAATCTGGGGATTGACCCGGTAGCTCACAACTGTGCTCTGACGAGTCCATAGTTCCAGATTATCGCCCAAATGGAAAAGATTTTAGACAGTGAACAACAATCAATAAAATGTCTGGCTTTTATCCACTTGGTTTGGATTCAGCCGGCTGAAGTTAAGCAGACAATATTCTGTGAAATGTATCAAGCACCAAGTTGGCATATAATCCAATCTACCGCGCAGGTGTCCTATCCTATCGGGAAGTTAATCAGGCTGCATCGAATTGGTCCTGGCTGATCAGGAATCTGTCAGAGAACTTCTTTTAGTTCAGCTGAAATTTAACCGAACCATTGATAGTGAGTGCTCTAGTCCGTTGGAATCTAAAGGCTGGACACAATTTGAAGAAGAACAAGAGCGCTTCCGTAAGGATTTCTATTGGAATCTATCAATATTATTAAGTACCAGTGATAAGCGGTAGGATTCGTTTTCCTCTTGGGCTTATCATTTGTGCACATCGTCCGCTAAACTGTGCGTACATTCAATATTTCTTGAGAAGCAGTTGTCAGCTCTGCACCAGTCGATGTAATTCGCAAATTATCTACTTACATGGATGAGTGCTTTCTACTCCGCCTTAGGAAAACTGATTCGGATAAAAAGCAAGTGGACACCATCAGTGCACTGGGTTCGGCTTTCTCTCAGGACCTTAGAATCACTTGATGTTCAAAGCTAATAACATCTGTATATCCTGATAAATTGTAAATGTACCCTCCCTGTGGCAATACATGAATCAAACGGGGAAAGAACAAGTTTTCATGGTCTTTCCGGGAATGAATAGCTTCTGGCTGTTTGGTGATACTCTAGTTTGCTTATTTTTAAAAGGACTGCACAACTGATACATCTGCCCGGTCAGAAAAAAAACTCATATTTTGTGATTATCATTCAGTATCACAGCGTTTCAGCCCAAATTTTTCAGAATCCCAGTCTGCGCAGCAGGTATTCCACGCATCACAGAAGCGTTCCAAACCTATTCACCCATATCCCTCCTTTTTGTCTTACATGAACTACATAAATGTGTTGTACTTGACTAGTCAACGAAACATCAGAAAAGAACTTGTTTTCCACTTCATCTTCCAATCCAATCACCAGATAAAAATAAAAGTAATAGGGATTATTGAAATAGCCGGAACTAATAGAATTTTAGTTATCGCGCCTGATAGATGGGCAATTTTAGTGATCGCTTAGCTGTAAGTACAAAAAGAAGATTGTGTATGCTGCAACTCCTTTGTCCACACTTATACATGGCTGCAAAAATTATGATGCTTTGTATCGATGTACGCTATGAAGAAGAAAAGATGAACGGCATACTTTTGTGTATATTACCTTGTCTTGATGACAACTTCACACCGCTGTGAACCAGCAGACATTCGTGTAAATCACGAATATTCCTTACGAGACTAACAGATGCATACTGTGTAAACTGGGAATCGGATCGATAGCAAGCCACCCGATAGCTTTTGCCGCTGAATTATATACCATCACATTTTCATGAGGTTCGACAGGCGACTGTCCGCTAGCAGACTATGAATAGGTTTGAATGGTTTTGACCACGGTTTGTCCTTTTTAATTTTTAATCTATCGAACCATGAAAATTCGTTTACCCCTGAGGGATTCGAACCCACGCAAGAAAGCAACACACATTTTGGCATCACGTATGCTGGGCTGGGTTGATGTATAGGTTATTGCCGTTTATAAATGAACAAATTTTTGTTTCACTCCAGGAAGTTAAAACGAAACCCCAAGTTGAAAATGATGTATTCTCGACTCTTGTTGCTATTTGCATTCAATCAGCCGAGAAAACATTATAGTTTAAATTACACTGTTGTTAATCAAGACTAACTTGTTTTCAATGTAGTGGATAAACTTAACGAAATACAGTGCGACAACTGACTAGCCCGACTTATCGATATGCGTATAATTTAACATGGTTATTTTTGTTTCTGCACTGTAGACTCTTTTTTAGATAAATATAACGGAAACAATGATTACGTAAATTACAATGATGTGTTGATTTTACCATGATCTTTTCAAGTAATACATCTATTAATAGCCCTCTTTTTGCTTGACGTTATCAATTGTGCAGTACATATGGTCACAAAAGCACACTGTTTTAAAATAATGACTCTTAGCCGGCCGTGATTCGGTTGAATCGAGGTTAGACCGGACATATACTTCTTGTCCTAATTCCTAAAATAGCTTTACTGTTTTCAGATTTACGTCGAAAAAGAGTAGCGAGAAAGAGTTGTAAACAGGCTAATTAGAACCAGTTTACGACACTGTTAAGCATTTGGCTGGTTAACAGCAAATGGGCGGTAAAAACGATTCTTGTCTAGATTGTGCAAACTACAAGGATATTTCAGATAGCATGGGCCGGAAAATGATCTGTTGGTATCGAGAATTGAGATCACCTTCGCTGAATTCATACTGATAGCGAAACAATGTGAGCCACAGAACCCAAAGTTTGGAAAACTATACGCATTCATCTCCATAAATAAGTCGTTGGTAATCAGTTAGTGAACTGAGGTCGGAGTCTTATCGAGTAAATATGTGAATCTCATTCTGGGAACCAATGAAGATGTTTGAACACTCGCCATACGTAATTCTTATAGAATAAGTTAGGGAGAATAGCTTCGTTTTCTTGGCAATACAACTCGTAATCTGAACGTTAAAACATGAATACCAGCAGAAAATCTTTTTGAAATGTGGGACCATGGCTGAAAAATGGCAAAGATATTAATCGTCAACGAGGCTCTGCAAAGCTAGCACTGGGAGTAACTTGACGGCACGAAAGCAATATAAGAACATTGGAAGTGTGCACAACGGTGCTCGTGGGGGAATATTTGGCTTGTTGTGTCAGTCTGAATTATTTTGGTCTTTGGATCCGGAAAGATAAAAGTTACCACTTATCACCGTTACTCCCATCATGGACATTTGAACGCGCATAGCCTCACACCGTAACATCAAGGTATATCATTTTGCCTGCTCTTGCTAGAGGATTTGACTTGATGACTGGATATCTGCTACCAGAGGGCGAATCAAACACGTTCGGAACCTTCACCAAATGGCAGACACGAATGATCGACTAAACCGATCTGTTCAATCGATTACTGGGTTTTACTATGAGACGCATGAAGAATGAAACATCATCAGCCACGGAGCTCCGGTGTTTGTGAACATATTATCGGAACTAACTTTGTGGTAGCAGACAAAGCGGAGACAACAGAGCACGTCTTTATCGAACGATAAACCCTAGGCCAGAACAAGTTACCAGCTGATTCTTTGTTTCTACCTCAAGAGTCACGGGTCTTCCTTCTGACCATCAACCTACATTATTGGAGTCACAGATGACTATCCAGTCGTGGGGAAAATGAACGATCTATAGTGAAAAGTGGACATATGGGCAGGGAACATTTCAGGTATATTCTTCAAATGCTGTACCTTCACTCATTTTTAAACAAAAGCACTTATGGGGTTTGCCTTTTGCACCCGAAGTCCACTTTGTGAACCGGAGTCGAACCAACGAACTTCCGCTTGCTGAGCACTGACTCGTAGTACAGTCAACCGGAAGCGATTAATACAAATCCAGTGTTGCGCAACCACTACGGATAGAAAAATGCCAGTAGGTTTTCATTATTTTCATCATTCGTGCTCCAAGTAACGTCAGTAAAATTCTGTACTTCTTCAATAAACGCTATTACTGTGTTTGCGTATTCGTATTTCACCCCTAAGTAGATTTATTCATTTGGTCTTAGACTACTGAAAGAGTAAGCGCACAGTGGAGCACGTCGCAGGAGGTTCAACGACTTTTCAGTCAGAATACTCGCTCCAAAAACTCACCTATACGGCTTCATTGTTTTCTGTCTGCATATTCTCCGTTACCTCCCTGCAAGGACGCAGACGGGTTTAGTTACCGTCCTTTTATCGCACCTGGCCCACGGTGTGCATCCTCGTTACGGTGTTGGTGGCCGACGGGGACAGTAGAGGCCTGGCCGCAGATAGAGCGATTCCCCCTCAGCCCCGTCAGCCAACTTCTGCCTAGCCCGGCATCGTTTTGTGTCAGGTTACTCTGATCTTCAAATGCATTGTATTGGACCGCACGGGGTGCGTCGTGGATTATATAGCGCCATCAATTTACGCACATTCATTGATACGAAATCTATAAATCATTGGTTTGCCATGAGGGTAAATAGTGTTCAGTATGTCGATGTACCATCACCAATCCTAATGTTTTTCACAGAGAGGGAAGAGAGGCATATGGAGTGCGAGCATTTCGCTTGGCATTAGGTCCATTTGGGGGAACACGTTAACGCTTACTTTTAGATCATCCTAGATACGAATTCATCCTCCGACGCGGTAGGGGTTCCACAAGCCGTGACAGCATTTTTCAATGTGGGTGGAGTGATGGTGATGGATTGCTTCTGTCTTTGGTTTCGAGGTTAGTTAGTCGTGAGCCGTTAAATGAGGCGCGGCAACTCTGAACAACCACACTTGTTCGGAACGCTGATCAATGTACTACAGACGGAGGACACCGTTTGAGGGTCAACAAAAATCTAGACACAGAAAGTTGAAACAAACGGATTGATAGTATTGCTGACCTGTTCACATACTGGATCACGTGGGATCTGGTTCACAGTGAATCACGCAAACCCAGTCACTTTTGTCGAGAAAACGTTATGCTGAGGAAACTTTGGAGATTCAGGATTTGATTATGAATAAGCAAATTCCATTGAATCAGAACCTTTCCAAGGTTTTGGGGTTTTCCGACAACTATCATCTCGATAAAACAGACGAACAGCAAAATGTCAACGAATTCGAGCCCCATTTTTGTATGACAGCTTTACGATGATTATAGACGAGGTGTTCCCGAAAGTTGCATGCATATATTAATGACACGAAGGTCTTTGCAAGTGAAAATGACCAATGGCGCTGACAACCCACTTTCATTACGAGTAAAAACGTGTTTTCACCCTTAGTGTGATAAATGACTGGGATTAACTAATCATAAAATTTAAGCACTTACCTGACTCGACTCAGAAGTTGCACTACTTCGATCGCAACCACCAAACTTTCTGTAGTTAAGCCATGAAAAGAAGTCCTTGAATTCGCCTACTATCTAATGTGATTCTCCATACTAAATACTCCTGTGAATATTCTAATCTTCAGGGTTTACAAGCAATTATATTCAGTTCTGGTCCGAAGCCACAAACGAACAAACGGAATAGGTACGGCTTTAGTCCACTTGACGTGGTACTTGGTTTTGAATTTCGCGAGAAACATCTGGATGAGTGGTTTACACCTTGAATAGCTGTCGGGCAATTCCAACAGATTTGAAGTTGGTACCACTTGATCTTTTAAACGTGGTTCATTTTTTCCGTTATTGTGGCGCATACAGTCATTATTATATTTTTCCTCAGGTGCTTTATCAGTTGGATAAAGTAAGATTTTGAAATAAACTAGGTATTTTTAGGACGTGCCAGAATCAGCGAGTGTAAGATCCACATTCAACTGTTGGGGAAGTCTATTCTTACTGGATGAGTTCATGAATAGGTACGCAGAGTATTTAGCATATGTAGTCAAGCCTATCACTCACAGAAATGAGTATATATATATATATATATATATATATATATATATATATATATATATTAGTGTGTGTGTGTGTGTGTGTCGCGCGTATACGTATAAGTTTATTGGAAGGAGCACTCTCCATATTCTCAGAGGCTCACTACGTTATTAGCGGTAACCGATAACCTGACTATGATACATGCAGTGGACAACCACGTGAGTTCCGAACAGGTCAGACGTGGTAACGAGCCGGGCATCAGCTGATTATTATCTACCACTGAGGGGATCGGTGGAGATGGGGTTTAGACCCTTGAGTTGTGAGTTTGTAGATCAACACTCGAAAGCACTCCAACGCTGTCCTGTTCATAATACGAAGATTTCATAGTTTACTTCGTATCTCCAGTCTGCACTGGAAAAAGTGCTCAGTTATGTTTGAAGTGATAACACTTCCGAGTGTTCACTGCATCACGTCCAATATATCAACGACCATAAGTAAATCCAACCAATATTACATGATTCTAAGAGCGTTAGCTTGAATTTAGTCCAGTTTAACCTTCAGCAGTGGATATTCCCCCTGCGATCACACACCACTGCCAAACCTGACATTCGATTTAAGATAAATCATTACTCCCCAAACTTTAGACTAATCTATTGATCTGATAACGATGTGTGTGAGATGTCATTCAATCACTATCACCACCATCCATCATCTAGTCACCCTGTTTCTTTCGACGAGCAGACGTTATTCGGTTGACCTTAGAGCTTTTAGCCACGGCAAACTGGAGTGACACAGCTACACCAGACAAATAGAACTAGCTTTAGCGCATCAGTAAATAATGTCAAAGACAGTATTTAATTGGGGGAAGCAGGTTAACTAAATTTCGGGGTGGGAAAGAATTGCCGTCTTGGTAATCTACCTGACTAAACACGTTCGTACTGGTACAACACTTAGTTTATTATGAGACCCTCTGATATCTATTTGAAGGTGATCCGATACGTGCTCGTTCTTGTCTGTTTGCTCATTTGATCAAACAAAGTACCTGCGGTCCAGGCGGCCTGGTTCACCTTATTTTTTAAAGTTTCACGGAGGTCAAGTGTACTACGGCAGTTCAACAGGCGTCTTGCAAGTCTGTGTTCCACTTTTCATAGGGGTGGAGGATCGGTTGGCAAAACGAGCCCTGTTTATCTCCGAGACCAGTCATAACTGAATGACTTTCAATAAGAGTTGTCGTGCATTCTTTCATTGCTTGGCTATCAACAACCAATCATTGGAGCCGCTAACAGCTAGTCTATTTTAAAGAGAATGGATGGTGAACAGGGTTATCCATGCACGTACTGGACGAAAAAGTTAAACTTTTACTAGGCAGTATGTCCTGCCTACGTTGCATGTATTCTGAACATCGACTGTGTTTCAGCGGTACAAGAATTCGGTTAACCAATATAAGGATGAAGGCCATGTGAAGCAGTCATAGAAGTTAACATGTTGTGCAGTACCTAGGATAGCGTTCCAAAGCCTAGGCGAGGGGATCGTTTTCGCGAAGAGTGATATTCTAAGAAATGTGAATTCTAATTGGTCATCCAGTAATTGCGCGAAGACCACTAAATAATCGTCAGATATTCAGATGTGAGTCGAGTTGAATATAAATTAAAAAAGTCACCATATCCGTTAGCCAAGAGGAAGAAAAGTGGATACGATCCAGGTTTCCACGTATTAAGCTCAATAAGGACACAAGCGTATTTAACAAGGTCACTCCCGATAGTTAATCACAAAATAACCAAATTCATGATGCTGGACTGACTTTTATTCCAACAAAAAGAAAAACTTTCAGAAAAATTGTGGCTGTTATTTGTTTAATGAAAAACGGTGACGTCATTTTCGGTAATACAGACTTCTCAAATGTTGATGTAAGGTTGGAGTAAACGGAAATTGGCAACTTCTAAGGTTCAAAGCAGTAAACAGTTCAGCAGAGGGAAGTCGACTTCATTAATAAACAGTGCTCCGTTTTCTTCTGAATATTTCACTTCTTTTGCAGGGATTTCACCAGCTGACTGGCAGCTTTTCTTCCACCTGGTCTGAGTGAAGAGCAAATCGGCAGGAATGAGAGCTAGATTTTTACTGGTAACCCGACCACGCGAGTGACAATTCGCTCTAGTCGGAAAAAGTTTAAGCTGACTGGCCAGTCGGGACACTCGAATAACATTAATATTTGTTAGTTCGAGGAAATACGCAACAGGAGCATACACAGCAACTGCATAAAAGATTACGTAATCTGAGTCAGGTTAATTGCCGTATGAATCACAGGTTTTAAGTTACTGAAGCTATAAGCTGAAAACGGTTGTGCATATTTCTACCGGATTCGTAAAATCCCAGTTCCAGTGTTACACTGTCTTTCTGCTAATAAGGAAAAATTGGTAATAAGACTTGGTTGCCGAAAATTCGTAATTCCTACATGAACACAATATCCCGTTCTTTAGAACAATAGTGGGTAGTGCAACGAACAGCTATAGCACCGAAAGTATATTCGGGGCGCAACAGGTTTACTATATATATATATATATATATATATATATATATATATATATATATATACATCAGGCTATGTAAGAAAGGAGACTAGCAAGGTTAGTTGATTTTCCCGAAAAGGATAGTGGTTTAATCTTGTGTTCATTGGTTCGCTGTGTTAGTATATATGTTCACTAGAATCTAATTTGAATCGTCTGGAGTGTGAATGGATACTCCTCATTGAAGAGTCCACAAATGAATCACAACTGTGATTTCTCATAGTTATTCGTGTCTGGGTCACTGCTAACCCAACGAACAACGAGGCTGCATGTGCAAGCGCTCATATTGATAGTAAGTAGTATGTTAACGTGTGGACAAAATTTCCCCGGAAGGAGGAGTACCGGGTACGCATACCTGATGAGCGGCAACAACCGCGAAACCGGTCTTGTGCTTCCGGGGAAATTTTGTCCACACGTTAACATACTACTTACTATCTATCTATCTATCTATCTATCTATCTATCTATCTATCTATCTATCTATCTATCTATCTATCTATCTATCTATCTATCTATCTATCTATCTATCTATCTATCTATCTATCTATCTATCTATCTATCTATCTATCTATCTATCTATCTGTCTATCTATCTATCTATCTATCTATCTATCTATCTATCTATCTATCTATCTATCTATCTATCTATCTATCTATCTATCTATCTATCTATCTATCTATCTATCTATCTATCTATCTATCTATCTATCTATCTATCTATCTATCTATCTATCTATCTATCTATCTATCTATCTATCTATCTATCTATCTATCTATCTATCTATCTATCTATCTATCTATCTATCTATCTATCTATCTATCTATCTATCTATCTATCTATCTATCTATCTATCTATCTATCTATCTATCTATCTATCTATCTATCTATCTATCTATCTATCTATCTATCTATCTATCTATCTATCTATCTATCTATCTATCTATCTATCTATCTATCTATCTATATCTATATATATATATATATATATATATATATATATATATATATACTATCATATATATATATATATGGGATAAAAGGAATGAAGGGAAACAAGGAGACTTGTGGTAGTGGTAAAAATAGGAAGAAAGTAATTACACTTTTGATTATTCAGGCTACTGGGCAACATTTAGTTCCCTTTCCCTAATCTCTGATCACTAACGCATCTTCCAAGGTCACGGAAGTGATATTTTGTAACTGGATACTGCTAAACTGTTGTACCTATAAATGGTATACTGTTCGTAACAAAAAAGCTGAGTTAGCTATCGATTCATTAGTTCAACCATTTCCTCATCTTCAGTGGTACCTAGCTGTGGTTAGATCATTAGTTAATCAAATCCAGTGCCCAGATTACTGATTACTGCTTCACACTGTCTACTCACTAGCACGGGACAGCCTTCTAAAATAATACATCATTCTGGCCCAGGTTTAACAGAGACCCAATGCTTGCAGAAACAAAAACAACCGCAGTTCAACGGTGATCAGTTTGAGTAAGGATAGTGTATAGTTTTTCTGTCTGATCTTCGTTTTTTCAGTTTTCTATTCTACAATATATCTTCGTTATAGTTCTACTTTTTAGTGACTTCTCTCAATAACTCCGACCAATTTTGTCCATTGCAATACTGTCGGCATCATTCGGCCTCTGATCTGATGACCTGATTTCCATGAATGCATGATTAGAGCCGAAAGATTGATCTGCACAAAGAAACATTTTTTTCCAAAACGCACGTCAAATTTGCCCACTATATAGAGGGGTCATCTGACAGCTGAGACAAGAAACAAGAAAAGATCGTATTCCGAATGTTCCTTGTCACGAGTTCTGTCCATATCTGAGTAGCTCGATCCTGCAATATTTTTCGTAATTGGTTCTTCTTTGGTTCATTTATGCGTATTAGGTCAATGACCAACAAACACACCTCGTTCGGACTGTGCAAGAATGTCAGACTTGTTCCAGTCGAGGTGTAATGTACCTTCAATGGGCATGATGAAACAATGGCAACCAAAACTACCTAGTTTTACACACCCTCCACAAGCAGACATACTGGGACCATCAGCACTCATTCATGAAGCGGCCGACTGCCTCCTGTCAGGTCGCTCCCATATGGTGTTACCAGTAGGTGTCGCATGTTTACCCCCGTCAGGAGTTATGTAACCCAATAGCGTGCCAGTCCGTTCATCATCATGTTACAGGCGATCACCCCGATATTTGCTAGAGCATGAATGTAGACGGAATAGGTCTGACGTTGTCCTAGGGGACCGAATGAGCAGCTTCACACATCAGGTTGATCATCTTGCTGGCCAGGCAGCATGCTTTCGAGCTTCGTGGTCGATCTATACCAGAGTCTGCGGATCCCGAGCGGTGTAGGCCAAAGACCGTCATTAGCATATATATTAACTAGCCATGCGTCTATTCCGAACGGCTCTCGCCACGACCACCCCAAATTGTGCAGTTCGCCGTCTACATGTTTGCTGCATATTCGTTCGTATCGATATATGGGAGGTTAGCCCTCTACCCTGTCGCCTCTATGATATTCGCGCATGTATTGCTCTCATCACGTGTCTTGTTTGTTGACTAGTCCGACTATCTCTTTGTCGGTTCTGTCAGTTACAATGGAAATGACTCGTGTGGATGCGTATTAAGATGGTTTGTCACAAACAGAAACGATCAACGTGAAGATTTTGACATATCTCGTCCCATCCGGAATGGCATCGTAGAAATGCATGAGGAGGAACGCGTTCTCCCAATAAGGTAGAGTTTTGCAGGAAAGATAAGTACGGATGGTAGGGAAATTATCCAACGGAAATTATCTTTTGAATTAATGATTACGGGGAAAAGAGTTTCTTCTTTGCTAAACCGAATTCCTTTTCTGTTAAGACCTGAGCGCCTACATTATTCACAAATCTTAGATGTGGGTGCCAATCGACTTGCCATGTGTTTACTCGTTATCGGCATTTAAGTTATCATGCATAACTAAAATTTGATTTTTTATGTAAACCTTACCACCACAGGAACAGATCAAACACGTGTGCCACAACGACACGCACGAGCAGTTCATTGACAGTAGAATACTACCACAGACTTGCGTAATCATTTTAGACCGACGCTTATAGAGGTTCCCCGGTTGTCTGAAATTTAACGTGCCTTCTTGGATTGACAAATCAGAGAGTAAAACTAATCTAGAACAGACTCAACACGGTAAAGACTTCTTCAGATCGCTTCTTAGTTCATACACGCTTTTAGGTTACGTGTTATCAGAGCCGAAATTCAAGTCAGAGAATCTAAAATATTTACTGTTCGTATGGTGGGATGACTTTGTAATAGGGTAGAAGTCATCCAATGAGGTTTGCGTACACTTTTCTGTCAGATTCCGGGTGCCACACAACCGGCTGCCGGGACGAAGCTGAGTATTAACACAAAAAGGCCATTGAAACCCGGTGAACGTTGTCCTTGCATGCTTCTGTTGAGCTGGTTTCGGAACATCGATCTACGTACATTGTGATTGATCGTGTGCTAGAATATCCTTCGCTTTGCCTTGTGTTGCTTGGTTATGATACCGAAATCTGAGATTCTTCCATGAACATTCAGCAGGGATAAAGCTTTCGCTGACAGTCTTGCCTGGGCGTCCGTCATCCATCGGTTCATTTCATATGGGAAATCAGTTGGAATATTTGGTTTCGTCTTCCTCATCATACGTAGTCCAGTTGAGTGGAACAAGCTTCAAACAATATTCTGTGATTCAGAACCTCAAAAGAGAATGGTTCAGGGACAAATATGATATTCTGCCGAGCGAAGAAAGACTGTCAGTCATCAATCAGCTGTATTTACGTATTTTTTCACGAAAGACCACGGAAATGTTCTTCACTAATTCATAAAAATTAGTGGTGGAGGGATACTAAAACAGGATTCTCCCACTACCAATCACCGATTCATTTCCCGAGCTCTGTTTTGCTGTTATGGAGACTCGGTTGGCTACTGTCTGCATATTATTCATTCCAGTGTCATGGTGTGCATCACTGTCTGTGATGCTATACGGCTGCATTTTTATTGTTACAAGTAGGATCCGCGACAGGCATTATCACTGTGGCACTTGATCTGGGGTCTGCAAAACCAACAGGATATTACGGACTCCTTGTGTATGAGCATTCACAGTTACTTTGTACCAAGCCGGAGGTAGATGATCAGTGAAGTAAGATTTACAGCAATGGATTGTCGGTATCCAGCTGAAACAGAATGCGACAAATGTATGCACCGAGCTGGACAACTCTGTATGCTGTACCACGTGTTCTAGTATTGTACTCACGGACTGAGGAAAATTTAAACTAAACAACTTTATTCGGACTAAGATAACCAGCTCAAAAGGAGGCATCAGGATGGCATCGTTATTGGTGAGCACATATGTGTATGAGTATGGCACCAGAACCATAAAAAATGACAAACAAGATTATGAAGAACCACAGTCATAAGAATAAAAATTAGAAACTGTATGTTTTCACAGCGAGAATTCACTGAACTAGCAGTGCAGCGCCGGCATCCCCTAACTTCGCATCTGAGCCATATTCCTGGTCGTCGTTAACCGACGAAAATCCTCGTTTCACTGATGCTGGCCTGAAAGCCATGAAGCACAAAAGAGAACAAAGATGATGCCAACTTCTGCATACTGGTAAGATATCATAGATTACAGATTGTCCGGTCACGTATTCAAGCCATGACCAGGGAGTAAAAATAATTCACTGTGAAGCGGTTGATGGACAGATACAAGCAAAATTTGTCCGATTCCCCGAAGAATAGCGTGGAGCGATTAATTTAGTTCAGAGGCACCCTGAAACGTGCAACCCGAGGTGGAAAATTTACTTTCAGTCTAACAGTCACTGCGACAGATAATTAGTCAGATGGGTTAGAGCTTTTTACATGATAAGCCCTCGGTATCGAATAATAACTTAACTCTTCCGAATGTTACTGAAACAGTATTCTTCTGCCTATGAAAGCAATAAAGGGCAACGGTAACTAAAGCTTTTACTTCGGATACAACTACAAAGACAATATTTCTGGTTGTTTCACATCTACGGAACATTTACAGAAACTGTCATATTTTCCTCCGAACTAAGACAAGATAAATTCGGTTGGTCGATCTGTTGTCATTTCGCGAGCAAAAAGACAAAACTGCTTTTGGATTCATGTGAGTTTTAACGGTAACGACCTTTGGTTTATGAACTGTTCACTTCAAGGCCAAAAGAAATATTCGTGCATCTCGTGGTCGTTATAAAATACTGAACGTTCAAAGCTTTCCAATCTTCATCACCAGTAAATGGATGCCAAAATGTAAGATGATAATGTACATTCGACGAAACAAAACCTTCAGGATTAATTTAACAGCAAATGCTCACGGCTTCCGCTTTTCTGTACGATGGGAATGACGGTAATATGTGGAATGTAGAAATACTTGGCGCCGGGAGCACTTTCTCTTCTAACCACACCCATTTTCACAAACGCCGTCCTCCGGAATGGACAAAAGCTATGGAAAAAATGTAATAGTGGAATAAATTCAACAAAATTTCGGTACATGCAGTCGAGACGCCTAAACTGTGTTTGAGATTTTTGTGAGCCACTTTGTTTGACGGAGACTGCTTGTTCACACGGTAACGTGCCAGTGAAATTACCGGACAGGGTTGACGCTTTTTTTTTAGTAAACAACCATCAGTTCGGCAGCTTTATTTTGCAGCAGACGTGAAGATTTTCCCGTAATAAAGGGACCTGTGAAGACAAATATTGTTAAAATATTCATCAGAGACTGAACACAACGAAACTGCTTGTAAAGGTTAGGGATTGTTTGAAGCCAATTTTGACTTAACCCTATTTTTGTACCACAATATTTGATTGCTGATTGGTAACTTGAAGTAAAACCGTGCTGAAAAGCAATTGAAAACCAGTGAGATTCTAATAGGACGGGGTTTTATCCACAACTATGGTTCCGTTGCAATAAAAATCACATAATATGATTCCATCAATTCACTACGGAAAACCACGAAAAGCATTCTAACGAAGTTCCATTTTTGTTAGAAATCATCAGTAGTACATACTCATTGAGCCTCAACTGAGACGCGAACCCGTAAGGGTGCTGTACCATAAAGGGTTGGTGTTAAACAGATCTTTTACACCCTTTTCAGATAAACTGGTGGTTCACCTGTTCACTGCATCAAATTGCTAATATTTAACAAACCATTTAGTTGTAATAAGCTTTAGACCAACATTGGTTCAAATGGTAATACTGTCTGTGCTGATGGGTTCTGATTAGTTTAGCTTTGTCTAAACGATTCTAATTTTTCTTAGTATGCTAACGAGTACCACTGAGTAGCATGTAACTACGGAGCAGTTCACTGAGGCGAAGCTATTTGAAGGCAGCCAAAGCGTATTTTAGTTGTCCCGTAGTTATTTGAATGGAGTCTTTTTACGTGTTTGTTGCAAAATGTCGTAATCAGTATCGTTTCTGGATGAATGGTTTGTATTCTCTCAGTCCGCACATGCATATATCAACCTGATCGATTACGGCAAGCCTTTAGACTGCACTGTTTCCGACGTCTGTCTAAGTTACTTCCTCGACGAGATACCTAATTAAGTCAGGCTATTACTAAAATGCCGCAATTTTGTTAATTGTAATAGTGCACAGCTTAACGCGGTGGTGTTTGAAGGAGAGAATTTTCGCCGGCTGAAATCCGATTTCATCCTAAAATAATACCAGTTAAGCTCAAAAAAAGAGATCAGTTTGTAAACTAATAACAACTATTTATTAAGAGGAATGCTTTAGCTCTTAGTGTAACTTGAAAAGTACAGAAATGTGCTTCATAGTTTTTCTAATTTATAATGCTAGCAGAAAACCCGTGGAGTGTAAAATTAAGAGGCATGATCATCTATTTCACTCCGAGGAAATCGCCGTATCTGATCCCTGAAACACTGTATGAGTGAACATCCCCCGCTACTAAGTAGAATAGAAAAGTACTGCGACGTGCAACAGGATTATGGGTCACACCGATAATGAGGTGATTATCGGTCCTCTTTCGAAAGTCAGTCTTTCCCTCCATATAGATACTGGACCTTACGAATCGCTCGGGTACAATTATACCTCAGAATACAACTGAAAGACAAGTTCGCACACACAGGCTATTTGTATTCTTTGTGTACATTTCCGTGAATCTGTTGGTTGAGAATAACAGGCTGCCATAACATTGATCTCAAAACCACGTGTGTTCACACCCAGCTGATCTTCCAAGAAAGGAATGAAATTTCCCATAGTGCATGTGAGGGATTGTAAAAGTGTTTAGTTTACAGAACAAGACAGAGTTGATCACTTTCACTAGAATGAATTGAAGCCCTTTTCTCAAACGAACCAGCTCACTGGGAATACGAATTTTCCAGAACCGTTTTCTCCTTTTTAGACAACATCCCACTTGGAAAATGGAAACCCTGAGTTACCGGGCTTAGTTTTCACCAAGTAATTAGTCACCGCGTGTCATATCACCTGTCGGGGGAAATGAAGCTATCTGCAATAAATACACCTAAAAAGAGAATTATTTACCACTTTTTTTAGGTTGAGTAGCCTGGATCTGTAAGGTTTCCGTAAGCACGAATTTGCCGTCACCATCTAAGATTCTCATTCAGAGAACAATAGCCTGGATCAGATTGAACAGAACCCCAGCCACCTGTGAATGCTCAGTAGAATAGTTTTCTCTGGACAAAAATGTTCACTCGTACAGTCAGTTCAACCCTATCTGTGTTGGATTTTCAAATGCCAAAATATACAGCAGTGATATGATACTCTAGGACAAAAGAAACCAGTTCAGATCTAGCTTGTGGCACACAAGTGAAAATCATGTACGTTTCTTATCTCACCACATCCGCTTCCCCCTTGTTCGTCGTGTTTGTTCTCTAGGCCAAAGTTTTTCGGGCACTAGTTCCAATGGCCTCTCTTTGAACATGCCGATAGAAGGCGTTAGTTACTTGTTCACAGGCGCATAGGTTGTGTGGCCCTTTAGGTTGTCTCCGACTTTCTTATTCCGCTCGGCTCCCCATCCACCTGTTCACTTTTACCCGCTCCCGTCTGCTCAATGTCGACGTCATCGCCCTTCTCCTCCCTGTTGTTGTAGCTATTGTCTCTTGACACTTAGATCTTCAAAGCGTTGGCACGCGCCCTAAAACTGCAATATGCAGACACGAG
This sequence comes from Fasciola hepatica, assembly GCA_948099385.1. Classification (NCBI taxonomy): domain Eukaryota; kingdom Metazoa; phylum Platyhelminthes; class Trematoda; order Plagiorchiida; family Fasciolidae; genus Fasciola; species Fasciola hepatica. The sequence goes on from CANUEZ040000025.1 coordinate 6,268,549, forward strand.
TACAACACACTACCACATGTACATACAGCCGCACTATCAAATAACACGGTAGCCCAAACTTACTTGCCTACCTCTCCTGAAAGACCTCTCTTTTCCCTATAGTTACCTGGATTGTAGTGCATAAGGGTCCGTTGAGGTTGTAGTTGCTCGTACCGACAAGGAGGTATGTAAGCATATAAACACTTGATTGCAAAAATGGTGCCTACAGGCAACCAGGTATAGAGGAAGGCAGTGTTATCCACTTATGCAGGCACAAACACAACTTCTACAACTTTTTGGCGAAAGGTGACTGGTATGCGGAAGTTCCCACATCTACGAACAGGTTAAAGGCTCAAACGTTTGTTCACACATACGAACACAAGTGCCCATGATCGTGTGCGTAGGCTGAGACCAATGCGTGTCACCTGCAACGGATGAGGATATTCAAGGGGAGAAGTGAACCTACTTATTCTTTGTAGTTTACACACATACATAGTGCACCGCACATCCACGTATGCCAGGACATCCTGTGATCTGGAACCGTTTGAAGTGGCGGCAAAAGTCACGGTGACTTTGAAAAGAAACTGCGGTCCAGACCAAGCCTTGACAGGATGAAAACGGGTAGTCTAAATGGGTTACGCAACCCTCTCAGACTTGTGTGTGTGTGTTTGCTAATGTGCATAACAGTGACTAGCCATGTTCAACGACGAGGATAAACCCTTGTTTTACACATAAAGGGAGCATTCTGTGACAGATGTGATGGTGCTAAACGATCTACCGATTCTTCACAAACCCCGTAAAATACAGCTGATGAATACAAAGTTTTGACACGCCTAAGGAGGTGAGATCACATCACGAGATTTCATGTTTCGGTGCTTTTGTTCGACTAATTATCAGTGTTCCTAGGTTAGCCTACTTAGTAAAAGCACCACAGCAAGATATTGTCAAGACCCATTGAACGTTTACCTCATGGTGATCCGTTTGATTTGGTGAATTCTTCCCTAAACGACCTATCAGAGTGAAGAAGAGAATAATTGTCTCATCGTACGAGCTTTCCACCACGGGGAAAGCCTTCGAACAAAACTGTATACTGTGTTCATACCAGTCGTGGACAGTATTTCTCGGGTGTTGCTCTCTTCTTGTAACGCAGTCTTTACAGCACATTGAAACTGTCCAATATGAGTATTGATGCTATTCTTTCGCCTGACGATGCCGCTAAAAAAAGTGAAATGCCATTTAATTTAACCCAGTTGGATCGAAATTTGTCGTCAGCGGTGAGGGTTGATAAAATTACAACAGTAATTCTTGAATTTAGGTTTCGTGAATGCTTGTGGTATATTCATAGTCGGCTTTAGTTCTCGTCAAGATGAACAAACAGAGATTCGCTTCATATCTGTCCGAAATTCTACTTAGACTGTTAGAACTGTACAACAGTTAACAGTGAGTCAAGAGGTTGGCCCATTTGCCAGACTCGAATCGGACCAATGGACAACGTTCAATGTGATATATACCGTAATAGAATGGTGGAATGTGTAAAGGTTTTCGCTTCAGCGTCTGTTTTGCTCCTCGATAACTTCCTGCTAATTGTACACAGCTAATTACCGCACCTTTGAGTTTCTTTAAAGAAAATTAATAGCCGTTGTAGTTTGCCATATAGTTTGCAGGTATTCTATGACATTTAAAGGTTCGCGTCCGAATTAAAATCTGTGCAGATTTTCTAAACTGCGAGAAGGAAAATTTTGCTATCGACAATAAGTTGGCTAGGTGGAATTGCATGATATTTTAGTCCGAAAAGTTCCACACTTATTCGTGTTTCCTTTTAGGGTTATTGTTTTCGAATTTCTTAGAAATAAATTTAAAATCCACTTGGAGCACGGTTAAATATTTACGTATTAAGTAAACTTCCACTGGCTTCAGTTTGCAAATCGTTTGTTCCTATATCATCTCCGATTGTTGAAGGGAATGCTTCACGAATTTTAAGTTCTAATTTCTCAGTTCTCATTCTGTAAGAGTCTCATATTTTGCTCGCTTAATACTGAAGAGGACGTTAAGTTAAATCTAGTTTGGGTAACAGTTTGAGGATTGCTACTCGTTTGCTTAGCAAGAAAAATTGTTTTTTTTACTGTCTGTTTTACTCTCTCTCTCTCTCTTGTAGAAATCATATGGAGAATTTAGCAAAGTAGCCACTAGATAATGTTTGGAAGGTTCATGAATTTTATCTCATTGTTACACTGAAGGACAACAAACACAATTAGGATATCTGATTAGTATCAATCGAATGAATCTCTTCATCTTAGTGTGACCTATGTCGGACCGCTTTTTTGCCAAACACTTATTTTTGCTTTTAACGTTTCCCATTCTATTCTCATTCTCTCTCTCCTCACACTGACTGTGAAGATAAAAAAGACTAGCGCACAGATGTTAAACACTTAGTATAGTGCCAGCTGTTAAGCCTTCTTCTCATCGTTTCCTAAAATGGGAAATTCGCACCGGTTCTAGTCCTCATTGGCCTGCTCCATATGCGTACTACAGTGACGGGTAAACAACTATTTTCTGTTATGATTCATTTCAAGTGCCTCTACAGTCACGCTCAGCCATCTCAGTACGGTTCTAATCAAATCAGGTTGGTATTCTACTCCGGTAGTGTTATTCTTGTGCTTAACTTCGACTTGCACATCTCACATCCAAAAATCATTCTGTTTTGTCTTACCCAAGCCCCTTGCGATGAAAACAGCACACCAATACAGTACGCAACAATATCGTTGTGCATCTCTGACACTGAAATGCCGTAGGTGGGCGAAGGATGACACAAGTCAAATGGGATATCCAGCTGAGTCGGTGACAGGGAAGATTACGTCGAATCACCAGTATTGGCATATCAGGGTCACTTGACACATTGATTGGTTTGTGGTTTATGATTCACATTTGTGCCTCGTTGGATGAGGGTCGAAGCATGTGAGCAGAAAACGGATATTGCTCCTGTCAAAACAAGCTATGCCACCAGTCGATGTTCGGATTTCACAAGCAACAAAGCGTGAACGGATATCGGTACAATGCAAAGAAAAACGCGGAAATTTATCCAGAAAGTAACAGATCATCTATCTGAAATGTTTAAAGGCTTTATAATCCAACAAATTCAATGACAATATTCTTTGTTGTTCAATACTTGTTGCAAACATAAAGCGGTAATACTATTTATTTGAAAATATCCAAACTAACAGCGAATCTTTGCAAATGAAAACCCACTCTTGTTTCATTTGACATCAATCTTCAGCTTAATTCTGGAAAATGGATAGTTCATTTTTCGTGCTACATCACTAAGTTGACATGCATGTCACAACTCATTTTTAGTGACCCACGGAATAAAATTCTGCTACCTCAAGTCCAGTCGCTCTCACATTATACCGTCACAAGTGTCTTTAATACCGGGACAACTTCTGGTGCTTTCCTGAACCAGTTCTCTGAGCTACACGCAAAAGTGAACATTTTGCTTCACTATCTAGGCTGTTAGATAACCTGTTGATTTGAAAATGGACTACCGAGTGATCACGGAAACAACATGACCCGCTTGTAGTTTTACCCCCATCAACCGGGTGTCATTTGGGTTGAAAGCGTTATCCGGCTATCACTGGAAAAAACATCAAACAAAAGCGGCCTACGTGGAAATAACACCCCGTACATACTCATGTAGGCGCTTGTTCAGAACCTCAGTGGTTCCCGATAAATTTTGATCGGGTGTACAGACTCAGATTGATGTTGAGGTTGTGATTAGAAATTGCACGGACTAGGGATTGAACAAGATAGGGGTAGAGCGTAACAGGTGTGTGTTTACGAACAGAAGCTGAGCGGACCCTCCATAGGACCACTTTCCACCCGCCTTATTGTATGCGCGGTGTGAACTTGAGAACCACCACCAACCCAATGTACAGGTGTTTGAGGTAGACCACGACAAAGTTCAGATATTACCCTCACAAGGTTTGACGGGTTTTCAGATGTTATCTTTTGCTTACAGTGGAAAAAGTTGCTCTGTCCCACCACTGTACGCGTGAGGTTTACCCTCGCTTCCTTCTACTTGTATTATGTTTTTTGACGAACAAGACTGAATGGGGAGGGGTCGACCATGAGCATTTGAAACTGAGCTTGATAGGACACTTTGGCGAGGAATTTGCTTTGGTGCGCATTGAGTAACTTATTTCACAAAGGTCTCATTTATCTCATAAAAATCCCATTGAACAGTTCGAAAATGACTTGTTGTTGAATTCCCGAAAATACAATGAAGTTCGTTAAGTTTTCTTCATATTCTAGATTCTCCCTCTATAGTCTCAGGTAAACTATATATTTAAAATAGCCCATCATCATCTGGGTGATCCTCGGACGACCACGGGATACAAGAACAGTCTTTGTCCGTAAAAAGCCGATATGCTTAAGTGGAAAGTTTTTCTACAACAATCAGATTTATCGTGAATTTACCCATCTCATGCACAATGACTAGTTTTCTATTTGTTTATATTCATCCCCCGATAATTACGTAACAATAGTGAAGTACTACTAAATGGGATTCGCGGTTGATCATAGGTTACCGACGGTATAATTAACCGGCAACCTCAGGATTCGAAGGCGGGACCCTAAAGCACAACTGCTTTTAAAATGAGGGAGTAAAGAGTGTTTTTCGGGGGTCTGAACAGTCAGAATCTGGAGCTGTTCAGATTTTCCCCCTCGTCATTCGGATTCACGGAAAAGTGCTCATCCATCAGTCTGATCCCGAAAGCATGAGGCATTAATTTTTCCCGGTAACTGCTTCACAAAACTGGTTCCAGCGAGACTGAGCTACGTGATGGTAAAGTATTTGCTTCAGTAATATAATATCTGACGGATAGAATTCTTCTACGCTTACTAATATGATCAAATAACAAACAATTGCACGATTCCTTTTCAGTTTTCTCTTCGAACTGTTTTCATTTTTAAATAAGCTGGATAACGTCTAATATCACCCATGGCTCACCGTATCTTTGAGACTTTGAATGTGCCGAAGAATATCCAGAGCAACTCAGGGGAAGGTATTTCTCTATAAACGACAAAAGCGGTGCCCTTAAATTGCGATTGTCTAATTCCCGGCTTCTGATAGCCAGTGGAAAAGTGCCGCTAAATATTATCCCTGGGTTCGACTGCTTTGCCGTATTTGCATGTGCCTACGTTTTCTGATATTTTCATGTATTCCTTTAAGTTAGACATCCATCGTCGATCACTGCACACAAAAAGAGACAATACGGAAATGAAATACCTCAAAAGCTTTTTGTCAAGTCCCGAAAGTGACTTAATTTCAATAGGCAGGTCACAACATTTAGTTCCAAATGTGTGAGGAAAGTGGCGTTGTCTATCGGGGGAAATTACCTCACTAGACAAATATTCGGGTATTTACACAACTAAAGGTAACACTGCAGAGCAACGTTAATGAGTAAGAGGGAGGGGGTGACAAACGGACTAATTAATTGCATATTCCTTTTTCTACTGTCATTTGACACGCCAACGTACACCGCCTACGGTAATCAAGTTAACTGTTGAAGTGTTTAACCAGAAGGAGTGTACAGTGCTTTCAGTGTTTGTGTGAAGCGTAACTAAATACTTCTAGGCGAAGGTTAATCACGAGTACAACCTTATAAACGTGACTGGTAAAATGTGTCGAAGTTAAACATTGTTTGATCATATAAATTACAAACCGTGTGAGCACTGATATCCGTCACTGAGATACACTCAGTCCCTCTGTTCGAAATATGCCGTTACCAATACCACACGCCTTGATGTTAAAGCCTAGTAGCATCTTCCGATATTTTATTTTCACGAATGTCACTAGTAGAGTAAATTTGTCTCAGTAAGCTTTACCTTCGGAGTGGAACTCTAACACCAGTCTTGGCGGAACATCTATTTGATATTTAAATGCACCTTCTAGCATCATATTGCTTGATTTTGGGAGTAGCAGAAAAATTTCCATCTTTCTTTTCAATTTATTCCCGAGTTTAAAGTCACTGGCCACTGTGTGAGTCCATTCCCCACTCATCCACACTCATGGACGTCATCGTGTCATCGAATGAGACAATACGTACCACTTAGATAAATTTGACATCAGTTGAAACCTGTCTAACAGGAAGAACATTTATTCAACGTTCAATCAGCCGGTGCATGCAAACGCAACTGCGATTAGTAGAATATAAAAATCGAGGTTAGTACAAGTGGGTAAACTTTTACATTGAATGTTTTTCTAGTTTGACTATAATTGGCAGATTATCCGATTGCTCTTACTGTTAGTCGAAAATATGGAGGAAGTGAAAGAACTTTCAGTAATGGTGGTATTAGTGGCTCACATCGATCGTTTTCCTAGGCTCCTAATAGATCAGGTGCCAATTATGTCATCGTCAATCGAGGTAACATACACTGTGTGCATTATTGATACTTCTTATGTCCCGTTTCATCTAATGATCTACAAATAGTCACATAGATTGTTTAATTTCATCACGTGGCCCGAGTTTTCGCATGCTGCTTACTTCGCTCTCAACATTATACTTTTACTTAATAGCAATCTTATAAGGTAGTACTATTAACGTATGTGTAAATGCCCAAGGTTCATTCTCACTGTTTGTTCGCGGCAGTCTTTTTGGATGCGTCACTGAAATAGATGTATCAAGTATGTTTTTGTGGAAAAATTACTTGTATGTGAACACGATCATACAACCTGGGTAGTTTGTCCGCATTTTGAAGCTGACTTTCAACCGTAGCCCATTAATCTTCATATTTGGATCAGTATTTGTCCGCTGGTACTTCACTCACTCACTCACTCTCTCGTTCATACAAATGCACAGTCTCTCAGGGGTTAGCTCACCGTATGAATTACGATAATACTGATCGGGGTTAAATACTAGGGAAATTCCTGAAAAGAAACCGAACGATTTTTGGTCAGCTATTTTATGGTCTTTAATTCGCAAAGTTATTCATGAAGCTCCACCCCTTAAAGTTGCATTGGTCGTTTGGATTACGCAAACCTTGAGTCACAAAAAATGTGAATACAACAGTCAAACTGACTGAAGTTATGGTGAACGTGCTCCAAGGGAGAACATCTCTCGGAATTCGAAAAAAGGAACAGTATCACGCCTGTAACAACAATGGAACACAGTAGTAGGTTATTAGTTAACAAATCCTGAATAAAGCAAACGTTCAATTAGAGTTTTTAATCTTTGACATAAATTATCAAAAAGTAGTCTCTTCTTGGTTATTCTGTGAAAACTGTTCAGATAAAGCATAGCTCCTCTAATTCTTTTCTAAAGGTTCGATTTCTTTTTGGTCTATTTTTTTATAGCCTCAATGGGTTCACATTTAGCGGTACTCTCACTCAACAGTCATCATCTCTTATCAGTCGACTGAGTAGTCTTCGCAATGAATCTGGCTAAACGAATCATGTAAATTGCAGGTTGGTCAAGGTTAGCGTAAATCATTCTTGATGCTGATAGCAGAATTCACTACGATTATAACACATTCGGCGCTAGAGTTGTCCTCGGTCCTGTTTAATCAGTAACCAGTTCACCTGCGAAGTTAACATCCATTGTTGTAAAACGTATAATTACGATGTCGAGGAGCAGTTACAAAATAAATGTATTTTTCTAAACGCTGTCGTGCTGACGGGCACCTCATTGTTGGTTCAGTCAAAATAACGAAAATAATTAGGCCGGACTTGCATATCTGATCATAACTGCTTCGGCTTGCTCCTTTGTAGCTGCCTTTCGATAATCATGGTAGTAGTAATAGTACCCGTGATAGTAATAGCAATAGCAATAGGAACCACATGACTTTCACTCACCCTGGATGGCGTAACTCTAAACTCGTTAAGCTGGCCATGTTTCCAATTTTTTTCTTCATAGCTTAGACCACATTTAATTTCAGTGATTTCTGCAAGGAATGTCAACATATGCTTGTAACTATTCCTCAGGTACTCTTATTCTGAAAATTAGATCCGAGGAGATTTGCCGTTTTGTGCGCTGCTTAGTAAGCTATAGTTTCTCTCCACCGTTTTCACCGCACTGTCAGCTCGTTATCGATCCGGGTGAATTCTGTTCTACTGGTAGTGCCAGTCGACACCAGTGTGTGTCAAGAAGTTCGACTGAAATTAAACATATGCAAAGTAACTAACACTTCATGTCTTTGACCGGTACCGAATTTGATGACTCTTATGAACAGATTGCGGAAGTATTCAACGGGACAACATTCACGGCCGCGCCATGAAATTTACATGGGATCTGAATTTCCGACAGTTTAGTGTGCGAGCATTTCAATCCAGTCCCACGGATAGTGAAGGTGGTGAACTCAATGGGGTGACATTCTCGAGTCTCACTAGAAGCATATCTAGACGAGAGGAATTGACTACGTAATGTACGTCAGAACAAAAAGTTAAGAGTATTCCATACTACGGGATTCCGGTAAAAAAAATGTGTGGTGCCACTTTGCACCGAAAAGATAGACTATACAGGCTAGATGACTGCTCAAATAGAACTAGCTTACCATTATTATTGACGGACGAAAGACTAAACTTCCGCCAAAATCATTCCATTGAATTTCGTCTTTTTACGGATCTGTCTTCTGTCATGTTGGCTGGCATCAGCGTGAACGGGTGAGCCATTCTGACAGGTGTACGCCCGTCGCAGAATCAGTGCTGTAATGGGGTGAAGCGAGGACAAATCCTCCTCTAATTTTCGAATTTTCACTTAGAGTTTTAGAATATAAGGCAGACACAAACCAAGGCAGTGTGAATGGTGATTGACGAGGAGAGAAAAGTCGGCAGCAGAAACTGGTAGCTCTTTTTTCTCAATCGGAACAAGTATGAACAATTGTGTTCAAGCGGCTTCAAAATTGGCTTTCATTATGTCCGCCGTGGTTAGGTCTAAGCAGACACACGAACACATTAAGACACGTGTGTGTATGCGGGCGATTTTATCACAACACGAACAAAATCCGTACAAACACAACCAAGTGACCCTTGTGCGCGTGAATGTCAGCTTGTCATGCGCCATAGAAAAGAAGACGCCGAATGGCGATGTGGTGAGCGACCATCCATGGCCCCAGAGGAAGCAGGGGAGATCAAAGCCTCGATGCCGACATTCCTCCGGCGTCGTTTTTGGGTCGGTCAGTGCTTATACGGCTAGTAGGTATGTCGGCAAAGTAGCCGGAAGTTCAAAACTTACCAAAGGAACATCGAAGAGTCGCTTCGTCCTGAGCGCACCAGCAAACAAACAAACAGGCAGACTGTTGGACGAGCGAGTAATCCAACAAGCACTGGAGTGGGCGCAAACAACATTTAGTAAAAAGGTAAAAAAGTGAAATCCAGTCATGGGAATCGATAACACAGGTAGTTCACCGATGACTTGACCGTATGGCGCAGGCACACTTGCACCTATTCGATGCTGTTCCTTTATGACACACCAACAAAACCGGAGTCGACAGTCGAAATCCTCGAACTGAATTGATAAGTTCACCGTGACACAGCCAAACGCATAAGCGAACATACGCGCTGGGCACCTTGGTGCTGGGACTGCATCAACCGGGTCCCGCCGCTTGTCACGATAAGGCGGAACATGTGATACGGACCGTCTAATTTGAATAGGTAAATGGGTGGACTTACAAAGTGGAGGAACACATCAGAGAGCATGCAGGACGGACAAAAGAATCCGCGGTGGGTATCAACGGAAAAGATAGTGAAAAGGAGAGTGGGAATGGAAGATAACCTGCGGTTGACGATTGCTTCTACCAAGTTTCAATCACCTATTTTGGACGATAATGCCAAATTGATAGTGACCAATGGAACAAGAAATCTCCCATGCCCATCTGACGTAGGTATGCTTTAGGGAAGAAATTCTGTTCTTGGAGAACAATCGGATTGCGGAATGGAATGTGCTACCTGTACTGTTTGAGTTGTCAGGCATCGGAGACTGAGTATCCGGGTGAATGAGAGTTATTTTCCTAACAGTAACCATAATGCTTAAGCAAGGACAAATAACACATTGTAGAGCTTGATTTCACGGTACTAGTTGTGCATTGACAGTTTGGGCGATGAACTGGTAAAGTGCCTGGAAAATTGGTTATCTCCTTGGTGGCATAAACTGTACTTCATTCCAAACTTACCTTGTGGTATTAGCCACGAAGGGCTAAGTAAAAGTGACACAGAAAGGCATCTTTTTAAATGCAGTTTTATCTGCAGTGTTTGTTATTAGAAGTTCAGCACGGGGTAGTTGAATATCGTTTTGAATTCCTTGCGTGGATAGCACGTTCACGATCCCAGAACGGAGTGCCAACGATTACATTATGAACAGGAACAGTTGATTAAAGTGAGTTCAGTTCATTCAAAGATACTGCAAATTAGCGATACAGATGCTAATATTTTGTTTCACTCCCACAGATTGACAAATTAATCAACTTCAACTTCGAGAATCAAAAGACAACCTACATGATTTCTGCTGTCCAGCGAGCAACAACCCTCAGCTGATTCACAGAAACATGTAGAATGATCATATTTCCCCAAGAAAACCAGTATGAAAACAAAAACGACATTATCATCATCATCAACAATAACAACAGCCTGTTTATTGCTTTAAATTGCTGCATTCATTCAGTCAGTGAATGGAAATTTTGGAAGGATTACTGCCGAATCACGGTCGGCCATGAAGACCATAATCACGCTTTACAATTAGCTTTGTGGGAGCGTCTGTCTGTTCGGTGATATTCCACCAACACTAGATATAGTCCGCTATGCGATTTGTAGATGTATGTATATGTGGGCATATTGCTAAACAAAATGACTGAAAGCAAAAAAGTTGCATAATCGCATCACAAACGCGCACGAAATCCCGACGAACTCAGCTTTGGAAAGAGTACGGTTTCCTTGTGTGAAAATATGTATACGTATGTGCATATGATTATTTGTATGGTCATTAATGCGTGCATGTTTACTTTGAACTCTTTTGATCAGGGCAATTTGGAACACTGACTGCATGATGAAACATGGATCACGGCTGGGCGAATTTTTAGTCGTGTAAAATGATGAATGACAAGTCGATGATATCAGGGTGCCGGGCTACAAGCCCTTGAGATCTGTGGGGTAAAAGTGAAATAAAAGCGGTAGAAAGCAGTGCGGAATGCACGCTCTATATTGAACTGTTCATGTCTGCCTGTCTGGTTTGTAATTTGTGCATTTGCAGATAAGTGTGTGCTTGTTTTTGTACACTTTATTTGGCTGAATCAGGATTCCATGCTTCCTGGCAGACCATTTATTTACGTGCATCGAGTAAAGTGCCCTTCGGAAGTGTTTATCAGTCCATTGGATCATGACTACTGTGACCACTACACACGCTACTATTGCTGGTACTACAAGTATTAGTACACAGACCAGAACGGTCTCCAAGATTTGTAATTCCTGAATGAGATATATTTTGATCCAACGATTTGGATAAATGAGTGAAATTCTGACCCATTTTTGTTCCAGCCTGTAGAAACCGCGCAGAACTATCAGGATCCGTTGTTCGATGACCAAAGAATCTCATTGAACCCATGGTAGACGACGGTTCTAACGAGTTTAAGGACTGCGTGGTGGCTTCCATCTGGTCAGAATTAGTCACTATTCTTGGGTGATAAGTGTCCAAATGGAGCCCCAATGATTGTGAGTTTGCTTCGTTCATCAGTCCTGGGTTGTAAGCGGATGAACCATAGGATATTGTATGGGTTAGTGCCAGTGCATTTGGCTGAACGCTTGAATTTGCAGTTGCTAATGGGCTAGGAACATTGAAAGACGTTGCTGCTCCCCCTATGGGTGTGGTGGACCATTGTGATAACGAGGAAGAGGCATGAGAAGCCGATGACATTTGTGCTGTTGGCTGAAGTAGGGAAGGTTGGTCGATATTAGGAATGAGATTTGGATAAGAGGTAAATTCAGTAGATATTCGGCCCAAACCAGGTTCGAGTATGTTCCGATAATCCGGTGCCATGAGTAAATGGTTTTGTCCGATCGGTAAGTGAGGTCTTAAAGTGCTTGGGGAATGTGGATGATTGTTTACGGTTGTTGAACCCAAATGCGATCTTGGTGTCATGGGAGAAAGTGGTTCAATCAGACGCTGTTTCATTCCCGGTAAATGATGCTCTTTCTTCCACTTCATGCGCCTGTTCTGAAACCAAATTTTTATTTGTCTTTCTGACAGTGTCAACGTGTGGGCGATCTCTAAACGTCTCTTTCTGGTCAAATACTTGTTAAAATGGAATTCTTTCTCAAGTTCCAATATTTGTTGTCTGGTATATGCGGTTCGAGTGCGTTTCGAATCTGTAGTTGGGTTCAAATAGGTGAATTCTTCACTGTCCGAAGTTTGATCTCCCCCTAAATCGGACTGTTTGGAGTCATTACCACCAACGTCGGCACTGTTTTCATCCCCGGTCCAACTGGAAGAATCATCCGCGTCAAATTTATCCCCGGTTGTTTTGTGTGTTCCGGATTCGCGAGTTAATCCGTCAGGATCCACGCACGGGATATCATTCCCGGAGAGCTTAGACGGGTTCAGTTTGTCGGAGTTCACACCAAGTGCCAGTTTTTCTTGGGATTTCTTTTGTTGTTGTTGATGTTGTTGTTGACTGTTTTTCATATTCTGCCTCGTACTTGGTTTTTGCAAATTCGTGTTTTGCTGATGTTTTGATGCTGCAAGAGAAAAAACAGGAGTTACATGATGAACAATCCGAGATTTGGCGAAACTCCCCATATTTCATGGAATGTTTTCCAGGCAAATCGAAGAACTACAAGAACTTGACAGTTGTCACATTGAAAGTAGCGGGTTGGACGTCTTAGCACCCATCTGATAAGAGCAAAGGTTGGTAACCTCTCCAAAGTTACCATTAGTATACGACGTCCTTGTAACACTCTGTAGTACAACCGATTTTTATCATTCACGCTTGCAGAATAACCAAAGCTTTCATATTCATGTTCCTTGTCAAAAGTTGAAACTGATTTTCAAGTGAAAAAATAATATTAGGCAAAATACACCAATTTCAAAGCGGTCAACCGGGCTAGAAACCGGCATGGTCTTATTATCTGCCTTAAAAATTAGCATTCATTTTGTGGTGCAATTAGAGCTACCTCTCCCGTTCTGTCGGTGTTTAGTTTGTTTGTCAAGTCTGCCATGGAGTTTCAGAAATCACATCACTACCGGTGTTGGTCGTGTTTGAGAGGCCCTTATCACTTTTGAGGCAAGAGGTTTCCATTCCCTCCGCCGCTCCAATCACATTGGTGGTAAACAACTACGTTCTATCTCTCCGCTCCTTACAAAGCCCCACCTATGGGGACCTTTTCTGATTATACACCTGTAAATCGCTGGATCAACGTTGCGGGTACTCCGTGACAATGCAATGGGTCTGCTTGAGCATGGGGTATGTCCTTCTCACCGCACTCAGGCATGAGCCCGGAAAAAATAACAAAACTAACACAAAGTGTGCGCATGATCACGACAGAATCTATTCATCGTTTATCAGTTAACCTATTCCCAAAGAATAAAACGTCCCAACGGAGTTGTCACTGTAATAAATGCCAAGCTTTTTGTCCTCAAACAAATCATGCTTTTTTTAGTTTCCAAATTTGAATGGCAAATTCCTTTCTCTCGCTTTTGCTTCCCGTTCGAACCTCTTACCCGCCTAAGATTAGACTGGAGATCTAGATCAGCATATCAAGGAAATTGCCCTGAGAAAAGTTGGCTAATTAGAATTTCCCCACCGAAAACTTCATGTTATTGACACCACATTATTCTCGTCTGACACACCACAAGGCACATCATTTTTTGCTACACTCCGAACTCTGTTCGGTCTTGACATACTCAACACAGATAAGGTTACATAAATTGTAATTCTTTCCAGTAAACATATAGACAGAGCAATACTGTGCATAATCTCTCACCAATAAACAAATGAGCATCAACATATATAAGGACGATAAAAGTGTCCTCCAATAACTGACACCAAGGTAACTAGTGGATTTCAAAATGTACCCAATCAAATACTGAGCAGCAGAATCATGGAACCTTAAAGTCAGTTCGAACCCCCTGGCTGGTCATCGTGATGCCCACACAGTTCACATTACCCAAAAAGTCAAACATCAAAATGTTAGTGACTTCGTCTAATCTCATATCGAGCTATCATGAGATTATGTTTTATCAAAATGCTATCTAGTTATTTTTATTATCATAATTTTGCCAGTTTCTGCTATATATATATATATATATATATATATATATATATATATATATATACTACAAAAATCCGAATGTTCGTTCGTGGTTTTGCTAAACTGGAAAGCAAATGATTCACTGACCATCAGCTTTTTTTCTTATTCCTCTTTTTAGTGAAGAATTGTTTTTTATTACTGAAAATCAACCGTACGTATCTATTCTGTAACACAGTATCTTTTAGTAATAGAAAATAAGTGGTTTGTAGTTTTATCAACCTTTGAATGCATAAACACCTGATACAAATGATTTGGAAGTTTTTTTTCACATTCGAAAATTTTAGGCGTCTATTATTTTATCGACCATGAAGAAACGAAGATTATTTATCACCGATGCCAATGATATTGCACAGCTCATGCAGATGAGCACTGCGCTTATGATCGCCTTGCCGACAAGTGTTGCATCATTGAGATCATTTTCACCGAACCTACCCAGTGTGACGCCTCATCGGAGCACAGCAGTTTCCTAATGTTGCGTACCACACCTTATTGCGTCATCCGTCTCCTCTCACCTGAGGAACCGGACTTCCCAGGTTTACCGCATTTCACCCCAAAAAAGTTCAAAATAAGGGTCTTCTAGACTTCCGTCAAACATGAGCAAATAGTCTGAAAATAGATAATATTTATGGGTAGGGTACGGGACAGTTCAGTCCGGAATAAGTCGTAATCTCAAAATGAACACCCAACAGTTTTATATATTGCCCACAATAATTATTTAATATGATTTGAATATGGCCGTAAAGTGTCCTTACTTTAACTGAATTAAATGTTTCGTGAACACTAATAGTTGATAAATCATCACGGGACAGAGCAACGCCTACACGGCACTCATTTTACACCTGTGCCCAGACTACTTGAAATCTTGGGACAGCGAATCACACGACCCGTTAGTACCTAACTGGAAGTGAGTAGTACAAGTGAATCTAGCCGAACAGCAAAATTGCTTACGCTATTCTTTTCCGCTGAACTCTGTTCAAACTATGAAGGAGTTTGTGCAATATGCTCTGATCCTCGGTGTAAAATAAATGCGAAAACAGAGTGATGGAATATGGACACCAGCAACCGAGGTGGAAACTGATTGATCTGCTTTCCTTCTAGATGGTGATATAGATTGTCCATCTCATCATCATGTGCTTTGCCAGCTTCCTGACTGTGAGCTAAAAGACCAACAGTAGTTACCGATCATCCACTGACGTCGACCAAATCTTGTCAGTCTAATGACAGTGAGATCAGAGTGGACTATGCCGTACCGTGTGGCACTTGGAAACCTCGAATACAGTCAGACAAAGTTGACTTATTCTTTTGTCCTGACAACAACTTTTCCTACTAAGAAGGCAAGTACCAAGCAAAAAAGAAGGTCTGTTGTCATTTAAAGCTCCAGAACATCTAATGTGATTGCATCATTATGACCCATGATATGAAGTTGTCTTTTTTCACCGGACTACGTTTGACATAACGAGTGGGGTTTTACGGAAACCAAAGTACTGAACTGATTGTGTCAGGGTTCGTTGTTTGTTGATTAACATAATGTCCCATTTTATTTTCATCTTATCAGTCACAAAATGAATAAAACAGCTAGAAAAACGAATTGATCCCCTGCGTGATAACCCCGAAGACCATTGTGCACTGTTCAGATGCCTAAACTGCCAGGTGTTAGATTCGCACGATGTACCCGTCAGTAAGCGCATGATCATCAAATCCAAGTAAACTTTCAATCGGTCTTTGATAAGCTATAAAAACTAACTGGCTGACGCGCGGGATACGCACACACAAACATACACACACACACACACACACTGTATGTAAGTTGTTGGGGTTGAGAGTGGAGGCAGTAGATGAAGAAAAAGGAAGTACAAACAAACAACAAACAGCGCTAACAACAATAATAACAAGAACATGCCCTTTCACCACCTTTCAGTGTGGGATTTGGTTACCCCAAATAAATGCTCGTGTGTGTGTGTGTGTGTGTGTGTGTGTGTGCGTACGTGTGTGTTGTATGTGTGAATGTCCGTTTGTGCTAGCGGGAGGGCGAAAACGTGTTTCGAAGGACGGCTTGACTTAAAGTAATAGGTTAGTTAGATCTCATGTCCATCCGCATCGTGCCTCATTTGCACATCCAAGTACGAAACCACCGCTACCATCACTGCCGCCACGAAAGCGTCAGGGCCACACCAAAATACGTTCGCATTGACGATGCCATATTGATTGTCTGTCTGTTTAGGTGCTACGCCTTGTCAAAACGCCGCCGTTCTCTCACGGGAACCCTCTCACTCTCTCGCTCTCTGGATACGTTTGTGTTAGAGAGCGGGCAACTGGATGACGACGACTATAGTAGGGTCGTAGGATCAACAACAGTGATGATGGTGTGGGCATACGCTCTGGGCAGTTGACATGTCGCACATAATGTGTGCACTCGTTTACTTGCTCGCGTGTTGGGTGCTGGCAAACGGGCACTGAACATGTGTGATAGTACCTAGAAGTTAGGGCTCTAAAGGAATCCACTAGTTGGTTAGCTGGTTGCCTATATATCGGATGGACTAGTTAGCTCTCTTCGTAGATGACTCTCGGGTCTCTCAGAAATGCACGGACACAACTGCACACGCATCGATAGTTCTACGATCGGTCGAGGGCATCAGAAACAGTATTTCAGCTATATCACACCCAGTTCAACATGGCCGTCTAATTGTCTTGGTCTGAACACCGCAAGACCATCGAACCAACTAATCAGCCGGTCAACCAGTCGTTCAGTTAGTTTAGCGAAAACCCAAAAATCCGCTGGATACACGCACGTGCTTGTAGGAGTGCACATTCACAGGACAGGCAAACGTGTGCATGCATAAACCGTACAGCGGTTACCGGCTGACCTTTGATGTGGACAATCTAGCTTACGCGTGTGGGTGGATAAGTGTAGTTTAGCATGAAAATTAACAGCGAACACATTATCACTGCAGTCACTGAGATACTGTACGTGCGGTTAGTACAGGTTAGCGAACGATTGCATCCTCACGATCTCGTTTCCTTTTGGAGGTTTCCAGTTTCTTCCACTCGATAGGACCCTAGCTATATGAGCTCACTTGAAACTTGTCCTTAAAATGTCAGAAGACCAGGTTACCAAAATCGTTGCCACCGTGCGTGCGTATGTGCATTCAAGCAAACACACACAGACATCCCGGGGAGTTGTGAATCAGTCAATGCATTCTCAGTGCTGCATTGAGTAATTGTGCGCAGATCACTGAAGAACTCTGGCGAAATAAGTGACAGTGATATCAAAATTTTGAAGAAAGGAAGGCCAGCAAGTTTCGATTTCCACAAGAGATTCAAGATCGTTTCCATTCTGCAGACAAGCTAATCATGAGAAGAAAAAAGCAGTCAGACATACGCGAAGGCACACACACGCGTTCATTCACCCATCCAGAAAAATGTTGTCCATAAATGACCACGGTCATTCATTTTTGTGAAAATTCTTAGGATTATGGCGAGGTGATAAACACCCTATTGAGCACTATTCTCCCATCCACTGAACCCATTAAGTTTTGCTTACATGAGGTTCAGGATCCTCGTGCGAACAGTACATTCTGTAAAATAAAATTCTTGCTGTTTCTCTTCACATCACATTGGAAACTTTTGTATTCCAGCTACAATATATGTTCACAAAACTGTCCCGTAAATTCTGGACGCGTTCGACAAGTGTTTCAGGACTTACTACTGACAAGTGTCAATGCAAGAATTGTGCCTGAACTCTGCATGTTTTTTTGACTGACCGCTTGCAGGCTCCAGTAATTCACTTAAATAAATTACATCAATTCCCCCGTGAATAATACAAAGTTGTTTCAAATTTCCTTAGATTCACACCGATCGCGCCCTGATCTGTTTGGTCTGTTAAAATAATGTAAGCCTGGTATTCGGTGTAACGTAATTAGATGAGAAGCTAAAGATCGCAAATTTTCTCATTACTGATTTTTCTCTGTCCTTCGAAGGAAAAAGTCCATAGTTTTTATAGGAATGGTCTTCACAAATGATGACCAGGGTCAATTCATTCTTTCAAGTCACATTTCCTTTGAAAAAACAATCGAAGAATTTCTCCACAAAACAGACATCTGTAAATCAGCCATAGTCAAGAAATAGTTGTGCTATACGACAGAGTTATCGATAAGGGACAATTCCTATCTCGGATCGAAATATCCTTTATACGATTTGTGATCACTTGGTTTGGTGCTTAGGTCTCAAACGTTTCATCACCAGTTGAGATGACATTATTAGTGCGTAGATGAAGGTCCGTGTTGATAGTTGATAGATAGATAGATAGTTGACACTGATTATGTCACGCGGATTAGTGAGGAAACGTTTGTGGCTTAAAAGCTGAGCCTAGTGATCAGCAACTCTTTGAAAATTGCAAACTATATTCAACACAACTGAGAATCCTTCACATGAGTTTCATATAAATGTGTCACTGAGCGCAACAAGGATGAAATGCCACCTAGCAAGGATGGAGTTATTTGAAGATTTAGCTGAAAACAACGTCCAATGTTTCACTGCATGTTGCAGTGAATAATCCGTTAAAACGAGTTTCTATTGATAGGTGAAAATCAGGAAAATAACGACTAGTGATTTCGTAGTAAAATGAAGAAAAGCTCCCATAGTCGTCCTTAGTTTCCCCGTCTTACAGATCCTTTATTCCGATTCAGTCCACAGGAAGTAGATAGAACTGTGTCTATGTTCAGATGGAATTTGGCTGCTGAGTTATCGATTGGCTAAAAGACCGTTTTTATGTATGGTGGCTGAACCATTTGATCGATGAAAGGCTCATCGGCAGATGAAGAGCCCTGAAGGTCTGATATAAAGCTGATCTGTGGGGGACCTCGTTCGAACATAATCATGATATTCATAGGAAAATTACAGCATTCGTTGGATGAGATAATTTTGCTAACATTAAAATACCAAATGCTATCGGGGAAATTTTGCAGAACGCAGTTGAAACAAAGCAGTGTACCCACTGACTCAAGGGAACCGTATAATTATCCTTTTTCTAGGTCGCATATTCCTCGGGTGTTTATACAGTATAGTGATACTAGCAATACTATGTATTCACCTCTACTTCAAAACAGCATTATTATTGCGTGATGTACCATCAATCACAGAATTTTAGGTAGATTTCAGCTGTTTGAAACCATACACCGTCCCAATCTACGTCGTCCGCGCAACAACTTATAAATATTCCGGATCTTAGTGCGATCAGGCTTGACGTTGGCATCGATAATTCACTCGGAATCAGACGAAATTCACCCATGTTACACCCCGTTACAAATGTCCTCATACGATGTAGACTGTGAAAAAGCTCAAGAAATAGACGCAAGAAGATTGACGTATAATTATTGAATGACTCTGTGTATGGAGAAATTTACAAATTTCGTGGGCTTTTGTTTTTCAGTGAAGTGGCAAGCTGCATCAGTAAACACTCTCGGATATTCCTAACGGATAAGAGATCATCACCCACGGAATTGAAAATTATGCTTACGGGACGAAATTTTTTTGAGAAATGCTGGATTACTTCAGTTTCAATGAGAGTTTTCACTAAATAAAATGCATACGTGCTTCCTAATGTTGTCCGAAATTACTTGTCAAAAGTATTCACTAGTAACCAGCAGCTTTTGTTCCTCCTCTTGTCTACATCAATCAGAGGGTTCTTTGCGATTTTGCTGGTCTCTCAGTACCACAGATCGTTCTAACTTACATTCATTTCATGCTTATGCAGTAGTGTTGTGCAAGGGGTACGTCCCGTAGGTTCATATGTTCACTTCACTATTAGGAATCACCGGACTTCTGACCCTTGAGTGTATGACTGCTTAAGTTGTCAAAAGAACACGCGTGATCTAGCGATGAATGGTAACTGTCTACCACTGAAGATGACAAAAGTGGCCAGGTTCGAAAGTCATTAGTGAAAATGGATAGCCAGAGATTTATATTTCTTGATCACCAGTACAATAGCAAGGAAACGTCCAAAATGGGGAGGCGGATCGAGCAAGAGAAAATGTCCATGCCGGAAATCAAACACTAATTGTTAGATATGCATGACAAAGGTGACGTAAGAACCTCTTGTATCTCGTATCGGATGTAATCACTTTCCAAATAAAGTTGCAGAGTCAACTGCTTTTCCTTTAGATTTTAACCAGAACCCACAACTCGTTAGCCCCGACCAACAATCCTTTAGCTTTGACGTACAAACTTTAGCCATATCGATACAATCCAGTCAGATCGAAAGTATCGGAATATTATGACATCAAGAAATGTTGGAACAATTCTTTTTAAATGCTGGTGTTGCAAAGCTGACTGAATAAATGAGAGTGTGGCAATCGTATGCTGCATAGTTGACCGTGATAATCGTGTCGAATAATATACGACAAATGGACTTGAAAAGGTTTAAATGATGTTCTCGTATAGTTGAACCGTGTGGCACGGGCTGTATGACTGTTGTATTTTCATTAAACCAGTTTTTAAGGTATTAAAAATCTCATACGAATTAAAGTAATAAAACCTTCATTGTTTGAATTTACTGAGTGCCTCTACCCAGGGGTTGAAAAATAAACTGTACGGCAGGAGAAAACGTATTTCGTGATTGATATGTAGTTGTGCGTCAACGGCCCTCCGATAAGCGGGGACACTGTCAAAAATAAATACCACTGGAACACCAGGTTTCTGAACAACACGAAAGAAACTCACAGCACATTTGCCGCGTAATCTTCGTACGGCTTTCACACTTCAGGATATCGGCGACGGACAAACATGCTAATATGTTCAAGTTAGATGCTTTACTTGATGGTAGACCTCGGACGTCTTTAGCACCTGCTTCTGAGCGACCATAGCTGAGACAGCACCTTTTGTTTTTTAGTTAGTTTCATCAATATAGAACCTCATAGTTGCTGCACCTGATCGTTTCAGCCAATTGGCATATTCTACTCGTTTAGATTTTAGTGTATCTGAGTTTCGTTCCACTGGTTGGATAGTCTGCTTCTTAATCGAATAGAACTGCCATCCAACAATTATTCAATAAAAAACTAGCTGAATGTTGTGCTTGGTAAATCCTTCTCTATTCTTTTATTCGACTGCCTCAATGTGCTTCTTGGGTTTTTTCATCACACCTCAAAAATGCATGCAAACTGTTCGCTGAACTTCGTCTTTTAGAATCCCGGTGTGAAAGCTATTTTCTGATCTTACCTGCCACAGCCAGGGATGTTTTGATCTAAATACCAAGGGGTCTGCAGTGTTCTTCGAATAATCTTTTTGTGTGCATTCGACAATCTTCCGTTGGTTTTCCGGATTGGTGAAACGATACGATCTTGTCTTCGCACGCATATTGACGCTCTTTGTATTGTCAGGTGATGCGCACAGTGCCGGGTAAAGCACAGTAAATAGTACCGCAAACGGTTGCAGTGAGTTTATATCGCTTGACTGCCTTCGAAAGAAATATCAATCAATGGATAACAAGTTTCCCCATGCAACAGTAAAATGTCACGGAAAACAGTCCTGCAAGCAAATTGCGCAATGTAACAAACGGAACTTTGTTTTGCATTTACAGTCGATGAGAAAGATCAAGAGTCCATATCATGAAGAAATGAAGGATTGGTTCCTTATCCTATTAGATAAGCGGACACGTTGGCGGTCCGTGGATAATACACACTATTGTCGTAAGCACCACCCCATCACTGTCATCAGTTTATTTATAGTGCCACAGTTGGCTCTACCACTATCACTAAAAACGCAAGTCATAAGGATTGTGCCACACGGTTCAACTATACGAGAACATCATTTAAACCTTTTCAAGTCCATTTGTCGTATATTATTCGACACGATTATCACGGTCTACTATGCAGCATACGATTGCCACACTCTCATTTATTCAGTCAGCTTTGCAACACCAGCATTTAAAAAGAATTGTTCCAACATTTCTTGATGTCATAATATTCCGATACTTTCGATCTGACTGGATTGTATCGATATGGCTAAAGTTTGTACGTCAAAGCTAAAGGATTGTTGGTCGGGGCTAACGAGTTGTGGGTTCTGGCTGAAACTTCATGGGAATAGGTGTAGTTGACAAACGATGGCTTAAGTCCCCTCTAGGATTGATCAGTCGGACTAGAACCAAGAATAAACGTTCATTTTCATAATTTCTCGGTGTAAATTGGGCTTAAATTTTCTACGAATATACTTCCATCCCAACACAACCAAAGCACTATTCATTTATTGGCGTAGGTACATAATAAATAATTTGACAACCGAAGTCAAGTATTTTACTCAAAGACTTTACAAAGCTGATCTTCATTGTGTTTGGGATGCACCTGGAAATGTCATAACAGTCTGTCTCGACATGTTTACCAATTCCTCCGGGAGGGAGGGAGAGAGAGAGGAGATGCAGTGTAGCCATGGAAGGATTTACTAAGTTTATCAACTCTCTTCCATTAGCCTGTTGTTCCATAACTTACACCTGACTCGTCGAGAAGTGCGAGTGTACGCGGATGAATGAATAATCATGTTAATGAACAAATTTGATGCCAAGGTCAGTCCGTGAATGATTTATGATTTCTTATCTCATTAATTCCTCTCAGCAGACCAGGTAAGACCACGTTCGAGTACTCTTCTCTACCAGCTTCATTCCCCATTCACCATGTCCTACCACCAATGACCGATAATCACCATGTAGAAACCGCAAAACTTACCGGTATTTAGCATACATGGACCGGTTTGCACATCAGGATGAAGAAGACTACCCGTGGAGAATAATAACAAAGGGATTTGACGAGGCGAGCCATATTTGATTCTGAGCTACGGGTCAATAGCTCCTTACCGAGCTCACTTTGAATCTGGACTGGTGGTGCGTTTAGTGTGAGAAGATTGTATATCCGGGTTATTTGTTGTTGTTGACGGATTTTGGACCGTCTGAACCTCCTACGAGGCGCTTTGTTAATGTGCGTGCGAACCAGGTTGTTCGGAGTTCAAAAAGAAGGTGGTGCTCTTTGTCTGGATCTGGGGTTACTTCCAGGAAGCAGCTTTGCACCTCTCCGGCTTACAGTGTAGTAATACAACGGACAGATAGCGACCGGAGTTTTCCAGCCCAAGATAAAAACGCATCCTGGGTAAATCATTTGCCATGATGCTTTTATTTCTCAAAATAAACCCTGGAAAATCCTCGCATGTTTCATAGTCGATTAGAAAAGCTTACGTTAACAGGCTCGACCGAGAACTGCAAAATTCCTATCTGAATCAACCTGATGAGCCTAAATGAGTTCTATCGAGGCAAATTTTATGCTAAAGAGAGTAGTCAAAATGATACTGAGTGAATAACCACCAAAAATTTAGTAATTAGCATGACTTAAGAAAAATCGATTGTGTATGTCGTGTAGTAGGTTGTCAAATGGAACCGCGGTGGATGTCTGACTTTCTGTGTTGCAAAGAGGCCGATATTAGTATATTTTAGTCAAATAGTCGGCATTTGAAAGCCCATCACTCTATCTAAAAGCTTCACTCCATATATGTGCACCTGACAGACAGTATACTGAAAAACTAGACTATTTTATACAAAGCCTTTTTCCGACAAACTCACATATGTATATTCATTCTTTAGTTTAAGCGCATCCGGTATCACATAGGAAGTGGGTTACACAAACTAACTCTAAAATACGGGTGTTTTCGGATCATTATTAGCAGAAACGGTAGTGGATTATTTCCTGTTGCTTGTAACTTATAAATTTCTAGTAAAATCTATTTACACCACTAATTTTGTAAGGATATTTTCTTTGTTTCTCTTTGGTTATTCATCAAGTGTATAACTTCTTCAGGAAGAAAAAATTGTCGACAGTGTGCTGACAAAGAAGGATGTTAGCCATTGGAGGGGATTTCACAGCCCTCGGTCCGGAATCATAACCGTCTTGAACAACTTTGATGTTAGAGATAACGATGAAACTCGGATGAGTTTTACCTGAGTCTTATGTAGTATGTCTGTACTTATCACAAATGATAAATCCGTTCAGCAACACCGGCGATTCAGACTGTAGTGCGCAGCTTATTCACTGAATTCCATTGTTATCGACTTCCTTCCGTGAAAGTCACGCGCGATTCAGGTGAACAGTACCCGGAAAAATTCCGACAAACGGTGGCCAAAACAATAGGGGCTTCATGGTGGTACAAGAAATAATTAGACTGACCGGTGGTTTGGAAGTTTGCTTATCATCTAGGGGATCAGAGGCTTGAATTCCACCACCGACATCGGTCACTTTGGTCGTAGATAGTAGTCCACTGTCGGCCGGATTGTTATCACACCTAACCTTTGGGACCTCAGGTGGTTCTGAGCCACTCAGTGTCTGGTTGCCAGCTAACCCACTAGGGTGTTGCATCTCGACGGTTGCATTCATACGGAGGCATGTGAAAAATGCTTCATTGTAAGTTAGACCAGAGTCCAGTGATGGGTGAGCCGGTACGATTAATGGTCAAGACGGACTCGCCCAGGGTAATGAATGCGATTTCTGTCACCAAAATTTAGAGTCGAACTATTTTGTTCTGGACATATTAGCTGCTGGAAGGAGGTAATTGTGTTGACCTATGTCGTCTTAAGCACACGTTCCTTCGTTCATGTTAGGCGAAGAACGATTGAAAATTGACATATAATTTCTTATTATTTTGCCACACTGAATCATAAAAGACAATCCACAATGTTAGAGTGCGCGGCAATGGAGCTAAATAAACTTCGAAAATCATGTGTTTCGGGGGAAATAAAATATACACTTTATGGTGCTAATCTGTGTCGTTTTCAGAGCACGAAATTGGTTAACTGGACGTAGATGCCCGTCTGAACGACGTCAGATTTCTATGTTGTTGTTGTTGTTGTTTGGGCGCATTGTCCCAACCGCCAATACTGTTAAGTCTCCTGGAAATTGTTACCTCTCTGGCAATCGACATGTTTGAAAGAAAGCTTGAAAAGTTTACCTATTTTCTGGCTATCCTCCGCTCCGTGCGCTTTTGGCTTATTTTCACAAGACAAAGGGAATAGGGTGTACTAATCCGAAGAGGAATCAAACAATTTTTTTGGAAGTTCGCCTTAATTGTTTGATTTGTCAGCAGAGGAATGTAGAGGTCAAGAGTTATTTAGATGAAAAAAGAGTCAAATATTCAGATATAAGTTCCGGATGAACTGCTGATCAACCTTTCTTCAAAGTTTGGCCATCCAAATCGAATATCAAGACTGCTTTCTAGGGTAACCGTAGTTACTTCGTTCGGTGACTTTCTCCATTCAAGTACCATCTATCAAAAATGAAGCTGTCACTGGACACGTGGCGACTAGTTTCTACGGAAGACCAACAGGGTCTGTGATAGAACTGGACAACATTTTCGTTTTGGCTCGCCTTCCTCCAAGTTGTCTCCAGCTGGTTTCATTCAGCTGAACCAGAGGGGGAAGGAGGAATTCTTTGTGGCTGAAACAGTTCTCGAACGATTTCATTTCCCACTTTTCCACTTAACATCAACCCCAGGAGTTGCAGAGCACTGGGTGGATGAGATGAATGAATAGTCGAGCTGTTGGTGGCTGAGCGATAGATGAAAGCTTGCCTCGGAGAATTCCATTTTGGGACGATTATTATTCGTTAAATTGCAAATCAACGGCGTTCAACAAACATGTTACACCACTACCTGAAGACCTACGCTCAGCCTCATTGCGGTTTCCCCGGGTCCAAATGATTCACATCTTCGTCTTCGCGTCCATCGCACTCCCCTCAACAAGAACACATGGCTCGTGCCACGTGCTCAGTCTACGACCGAACCTGGCCTTATGAACAAAGACGACATCCACCCCAGTATACGCGTTAGGAAGCGGTTGCATCACAACAACGGACGACAGCACAGCCTTCGGTTGGAGGTGAACGTAAGACACTCAGGGAAGAATTCCCTTCGGTCAGTTCTTTCGAGGTTATATTCTGAGCTATAGTTCTGCATTTCACTTAGCCGGTCGTAGCCTAGTCTAACCTGAAGGGTTCCACTGTGTCCTAAATCGGCCTGGTCCGGTCCAGTTCGGTCTGCTCTCATTGCGTCTGGTCTATCCACCACCCAGCCCCGTTAGATGACAGGTCATTATTCATTCCGATCTGCCACCGTGTACGTTGTCAACGCTTTTCATTCAACACAAGGATGTATGGATGAACGGACGATAGTAGGAATAAGAGAGAGGGAACGAATGGACGAATGAACGCGTGAACGAGTGAACAACGGGCAAACGAACCAGCTAAACAACAACAACGTGAACGGGAGAGAAAAACGGAATAACGCTAGCGGGCGTGCATGCTTGTGCATGCCTGTGTGTGCATGCGCAAAGAAGCGAATGCATTTACCATAACGCAACAGAACCAAAGAGTAAAAAAGAAAGATTGAATGGTGTTAGTTGGCTTGAAGGCAAACAAGACCATCATCTTGTCCCCGAATCACCTCAGCAACGAAACAAGAATGTGCTGGCTGTATTGCAAATGCTCGATCCCCGGGCGAAATTGACTCAACAAGGTCCCCTTTCTGCCGACTGAGATGTGCTAGATTTCTTTTGAAGAACAGCACTTCTACGTGGTTCTTCGGTGATCATAATGATAAAATGAACCTAGGTCCTACCTACAGTGATTATTACTACATAGAAATAGGAGGTTAAATTCTAGCCATGTGTTTACAGACCAGAGTAATTCAGTGATTCATCGTACAGTATAAAAGCCACCTTTGAAACTCCTGAAAGCACTGCATAACTATTTCACTTTTGTTAGGATAGAACAGCTCTACCGTGTTTCCAAAGTTCTCCGTAGTAAGCTGAGCGTTTTTACTGCTTGATGAATCATATTGTGCGAAACATAATCTCCTACGTCTCATATAGGCATAATTCCATGATATTGTTATAAGTAAGTACGTAATCGCCACTCCTCATACAGGCCTATCCACTTGCTTCATATAGGTATACGATGGGACTTTGTAAGTGCATACTTGATCTAACTGTCAACTCATGCGTTATTCCGCAAAAAACCGATTGCGCAGCAACCTCACAAAAAAAACTTTGATTTCACTGCTTAATAAAATAGTCCTAGTAATTTTAGGTGAGCAATTTCCACTCTGAGCACTTGGTTAACGTCATCTCATGGGTCTGCTACGGTTCGTAGATTGATTCTATTTGTCAATTACCGACCCGTTTAATTAGACAAGTCCGTCGCGAGGCTGAATTTGTCTTTGGGACATTTTACCTGTCGAAGCTGACGATGCAATTTGGAACGGTCAAAAATCCGGTCCTAGTTCAGAGTACACGTTAAGTAACCAAGATCGTTTCAGGTGTTAGCAGTAGTGGTGACGTTCTGCGTAAATATAGCTCAGTTTCATAGAATAAAAGCAGAACATTTCTGTTGGTTTTGCTTTGATCTTGTTGACAAAAAAGTACACTAAAATCTAAAGTCGTGTGAATACTGCAGTCCAAACTAAATATCGTCTGGAGACATTCGTCCGGACAATCGACCTGGTTTCGACAGACGAGTCTTTCGGGAGCAGCTAATCAGTGCCATTCTATTTGAATCAGCCATGACCGGAGATTGCTCAACTCCGATATGTGTTCCGTGTGACCTGACGGTTATGTTTTTTATCACAGCAATGCTGTCTTTCAGTTAATTTTACAATTACAAAGCTCGAAAAGTTATTGACTGACCGCAATTACAAGATTGATCATGTACGGACATGAACAGTTTTTGGTGCCGGTGGTGAATCTCTACTATATCTTTTCGATTAGCAGATTAAAGGAACATCAAAAGTTGCCAATCTAACGGAATAAATGAACTAAAATTAAAAATCATCCCACTGTTTGAAAATTAATCCACATGGAACAATGGATAAGAACCCAGTAAATTCCTTATTCAATAGAAAAGCAGATAATACTTTCCGACCTTACGAGCGAGCTATGCCCAAATAACTAGTCGTTCCGGTAGACTCTGCAACTAACTTTGTCGTGCCAATTGCCATAACTATTGTGACATTTCGGAGCTGACTGTCTGTTTTTCCGAAAATGAAGCACAAGAACCGTACAGTCACAATATTTGTCGAGGAAGTCTAGCGCTGTAGATCGAAGGAAGGATAACTCACTCATCAAGAGGCTCTTCAGTTTATGGTTTAAAAGTTTCCGCAAATGTAGATTAAAAATACCCGTGCCCTTAGTCAACGAGTAGGTCAAAGCAGAAATGTGGTCCTAAAGTCTCAGACTAATCCACTTCCCGTTACTCAACTTTGTCCGACAGTTAGATTATGTAAGATATAGTGGAAACAGAAACTCTACTGAATCGCGATGACAAGTGAGGAGCCAGCCCTCATGGACAAAATTGACCAAGCAAATCTAGTCTAACGTCATTGATCTCTTCCACACGCAGCTCAATGACCCTCGAGTGTGATATTGTTCACTGGTTCATCATTATGACATCTTCATGGAAAAGGGGAAAAAGTTAAGCAAACTACCTTTGTGTAGTTGGTACCTGTGAGAAAATTGACACTGGTTTCAAATATCTTTGTGAACTAGAATTTGCTTAATAAACAACGATAATATACCACAACAATCAGATGAGCCCTCTCCTCTCTCTCTCTCAGAACTATCATTGATTGATTTACCATTTTTGCTGATGAGCGCCATACATTTGAGCAAAACGTACGAAGAGGTTAAACTAACTGCGAGGCTATGAATATCGTCATGATAGAATTGTCTGGTTAATACCACTATTCGTTCGTCTTCGTCCAATTTCAACCCGCCTTTGAGTGTTACCGCGCACTACAAAGTGTTACCGAGAGCTTTGAGGTTTTCACAATTAGTTCATACTGGCTACGCATTTAATCCGCTGGTCAAACCAGTTTAGTCTCGGAAAAGAGCCACCAGAATCTATCAAACTACAAGTCCACCGTGCCAAATACACGACCGACGGTGGTCGAACGGTAAACATGGTGGACTTTACACTCTCCTATCACGGTTTCAAATCCTCGAGCCAGCGCCAGTCACTTCCTCGATCGGCAGTCATTATTTGGCAGTGACCTACTTCATGAAACAGTGTATTGCTATTACATGATAGAAAGCAAGTAAATAAAACAAAACGACAATTGCAGCTGTCAGTAGCCACTAGACTAGCACCCGGTTTGTCATTAAATTAATCTAAGGATGAATATTTACTCAATCTGATGGCGGTAGATGTGAATTACATTTGTTGAAGGCTATGACAACAGAAACGAATGGTCTGTCATTGACCAAGGACATCGACGTAAATTAAACTGGAACCACCGTGAATTTAGGACGAAATTTGAATATGCATTCTCGATGATTCACTCAGAATTACAACCGGCAGTACCAGAAGACTGATTAGTCGGAACTACAAATATTGTCACCTTTCTGCAAGACCGGTTTGTGAAGTCATCCTGAGAACACTCCAATATATGCATTCACATGGTTTTCCCGTATATTTACCAACATGCCTCTGTGGGATATCTTCTTTCCACCACGTAAGTGGATATTTCATTACAATACCACCATTCAGTTCATCACTGAAAGCAATGGGGACACTCACAGTGCAGTTGTTTCATCCTTGTAAGGAATTATCAAAATTACCCATCCGCCCAGCTCCCTCCCCCCCTCTTCTTATTGGGACTGAAACCCGGAGCGCATAACTGCGAGTCAAATGTGTTGCCACCGAGGTATTCGTGTGGGCTCTAAGCGGTTTGTTTCATGGGGTAATACTATATGATAAGGCACCCTCTCCGTCACTGAATATCAAGTATGTAGCCCGCGTAGTGATCCACGCCCGTGGTGATACTGAATGAGGAATCAGTCATTTCATACGCAATTAAAATCTCTCACTACTGAAATGTATAGTGATTGTGTGAGAAAATCATCACTCGAAGGAATAGACATGGGTTACCTTTCAGTTCTAGTAGCCGAAGACAGTAGATCCTATCGACTGAGACGTGTATCCCGCGAGT
Organism: Fasciola hepatica; assembly: GCA_948099385.1. Taxonomy (NCBI): domain Eukaryota; kingdom Metazoa; phylum Platyhelminthes; class Trematoda; order Plagiorchiida; family Fasciolidae; genus Fasciola; species Fasciola hepatica. The sequence goes on from CANUEZ040000025.1 coordinate 6,298,817, forward strand.
GTTTTCCTATCAATATTATCATTTTTAACAACCAGCAACAAAAATTTGACGCCTCCAGCGTCGAAGCTACAACAATTGTCAACATCACTACTGGCTCCACTATTAGCAAAACTATCCAGAATGCGGTTCAGAATTAGCAAATGTCCTGTACGGGTCTGCAGTAAGCTCGTTCACAAAAGGTGACCGGTAGTTCGTTGGATGGTAATGCACGTGGGCTAACAAAGAGAGTCAAGCCCAACGTTTCGCGTCTCGCGTGCGACACTTTGCACTCGAACAGCTGTTACTCATCGGTCAGTCCAGCTGATTGTCTCATCAGTGCGAAAACCAGAATAGCTCGTCGCACCCGCTATCTCCGTTAACCTACAACGAAGGCAAACCTAAAGCGCAGAAGAACACACTTTGACCCCCAAAACTTAAACACATGGGCGACAACAAAGAGATAAAGCTTGTCTAAAGGCTCAAAGCCATGGAGTTGAGGCGCGAACCCATTGCATCGGTAAAGCTCTGAAGTGTAACCTAACCCATCCACCCATGCGAACAACAACACCAACACAATGAACGCACTTGTGTGTCATATGACCCTTGCCAATAACGTTTGCGCGGGCGAAAAATCAGCTCCATGATGGTTACAGACACTCATGCCGCACTCGGAAGTTGACGCAAGTCAGGTCACTTACATCAAAAACTGAGATGACAATCGCTGAAAAATCGCACTGCCACGTCAACTTGACACGCTCTCTAAATGGATGAAAAGGAGATAAGCTATTAGGCACCATTTGCCATAGGCCTCAAGGAAACTGGGCTTCATTATCTACTTGGTGATAGTGTGAATGACGCATCACTTAATGTACATGAATATATTTGATTTCTTAGATGTCCCTTTGCACAGCTGTGTGATGCCTCCTGTGATCGTCCGGGAACATTATCCAATGCCGCTGTCCTTGGTGCTTCCCATAACTATTTTTGAATTGGTACATATGCCCGCGGCACATTTATCAGAATACACGACATGTACGCCTTGAAAATGGCAGAAATTCCGCCGTCAGCAAGGAAAGTATAAAGTCACGGGCAATTAAAAAGTACACGTGAAAAAATGTCCAAATGAGTTTATGGTTTTATCTGATGACCGGTCCAACTAAGTATGATCTGTCCTGAATGCATACGGAAACGCATATCGGCGGGGTATGCGTATGGTTTATCACTGTTCTTGCTAGAGTCCGGTTGTGGTTCCTTGTTGTCTTTCTGTAGTGGTGTCACGGGTGACGACCGTAGAGATACCAGGATTTTTCTGTATTGAATAACTCATAAACTCTCACACATTGCACCTACCTTGTGTAGCCCTTTTAAAAGCTCTACACACGAAAGAAGAATAATATCGCATGCAGCTTTGCCCTTGAGTTCAAAGTTATGTTCAAAATGAAGTGTTCATCGGAAGTGAGAAGCGACACCACAACTATTTTTCCTGTGGGCCCTTGTCTTTGGGTCAACAAGTGTTTCAAGGAGTTCTTCTCCGTTGTCCATATCGGCAAATTCACTTGAAATACTGTTCCAAAATAAGTCACGGATTCCTTTTTGGTTACGGAAACAATAGTTTTATAATAATGGTTATTATCCTGCTGGTCCAATGGAAGACTGGTATTACGTACTGTCAATCACTACTTATTCAAATCATTTGCAAATTTCTAAGAAAACCAATCATCATTCCGTGGTAGCAACAAATCAATACATAAGTGCACTTCAGTAAAGCATGTACTTATTACTGGTTGACATGTCTAACCGTAAGTCGTTTCAAGTGGAATCCGAGTGAACAGCATCCCCCACAGTTTCTTACCTTTATTCCACCGTGGATATCTGTCCATAATCCCAGCGGAATACGCATAATAGTTACAAAAGAGTACAACAATGTACCGAATGTCTGCTGTTCGTAGTGTCATTGATATTCTCTTTCCTGGAGTGTCTATTATCTTGTTTTGTAACGGGTTCATTGCCATCCACCATGTTTTTCATAACTATGGGCAAGGTGGTAATTAATACCAAGAAAAATACTTTTCTGCTTTCCTATCACATCCGTGAGGCAATCATGCTATGTTCTAAGTGAAGAGTAGGGTGAAAGCAGAATAATTCTGTATCTTTCTGAAAATGCCATTTCTCGCTGAAGCATCTCCTGATTTATTGCTTTCTGTTCCATTCAACTCAAGAAGAACTTGACTTAGAGTAGAAAAACAAAACCAGATGACTTTGCCTGTGATATCGAGAACTTTATTCAAGCGCGTAATTTTGTTTCGTCTCTATTCTAGTCAATAACGTCTCACTGATGCTTTGACTTTTTAATCGAGAGAACTTGGAGTAATCTCTAGATTTCTCTCCCACACTGTCCTTCGCATACGCGCGAGTCCACCTACTTTCATTCTTTGAAGAAATTTAATATAAGTTAACTTGCTTTATGTAGAAAACTGAAAAGCTGATTTGGAAGACCTCTAAATAAGACAATCTATTGACACTGGAAACATTAAATCAATTACCCTGAACCATCTCATTATCAAATATCCACCTTTCTTGTTTCGATGAGTATTTTTTACCGGGGGTAAAGCTCTCATTCGCGTCTTCAAGACAGAAGCAAACGAAATATGCGTATCGGACACAATGTTCCACGTTGTATCTGATAACTTAACTTATTGTGATCGTAACGTAAAAATAAACGGTAAAATTCGAGGATCTGATTTTAGTTTGCTCCAAAGCAAAGCAATCCAAATTTGGTGTATTTCTGCTTCTACAGAGATGAGTTTTGGAAGTCATTAATCTCGAACATTTCCTTGTCTTGTTGATCAGGAAAAAGGTACTTTGAAATATTTTTATTCGGGTAGAATTTCAGCCTTGATCTACTACTAACAACACATTGTGTTGCGTATGTAGCTAATACGCGAAGTATTAGGGGAGAAGGAAGTACAGCAAGGAAAAAAGCTTAAACGATCGGTTACAGTCCAGTAAGCTAGGGCTTGGAATAAGAATATCACATCTACGGTTGAGGCAGTTTGCACAGCGGCCAACTTAGACTAAAATAGAGATGCCAATGAATACCAAACACAAAAAGCTAATTGTTGAATCGACCAATAAGTTGGAAGGTGACTGCGCTTCGGCTGGCTTATCGGAATATCTGAACTGTATTGATTTGGTCGACGAGAAAGACATTTAAACAAAGTCAATCACACTCATACTAAAAAGGAAAATTTAGCCTCAATTAGATCACGCTGACTTCCTTTTAAAGGACTTCTTTTTACACTAAGCAGAGCCAATATAATTTAGGAATGCTGCATTCGAACCCACGCATGAACTCCACGGTCCCTTCTGAAGAAAGACAAACAAATGTGTGACGGGGGCATAATATCTTGAGGTAGTGCCTGAAGTTAGTGTGCATACAATCATTACTAGCATATCGTCGTAGAAACGTCATTACTTACAGTTCCGCTTTAATTTATGATTTCTCTGAAAACTCGGGGATTAAGTTTTCAATCTGTGGGCACGAATATCCTGTCCACAATGTTAATGAATAAATATTGAATTGCATTATACTGATTCATAGAAACTCAATGCTACAAAGAATCGCCAAAGTGTTTAAATTTATGGTTCATTCCTTTCTTTACATCCACAGCGGTTTCACTAATGGTTATGAAAGAAAGCCATTATGGGCTATCTTCCTATACTGAATCTTTTTTATTCGCCTGTGACAAAGGAACCAGTTTATAACAATCAGTAAACGAGCAACGGAACATCAGTGACAAATAACACTTCTAGGCTAATTCCCTACAGTACAAGTTTTGCCAGTCTATGATAGTTGATGGAGCATGCGCTTGTCAAACCCACTAACTTTCGATGTCTCCTTTTTAACGGACTTTCACTTTTACTGAAGAGTTCCTTCCAGTCAGTGTACTTCGACCTGTGAAACCCATGTATTTCTCACAGATTCCTCCGCTCTGAGCTTGTGATTCACCATGAAGGGCATTTGTTGTCTCAATCTGAAAATTCTTCTTTGCGACATATCGTGAATAGTATCGCGTCTTACTTTGAGAAAAATAAAAAGTTAAAAAATTTACTCTTGGTAGTTTCCGCCCACGGCATCTTCACACTGCGGATATGAATTACTTACGAAAGTGAACAGGTGAGAGCCCTGTTTCCGTACACATTATATATTCAACGCTTTCAAATATAATATCTTCATGAAACAGACCAATTCTTTTTGTAACTACTGTACGGACACAGTATATTCCTATCTCTCAGCCAATAGAATACGGCAATTCCAATTGCCTTAGTCATCTTCATAGATTTTATGTGGTCACCGAATACACAAATAACAACTTGCTGGGCTTTCTTGGTCTACTTTAGACATTCAAATCGATTTGAAAGAGACCACACTGAAAATCCTTTGAAGATCGTCGGCTGCCACAGACAGTCAGTAATCAATGACTGTGACACTGTGTAGGTATAATTTTTGACGATTTTGACTTGACAGTGGCACATTATTTGTCAGTAAGAGTTATTATGGAAAGCAGTAAATTTAAGAGCCAGTAGAGATGTTTATTTTTGTTTTGAAAAATGCTTTATTATGCAGAAATAACCAACCACTTCAAAGCTATGCACCCCTAGCTGTTTTATCGGTGTTAACAAGAATAGACCGAAAAGCGCCTGAAATGGGATATCTTTTGTTTGTGATTTCCACTTGCGACCTAGTCTCGCCGTAGTTGGGGGACAGTTTTGGTCTCTATGTTGAACTAGTTCAAAAGCGAGCAATACCATAAGCAGGAGGACAAACACGAATGGGTAGTGAAATATAAAGTGTAGATTCCTTCAGAGTAATATCTAGCTACTGTCACACGTCTCTCAAAGTTATTCAGAAATAAACTCAGGAAGCACTGACTCGCAACGTCGATCGGTCGGTCTCACAAGACCAAGATCACTGCCAGGATTTTCGCTTAAATTTCTGCACTGGGCTTCGTAATAGCAAAAGTAATTTTTAGGCATCTCATCAAATTTTCTTGTTCTTCGTCATGCTGGTCGACTTGATCTACGTGTTATTGAACAGTATAACACACGGTTTGACAGTTATCGTTTCTGACGGAACTAGGTATATACCTCATTTAAAAGACGATTGATGTTAGTTGTTGTCTGCCAGCTTATTAGTGCAGTTAGAAAAAGAAGACTGGCTTCCGTCTTTCTGTCTGCTTTTCTTTGAAGCTGCTATTATTGTTCTTCGCCGAGTTCCCTAGACGGTCTTATTCCTTTCGTAGAATATACAGACTTTCTTTCGTAGGAACAGTAGGTGGGAGGACCGGTGAATGGGCAAGGGGAAATCAGAGCAAAAACCTCGTTTGTATCTTGTCTGATGAAACAAAAGAGAAAACAAACAAATGAAGCCGAAATATGAAAAATCATATCTCTTTGGTACAGATACAAGCATCTGCTTTGTGGTTGGACCTCTTTTTGGACGGATTTGATGAAAGCAATGCGCCCGCTTGTTGGCATTCCACTGTTTCGATGGGCTCCATCCGTCAGGAATACAAGATGCCTGACACTGGTTGACTTTAGACAGACATAGTTTGTGTTACAGAACTGTGCCACTTGAAGTGGCCACTCACAGTCCGGTGCCGATATGGCTTCTGATTAGAAGAACGATAGTTCGAAGAAGAGATTGTGTATGGACACGATGTTGTCAGCCTTTGTTCGATGGCCATCATATTGTGTAAAATGATCGTCTCGATATTTACCGGAACAAATCTAGTAGCCAAATCTTGTATTCTAACGAATAGGCTCCTATTCACCATTGCTGAAGAAGAGATAGGTGTTTATCTAGGGTAACTTAGACCATTTCAGCAGACATCTGCTGGCCTTCTTTGCGCGGCTTATGAGAAATATGAATAAAAGTAGCTAATAAATCTACCTTCAAATGAGTTAGGAAAACTTTTCCGATTATTTCGATATTTCCCTACTGAAACTCGTTTTGAAAACTAAATTCTATGGCACGGTTATGTAAAGCAATGCAATTATTTCTGCTAAAATTTGGCGCATGGACTAAGACTAGAATGAATCTAACTTACTCTAGGACCAACCATTTTGACTCGTCTATTGAAAGTGACCATATAATTCCCCGTGAAAGTTAGAAAAATCCATCATACTGTGGGCAGAACTACGGTATTCAGAGGCTACTAGGCTCTGTAGAGTGAACAAATGCATTTCGTGAATTATGGGTCAGCACACTTTGGTAGACTTTAAAATATAAACATTTTAATACGCCATGATAGGACTCGAACCCAGACAATAAAGCCTCGCACGGTTCAGTAGTATGTGTGAGTGCTCTATCCTTTCAAATAATTTTGTCATTGCTTTCGTGATCACTTCCTCCCAGTACAAGGCAGTGGAGTATAACTCCCGAAAAAGTACCTAAAATACTGCGGATAGTCGAAGTTCTGGTTCCCTCTGATACGTCAAACAAGTCCGATCGGAAATCTCAAATATGATCCACCTGGCTTATAGATTGATCCTGAATTTTGTATAGTTCTTATGATAAGCGAAATAATGTCATTTCGGAATTTCACATTCTCCAATTTGTAGTCTGAACGATGTCTATTCTTCCTCTTGTTTGACACCAAAAGGGTATGGTTTTTCTGTCCATATTTACCCAAAAGATCCTGCATAATCTGGATCTAATTTTCTGACCAATCGAAATGACTAGTTCGAAATTCCAAACATTTTTCTTAAGTCATTTATGAACAGCTTTGATCTACCCGTATCGGTCGCTTGTATTGTCTTACGTATTCTCTTGACTGCAGGCATAATAATTTTTGGTTGTGTTTCATCATCGTGATGCGCACTATTTCGGTGAATGGTACAAACAAAATAGTGAATGTGCTAAAAAACTATTCCTTGAAGAGGCTAGTAGAAAACGAACTACGGTAATGTTGTGTAATGAGGTCAGTGAATATTTGTTGTCAATGAAGTATCTTGGAGAGCACCGTGTGCAAACTTGATGCTGATTCCTCTGTAAAGTTCAAAAATTAATACGATTAAATTGCTAATCCGGTAAAAAAAACCCACTTCTCTGCCTGTTCGAGTGCATGTTTGCAGAACTTTCTTTTATTCAGCTTTCTTTTGGAATCCTAGTAAAATAACAGCTAAGGTTAGATTGTATTAGATTTCAGGTTTCGTGTCAACTGTCTCTTACTTTCCCCCTATTAATTATATTCAGTGGAGGAAAAATAACTACTATGTCTGTGTCCCCTTGACTGGAGATGAAATGTTGTCGAAACAGACAACTATCCCAGAGCCACTAGGAACTTACTGCATCCTTCAAACGGAAATACGAAAAAACCCACCCTCAAGATTGTTACAAGTACGTATTTTTGATTTTCAGAATGCCGGTGCTAAATCCGTACTCTTCAGTAATACCAACACAATTCCTCTTACGTTCAGTCTGATGGACAAGTGGAAGTATTTGGGCCAGCGCAGATACCTAGCACTGACGATAATTTATTGCTTCGGGAACCACTATTTGAATGAATCCACCACTTTCAGTTGATCCCACCAAAATCCATGTGTCTTCACTCTGAAGGTTGTCCTTGACAAACCGACGAAATAAGTTTCGAAGACTCACTTTTTGATTCTAAACATGGACTCTTCGTCCATGCATGCTCCTCGCGATTCAAATGACATTGAGGTGATCAACCTAAAGTCTCCGCGTAGGGATGCTTGGACAGGGGAGTACCAGGTACGTACACCCGATGAGCGACAACACTCGCGAAACCGGTCATGTGCATCCGGGGAAATGTTGTCCCGTCATCCAGATACAATAGACATACTACTTACATAAAAGGTACCTACCATTACATTTATAATAAGCCTATTTCTTTATAAATTGTGAGTATGAGCACGTTTATGTCGACTGCAGTAACTCATTCAGTGAAACCTCTACTACACCATTTTTTCGGTCTATAATTCTTTTGTGACAGTCTTTGCATCACTTAGCAGCATTTCGGTTATTTGTATTTATTTATATTCCGAAGTGCACACCGTTATTACCAGCACGTTCTAAGGTTTAGGATCGATGAAGATAACTCAGAAACAGGAGAATGGATAAAGACAGACTGTTTATCCAAAACATCCTTTGAGATTGAACTTTGTTTATCTTGCTGGTTCTTGAACGTACTGCTTGCTAATATCCTACTTCAATGGAAAGATGGATATACAATTCCATTTGGACACAATGGATGTTCTCCGTCGTATCAATCATACTGCATGTCAGGTGACTATTCACCGTACACGAAAATATCGGTTTTTGTCCCTGCAGATGTGCCATCAGGGTGACATCAGCGGACGACTAGAGATCGTTGTGGTTTCACAACTTGGGTTGAGTTACATCCAGGTCACCACTGGCTTTCAGTTCAGTTCATTTAACCATTAACCTCGCTCTTCTGTGCCCTGGTTTTAGTCGACACCTCACATCATCATCCAAACGAGCGCAAAACGAATGAAAGCATACAAGGAAGAAGAACCGAAAACAAAGTGATAGACGAAAATCACGAACACGAAGGAAGAGACCGAATGCAACTAATTCACTGGCAGCGACATCTAGCCATATCACTTATTGTCCCAACCATCTGTCAGACTGGCCTCGTGGATGGCAATCCAGAAGTCTCACACTTCCTACTTGGATAAGTCCACTGGTCAAGAATTTTATAGCTTTGGAAACAACAGCGAAGTATCTTTTCGAACAACCAATTATCGACAACTCAGTTGTCACGAGCATTTCAAAAGGGTAATAACCCCATTTTAGCCGAGGGCAATTTTCATCCGTCATTGACGTGGTTATACGGGGCTGCAGCACTCAGCAGTTGTTCCTATTCGCTCTCAACAGCGTTCATATCAAGGTCCAATTATTTGCAAGTGTTACTGGGGAGTCCAAATCACCGTTATTTTCATTTTAACTGTCAACGCACTCTCTTGTCCCGCTGTTATCCACCTCCTAAAAAGTACATGATAGGAATCTCTTGAGAAATTTGGTTACCTGCGAACAGAATTGTGAAATCCCTACTATCCAATAAGTGTTACTGTAACACACTTTTGAATACCATGATTGAACATGGGTGCAATGGAAGAGACATTTCCTATATCCTCAGCGGATCACTGCACTGTTAGGGATAACCGCAAGCTAGCTTTGGGAAATGGAGTATGGAACCACTTCAGATCCCAGTTTCTCAAGTACGGTGAAGAGACGGGTCAAGCCGAATGGCTATCCAACACAATATGACTGACAATTGTGGCAGCCGTGGGGTTCAAACATTGTATAAGTTGACCGTCATCGACCAACTACTTGTCACAAAATGTCTATGGAGTTTACCGGTTGTGATAGGGAAAAATTCCAAGTCGGAATGAAAGCGCTTTCAAACAAGTCGCCTACAGAGGTAAACATTCTCATTATCGTGAAAGTTATTCCGTGTTACACTCTTTCTGCCATCATTTTTCTCGAAGCTTCGCACTTTATCTGAATTTCGGAGACAGAAAAAAACTCACTATGGGAATTTTGACAACCTTTGATTGATTAAACAAGCTAAAGAGTCCATGCGTTATGAGGTCTCAATACTCAGTGAGGCTGAACGCCTGGAATAATTTTGGACCTAATAATCGCTTTCAAAATACACCTACATGCAGCTAAGCAGCAGGCCGAAATTCACGCACGTTTCACTTAGGCATGAGTGCAGTATGAAGCAAATGTTAAGTAGGATTGAAGATTTTGATTCATATGCTATTGTATTGCTCATCAATAATATGTACTGCTTTACTTTTAGAACAAAGTGCTCAAAAGAACCAAAACTAACATCAGTTTGCTAATAATAAACATTACTTGCACGGTGTAGTCAGATATTATGGTCAGATATGTAGCCTTGGAAAATTATAACCTTTAGGATCACGGTACCTAGCTATGCGAAACTAGAACTATCAAGTCACAATGATGGTTTCTGTTGGTTTAGGATCAACAGGGTTGTTTGAGTCAGTTGCTGAGAAATTCCACTCGATTGCATTATGGATCTGATCAGAGTGCATAAGACAAAGGAAGGGTTCTGCGATACTAATTGCCCAGATTATATGAGCAAAATTTCTCCCGTAATTCACTGGACCATTTCTATTGCCAGGGGTTGGGCTTGCTTCGAGGGGAAGCAGGCAGTCTTACACAGTTCCAGAAAATGCCAGAATTATTTCTCCCGAATTTCGCCGAAAAATGATGAGCATCACTATTATTGCTTTCCATCTGTAAAAAGTCTCGTTGGTCAATCGTTTTGTGTAAGAATAGCAAACCTGTTTAGCATCGGATTTAGTATTCAATTTACCTGCTGAATATAGCTAACTTTCGCAACGATTATACCATTTCCAGTGGTGAATCAGTGGTAGGACTGAAAAAAGAAACTCAATAAATCGGCTATTCTGGAGTTAAGGAAAAACAGCCATCTTTAAAGTGTGGAAATGTGATAAGGACAGTGTGAATAAAACTTACAAATTACGACCGCCTGTCACGGGGATTTTAGTCAAAAACTATTCATTTGTTTGAATCTAATAATTCTGAAGAGGATATTGTTACGTCTAATGTCTCTAATGGGGACAACCAATCATGCAATGAAATGTGGTAAATATCAAGAAAATCAGCAATCTAACAAGACTTTTAATGGTGCTCGGTGACGTATTTTCTACCTAATGTCAGCAAAACATACATCTAAACACAGAGGTTCAGAAACCTGGAATGGGGGGTCACATTTAATAAACTGATTAATTTTTTCAATGGAACTGAAAAAACCCTTCTTACGAAACTTATCCGTTTCAAAGAAAATCAGTTTTGGCTCAGTTTAATGAGTGAACTCAGTTAATATGTGACTTCAGTAACCGTCATGAGGGAGTCGACCACGTCGAATGAAATATTTTAGACTCGTATCTTGGGCCAACTATTACACTGTCATTTATTGTCCACCTGACTGATTTCAGTCATTTTTCATAAGATTTCCTCCGAATGTGATTCGTCTTTTTGTTGAGTTTCACCTATTTTCTCTCACAATTTAAAACAGGTTATGTCTAAATATCCACCTTACGTGGGAGTTAGATTCGTGTTATTTGTACGAATTGCTTGGGCTCTTTTGTGGCGGATTCCTCCCAGGATAAGTGAACCTCTAAACTCGGAGTAAACGCGCGCGCATACACAGGTGTAAAATAATCACGTCAACGCAGGTGATGTTTTGTGAGTTTTTTTTCTGAGCCGGATCGACCAAGTGGGTGGTCCCGAAGAGGACAGAGTCCGAGAAATGAGGCAGGACACCTGCTGTCCATACAAAAATCCACACTCGGCCCTCCAGCTGGATTAGACTACAGCTTCTCAAGGATATGTAGTGTTTTGGTTTTGGAAATTGCAATACTGGTGAAGACAAACAACAACAAAAACACATTGTTCTTTCACACTGTTTGACTTTACTGTATTCTGGTGGTGCACAAAACCTTACGAGCTTTGAACCATCGTTATCATTTTTTTTTAGAAAAGTGAATCGGAAAACCTCTTAAAATAACGTACGAGAAGTATTCTTATCTTAACAGAACAAGACACTGCGTAACTGGGGTTCGACAACAGTTTCCTTTCATGTCCTACCTATTTTGGCTAATTGCAGCTAATATCAAAAAGTAGGATCTGAGCACACGCAGAACTGGGAGTACCTTCCTTTTTTCGTTTGGGGCGAGTGAGACCGCAGATGGTGATCCGGCGCTAGAGTTAGGCGAGCCATGTGTGCTTTTGGACAGCACCGTCAAGAGTGTAGAGTCGAGTGACTCCATCCGTACAAAGCGTGTCTAAGACGACCTGCATACACAATAAATTCTGCTCCCCAAGCCCTTCATTCACCTATCCACTCAGTGGTTCGCTTGTTAGCTTTCTGCTTGCCTACTAACTAGCCCACTCACTCAACTTCTGTCAACCATTCAAACTCCGATGCAAGTCAAGCGGATCAGGTTGGTGTACCCAAACGACTTTATGTGCTTGTCTCCGTCTAATACAAAATGAAACAAAGTCATTAATCACCTAGTTGATTCGATTGCTTGGCAAGGGAACAGGATCGCATGTTCCACTGCGACACTGGGTCGAATCAATCTAACGCCGGGTCGAACACGGTTCTGAGCTCTTTGGTTCTCTCGATCGCCTCCAATCCCCTGGCCGCACTCGTGCCATGCATTCAGGGGTACGGACAGATGTACGCAGGGGTGACCGATATGAACGGATACTGGTGAGTATTTGTGCAGCTCTGTACATATATTCATGTGTGTATGCACACAACGGAAGAAGAGACAACCGGACGATCGGACTGTATCGAGACTAGACGGTGGGGTGAGACCTGAACCCAGTCATACGACGGTTCACATACGTTGATTCCTTCTCAGTCCACTCACGGTTTACGTTAAGAACGGTCAACGCTATTTGTAGTTTGTTGTTCGAGAAAATCGGGTTAAGGTTGGTGAATACCTTTCCTCAATCCTTCAATTTTCTCACAATAAAAATTCTAACTGATGCATACAGCTTGCTTGAAAGTAGCAAGGTTACGAAGTCTACCAGAGGAGAAGATCCGGATTGTGGCGAAGCCTAGTCTAGTATTTCAGCTACCCACATTCAACATGATAATGCCCTAAAAATTCAGCAGAAACAATAATCAAGGCCACACTGCAATCCTAATAGGTATCTGTAATAAAGGAAAGGTTTGCCATAACCGGGTACTTGGCTAGATCAAACATCACAAGGCTCAGAGTTAGTCGATCCTACGATCACTCTCAAACATTTGACTGAAGCCTTTTGGAGCTGATTTTATGCGTTCCCCTTTGCACTGCATTATGTGGATACTGAAAAGACTACATTTCACGTGACTGACATTTCTAATAACTTTTGCATGCGGTGAAGACTTCCGTTATGGAACAACCTAACATGCCAGAAAACAAATCCAGATCCAGTTTACGAAACGTCTTAGAAAATGTATCATCATCATTCTCTTCTCCGGTGCAAATCTAAGTGATTAATTTGGCAACAAATGACAGTATGATTGACTTCACTTAAATCAACCACTAGGTTATTTTTGTGCGATTATTGAACATGACATACGCAATCTTTTGGTTTTCCAGAGTTACCAGAACAGAACCGGAGCAGGGCGTTTCAAAGTTTACATTTCGGTTAAATAGTAAATATGCGGACTAAGTTGGTGTAACTGGACTGTTTACGAAACAAGATGTTGCGGGTACCCAGTACATTACATAAAGCCGGGGAGGGAAAATCTTCGATATTTCAGTAGTTCTTTGCCTGAGCGAATGGCAACAAGTTGGCAGTTTATCGGGAGCATTTCCTACACTATCAGTTTGATTTCTTCCTCGCGCAGCAATCCTGGAAATGCTTTACGATTTCGGAGTCTCATGTGGCCACCAACGTCACCTAAGTACTAAGCAAACTGAATATATGATTTCCCCACCCAGACCTTTTCAAATGACCAGGAAATAACATGACTTTGCATGATAAATTTTTCACCCCAACGAATTGAATCCTCTCAAGAATAAAAACGAAATGGTGGGAAAATCCCTGGATCAATAGTAAATCTGGTTAGTCATAGTGGGTGCTGGTTTTAACAGGTGACATCATTCAATGATGTAGTTTAAAGCGAACGGCAGCTCTACCCAGATCATTCGAAACCGGAACCCACTATGCTTCTTCATTTCCGACTAATCTGTTGGACTGCGGTCCACTTCCACCGCGAAGGTGTCAAATATTCTGCAAATAAGAGTCAGTGAGCCTGTATAAAAAGTGGTTACTTTTCCGAAAGACTACGTGCGAAGATATTCAGGAAGTTTGAATCTGGTGAATAAGCGGACTGAATGACGACAAGATGAAGCCCAAACTGCAGTCTCTTCGATAGGCAAGACTCTACTTTTTCTTCACAAGGAGAAAAAACTAATGTCAACACAGTTACCATTTCAGATTTCGGCCAGGAAACGTTGGTACTAGAGACACGGTTATGAGCGAAATATGCCCCACACGAGCTCTCTCCGTGTGGTCGTTTGCTGCGTTTGACTCCATACGCTATTTGAACCGCGGGAATTCAGTCTTTGTAAATATCTACCGAATCCTTTATGATTGGTTAAGTTTTCTAACAAACCTTTCTTCAAGGAGCCAATCCATTCAGGATGTTGGAACGACTTCGACACCGAGACCGGATTGCTGTAGTTCATAATTTTACATATCTTCCAAGTCACATTCAGCAAGTAAAATTTCAATCTCCGAATTTGTTGGGTTATTCGGAGAAATTTGGCAACACACTTTAACCTCCCAACCATGATGAAATCAAATCCTCCTGAGCAATTTTCCTGGCAAAACACCAGCCATTTGGAATCTAGGAGAAAACCGCGGTTAGTGTTTGTGCCTAACAGAATTTGTCCTGGCATAATCTGTTGATGTGTCAAACCTAGGGGAAAGTCCGTAGGATGAAAGAATGATTGACATGGGCAGTCTGACGGATTTGATAGGAACAAAATTCACAAATAGATGAAAACAGGTAAGCACCCTCCAGTTTTTCATCGTGGTTACCCAACAATTTTCATATCCACCTCTCGTGCTTTTTGCACAACTTGTCACGGTTGCTTCTCGAAACATTAGTAATTATAGGCAATATCTGATTGAGTCCTGACTAGTTTTATTCAGCCGAGTGCTACATTTTTTGCGAAGCTTGGAACAATCAGGTTAAAGTCGTTCCATCGACGAGCGTTGCTCGCAGTATTTGGGCTAACACGAAGTCGCTTATGTGTCAGTGATTTTACGACATTGGTGCTGACAATAATTGAAGACAACGACAACCGTAACAGTGTTTTTGTTCGCACAAGTGATATCGGATGTGTGATTTAGTTTCACCGTCGTTTCAGTTGTTTTTTGTTGTTCTTGTTGTTGACATGCACACATGGATGCAGAATACAGAAGGTATGTGACCGAAATTTGGGGACTGTGAGTATGACAACCAAGACGTCGACGAGCGTGACCGGGTGTGGGTCACAAAAGGAAGATGGTCACATGCATACGGTTGTACGCTTGAACCAAGCGTACACGTGTCTCCCCGTCCTGGGCTTCTCTGGTCAGATTTTCTGTGCCGGTTTGGTGACACGTTGACAATGACACGAACTCGTGTTTTCCCTATCCTGAGTTTAGACTTCGAATATTCGACCTGCTTATTATGAATAGAATTGTCCTCTCTGGTGGGGGTTTTATGTATCGGGCTACGGAGCAGACCAAAGTAAGTCATCATAGTTCTATCAGGTCTGACCCAGAGAAGCCTATTGTGTTCGGTTAGACCTTGTATCTTTGATAAAACGGAATGGAAGAACCGACTTCACCAGTGCCAGAAAGGAAAAGACCCCACAAAGCAACAACAACAACAACAACAACAACAATAGTGCCAACTGTGGTGGCGGCTGTTTCTCAGCCCACTACGGCCGCATTTGCACCGGGCTGTGGCAGTTGTTGTATAAACATCAACCCACGTTATTACTTTATGCAGGTGGCTGTCAGACACGGGACTCGATCAGATAGTCGAGTGACCGTAAAACACAGCTTAATGAGATCTTTCACTTTGATGATTCAGGATCAATATCCGCAAGCAAAGTTCTACGGGTAACTTGGTACAAATAGTAAAAGAATTTTCAGGGAAATTCACAATTAAGAACAGATAAGAGAAAACATTGTTTTTAAATTTCGCTCTTATTCGCGAGTTCAGTGGATGGGGCGTACTTTCTGGCATCAAAGATTCACCGCACTATCAGCATTCAACACCCTAAGACACGGAGTGGAAGGAACTCACGCAAGGTCGGAATAGACCAGGTGTGATCATGGGACTTTGGACAGCGACCTACTGCCCAGTATCAATGTTTCAGTGACTCGGAGGAGACAAATTGTGTAAAACTAGTTTTACGAAATTCTGCCACCGGTATGAAAACTGCAATCGAACAGAGATGAGTTTTGTGACCCTAACCGATCCCATATTGTCGATAGACTACAGATCACCGTTAGTCTAGGAAACAACGCAGTTAAAAAGTATCTTTTTTCTGAACAGCAAAAATACCGTGAAGTATGTCCGAGAAGAAGGTGGCTTGTTATGAAACGAATACACCAAAAATTCTAGTGGATGGTTGCATCGAAATTCCACGGCGATGACCTTAATCGAAATGACTTCACAGACGTAGATGGCTCCGCAATGACGGCAGCACGGTTTGGTTTGAATGAATCCCATTACTTTTTAATAATACTCTATACTTCGGCTAAACCTTATTTTTCTAATAGAAAATAATCCGTTGTTCGGAGTTTCTCTTATTTGAAGCAAATGCAATAAGAAATCTAAAAGTTTTGAACAGAAACACGAGTATTGAATAGAAATTTATAAAAATTGGTTTTTTTCGGCACTCGGAGTGTATGCTGAGAACTACGAGGTCTCTTATGTAGTTATCTATCCTCAGATAGGCTACGTGTGAGATTTTGTTGCTGAATGACCATAAATGACCTGAATGGCTGTATTACTTGGATGACTTAGATGAAGTGGTCCGCTCTATTTGTTACATCTCATGCTATCCAATGAGATGACGTTATCGGTAAACGTGTTTTGGAAATAGAATTTGTTCATGGTACAAGGAGACAGAATGATTCACTGGTTCGATTCCACTCGCGGAGTGGATGCAAAAATGCTAGTAAATTGTGGTTGATGATGAGTCTGTTGCAGGCCGGCTGTTCGTTTTAACGAAAACTCTATGACCAGAAGATCCCTCTGATTTGCGAGAACATACAGTGCAATCATTCATACGCTGTGTGTGTTTCCAAAATGACACTATAGGTACGTGGAGCTGGTCACCCTTAACACATCACGACACGTTGTGAATCATTCCTCCTAGTAAAGCAGTCATTTGGTAGTGGCCCTTCTATCCACTTATTTCAATGAAGGCACCTCATTGGTTCATTCACTGACTGGCATTGTTAATTTAGAAGAAAAACAAAAACAGTTCTTTCCCTCAGGATACAGATGGAAGATCATCAGTGTTTTACGCGATACTGTTATTCAAAATTCATGCCGAAATGATTCAAAAGTTGACCAGAGTAGAAGACCTAATCCTGAAAATGGTATTGCAAAACAAATTTCAATCTTCTTTTACGAAGTGAATCTTTTTTTCAGTAACCAACAATTATACTCAGTAGGCATCAAGTTTATTGAATATTTTGAACACTGTCATCGGATATTTTCCAAATAGTTCGTTATTTTGCATTCTCACGACTTTTTCATCAATCTGCTGTTTCTAATAGATCAATCAAACGTACACATGCTCGCGCAGAAGTTTTTACGGAATGAAAGTGGTGCACAAGTTTTAAGTGTGGAATCGGTTACGTGAGCGCTCTCTCCATTCAGAAACATTTACAATGAAGGAGATTTTCTTAAACAATGAACCGGGTGTTCTATGAAATGAATCTTATGGTCACGGTGGGACGTTTTATCTTCTCACGGTAGTTCTTTGCTTTTTCAGCAAAAGAAAGTGATCCCCTGCATTAAATGAGTTCATGAATTTGCTCAAACATGAGAATAAAATTTAAGTAAGCAGGCTAGGTTTATCAAATTAATTTTCTCGGAACAAGCCTCCATTTCGTGAAATGTCCTTTAACACAAAACTGAATTGAACAGATAAATTCGGAAGAGTCATTTTGAATAAATTCCCGTTGCTTAGTATAAGCTGAGAAATTTAAGCTCGATGGACTTGACGGGTGAAACTGAACTAAAACGAAGAAACGGTGGCCAAAGCACAGTGTTACGATCATTCTTCTTGTGCAACCTATCGCGCGACGGGTTGACGTTTATCTAA
Organism: Fasciola hepatica; assembly: GCA_948099385.1. NCBI lineage: Eukaryota > Metazoa > Platyhelminthes > Trematoda > Plagiorchiida > Fasciolidae > Fasciola > Fasciola hepatica. Next base: position 6,316,748 of record CANUEZ040000025.1, read on the forward strand.
CGAAAGAACTCACTTTACATCCTTAGAGCTTTTTCAAAACACCGAGAGGAATACGTGAGAATGAAGGCCTGCTACGGGAGGTTAGTATCCAAGCCTAATTGTAAACTTCATGGCAATTTGCTGTAAGCAGCTCAGCAACAAACACGTCCTGTAAAGGACAAGAAGTACAAAGGTTGTCAAGATTTGTACAGTTGAAACTGAATACGTACCTTGAGGTAGTTTCTTGATTAGAGATTCTCAAATTACGTTGGTCGATGTGAGAGGGACAACGTACAGTGACTGGTGTAGCCTCGTCTAATTAATTTATGGAACTCATAATCAAACATACTGGGTTTGGTCAATTCTAGTTCCCAACTCTAGGGATAGCGCACCATGGACATTTCGAAACAAACCACAGGAAATAGCTGAGTAACTCTTCTGTATAATTTCATTCGTGATGACGGTGGTGGTGCCTTGCTTTGAATTCTCAAACATCGAATCCCCCAGGGAAGACGTTTCATGTGATTAAGATATTCCTTAGACAAAATCAGTCTCACTCTCACCTCTCTCACTGGAAAATTGCCGTTCATTGTTTTTTCTCACTGCCTGATTAGCCGTGGCACCATTGAGTCATTTCGGCCTCAGTGCAATAATTCGGTCAATGAACAAATTACGGGTAACTGTTACACCGTGGAATGGCGTTATTGTCATGGATGAACGACAGTGTTGATGTTCACTTTAGTAATTATGAAACAGATAAACCCACTACACTTGATTGTCATTTCTCAACTGCATTTTTTATACCGTGTGTGACAAATATGAAAGCCTTTACTTAGCCTAATGACAAGACATCAGCCATACTCCCCCAATACCACCCCGGACCAACTGAAGACTTGTCCTACCATCAAAGCGAGTTAATTCCACCTGTTGGATGCCCAGCTGTAGAGTACTGTGATTTTGAATGAAGGTCACACTACCTCCTATGGACGTGATACTAAAATGTGATACAGTGCAAAACGGTGCACTTACATGTTCGCCACAGATCATGTAAACAAACTTTCATCAATCTGGCGCCCGACGCTTTGATATTAGTCTGTGGTTATTTTTGTTCAGTTTACATGACTTGTCAACTGCCATTCGAGTCAGAAAAACAGATATCGAAACAAAGTCACCACAGATAACCTCTGGGTAAGGAGAGGGGGGGGGGAATTCGAAAAGCATATGCACACACACATACACACAGAAAGAGATGAACAAGAACGTTTTGTGTCGATAACGTTTGTGTATGTGTGCTTGTGTGCGTGTGTTGTCGTCCGGGGTCTTGGTTTCCAGTTTCGAGATTAAATGATGAGCCTTTGCCTGTCTGAATAATCGCACCCAGTACAAATCAACACAAAAGTATGGTGAAGCTTTTGTTCCGAGACACTGACACACACACACACACACACACACACACACGTTTGCAGGGTCCAAAAATGAGAGTTCGGTCTGCAAGGCATTTTGCTTTTAGTGCGATACAGGTGGTGTTTATCACATTGTTAATGACTGTTTTCTGATGGGGTGGATGATGAATGGGTTTTCTGGACCCATTCAAATAATGTCATTGGCCCACTTGCTATATTTGTCATTTTGTGGTTGTTACAGACTGATTATAGTTTTGTACGAGATTCATATGAGACCGATCACAATGTGGCGTTGACATGTGCCCCTCGCTGAATTCATTCCATTTGGGTTGCCATTTTCCGTTCAGGTGAATGACTAGGAACAGTAACGACTATTGAAGAACAACACACGGATTTTCATGAACCACGTTGTCCAGGTTTCCAGACGTTGTTCAATTTTTGCATATTATAACAAATATTTTTGGTCTCTTTTATCCATGCTTTTAGTCCGATTGCCTAACAGATAGCAATGGCCAAGACTGACTTTGGTTACATTTCACTGAAAGTTTATTCGAGTGACTTAATCACAAAAGAATATATCACACGGTAAGCTAACTAGTGGAACAAATATTTGGGTAGTCAAATGTTCGCCAGTTCCACTGCGGTTCCCGGTGGGGACTCTTAATGCAAAAACGGGCAAGGAGAATTTGCTTATGAAATTTTTCTGCTCTAACGTTGGCATCGATACGGAGTTGATGGAGAATGTCAATCTATTTGTCAGCCGGTCGGACTGTCCGCTAAGGGGTTCTCTAAAGATCCTGTAGAAGGACCAGAGTAAATCGGGTCCTCCGAAAAACAAGCTAAATAGAATCGACAAAATAGTCCATCACTGTTCAGTGTACTGGATTAATTGGGGTTTCTGTTACTTTAAAATTCGTGTGAAGAAATGGTTTGAGTATAGCTTTCACAAAACAGAAGAAAATTGACATGGCAGTCGGGAATTTTCATCCTGGACATTTTACCTGAGGAGAGCTACGAGATGGATGCAGGCAGAAAAATCCACATCAAGTACCAGGTAATTAAGGAAATGTCATTAACAAATTTGACCGCTTACAGAAGAATAATAAAAGGGCGAGACAACATTATTGAACCATGCCTTTCAGGCTATAATCGAAGAATACGTACAAGGTAATAATATACATAATATGAATTCGGTTATAGAAAGGTGATGCAATTTTCCGTCACAATCAAAATAAAGCAAAACTGTGGTTAGTTTTAGGTTGAGGTAGGTAAACTTCGCCAGACTGAACGAGGATACTTCTGTCGTACCGGTTGTAAATGAATCTGGTATTTGTCATATCCGAGTGGATTTTCTAATGACGAAATGATTTTTCCCAGTCAGAGTTCAAGTCCTCTAAGTCATATTGGAATTTGTCAAATTTACGACACTGTTCAAAGCAGACGATTTGATGCCGAATAATCTGAATAATCTATTCCAGATGAATACCATCAGTTCATCCTTGAATTTTTGTCATCTGTGAGCCCGCAACGACATTTTTCCCATTTCTTTCGACTGCTTTAGTAGTGAGATATCTAATAGTCACTTTGTGTTGACTGAATGGAAAGATATTTGAGATGATAAACACTGTATTGGATGGCTCATTGCTACAATGTACTTATAGACTCGAGGTGGAATGGAATCACTTCGTGCTTGAATGTGTATGTGCCGCCCTAGAATGGGTGAGCTTCTAAAGTACTGAATAACCGTGAAATATGGGAGTTAAATTTCCCGTCTAAGGGATATTATGTGAATTATGATATTACAGTGCATTGACAATACTGCCTTCGATAACCTGTTTGAAAATCTATTCCGGGTGGGCATTTCCTTCACTTGGTTGCCGAGTTTACGAATTCACTTCGCAGTATGGTAAACTGTCAGCGAGACACGTTACTTTCCGGTCATCTGCTAGTGGTATAGATTTATACAGATTTGGCCAGTGTCGGCCGAGTATCAGCGGCTTCCCGCACAGAGTGGGGACCTTCTGGTACGCAAATAGAACACGAATGTCAGAAACAGACAAACAAACAAACAAAAACACTGCCCTCTTTGGTGTGAACCTAAAACAACAAGAACAGTAAAGTACCGTCTAAGAGAACACTGGTTAACATTAGTGTGAAACAAAAGACCGAAAAATACGTGATTTAATTTCGTGATGAGAACATGCCGAATTTTATTAATAATGATATACAGAAATCCAATAAAATTAAGGGCTCGAAAGTTCCGCTGAAGGAAACGAACAAATGCAGTACAAAAGAACAAATGGATATTCTGATGAACTAGAAAAGTCTAGCGTCAGCGTTAACCACCTGAACGGAGACAGGTTTGATGATTTATGTCCGGTTAACGTGGAACAACTTCGAAAGTGAAGTCCGAAATCCCAAGAGTAATTTTATGTTACAAGAGTGGACGTTTACCTTAAAATTGTTTTCATTAGGTGTGAATATTTATAAAGGAAATTAGTGTGGCAAGGTGGATGATCCTCGAGGAAATTGAGCTCACATCTATGATCAGAATGCGAAGCCCCCGGTTTCTTTCATTCGCAGGTGTATCCTAGATAGTCAGGCTTCACGTCATTAAAAATTTCCCAAAGCTGAAAGAATGGTTACCAAGTTTACAGCTTTATATCACAGTAAAACGATGTGAATGAGACCGGTAAAGTTGGAGAGACCCGCTCGGTTGTGGGAGTTGAGATGTTATTACCAAAATGGTGAATGTTAGGATCAAAACAGTGGTGCGACGATCTGGTTTTCCACCATCAACCTATGAAACGAGGTTTCAACTGCAACAGTATAGACGCGGCAACGTGGACAGTCACTTTCCTGCACCTCAGGAAAACCAAGCCAGAAATCACTTCGTTCGTGGAATCTACTCAATTAATGAGGACTCCAGCCACTGGAATGTGCCACTGATCATTTCCTGTCCATCTTAAACCAGGAAGCAGTGAATTTTCACCGGTGCCAGCAGACATACTTTGCCTAATCGTTTTTGCTATCGAACCGACCAAAATAATCCTATGAGCGCACTAAACTGAGCCGAAGATTAAATTACTGAGCATTACATTATTTATGCTGTGCAACCTGGCCGAAACTAGCGGTTTCCAAGACAAAATGGTGGCCGTTTACCGGAGGTAACACTGAACCCAGTTCGACCGATTTCCTTTTCTACATACCGTACTTGATCACGTATTCCACTCTTTATCTTCAAAAATGACCCACTTCGAATTGAACAGATAACGAAAAGGGGACTAGTATTCAGATATTTGTTTCCTTTCAGTCTGGTGATTAGTTTCACAAAATGGGATGCTCCTAAGACCTCGTAAGGTGGATTCTGATGTCCCTAATTGTGGATTCCAGTAGATCACTGTATTGTGAGGCTTTTCTATTTAGGCTCTTATCGTTTGGTAATTAGAATGAGAAATACCGACAAAGTTTATCGTTATAATGAGTATATTATTTTAAATGCATTGTGAATAAGCTTACTTTAACTTCTAGGTTTTGAAGATAATATAAAAGAATGAACAAGAATAGTCTGTGTTACTTTTTTCATAATAACGCGGGCTACTGAACTGACAGAAAGTCATTTCACCCACATGAAAATTTTCGCCGTTTTTCATCCGAAACACTTACCGGTTACACCCTGACAAAATCGATACTGTCAACTTTGGCTTTGATGCAAGTGTCGCAAGGACGCCTTCGGTTTCACTGAATACTCTTATATATCAATCCAGTTATTGATTGTGATTGATTTTCGTCTGAAACTTCCAACTGTCAAAGCGACGGTGGAACTTAAATAGCCCAAAATATTAGAAATATTGATAAATTAATAACTGATGGCACCAAAGCAGTCACGGATCCGTCATTCTCCATGGTGAAGACAGCACAAACATTAAGTCTCACGGAAATCAACTAATCAACTGATCAGGCATATGAGTTATTCAATCGTCGTTCAACTAGAATACCGAATATTATCTGTTGAATTCTGATTAATCCTTTAGGTGTTCGCAGCTCGAATCATAGGTTTTTCAAGTTGGTGAAAATTAAACAGAACTTTTTAGTAAAGTAAAGTAGGAAGATCAGAATGAGGTAGAAATGAATCACATTATTCCGCTGAAATTCCCATTAGTTAGTAATGCTACTATGGCTGGGGCAAAAAGGATGACGACTGTCGTTGAGGAATATGGCTCAGAATAGAAGTCCGTAGCGCGGCCGCTGTGTGGCCTGTCTGTTAAACTCTTCTGTCCCATTAATACAGAAATGTCTTTAAGACAAAAAAGTTGACAGAATGACCATCAGAAAGTGAAAAAGAGAAAAAATCACATCACATTTTCCTTTTGTAAAGTTCTTCTTAAATTCTGTTACACCTTCCTCTCGTTTCTGTAGTTGTTGTCTTTGCCTTGCTACTATGCTTGATTTCAGACCAGAGCATATATATATATATATATATATATATATATATATATATATATATATATATATATGTATATGTATATATATGCATGCAACATAAGTTCAATGATCCAATCATATTTTCACATTTGTCTTCGATTCTGCCTCGCATAATTTTTGTCATTACTATAAAGTCAGGTCTGTCAAGTAACGGATCGTCTGGTTTTGGCTTCAACGACCTATGACATTAATTTCTGATTTTGATCAATATCACTGAAGAGAATCAGCTAAAAAAAATTACTAGTAACTTACTCTATTCCGGTATATTAGATATCACCGTATTGTCATTTTTACAGTCAGCTAGAGTCCAACTTGATGATATTTAACAATACTGATCAAGGTAATGCAGATAAATGACCTTGTGCCTCTATCATTTGATCAAATTCAAAGACAAAATTTACAAATGACCGAAGAGACTTACTTTTTGAATGAACCCGTTTCATCCACGGATAGATGACGGCAGTCGCTATTGGCTGGTGTAAATGCGTGTGTGTGCCAGCGACTGGATGCGATGCATAATTAGTCCGTAGTGTCAATGGAACAGTCTTACCAAAAGCGGGATAATGTAGCGGGTCAGACGAATAGTCGGCACTTTTTCCAGAAACCAGCGGACGACTGCCTGTTTCTGAACCTATCGACTGGTCGTATTTGTCCAGCGGATAAGGAGGATTTGCAAATCCGGTGCCCTTCCAACCCATGAGATCAGTGCAGTCGAACTCCGGACGACACCTGCTTGTTTCGGCTAGTCGACGAAACGGGTCTCTTAGTTCGGCTGAATCCTCAGCGAACGGGTACCCTTGGCCACTGGGAATACTGTTCACTTGTGAATAGGGCGCCTGACGATTCAGTGTTTCGGTGTCAGACCCATATGGATTCAATGAATCCTCATGATGGTATGAACCTGTAGGTTTTGTTCCATTTCCCAAACTCCCCATTAGCATGGAGGATTCGTACGAAGTGTTTGAGGACGGAAATGAATGATCGTGTTGAACATGTTGAGTTAAAGTATCAACTGCACACGAGGGCGGTGTCGGATCAAGTGTTTGTGAAAGAAATGTACTATTGACGGACGAGGGGGAGGAAGCTGGACACTTAATTCCCACCGGATCAGCATAAACTGTTCCGGTTTCCGGGGGAAGGAAATTCTGATTGTCTGTACGCATAATACTGTCGGAAGTATGAAGCTGATCAATATCGAGTCGAACGAGACCCGTTGGCGGGTAGACAAATGGAGACTGGGTAGCATGGGGGCTGGAAGGTGTTCCTCGAAGTGCATAATAATCCTCAGACTTCGGTTGTCCATGATGATTAAGGAATAAAGCAGAATGGAAATCGTGTGCACTATTGCTTACCGTCGAAGACGACGACGAGGATGAGACGAACGATGAGGAAGAGGTGGAGCATGCGGCCGCGGCAGCAGACAGACTCATACAACAGCCAGCTGCTGCTGCAGCTGCTGCCAGAGCAGCTGTAGCTGCAGCAGCGCTGGCGGCGTTGGTGGTACATTCGTCAGTTGGATCCACTGCAGGGTAGCCCGTACCCGAACCAATCACGTGCTTTACGAGCCCCGGAGTTGTCTGCGAAGTGTGCATACTGAGCAGAACACTCATTTGATCCGTGGTCTATTGTGATTGGGTGTTCACGCAGTAATGGGTTTTCGCAAGGTAATGACGTCGATGAGTTTTCCGTCACAAATGGAGAGTTTTCACGAAAATGATGAATGATCGTTCTTGGTACTTTGGTTAATAGCGAGGGTGGATGGGGTGGGTATGTGACTGGGTAGTAGTGTACAACGAGCGAGTGGCTTGCAGCGTGGATGAGTGCAACGATTGCAAGGACCACAACAGCTGAATGGTAAACTGAAGATCGCAGTCACAGGCAGAGAGATTGATTGACTAGATTTATCGGCTCTGGAATGGGTTAGAACGAGAGCCCTCTCAAAGGGTGGGTGAATAGGTTAGTTGACTTTTTCCAGAAAGCCACACACGTACGTACGTCGACGCGCACGCCCTCACGAAATCAGTTAGATCGGTTCGACTAAGTCTGGAAAATTTGACTGTGGTCCCGCCTTAGATGAACATTTTCTGCGGATTGGAGCAACGCAGCAGGGAAGAGATGGAGAGAACACGAGAGCAAGAAAACACCATATCGAGTAAATGCTACCGTAAATCAATGTCTTTTTAGTCACTGTAAGTGGACGAGTGATAAATGAGCGTCAAAGTGCTGCCGCTGGCAGTTGCACTATTTCCAGCACTACAACTGCACTGTTGCTTTGCCGTTAATCCGTAACTCGTGTGTCTCTGTTCTATTGCCACGGCACACAGCCATCTACACGCGAGCGTGTGTGTGTGTGTGTGTGTGTGTGTGTATGTCTACGTGTATCAATGCACGCGGATAAATACTTGGGTGTGCGGATGTGCTTGCCTGAGCACATAATGCGCGTGAAACTTAGCCATACGGCGCAAGGTGGCGGATTGCCGCAGATAAATTAAGGATGATCGTTTTCCGAAGATAATCCACAGACCACAGAACCATAAATTACCCACCAAATAAGCAGGTAATTAATTTGAACTATATTGTGTTCATTCCCACCAATACTGTGCGTAAGCTGACTTTCGTATGAACGCACTAAGGTGTGTGTATGTGTGTGTATGTGTGTGTATTCGCAAGATCATGGCAAACATCGTATTTCAACCCTCTCATCTCTGCATTTCTCCCCGACGAGAATGATAGATCTGGTTGGTGGTGGGGTCACAATGAGGCACACCTTGTAAGTTGAAATCTGCTTGAATGATTGGTTTAAAAGTGAGAACAGGCCGTATGGACACTGGGGGTGATGGACCCACACGCACACGAACAAACAAGAACAACAGAGTAAACCCGGTGTGGAGTTTGCCCATGTTGTTTCATAGCCAGCCAATCTGCTGCTAGGGTCAGGACAACTAGCTGGCTTGCCCTGCGGCCACTAAGATCAGCCAGAACGGTGTAGGCGAATGCAACGCCGACCAGACAAGGCAAATCGCTGACTGTTGGATCGGCGGACGACAGCCAATCAGCAGACCAACCGGAATAAAGCGCGCCTGACACTGATATTCGCAACACGTCGGTGTAGGCATGCTTTCTACACACCTAGTGTGTAGGTTCAGTCTTGATATGATGCTAGTGGGGCACGGCTAACCCACTTGAGAAACAAATAATATAGAATGGAGTTATCTGGCCGTGAAAGCGAACTCGGCGGAACGACGGACATACTAGTGAGAACGATCACAACGAAGTAACCCGGGAAAACGCTTACAGTTGCACACATTTCTGAAAACCGCACTTGTATGTGACGAACGAATTTGATAAGAGCAGAATAAGATGACCACGAAGCTCGTATTGGTATCTACAAAACCATCAAAGAGTCAGCTTCTGTAAAGCAGTAAAAAGGCCATACTAAGCCGAAAAATCAAAGTCGGTCCACTGATTAGGACTGTTATTACCAACAACTTTCCCTAGCTATCCGTTGTTGGTTGTGGAAGACCTTTTCCATTTCACCGAGTAGAATAATTCAGACAAAATCAATCACCCGAAGTGTCGGCAGTTTTCCCTTTGTTCAATATTCGGTGTGGATTAAACGATAATGCTGATTTCCCCTCTACTTGTACACTATGAGTCTAGTCTGATCTGTGGTTTCGTCAAATATGCACGAACATAGTTGTCACGGTTGGAAAATCTGAATTTGATGAGTTACGGATAGGATCGGCTTTGCTCATTAACTATGGTCTTCAATAAGGGGGAAAATTTAATCCTGAGTGATATCCACAGGTAAAAACTACCTGCTTAACCTGGTCGAAGCCATCCTTTGAACTGTGATTATCTTCTCTTAGAAAAATGTAAAGAAACCTTTTTCAGTAATAAAAAATCCCTAAATTTATACAATTTGACTTACCAGGCATTGTATCTTAGCTCAACTGACACATTGCACGTCGTGCTGAAACGAGGGTGGGGTCAATGAGCTTGGGGTAGAATCCGAAGAATGCGTACGGCTTTCAATATTCACATCATTTAGAAAGTTTACTAATGTCACCCCCACCCAAATGTTAAATTGCTTTTCAAATACTTGTAGTCACGGTGTTTTGCTTTCAGTAAGCAAACGTTTTGCTCTCATTTGATAATGGAGCACGCGGATGATATCACCTTCATTTGGGATGAGGCGATTTTAACCTCACCGCCATCAAGCTCAAGGACCGTAGCTTAGGAAACCTATCAACCTGATTTACGGACCAAACCGGCATTCATAGCCCCTAAATGAACTTGCTGCCAAAGAGTACTTACCAGCTAGAAAAAAGAAATATTCCAATGAAAGACCATATAAATTTTTCATTTTTGTTTTCTTTGTCGCTGAGTGAGTAAGATTTTCTTAGAATCTCAGCCGGATATCTATGTGAAGATTCAGGTGCCAAGGTTGCGCATGGCTTTACCGCCTATAGAGGCAAAATTTATCGTCATCGATGCTGTGGTAAATCATTCGTCAAGTAGCCATTTTATGGGATGAATTTCAGGGTATTATTAAAGAACCAACAGCATGCCAGAACTAAATTTGAAATAAACTGCTCTCAGAAATGTCTGTTGTTAGTGGAATATGAAAAACGTTTAGAATATCCCAAGTGTACTCAAGGTTGAGCTGTAACAATGCTTAACTGCATAAAAATCTAATTTGTATATCAGGATCGCAAGCTCTTGTTCGGAGAGTGCAATGGGAAAACGCAAAATTGGTTCGCTGATAGTTCTACGCCAGTTAGACTCAGCTAACCTCAAGAAGAACGACAATGGGGTCGCGAGTTGGTAATTTGACTTACATAGTATCCACAGATGGGTGGGCAAAGAGTGCTTCCGAGAAACTCTGTCCACCCATCTGTAGATACTACTTAAATCAAAAACGTTTAATTGAATAGCTGATTGTGAATGTTTGAGCTAGGTGCCATAGAAGACCAACTAAAGGACGACTCGTGGCCGGACTTCCCTCAGTTGACTTGTCGCATCCGTAAAAATCACCCCAATCTTTAAATCGCATGATCCCAACTGCAAAAAATCATAAACATAAACAGTCTAAGTTAAGGGATTTATTCATGGGAGTTAGGAAACACCAGGTAATAGAAAAGTCTACGCTCACAAATCGGAAGGATATGATAAATCTTTCCAGTATTTTTCCTTGTCACCACTCGTTTACTTTGCTACCTCTGACAACAGAACCATGAAAAATATCAGTAAAACGTTCATAAAGCTGTTATATTATGTCAGGCTTACAAAAACATAAACCACTGGAGAATCTTGCTCATAGATGGTGCAAAGAAGGGTTCTTATAGATTCAAGCTTTGCTAACGGCGTGACTGCCTTTATACCCAGTAAGTTCCCAAAACTAAGCAATTCATCCAGTATTCAATAATTCCATGTGGACTGTATCAGAAATGAAACCACAAAAATATTGTTCATTTTGTGTGTCCTATCCAATATTATCTCAAAAGCTCAGATCGGACCAAGGAACGAAAGGGAGTGCAGTTTTTAAATTCCGCTACTAATCATTTGTTGTTGGAATAGACAACACTCCAGTAAGCACAGCACAGAAACTACTGACCGTACAACGGTTGTACGAGGCATAAAACTGATTTTGTGTAAAACATGCTTGCTGCAGTTTGCAAGCCGTGGAGCATGACCAATTGGTCTACAAGCTGGTAATGCTAACCCTCTCGATCTCTCTGTTAATTCCCATTTCCTTGTCTACTTTTCGCATTCACGCATTTTTCATGCCCACGAGTAGAGTGAAGCAATTGACATATGTGAACTTCTGGAGTTTGAAAATACCTTTGGTGTGCAAATAATTTTGACGGGTCGCTAAAATTCGGGAACCGGGAATGACGAGAAACTGAAGTTTACTCTCACTGCTTCACAAACTGGAGTAGTCTAGTGTATCATGAGAGATGAGAGTACAATAGCAGCGGAAGTAGAGTAAAATCTCTCAATAAAGGATACTCACCGGCAAGACCAAAAAGACCCTTGGTGCGGGTTGTCCTTTTCATAGAGTTTTTGCGAACTCATCTCGAGATAACAGTGAACAGTACAGAAAAGTTTCACAAATCAACCTCCCGTGATACAAAATGAAAAAGCCCCAACACATTTGTTGACGCTTGAAATAGTGTAAACGGAAAGTTTGCTGTTTGTGAACTTTAGAACGAGTGTTGCACAAACTGCGCCGTAGTTGCTTAGTATTCAGCAACAAATTTATGACAGCATGTATTGCATACAAACGTATACCTTCCGCAAACCGGTTAGGAATTAGAGGGGTCAATTCAGCATCTTCCGGTTGGCTATCGCGTTCATCACCATTGCTGCCCTCCTATGTTTGCAACTTTAATGGCTCTTCGCGGCGGGCAATTGCATTATCTCAAAACATCTTTAGGTAGTGGAAAGAAACTTCATCTTACCCCTAGCTTCACTGTTCCACACCCTCTGCTTAGTTAGGATATTACGGATTTGAGACATGCTGACAAGTGACTGCTTTTACAATGCACAATGTTGATGAACCGCTTCCCTTCACTCTAACGGCTCTAACCTTCCTGCCTAAGTCAAGAACAAGTCTTTTTGTGCTCCATCTTCATCTGTGCGAGCTCGGCCTGGTCGACAAAAATTGTGGATGAATGATTTATCGGTTGACTATGGGCCTGCTCTCGGTCGGACAGTTTGCAATTTTAGGCCCCCTATGGCAATCGATTGCACCCCGCTAGCATTCATCACAATGGATCGGAAGGTGAACACACACACATTGTTTGCCTGTTGGGTGTTCAGGTAACTACATATTGCCATAGAATATGAACTGTGTGAGTTTGGTGGGTGCATGTGACTAATGTTGGTCGATCGACCAACTCGCCTATTAAGACGTGAGTGAGCAGATAACATGGCTGTCCGCACAGATGCGCTCTAGGAAAATAGACAGTATTTTCTTCTTGTAACCAAGTTCAGTGCATTTTCGAGCACATAGGGTGAGTGGTGTTCGCTAATATGCTAAACAATGTCGACACGGTTCGATGAAATGTTCTTTTTGGAGAAGCCTTAAGGCCTCAGGGTGCATCATAAACTGTCCCATATTCGGATAAGCTGGATATGCCCTAACTATTGTGGGGATACCGACTGGGAGTCGGCAAGGGTTCCTATAGGCGGGGTGTCCTTTACGGACGGGTTTCCCTGCAACGGGTTTGAGCAATCGAACATTCCAGCCATAGATAAAACAGGGGCACTGGACGGATGAATTATTTGAAGAAAGGAAACATACCGATCCAAAAAATGGGCATTCAGTGTTTCTACACCCCAAAAGGTCTTGTAGATGACTCCTGCTCCGAACACAGGAACAGTTAGAATGTCCCTTGGAGCAATGGCAGTCTGAAATCATTCGGCCTGGGTGTTTAACGTGGACAAATCCCGTGCGATGCTGAAATATTTCTCGTTCATTATGCTTCTGAACAGCTTATTCTTTCTCTGACTGTTTGTCCGGATCATTCGAAAAAATGGTAAACGAGAGTATACCACCTCAAAGCTCCATATTTACAGTTTTTGAAAGCAGCAGTGTTACATCGTTGAATTTAACGAAAGCTATTTGCCAAGTCATCTCAGCTGCCCTGGCCTTAGAATCAACGTCGGGTTACAAGCAGGTTGTGACTGATCGTGTGACGGCTGATATAAACACAGTTCACTAAATAGTCCCATTTCATCATATAGAGAAAACAAGAATAGTGAAAAAACGTCTTCGGTGACATCATCCTCGTGGCTAACAGGGCTACATTTATTGCCTCCTTCACAACCACGGAACACCGACAATTACCCTCCCATCTCGTTCTAACCAAGCGACTCTAATTTTCATGACTATCCAATCACATCATGACATAAAGACTCTGTTCGTAAATTATGCAATTCTGCCCTATGACTGTGTCTGCTTTGGCCACGAGTATGTTGTTACTGAGGTCACGACTGACCAGATCCGAGCAAGAATGGTCTTACTTCGTTTCACAACGATCGTTTCCTGTGTAGTGCCTTCAAAACCAGAGCGCAACTCTTTCCATTTCCCAACTACTCCCCAGATAACATCGTTCCGAACCAGTTGTTCAAGAAATAGAACTTGTAGACACTGGGAAGCATCTTTTTACACAGCTGCCTTAGCCAGAAGATAAAGTTACTGAAAACTAGCTCGTGTGCAACATTTTTGTACCCCGTACAGCTTTGGATATCTTCCGTGAATGCCATTTAATCGGAATTTTCGTTCACCAGTTCTGAACTGATAATTGATGATGGTGAGTAACGGACCGAAAACGAACTCATTTTCTGTCTGCCATAGTAATACTGCTTTTTTCGGTTTAATCTAGTTCACGCTTCCTGTAAGCCTCCCGAAGTCTCACTTAAGACTGGAAATATTTCTGGCAGGAATTTTCACAGATAGTCAATGAATTTTTACAAATTTTAGCGGTGAAATCAACCGAATTAGTCACCGATAAACTTTTATTTAAACGCTAGAAAATTTTTAAAGAACAAGAAGATGACAAACAGCAGGAAAACGGTGAGTTACGATATTTCGCGTCAAGCTTTCATCACAGAAGATGATTTATTATTTGTCCGGCATATTAACATTATCAATAATTATGATAACAATAATTTGGGAAGTAAAGCAACTCAGTTTTAGGAATAACCACAAGAAGGCGTCGAAACAAGCTTGTTCGCAACAAACACTTACTGAGTGCACAAGCTTCAAAAGGAATGGACGGACAGAGGAGTACCGGATACACATACTGGATGAGCGGCAACAACCACGAAATATAGCTCAGGTGCTTCCGATTAACTTTTTCCACCCAACTGTAAATAATACATCAAAAAAGTTGTGACCAGTTTGGTCACAATGGCCGCCAGGATAAATAGAGTTCATTCTTTCGACACGAAAATGTAACTTGTTTCAACACGATAACCTAACCGGACTGTCATTCTGTCTCGACGGTATTTCAAAGCTATCTGGCTGTGCCGCTCTAAAAATGTCTGTTACTAAATCTGAATACATTTCAGTGAGGCCGAAAAACTGTCCATAAGGACATCATTTATTATATCTGCCATCAGCGTGTGTATTACGTGAAATTTTCACAGACGAAAAGCGTATTCGTACAGTACAATATAATACGGTTTATAACTTGGACAAACATTTCAAGCTCCCAAATGCTCCAGCCCAAGTGAATTAGACGCCTGACACGATCCAAGTTTTTGGAATAGCACACAAGATACAACTACAAATCGAATTGATCGCAAATATGAGGAAGAAGCAGACCGTCTAGAAGCCAATTACCCTGATTTGGAAACCCCTTCTCTCTGTCATACCGATGTATATTTCGTTTTTGTCTTATAAACAGAATTTACTCTCCCTTTTTCATCGATCGTAGTGGTAGTAGTGAACTCATTCTGGGAATTTCTGGCTGACTTTTGCTGTAAAATGGCATCACTTTCCGAAATTAGTACTTGGCATATTCCGTCCGACCCCAAAGTGGCTAAACATTCGGATTTGGTCAATTAGGTAGTTACCGGATTACCCAGTTACCAATTAGGTACAAATAATTAATCTATATAGCTTCATCTAACACTAGCTTGTATATCGCGAGGATAGCACACCTACTTTAGTTTGGAATACACAAGAACAAAAATATGCACTTGCCCAACAGTGTGCCAACATATTTGTCTTCAACGCATTATAACGTATGCAACTTGAAACGAACGGTGGCGTTTCGATTAGACCTTCGTATGTTGCTAGCGTGAGAGACGTACTTGAAGTTGGAAAATTTTGCTTCAAAGCGCCGCCGTTAACAGTTTTCCTTTCCCACTTCTTCTGCTTCTTTCGATTATTAATTTCCAATACGACTGGCTACCCCAGACTCCGTGAACATCAAAGACATTCAAAAGGCGACTCAAAAGCTTATCCGCCCCGTTAGCCTCACCCCAAAGAAACCAGTCTGCACATGTCAGTGAAGATACAATTCTGCACATGAAGGCAAGCATGCGTGCATGAACACACACGCATGCACACACAAGCACTGGTTCGTGCCTAGATGAAACCAAGTTAGTTTTTCTACCACAAACGTACCGTTCCCCACAAAATGTTTAAAATATCCTCCTTTAATTTAGGATAGTGGTTAATACTAAGAATTGCTACTCAGTGCATACGCATGAGGAAACTTGTTCAAATCTGGACTGTTATTGCAGAACTAACTTTGTTAGTCCTCCGGCGATGATCTTTGACTTCATGTTTATTTCACTTCAGGTACAGAAACAAAGTATCTGTCGTAACAAATAAGGCTCACAAACGAGTTTGATAGAAAATCAGGATAAAAATTAAACGGATACCTGTGAAATGAAGTTCGCTAAAGTCTAAACAAAAAACAAGTTTTGACTGGATTCAGTAATATTTTGCACCTTTCAGGTAGCCACCAGTGATCTTCTTTAAAGTGTCTTCAAGATAGCTGATAAAACTATACTCACTGGTACCAAATAACAGTGAGCAGTTTATCTCAAGGCTTCTTACCCCTACAAGTAATCTGAAATTTTTCGGTTTTAAAGGTTCGGACTGTTGTGCATAGGTGCTTGATATCCACTGGCATTGTTTTGTCGGGAATGACCGTAATTCACCGACGTTTCGGTTACCGCGAGTAACCCTACCTCTGCAATTTCCACCAAACCACACACTCACTGGCTTTCGATTATTGTCCCGGAATCATTCGATTGTTAAACAGCATTGGGAATGGCCACTCGCGGCGGCCGAAACATTTCTGACACCACTGTGCTACCAAGTATCAAACAAACTAAGATACAACATCACATTGCGTATCGTTGTTTTCCACACACTCAGAACTAGATTCGGGTGTGATACAATAATCGATATATTCCATCACAAAAAGACCGAAAAACCATACTTTCAAATGACTCTTTTGATGGAATTATTCCTACAATGGCATTGTTGCGACAGTGATACCATATTACAATTTATAATCCCAAACTAATAGTAGTTCACATATCTCCATGCCTAACTCGTCATATTTTAAGAGCTTACCAACGGGGAACACACCACCGTTCATAATCATCTTCGATCGTCAAAACAGGTGGCTCACGACTGAAAAATCGGGGACAATTTTAGCTCACAGCACCTGCATTTTTACTTGACTCAAGTTGTCTAAGGGGTCTTGAAAATGTATCCCCTCCTTTGGTTTGGAATTCTGTTACTCTAGGCTAATCTGTCTCTTATCTTTTCTCTATAACCTAATCCAGTACACGAATTCATCCTTAATCTTCTTGGTTACCATGTTCGCAAATTATTTACTACCTCAAAATCTCGGTTGGCTTCAGCTACGACCATACATTACTGTCTACGGATAAAAGATGTATACAGTTACTTGACTGAGAACACGGTATTGTAGATGAACGCGAGTTCAGGCCAGATGGACTATCATTTACAGACAAAATGTTCGGATTTGAGAGAGGTGCAAAACGACGAAAATCCGATCCCTAATCTGAATCAATGCCTAGTGACGGGATTACGGATAAGATCTTCTGTGTTATACTGAGGGAAGCTTTGTCATACGAAAGATCAACAGGAGGAGAATATTCCCATGAAAATGACCCTTACACATTCACAGAGAGCACAGAAAGGAAAGGCAGTAATTTGGTTATCACTCACATAAATACAGTAATCCATTTAACAAGAAAATCTAATATGGATCGACCAAGGTGTTTTCTATTGTGGCGTATAGCAGCCACATAGGGAAAGGAAAAAAGGGATAACCCACGAAAGTAAATACTTTTTTAACACGTTCATTACCGAAAAACTTGGAGTTGGAAAACAGTTCTACCAAATGAGCATAGCGGAAGGTATTATTAATTAAAAAAAATTTTGAAAAATTACAAAAAGGAAGTTTCCGGGATCGAAACTGACCAAACCAGAACCGCAAAACCTTGAACATAATTCAAGAATGTTCGGAAAATTCTTAAAAAATGGGAATTTGATAGATTTAGCGAAGACACAACGTCTCATTGAATGAGGTCTTCCTTGTTCAAATACAAAAAGTCAACCGCAAAAGTGGCCCAGAATCAGGTTCTTCAACGGTTCGAATGGAACTGAAGCTGGTGTTCTCGGGAAAACAAAGGTTGTTGATGAACGAATGCAATGAACAGCCTCCAACTATCAAGGAGAATGCCCTCTGATTCTCCTTTTCACGTCCTTGTGCGTACTGCACCAAACCTCGAACTGTTGAATTCACTCCTCAGTTTCACATGCAGGTCCAGCTGTGTATAAATAAGCAGTTCCATGACGCGAAAGCATTTGTACTATTTGCGACACTTGAATTGTGGATTTAATAGCCCTTGAGTAGGTACGTTGTACGGAAAATCCCACAGAACACATTGAGAAAAGAAAAGCATGGCGAAAAAGCTCGTTCACAGTTTTTCGTACTCATACCAATAATTAACCTTAAATATGACTGAAAACAACAAAAGGGAACGATGATCCAAATCTTTCTGTGCACTTGCATGTGTGCGAGTGGAAATGATCTGAACGAAGAAAGTTCGAGTGGCTGCACGCGTGTTCCGGTACAAGAAGTGGCCCATGGGAGTTTAAGTAGTCCGTATATGTCCACTTGCCATTCAAACGAGATACGGAAACTGAAAGTGCTCAGCGAAGACAAACAGGAGCAGTCCATAGAACACTTCAAGCTACACATGTACAATTTATGTTCGAGTTCAAATCGACCGAATATATTCGAGGTGAAGGTTAGAGTGCCAGATTTGGCTTGACCTTTCTGTGCTCATTCATTCACCTGTTCCTGTAAAACTAAGTAGGTTGGCAGCAGAAACAGACGATTTTTCGAACTTGTTCGTGAACATAACCGAGCATGGTAGAACACAGGAGCAATCAAGACAAATAAGATTGCTGCGTATTCACACCCCGTGCAGTCAAATAACTCCGCAGAGGTGAGAAAAGCATTTCGCATAATTTACAAAATCTGAAGCAAGAAATCAAGATTTGTCAACGGTTCCATCTTAGCCCCAGCCGAAGCCGTGAGTACTCAACTCTAAAGTGCTCCCCTGTGCACTGAGAAAAAACTTATGCGGGGTATGCTGTCTCTTGGAGGTCTTTCTTGTTCAGATACAAATTAGATTGAACAAGATGAGTGATAACATGTTCAACAAAACCATATCTCAGGGAAACAGCTGCCATATGGACTGACATTGAACGCTTAAGATAGGATTCAAACCCAACTGATATCAATACATGATCACCCGTCCTAGACCCGGAGGAACAACTACATTTTTTGCAGCACCTTGCCAGAAACAAGGACATTATTCCGATTGGCTTCAGAAAACCATTGAAATATTTTCTCTTCAAGACTGATATACATGCAGATTCGCGGGATAACAATATTTTGTCGTGACTTCATACCATCTCGCCTTTGTCGTTCCATTCGGTCATTCTTCTGTAGAATATGCCGTACCTGACAATGGCTGACACCAGTTGGTCGGTTACCTTTTCTGGATTCACTCAGTTGGATCACTTCAATCCTTTGACTGGGAAATAGAAAGTTCTTGATTGGCGCACAAATCAGACCGCACATCGAAAAACTTCTTACACGGATGCTATGGCAATCAGGCAGATTAAAACCTGGTGGACTAATGTAATGCCAACTAAATTTGTACACTGCTGCAAAGAGATGAAATTAGCGAATTTGGGCTATTAGACTGATATCAAGTTATACCACTCGCGAGTAATAAGATCTCGAATGCAACAAGGATTCTCGAGCATTCATATTGGAGTGAAACCTTTTTCAGTTGACCCATTTCAATAGAGCAAGAAGAAAGACATGTCAGAATCGATGATGGCCATCAATTTCAAGTGCTCTCATTCAGCTTCTTACGCACGTCATATATTTTTACATTTAAAATGGGCAACTGTACAAATACAAACGAACAAAAAATCTTTCGCGCTAGAAAGTGCGACTTAATTATAACCAAAAAAGGGTGAAGATGAATAAATTTACTGCAAAATTCTTGCAATAAAATTAGGCTTTCTTGGTATCAAACGAATTGCACTTGTCTCCCACGATAGGCAAGATTTTACATTCACAAACTCATCCACAGACCTTTCAGATTGGTGGTTATATTTCTTTTGCAAATTACTTTCGCGTATAATTCATTCGTGTATGATGTACTACTCTCAGACTATGGTGCAAGGCTCCTAAACTACGACGTAGGTCATCTAATGTGTGTCTTCTGGTTCCTAAACTGTGGAAAATACCGCAGTTTACTGATTATGTTTCCCTGGTGCGTAAAAACAAGGTGAAGAAATAATCATTGATGGATTGTTTGATTAAGTGAGCAGGTGAGTGACTGGGAGAGTGAGTTATCTACCATTGATATGAATACTTTCCAAGATCAAATTTTTCACCTTTCGGTTAGCTTTTTGCACGATAAAATTGGGTTTTTGGCGTAACCACAAGATCATTCACTATCCTATTGCGCAATTCTCTGCTAATGTATGAAGAACCACCTAATATACTGTGTGTAATAAAATTGTCTAATACTTATACCATGCAAGAAATCGGTAGGCTTTATTTTTGTGCGCTTTAGGGGTCTGACACCAGCGCACTGATAAAATGAGCATATAAACCGGTCAATCATCTTCGCATCTCCACTGTGACTTGCTAAAGCCCTAATATAATTCAGCTACTAGGAAACAGGTGTACGGATTTCTCGGCAGGCTGCTGAACTTCAGTAGTCCTCTCTCTGCAGATATTAGTACAGGCTGAAGTAGTATCATTGCATTCACACTTCGTGCCTTCAGTTATTGATTGCTCACTCAAAATATGAACATATATAGGACGATATCAGAGTGAATAACTCAACAGTTCCTCGATGGAAAAGTGATGAGATGAAGTCGAACAAAGTTTGATTATGAATGCTCGAGAATCCTTGTTGCATTCGAGATCTTATTACTCGCGAGTGGTATAACTTGATATCAGTCTAATAGCCCAAATTCGCTAATTTCATCTCTTTGCAGCAGTGTACAAATTTAGTTGGCATTACATTAGTCCACCAGGTTTTAATCTGCCTGATTGCCATAGCATCCGTGTAAGAAGTTTTTCGATGTGCGGTCTGATTTGTGCGCCAATCAAGAACTTTCTATTTCCCAGTCAAAGGATTGAAGTGATCCAACTGAGTGAATCCAGAAAAGGTAACCGACCAACTGGTGTCAGCCATTGTCAGGTACGGCATATTCTACAGAAGAATGACCGAATGGAACGACAAAGGCGAGATGGTATGAAGTCACGACAAAATATTGTTATCCCGCGAATCTGCATGTATATCAGTCTTGAAGAGAAAATAT
This sequence comes from Fasciola hepatica, assembly GCA_948099385.1. Lineage (NCBI taxonomy): Eukaryota > Metazoa > Platyhelminthes > Trematoda > Plagiorchiida > Fasciolidae > Fasciola > Fasciola hepatica. The sequence goes on from CANUEZ040000025.1 coordinate 6,338,045, forward strand.
TTCAATGGTTTTCTGAAGCCAATCGGAATAATGTCCTTGTTTCTGGCAAGGTGCTGCAAAAAATGTAGTTGTTCCTCCGGGTCTAGGACGGGTGATCATGTATTGATATCAGTTGGGTTTGAATCCTATCTTAAGCGTTCAATGTCAGTCCATATGGCAGCTGTTTCCCTGAGATATGGTTTTGTTGAACATGTTATCACTCATCTTGTTCAATCTAATTTGTATCTGAACAAGAAAGACCTCCAAGAGACAGCATACCCCGCATAAGTTTTTTCTCAGTGCACAGGGGAGCACTTTAGAGTTGAGTACTCACGGCTTCGGCTGGGGCTAAGATGGAACCGTTGACAAATCTTGATTTCTTGCTTCAGATTTTGTAAATTATGCGAAATGCTTTTCTCACCTCTGCGGAGTTATTTGACTGCACGGGGTGTGAATACGCAGCAATCTTATTTGTCTTGATTGCTCCTGTGTTCTACCATGCTCGGTTATGTTCACGAACAAGTTCGAAAAATCGTCTGTTTCTGCTGCCAACCTACTTAGTTTTACAGGAACAGGTGAATGAATGAGCACAGAAAGGTCAAGCCAAATCTGGCACTCTAACCTTCACCTCGAATATATTCGGTCGATTTGAACTCGAACATAAATTGTACATGTGTAGCTTGAAGTGTTCTATGGACTGCTCCTGTTTGTCTTCGCTGAGCACTTTCAGTTTCCGTATCTCGTTTGAATGGCAAGTGGACATATACGGACTACTTAAACTCCCATGGGCCACTTCTTGTACCGGAACACGCGTGCAGCCACTCGAACTTTCTTCGTTCAGATCATTTCCACTCGCACACATGCAAGTGCACAGAAAGATTTGGATCATCGTTCCCTTTTGTTGTTTTCAGTCATATTTAAGGTTAATTATTGGTATGAGTACGAAAAACTGTGAACGAGCTTTTTCGCCATGCTTTTCTTTTCTCAATGTGTTCTGTGGGATTTTCCGTACAACGTACCTACTCAAGGGCTATTAAATCCACAATTCAAGTGTCGCAAATAGTACAAATGCTTTCGCGTCATGGAACTGCTTATTTATACACAGCTGGACCTGCATGTGAAACTGAGGAGTGAATTCAACAGTTCGAGGTTTGGTGCAGTACGCACAAGGACGTGAAAAGGAGAATCAGAGGGCATTCTCCTTGATAGTTGGAGGCTGTTCATTGCATTCGTTCATCAACAACCTTTGTTTTCCCGAGAACACCAGCTTCAGTTCCATTCGAACCGTTGAAGAACCTGATTCTGGGCCACTTTGTTTGGTTAACTTCGAGGCTGCCGGTCGTGTTGCATTCCACTCACTGCTCTGTATTCCAGGTATGAATTTTCTTGAATTTATCATCACTCTACAGACAGAAGTTGCATCAAGCCTTTTTGGGATTTAGTTGGAGTCGTACCAGCGGGATCGACTATTTTGCTGGTGCGAATTGTCCGGAGTCCCAAAACAAACTTTCTCTGGAGTGTGACCTAACTTTCTTTGAGGTTCCTTCACAATGTGACCAGTCCGTTGAGGCCTGCGAATCGACAGGCGAACATTCCGTGGAGCATTACTACAGATTTCATTCGGAATGCCAGGGAGTTCCCCTTGAACTCCTCGGTGGAAGCCAACGAACCAGGCCACTCCCAAAAGGAAGTCAGCGCGGCTGATTGATTGCCTTTCGTGTGGCGAATTTTCTCCCCTTTCCACCTACCAATTCCTTAATACAATATGCTATTCTTATGGGAAGACTGGCCATATCCACAATGTTTATCGTAAATCCAGATGTAACGTGGCGAACGTGAACTCTGCTGATTCGAAGGATGGTCCCATTTCGGAGTACATACTAAAAACTGGAAGCGATTTTAACCGATTATTGTACAACACAGTTCAGCTACAGGGCGGATTGTGGCAGCAATTCATTAAGGATATTAGAAAATGAGAGTATTCATTCCTCTACGCAGTTTTCCCCTTGATCCAGCCCAGTGTGCCCATCCAACCCGCTGAAGTGCGTACTGACGGTGTTACTGGTCATCGCCTTAAACTGCTGAACGAAACCACGCTGATGGCCCGGTTGAAACACGAGTGTTTTCCGGTACATTCCCTGATTTCGGTAAACGGTTGATCCATCCTGGATTTGTATGCTCTGCGTGCATTGGACCAATCGGTAACCCTTCAGACGATAACCGCTACTCCAGTAGATCAGCTTACTCTCCAGAAGTTGACCGCACAAAGCTCTAACAACAAGGCGGCATTGGGACTGAACACATAAAGTTGGAGATTAGCGGCAATCCGGTATTGCTGAAATGAAGGATATTGCCGAGCGGTTAGCAAGAGGGTGTTCTGAGGGTGTTTACCAAGACGGAACAAAACTATATTATTACGCGCGTATCTTCATCCTCACTTGTGACTCCGATTGTAGTGACAGTGAAGAGCGACGGATAAACAGCCCAAATTTGCGGTGATTGCAGGTTAACTCTGAATCCGCCGTTGTGGAGGAGCGCAGCAACTACTGGGGAGCCAGAAAACTTCATGAAATGCAAGCTCGGCAGCAAGTACTTATCAAAAATTGATTTGGCTAATGCATACTTGCGAATTCCGCTACACAGGGAGTCCATAGGACTAACAACCACGAGAACTCCTTTGGGCATGTCCCTATAAAATTACTTGCCTTTCGAACCGCACGCTTCGTCCGGGATCTCCGAGGTTGCTTGAAGTCGACGAAGTGATGGCTTATTTTTGGATTCAAGGAGGATGAACATGATCCCCGATTGAAACAGCTGCCGGAGAGGTTCATGAGACGAAACAGAACAATCAAAGCCCCAAACAGTAAGTTTGGTGTTGCCGAAATAGATTTCCGCGATTCCATAGGTAATACAAACGGGTACCAATCGGATCCGTATCGTTTCAGGTCACTAGTCGGAATAACGTCCTCCAAAATCAAGAGCACTTGCTGCCAACGCTGAGGTGTCTGCCATACCACTTCCGATTCATAAGTTTGCGACACGAACACAGCCTCTGGTCCTGGCTCAGTCCAGCGATGTGACATTGGTTGGAGCAATGTGAGGAGACACTGTGAGGTCTGGTACAAAATATCGTCGACCGACCAAAGCCAGCTCCATTTGTACCATCTAAACGAACTGTGTTCATCAATGACGCGTTCGAAATGGGAATCGGAATAGTTCTGCAACAGAATGGGTGACCAATAATCTACATCTTGTATCTTCTCAATGCTGCAAACAAGGATTATTCCCAGATGAACGAGGAAGCTTTGGTCGTTTACTGGGTGGTTCGTCAGCTGTACAGATATCACTCTGGACTAGAGTTTAGTTTAGTCACACGACACAAAGCTCTTCGTTTCCTGTTCTACCTAGGCAAATCTATCGTCAGGTTAACTACCGCCATGATTCAGTGACGGAACTTTGCTCTGTCTGCCTACATCTGCGACATTTTGTAACGACCGGGCAAGAGAATCTCGCAAGCAGACTTCTTGCCAATGTGCTTGCTCCTCGCAGCCATAAAACAACGCAGTTTCCTTTTCCGGGCCACTGTCATGTCGGGGAAGAATTTAGAAAGTAAAATTGATGCCGCTACTCTTCAGTGTTTTCGGCGATCAAGAGGAGATGGCAACCAGAGTTGAGACCGAAGTATGCAGCTGCAATCTTATTTTAATTGCGCGGAGAGTACACGGAAGAAGAGTCCATTTTTAGAAGCACATGGTCGTGTGTTTCAAGGGAAACTTTGTTCTATAATCAAGATACAACCACGTACTACTCTTTTCGAAGCAGAAGAACACTTAATTCTTTGTGCCGCGAGAAAAATTCAGCATACAAGCTAATGGAGTACTTTCTCGTGACGAACGACTTGTCATTGCACCTTCATTGCGTAATTTAGTTTTAAGTGAATTGTGCAAAGGACATTTAAACGTAAAGAAAATGAAATCACTGGCTAGTCGATGTGCTGTTTGTCGGAGTTGGATGCGGACGTATGCACCGGTCATTTCGATGCCAAACTACTGGAATCCTCGGTCCGAAAGTTTAATTCTCTAGCGGAGGGTCAGTGCAGGCTTCTGTGGCCTGTTTTTAAACCAGTACCACGCCCTAGCATTGATAGGCTCATACTCAGCGTGGCCTGAGGTGTTCGTGACGAGCACACCAACTACTTCCTTCATAATTCAAGTGTTCCCGAAGCTGTTTAGTTGGGATGGAATTCCACAAGGACTAATCACTGGTGATGTGTCACAGTTCCGCGTAACAAAGCCGAAAAGTTGGGTCGACAAAGTCGGACGTCGGCCTCTGCGTATTTTGCCAGGCCACTGGTGCTCAAATGGTGCAGCAGAAAACTTGGCGAGCTCCATCAACAGTGCACTAGCGCCATCCAACCCGAAAACGTTATCCGGTCTGAAGCCATTCATCGGCAATTTATTGCTGCTGTACCAAAACACTGTGCATGCGACCACATAGGAGAGTCCAGCTGATCTGTTATAGTCGAGAAGACTGCGGCCGTCACACATATATCTTTATTCCAGTGAAGTGACATACTTCAGTGGAAACGAACCTCGACCATCTCGTGAAATCATTACTCGACAACTTTTCCAGCCTATGGTTGAGATGACAGATCTGGATGATGCATCCGTACATCGACGCAACCTCAGTCAGGTTCAATTCAAAGTGGCCACGGATGGTGCGAACGACCGTTGTGTTGAAGTCGATGACCCACATGTTCTGCCAATGGAAATGACAGCGAAAGAGGCCCAATCATATCCAAAAGTCCCGGCTTGGAATTCAGTGGGACGGGCGAGTCAAATCGACGAGGAGTTCTTAAGGGAGGAAAGTTGTGGTGATTCAGCAAGTGTTTCACGGGCCACGGCAAGGCACAGCTTCGTGGCCACCTAAATTGAGGAGCTCCACCCAGTCGGAATCACCTCGAACAGGTACGAAAAAAGCTAGCTGTGGTTGGCTAACTTTTGATCTACCAATTATTTCCTTTGATATAACATTTATACAAATCAGTTTGGCAACTGAAATAACGAAAAGTTTCACAGCCTTGGCCTTCTTGCCATTTTTAGCTTGTGTAATTCTGGACAGGAGCAATTCCGATATGTTCTCAGTTCAGTTATTGCGAATAGTGCTGACTGTTTACCGTAGAGAAGTACCGCCCAAGTGGTACTGCAGTATAGCATAAGTAGTAGATAATACTTCGTCAGTCCTCTTTAATTTGATTTGTTTTAAAGCATTCTTTTTTGCTCTTAGACTGCATGGTCACCATAAAAACATCTATCACATTCACTTCTGTATTATAAAACGCACGTGTTCTCCTTGTACACGTTTTCTGTTTCTTTGTCTAATTTAGGGCGAGTGTTTTTTATAGTAATAGTTGTGATGAAGACGGGTGATAATTTCGTGTAACAACAAGGATTAGTAGATCATCTGTTATTCCGGTAGTTCCATAATTGTTCATCACGTCTTTCCAATGCTCTATTCCCTGCCAAATATATTTGATGTAATTGGTACTCCTTATGTGAAATAAATACAGTACCTGATCAAACAGTCAGCTCTTATTGAGATTAGAATCCGAATTCTTCTAGTCACTTTTGAAAAATCATGGAGAGATAATAACTCTTGGTTTCACTCAAGATCTAAAAGATTCTCTAAAGGAAATATGAGCTCTTCTTGGGACGTAAAAGTGTTCAGCCAGAAGTGTTACAGTAGAAGCTATGAATAATTGGTTGATTTCCGAAGTTACTTAAACGAATTGCGCATCTGGTAATTCAATAACCAGTGAGTGGGTAACCCTTATGGTACACTTCTAACTTTCGTAAAAGCTGATGGTACCATATTCAGCTCATTACCAATTCACACTTTTACGTTAAATAATGAACCAATACTCTGTCCTATATAAAGTCACAGATGAGCCTCTATGCCGAGGATTATTTCTGTTCCTTAGAGGAAGCTTAGAAACTGGCAATCCCGGTAGCATTTCTTCACGTTTGTAGTCGAACAGAAAGTGTGTATCACTTTGGGTTTACTTTCTCGAAAGCACTCGGATTCTTGATACCGCAAACCTACTTGAAATCAGTTGAATAATTAATCTTTTTTTACCGTAAAATCTCTAACCTCATGTTCGTTGATATCTTACGGTCCACTGTGGTGCTGCTCATACTGTGGACAAAGTATTTTAAGATAGTGAGTTTGTTATTTGCCTATGTACCAACGGGAGTATCCAAATCACTTTTTCATAGCAAAATGTCCCGAGAAACTAAGAACTTGCAATTAATAACTGAATAAGGGAATCTAATGAGCACGAAGTGGCCTTCCACGTTACAGTATTTTTGAATATTTGTCTTCTTGTCCCGGGGGAAGAGTGTAGTGAACTCACAGATCGCAGGTCAATCGAATATCCACTTGGAGAGGGTATTTTATCATGATCAACAGATCTCTTTTGTCCGTGAGGATTTGGCAGTAAAATCAAGTAGTACGAGTCCTGTAGCGGAGCCGAACTATTTCTAGCAGGTGGTGGTACTTTAGGCGGATTCTAAATTTTTACAATGATACTTCTCTTCGTGCCTGACCAGTCAGATACACAGTGAACCCAATAAGAGATCAACCTCATCAAGAGTGAATCAAAGGGGAGGCATTCTTTTGCTTGTTCAAGCTGTTCCTCAGTAAGGGATGTAATAAATGGTTAGTGTTGTGCCTGGTTAAAGTAACGCATACAACGCTCGCATGGATGTACCCTTGTTTGCTATTGTCATCTGATCATGCTTCGGTGCGGACTGTATAGACTGATGGAGGTTTCCATATACCGACTGACCTCACTTGTTCAGGTTCGTGAGCACACGCAGCTCGGCTCTTTTACTAACTTATTTATATACTTGGTGGCTCGTGGCTTACTCGACGGCTGTAGCTTGGTTATATTAACTTGCTTTCGAGTAAATAAAGTATAAAAATACTTGTTTTTCTGCTACTGATCACGAATGTAATAGTCTACCTTCACGGTTTTCTTCTCGTAAGTTCCATACTTGAGCCACAACCGACTAAAAGTGACGAGGCTATCCCGAATACTATAGAATATCACGCGAAAAGAACCGGCACTTTAGTGGTAACTTACAATTTCTCATTAAACATAACTGGTACTAACATCTGTTGACAATCCAGACAAAACTATCTTACTCGATTACGTCGAATACTCTATTCTGTGAACCTGATTCTTGTAAGTTACATGATGGTGGCCCCATGGACTACCTATTGAGGGTAAGTAACGTGGAGGAAGAAAGTTAACCTCTCCTGATTGCCGTTGCTTAATGCATTCAAACATCAATGAATTTATTATTGTATTGGTCTATTGGGATAATGAACAATATCAATTCGAAGGACGTGCTTCTGGAATGGGTTTTGACAAGTAGGAATAAACGGCCATGTCCCAACGGCTTCCTCAAAAGATAGAATAACAAATCAAGTGTTTCTGACAGTTTTCTTGGCAAACTGAGTGTTGAGTATGCCATTAATGGCAGCAAGTGGTACGCGGGAGATCCGTTTATTCATATACAAGTAAGCGTGTAAGCAAGTGACCAACTGACTCATCTATCGCAAGCGTAAGCAGTACATGTAATCGCGTGCGGCCAAGCTAGTCCACTCAGAGGCTAACGAATCAACAAGCATGACTCAATGCCGAAGTCTGATTGGTTGAAAAAACTGTTTCTGGTACTGGCTAATTCAAGGTGACGCTTGTGCGTGCGTAATAATAGTCATTATCGACTAACAGATCAATAATCTTATCGGCCTGGATGGAAAGCGGTCAGACTTTTGACCATTGGTTGGATCATACTAAACAATCTTACCTTATTGCTCTCCTGTAATTTTTATTGATCTACTTAAGAAGAATTTTCGTTTACAGCACCGCAGTTTGGTTATCATTAGTCGTGCCTCTTTGACTCCCATCGCCTCTGTCATCGACGAAATATGTGATCTATACATTTTATCTGTGAAAAATTCGCTACGGAGATTCTTGCGGATCCTACTCATCCTCTTCGCTACGACTTTCCTGTTTTTCGTTCACATCATTTCACACATCTCCAGTTTGGACTTATCCTGTTCGGTATAAATATTTATCGCAACACAACAGTGCCTTATTTAACCAGTGTTCTTCTTAGCAAGGTGAACGTCTCAGAGGAACTTCGCGTCAACCTCGGTGGCTGCACCTGATTGTAGTTCGTTTTTATGCGCATTATTTGTGAGATATCTCCAAAAGGAATTATAGTTTTTGATCCTTATTATTATGGCTGAAATGTGAGTTGTTCACATATAGAAGTCCTCAGTACAATACAGTAAAACAAAATACAATACCCAAAACCGCGTACGTTAGCCTTTAGGGGAGATGAAAACAAGTCACGGATTAAAGTCTCTAAAGTCTCATATTGCGGATGACGACCACGGCAATGAAACGTGATGAACCGCTGACTGCTACCATCAATGCGATCTGTTCCGTTCATTGGATTGAGACCAGTTGTACCTATTCTCCGTATACTTTGTTCTTTCCAGTTGAATACAGCCTACAGTCAATGTGTTCAGCTGAAAGATGTAGTAAGGGAATTTATTTTGTCTTCTGCATAGATAACAACCAATTGCGCATAAAATGAAACAAGCTTTCCCCGAAATAATCTTCAAAAGAAAAGCCAGATTTGCAACTCTGGCTTTTCCTTTCGAAATTGCGCAGAAGCTTTCGTATTGACAAGTGACATATTGTAGGGGTATGAACCTCTTCAAATTATTGCAAAGGATCGTGAATTATTTCTGGTAATTTTTTCATTGTTACTGAGTTCTATAGTCACCCTGTAATGGATTTATTGGAGATCATTAATTTCTTGTTTAGTATTTGGTAATATTCACCTTTGCACTTTGTGTAGATGGTGTGTGTGATCCATGACTGAAGTTCATCTTTTGTTTTTTTTTAAATTCCGGAGTCGACTTCAACAAAAAGCCGGGATATAATTATTAAAAGTTTAAGACGCTGAACTCCGATGCCTGCTTCCGTTGGTTTATGCTGATATGGTGAAGAACCTTTCGTTGACAATCAAAATAATACTTCACCTCAGTAAATGAAGATCGATACTTTTGGGTTGATTTTTAAAGACTACTTACAGAATGACACTGTCACGTATCTAAAATAGCTTCTCTGCCTACATGGAAAAATTGGTTTTCATTTTTTCTTGAATCGCTCTTCGGATTTTCGTGTTTACAAATAAGTTCACCGTCCCTTTATAATACAAGTCAAGCATAACCGACTACTAAGGAATATTCTGTAGTAAATCGCGTTGGTCTGAATCGGCCTTTACACCGGTTCGTTCCCGAGCTCTTTCCTCTTATGAGGGGCCGTAGAATGTGTCCTGGCAACAAATCAGTTGATAAGAAACAGATTTTTCCCTACCGGACGATCTCTCGCTTGAGTTAAAAAAATACTTACCAATACGAAAGCAAATTACCATACTGTTTACCGAAACAACATGATTTTTGCAACTCCTTTCATTTTACCGGCCAAAAAGATCACCACAAGCAGTCGAATGCACAAACTCGTTAATGTCTGATTTCTCGAGTCTACAATTTCATTTTTGATGGTTGGCAGATTTTGATAATGTTTTGAGGTGATCCAAATGTGAAAAGTCTTTGGCCTCGGCGGGATACGAACCCACGCATGGTCACCACCCTCGCTTTAGTACCGCGAGTGCCCTACCAGCTGAGCTACGATGCCACGCCGGGGAACCTTCGACTTTCTGCATATGGATCACAGTATACCCGCCCAAATTTCATTTTTAGCCAGTCCATCTAGCCCTTCAAATTGATTTATTGAAGAGAGGTCAGATCTCAGAATTTTAACACTTTTGACTCATTCAGAAGAATGATTCCTATTGCGGTGATGATATCTTGTGGGAATTGAGCGTACCCTGTCAACCGCAGTAACGGAATGACTCTTACCTGGACTGAGTGCACAAACAACTGACAATATTAATATAGCAAATATTGTTCTGTCATCATTACTTGAAACAAAGTAGCTTACATTATATATCTTGCAACTCAACCAACAAGGTGCCCGTTACAGTTAGGGGGACGCTTTGGAGCAACATATAGAATTCCTCCGGGTTCTTTTGTCTCACTCCCGGTTACCAGCCTTTTTCAATAGTAGAAATCACCAACGATTAGTACCCTTTGGTGTCTTTCCGTAGTTCCTCCCTCGACACCGGAGCGGCCGGCAGCATGAAATCGAGAATCGCGAATATAAGAAATAAGCGCGCGCGATTGATTTGCCGTGTGATGTACAATGTCATAATCGTATGGCGCAAGGAAAGTAAGTTGTCATTGTATCTTGAAGGCTGCGGACTTTTGCAACTGACTTATACGTGTTGAATAGAAATAGTAAGGTTCGACCATCGGTAATAATCGTTAACTTCGATCCCAACAAGTGCTCTTGGGGACGATGTAGAGCCCGGAACACGGCCAGTGCTAAATGATAGTTTGTAAATCAAGAACAATGAAGAGGCAATTCACGCCGTCTAGATCAGTGGTGAAACTAAAGTACTGTCCTCCGATGAACAGTCAACATTCAGAGTATATGAACCCTGTTCTATTTTCTAAGATCATTGCAAGGCTGAAAACTACCGACAGTGAGATTGAAAATAAAACAGAATGAGAAATGGTTATGAACCTGCGACTTCACCTGTGTTACTAGGGAGATTCTCATGTTTTCCATCGTTCCTCTGGATAAGTACACTTTTTAAAAAGTCTTTCCAAATCACGCGGACGTTAAAGGTCTTTGGGATCGCTGCAAAAATTCGGAGCTTAGAATGCAGTAGATCTTCTCCAGAGATGAGAGGTAAACAGAAGTTAAATTAACCAAGAACGCATTGCTAAAAGCACTTGGTTATAATCAGGTTCGTTTTAATACATACTTTGTTCTCAAAAGATACGGCCGGTTCTGTTCTCTTCATTTCTCTGATTTCATAGTGAGTCGCATTTTATAAAATGTTTTCTCCCCAATGTAAATCCACCGCACCGCTCCGTGTCCTACTGGTTTCCGGATTGGGAAAACTGAGCTGCACCAAATGAGCTTGAAAGAAACACGAACATTTGTTCGAATTATTTGTCTCCAACTCGTTATTCAACCATGTGTACCCGCTTCCTTTGCGCTTAATTGGCGCACACTGGAAGTGTATTCTGTCATTGGATTTTGAAGGCAAGCAGATGTGCTTCGCGTAAATCATGTACAAGTTTAAACCAGATGCGTTCGGCTGTAAGTGCAAGCTCAGGAAAAACACCTGTCTGAGAAGAAATAACACTTTCCAATAAGAAAGAGAATTACAGTATCAAAAGTAATGATTTTAGCGTTGATAACAGAGAACTTGTTTGGGTGTGTGTCCAAGAGATTATCTCAAGAAAATTCGCAGCAAACCTTCGTAAGTAACGGGATTATATTGGGCGTGGATGATATCTTTTAAATCAGTAAATGCGATTCATCGTATAGTTCATTAAAACATTTCGTCCTGCATTATGTTGACTACACCAGTCACCCAGATAATTCTAGCCAAACTAAGAGATAGGAAGATAAGGAGAGAAAAACGACACACCATTCTAAATGATCTCCTCCTTCCGGCTGGTAACCAAAAGCAACGAGATACGATAAGCTAGTTTACATAAACCCAGTTGATAAAGTAGACATGAGCAGTTTCTGGAAAGTCAATAATCTCTATACCGAATTCGGCGATTTCAGAAAATGAGAGGGGGAGGGAGAACATAAGAAAAGCCGATCGGAAAATCCCCAGTTTTATATTTTGGCAGAGAAAATAGGTTCAGTGCTTTTACTTTCGTCAGATATAATAATTTTCTCAACAGTAAATATGGTCGTCCATATGGTAGTCTATTTGGGGACTCGAACTATTGTGAGTCGAACAACTAATCCTTAGCCTATCCTGATAGCTGTCTACTGTTTATTGAACTTATACACCACATGATATGGCGTTTATTGTTATCAGGGCATTTCAGGCTGCATGACAAATCATATTACTGTAAAATCTAACTTCCTACTACTAATATAGGAACCTAGCTCTGTAAGTTACCGGAATGCCTTCGTTGTACTTAGGACCTTACAGAGAAGCCATCTATAATAGGAACGGCTCGTTGTACTACTTCTGCCGAAACCATACAAGACTCTATTTTCTAACTGGTCCCATGAATAATGGATATATTCAACATTAATTGCTCTGTTAGATGTTCGCCGTTTACTACTTCAAGAAGACATATAAAATGAGGCGCGCAAATCCACTACGCGTCAACTGAATAAAAGCTCGGGAAAAGACCGCGAGCAGCGATGGATTTGGAAGAGTTCAAACATAAAGAAGGCTGCGGTGATTGGCGATCGTCACAACCTTTTCAGGTTGATTAGGAATACCTATCCAAGTAAACCAAAAGTGGGGTAATAAAAAACTTCCATGGATATGGTCACAAAGTTTTGGTAGAACAATTAACAGAATAATTCAGTTCTTTAACTTTCCCAGTGAGACTTTACATCCATATATTAGATCACCACCAGAAATGGATATTGGCCACAGTATAAAGAAAACTAAATGACACAAAGCTCCTGCATGCGTGCATCATATCCCACTAATTAACGGATACTCACGGTCGCCGTGTGCGTAGGAATGAAACCAGTTACAATCTCGTTCGATGAAGCTTTGATAGCGATCTGTGCAGTCTGTATGAGTTCAGCCGTCAAAACACCTTTCTTAAGCTCTTTATCGCGGTTGTCTTGGTGTCTATGTGACTTTCGACCCACTTGACCGCGACTTTCTCTAGTAATACTTATCAATGAAGAAAGTACCAGAGGAATCCATCTCCCAATCAGAGGTAGCGGAATTTGCACTTAGAAGAGTCTTTTACATCAGGTCTCCTAGGGAAGCATTTTCCTTATGGGTTGCTCTCTGCCATGCATTTTTATTTCAGGTTAATCTAGAGAAAGCACTGTCTTCATACGATAGTAGTGCCTTAAGCTACTGGCGACACCGGAAACTGGTCTAGAACGAGGGACAACACTGTGCACATTATTGGGGGATACAATTAGGATTAGCAGTATGACTGCTTGCATCGTCAAACGGCAAAATTGCATTGATCCAGCTACAAAGAGACGTAGATTTATTTGCACTGCTTGGACGGCAGCATCGCATTTAACGGATGAACATCGATTGAAGCGTAGTCCTACGCACAGAAGGTGGGTTTGACTTCCACCAAACATTGATGTAACATTTATTTACCTGTCTCTGTTATGGGGGTGAGAGCACGCTGCTTCAGTTGTCTTTTCACCACCCAGCTCAACCTGGCCGCTGATGGCATAAGGCACGAAAATTATCCGTGTTCCACTATTTGTTTCCTCGCAGAGTTGTTCGAATATCATGGAATCACCGCATCAGCAATCATAAAGTGTTGCGCACTGCTAGGGACCAGAGGTCAGCCTTTGGACTAAGGACTTGCTCTTATCAGGTAAAGTTGGCTGATAATCATTTTCTGTGGGCTCCCAGGCGGACCCCGTCAGGGAGCACTGTTATCCGAGACAAGCAGTTGTAGAAACATCGGATGAGGTGGGTGGTCAGTAAAATTCTATAAATGCATGCAAATTTAACGAATTAACTTCGTCGTATTATGCGTTTTAGGCTTTTGCGTTGGGATCTTTCAAATCTAATTACCAGATGGTTAAAGAAAATAATGGACATAATCTACAGTTGCGGTCCACAACACGTTTAAAGCTAGTCTCCTTATTCTTCTATTGAATTTTTCGTTGTTCTTGCTTCACTCTTTGTTTGCTCATCATAGTTCCCTTACAACGCTGGGGAAAAAACAGAAAATGGAGGTTTTCAAAGGTCACCCATTTGTGGACAAGACGGGTAAAAAACGGATAAATGGAAGACATTTCCGTACATTGACTTCAACAAACGAAGGGTTACGGATCTCAAACCGAGTTGTTGTGCTAGTCCCAATGGTCACAGACGGGGCAAAATGAAGTGTGACTCCCGTGGTGACCTTTCCGAAGGTACACAGCTAATTCGTATGATATAACATGATTGGTAAATGTGTATTAGATCGGAATTGCTGGTTTAGGAACAATAACCATCAAAATATGGGCTGAATCTTAGTCATTCAAGTTTCATTCGGTTGTAAAACCAGTCTTGAAAAAGGTTACCCGTGGTGACCGAAAAGTCGACAACCTACCAATGATTTCGACTAAGCTGGGTTATTGAGCAATAAAATTCTACCATGAATCTTAGTCTCTTTGTTTGATTATTTCTATCGACCAACATCAGTTAACATGGTTCCCGACCTGGAGGTCCGAAATGGGTTGAAAGTTAAATGAGACTTATTGTTAAACTAAAGAGTGTAAGAGTCACCGCGGGTGACTTTTGTCACCGAGAATTAAACACCAATCCCACTAGCAAAGCTTTTTATAAATTATTTGTCATGTTTCTGCCTATCGAAAAGAAGCAAAAAACGAAGAAATCATATATAGGGAATACGGTGTTGTCTAACAGTTCAAAAGGCAACTCGCAGAGAACGATAGCCTATTCGGAGAAAAACTATTGGTTCATTTCGAGTGTGACCTGGATTTCAAGGTTATGTGGTTGCCGCCTGTTAAATATGCATTTTGTTTCCGCCATGTTGAAGAAATATTTGCTAGAAAACGGAAAATTCCGCTGATTTATTAAAGAGGAGAGGGATCATATTGTGTTAATCCATCGAACGCTTATTTCTCTTTTAAAATTATTTGCGAATGGTAGCATGTCTTTTCACATTATTCTTATAAAAAGTAGAGTCATAACAAGATGTGACACACAAGAAACGAACACACCCCACTAGCATAGTGATGTCAGTTACATTACGACAAAAATAACAGTCAAAATTGAATAAGTATTTAATCTCGAAGAAGATTTGACAAAAATTTCCATGCGCCTTTGCAAACGAGGGTGTAGAAAAGTTATTTGCTTTGGCCTTCAAGTGATCAAAAGCCATTATTACACGAATAACAAAGGTGGCTAAATGCTGCAACCACGAAAATATCAGAATCCCGTTGTGAATTGTTCGTATCATCGATGTAATATGAATGAATTGTTGTGAGAATTAAGGGGCTCATAATTGTATCCGACGTAAAAAGTAATTTCCCAAATAATACGAGGTTGTACAGCTCACTGCTCTGATCGAAGTAGATTGCTAAAATCACTGTGAAGCCTGCTGGTAGGGCTTTACTAATGATACCCCGAACAACGTGAAATTTACCGTGCTCAAAAGATGCAAGTTCCCTGCCTGTCAGACCAGAAGTTATTCTAGCAAAATTGTCATTGTGTAGAATGATATCCCAGGTCACGTCCGACACAAGGCTGTACATCTTATGGAAGTGGAGAAATCTATCCGTTTGCTATTAAACTTTACAACAGCAAGACCACGTAGAAATTCATTGATTTGTTTCCACAAAGTCTTGCTAACAGTTACTATTTTATTAGGATTCGGAAATTATTCCTCCAGCTTAAGAAAGAAGTGGTCGCAAGTTTCCCTTGTAACTTGGAAAATTTTACGAGAGTGCAACCCTATATTTTAGAGATTGATTTTCTAAAAAAAACCTGTTTTCGGGGGATTTTCGACAGTACATGTATACTGCTTCTAGAAGCGTCAAGTAGTTGCTACTTGATGTTGTTACGAAACTGTGACAGAGTTAAACAGAAGAATCACTCCCGAAATAATGCAGCAAATTCTCCTTAGGGTTACTTCATATTGTCCGAAAGGCTCTGATATTACCTCTATATACATTTGAAATAATCAGCTATGCAAGCTCTTACACGACTGTCAGTGTCCTTGAATCTGGATCATGAGAACAAACAACAAAGCCAAACACGAAATCAGATTATTGGTCCCGTGTGCACATTTCTGTTACGGAACACGGGTAAAACTTTCACCATGCTTTCCCGAATGCCAGCGTTTCTTGCGTTTCTCGCGTCACATTCCATAGCTCCAGTTCTGCACAAAATATAATATGGCAAATACTTTGCAGATTTATCAAAATGTATCAATACTGCTGTGAGAATTAAATGTACACAGCCAACCGCAATAATGACGTGACTCGTATCTGAACTACGTGCAACAAGAACTGGCAACAACAGAACAGCAGGTACGTGTTCTGTCATTACTACTCAGTACAACCTCGTGTATATATAACGATGGACATGATACTACTGGTGAATAAGTTACTGACCAACCATAGAGCAACCTGGCTACAAGTGGACCATCAGATTTTCATGGTTTTGGTTCACCTGAGTGGTTGAATCCTGAAAATGCTTGAATGCACCGGCCGACGTGCGGAATCATTCGACTATCCACAACTACCACCACAGTGACTGGATACCCGAAAACGGTGCGAGTCGGTCAAACAAATCTGAATTATTATTCCACCCGTTTCTCAACAATTTTCTATGGTGCTTTAAAGAACTATTCACTTCATGCTTTATATATGGGCGGGTTAACAGTGTGATCCGTTTTCGAGACGTCCAAAGTCTCTGCATGGTTTCCAAACTCAACTGGCTGAGCAACCAAAGGTGCCCGTTTGTGAGTGGCTCAATGAGTCGGCTAGAATTCCATTAAAACAAACTACTTTTAACATTTAGATTTATGTAGCATTTCAGTGGAATTTTTTGATGAGTGTTATATATATATATATATATATATATATATATATATATATATATCCACAAAGCTGTCGACCATAAAATGCAAAGCCTCCTCGTAGAACCTTGGGGCCTTCTGAAATAAAGTTAACTTCTATGAGATCAAATCATCCACGCACATTGCTCGTCCTCTCACGATTCCTCAAAAAGTGAAGCAAATATGAACTCTTGAGGCAATTTAGCCTAAACAAGTACTTTGGTTTTGGTACTAGTATTATGATTCATTAATACTTTCTTCTAACCTTAAAACTCTATTTCTGACTGGGTGTTTTATGGCTTGATACAACGCTAGAAGATATCATCCAGTTTTTGTTCTCAGGTTATTTGCAATTTCAAAAGTCTTTTCATTTTTGATCAAGATTGGAAACAATGACCAAGATTCATTCAGAATTTGTTTTTTTCTTTTTGTGATGCAGTGACCAAACCATGACAAAGTAAGCCCGGTTGTCACTTGTGAGTTCGTACGAAGTGGACGACGATGAACACAACTTTTCTGCTAACTCTTGTTTGCACAGACCCAAAGGACCAAAGGCAGAAATAACTTACAACAGGTACTCTTTTTGGCAATTAAATGACAGATAATCTAGGGCCCAGTGGCCGTCATTCCACAACATTCTCGAGGTTGAAATATTGTTGGGTTAGGCTGATGGATTTCCTTAAAATTAGAGCTAACGGAACATTTGGAAGAGCCATCCGAAAAATAACCAGGCCATATTGCGAAGGTAGCTGACCAAAATGAACAATTAGGTTTCCAGGCTGTCTTCTGAACAGAAATTCGGCGCCTGTAATGTTGGAGATAACAAAAATGCAAATAGCATCGGTAGGTCCCATGTCGAACAAACAAAAACGTCTGGTTATAATCCATATTTCGCGAGAATTGACGGAATAACAAATCTTCCGGTACCTGCCTCCCTATGAAATCAGGTTGCCAGAATATGTAAGGAATCAAAATTCTTGATCCATCTCCAGCCCCTTCCAGAGAGAGAAAGAGTTGTACGACTGTTATAACCCATAATGGCTAGTCGTTTAGGCCTCACCAAAATCAACCACGCGTAACAACAATGCTTAGTTTCGTGACAGCGGCGCAGTCCACTTGAAGACAGTCATAATCCGGCCAGAGGATGCAATCGCATGGCTTGTATGCCTTCGTTCATCTTGTTCCTCTCAGTATATTTGAAGTAGCCCCGTCCATTATTGCTCCATTACTGTCCATACGTGTGCTTTGAGTAGTCGGTCATTTACTTATTCAGCAAGTAGTATGCGCACTCCAGCACACCATCATACCTCGAATCTTGTTAAGACTTACGGTTAACTTTAGCCGACTTTGCCGTCTCCGGTGGAGTGCGAAAATGCTACTTTATGTCCCCATTTCTCTTCCAATGTGCTACAGAGGATGCATTACGGAATGCTTTGCCTGCTCTTCTAGAGAGTTTCTAACGGAATATACCGATAACGTCGTCTTTCTGGATAATAACATATGAGGTATGCAACACGTTCTGGACCACTTGGCGACTGATGTTTCAGATATGGTGCTCTGCCCCATCTAATTGTCGAATTTTGAAAGATTGACAGTAGCTTTTGCCTGTACTCATCCTTTGTTGTGATCAGTCGGAGATAGCCAGTATCCTTAGGAACCTTGAGGAGTCACATTTTACATGAAAGTGGTGTTGAGAAGGAGATCACCTCAAGAATAGCAAAGATTAGACTGAAATTCATGAGCTTGTATAATCCTTTTTGCTCTGCCGTGATACCCGTCTCTCACTGAAGGGACTCGTCTACAATGCCACGGTGTGCACTGTCTGGCTCTACGGTTGCGAATACTGCCCTCATCGCGATGAGGACATTTGCCAATTTTCCGTATTTGACCACCAATATCTGCGAGGTAGTGCTCACTTGTGGTGGGAATACCGTGTCGACTACGGCGAGGTTCGTCGTAGTGTATTTGGTGCGGATAGCCCCGCCTCGGTAGACGTAATTACTCTTTACCGAATTCAGTGATTTGTTCAGGTTTTATACATGTCTACCCATAGCCTGCCACTCTATGGGCCGTTTGACTTTTTTGTTTTGAATAGAAAAAGCCACGAGCATTTCAGATCATGACTTGGCGTACAGGTATGAAGCAGTCGACCTCAGCACTGGCCTCATCTAGTAAGTGTCGATTCCCTGGTTGAGGTGCAAGGGATTGTCGCTAGTCAGTGATACTGACGAGCATGGCACAGAACCAGAGCCAATGGCGTGAATGCTGTGTGGCTTGCTCAGAGAGCTTCCGTGCCCCGTAAAAACCGAGCAACAAATTACAAAACTCCGAGCGGTGAAATAATAAAAATAACGGTCTGTTTTCGTTCACTTTCCCCTCTTCTTTACCCTTTTCCGTATTTGTGATGTTTGCACCATGCCTGGTTGCAGGCTTGGAGTACTATAATATTAATAAGTGAATAAGCAAATAATAATGATTAGCAACAATAGTAATTAAGAATTTCTAATAATTATTAATGATAATAACACAGAAGTTAGAATTTAAAATACACAACAGCTCACTCTTTGTCGGATGAAATTTGGGTTTGTAACAAAACCAATTTCTGTGTACCATATTTTATAACTTGGACCATTTGTAGCGAAAAATATAAGCAGTAGCCTTCCTTGTGAAGCGAACACAGGACCCAGCGTAAATCTAGTCACCTTTGTTTGGTTGTAAATAAATCCTCTAGGCTGATGGAGGAGCGGTTTTAAATCGGATCACCTGGGCTTTTCAGAAGCGTCTTTTCGGTTTGAGACAATTAGATATCTTGGAACAGAAATACCTATTCATAGTATGAGTTTTATCGTACAGTGTGTACCTTCAAACCACTGAAAATCATGATTCCTAACGAGGATGAAACAGCTGTGCATTGCTCCCATGGTTCTCAAAGGTTTGAATGGTCACACTGCATGATGGACCTCAAATTATGTAAAATCTGATCTCCTACTACTCATATAATACCTATTCACTTGATCATACATAAAATGAATTTATCCAACCCTATCACGCCGGTCACTGTTCACAATCAGCTGCATGGAAAGGTATTTTGATCTATGCCCCTAACTTCGGCTCTTGACAAGATTCAAATTCACTTGATATTTTGTTAGCCATTCCATCCAGAAGTTCGAAATGAACACTTGAACCTTGGGCCATTATGCAGAAAGGAGTTCATCGAGAGCTAATTCTGATCCCATCATCAGTATCGCATATCGCCCGGGTTACCTACTGCTCACAAAAAAGCCGGTGAAACGGGGTGATCCGGAGAAGGCAACACTCTTGGACCCTCAACGCTGAGTAAAATCGGACGCAAGTTATTGCACGAGCAAACAAAGTAGAAGTAATTCAAAACTGTGAAAAATCTTGTTAAAAATAGGAGAATTTAAACCCAGCTGATGCAACACATAATTCATTGAAGTCAAATGCTATTTGGATTTCGCTGACTGGACTCTTGGCACCATCGATTGATTTTTCATGTCGGTAGTACCACTGTCCTGCCTTCATTGTTCACTTCTTCTCGACTGCTAACCCTGATAAATAACTGATCGAGGAAAATGCCCTAATGCTATCTGGGCAAACACGCTAGTGATAGTTTCCAATCAGATCGATCTAAACGGATTCGGCAAACCGTCATTTTGCCGTAAACAAAGAGAACCACACTGACATTCAGATTAGTGCTAGCTAAACTGCTTGCTAACAGCCACGCCGCCTCGCACATCAAAGCAATGTTAATCAAGATTAATGAGGAACAAATGCCAAAACTTAATGGAATCCAACACTGAATAGTTACTTCTTGCATGGACTTCATCGATCGATTGTTTCGTTGTCCAGTGTTCTTAAGTGCATATCGTTTAAGGCCCAGTTAGTAACTGAAAGTGGGTCAAAGTGATAAGATAAATCTTGGTAAATATTTCATCTAGCCGTTTAGATACGTGGTGAAAACTTGCAAGTATTGTCGACAGTGAAACTATTCGACTTTTGTAAGCAAACATTTTATCCTTACCTGTGACTCTGTTACAGAAGGTTTTTATAGGGGAGTTCACTGAATGATCTATGGTGTGACAAGTTCAAAAGTGATGGAAAGTTTAACCGAGTGTCTTCTTACTGTCACGTAGGAAAGGTTATACAAGATATCACGAGGTAAGCCATTATACAACATTGTGGCAGTGTCAGATTTCGGAAACACTTACCTATGTAAATAAGACTGGACCAATAGGCAGTTTACTTGATCAACTATTCAATGATGGTTAAAGTTCATCTAGATATTGAAACAATTGCGAATATTTCATCCGGCTTTTTGGGGTGCAATCGGAACATTTCACGGTCTATGGCCTGGAACAAAGACAAATTCTGATGGGATCATGTTTCGTTTGCTATCGTTTGTTAGGGCCGATAACTCACAAATCAGAACAACAACAGGGCCGAGCAACAACTTATCGGAAATTCAAAACGAATGTGTCGCCTAACACGTAACCTCAGTACAATACACGAACAAAAGTGGTTGGCTAGTTGAGGATCAGTCAAAACACAAAAAGCTGGGCGATAGCGAATTATCGAATAAATGTCAGTTGAGCAACAGGGTCATGACAAACAGGGCAATACGAAAGCAACGTTTGATAGCTGGTTATGCGAAAGCTTATGTAATATCGTTATTTTCGATCTACAATGGACTCCTAGGTACCGTTCCGCCTAACGATATTGTGACGGATAACTCGTTGCATTATTTGTAATGAACGGTGCCTTCATGTACGGCAAAGTAAGGGGGAATTTTCGGCGTAACAATCTTCAGGGAAACGCGTGATCGCAAAAAGCTATCCCTCCTCTGTGTGGAGATAACAAAGAATCGGTGAGGAAAAATTGTTCACGAAGAAAACCATGTTCAGCTTCGCATCAGTTCGAGATTATAGGTGTGCATAAATTGGGCTGAATTTTTACTTTTGAATGGCGCACAACAAGCCGCATACAGCTGGTGGTGTACGCTATTGCTTGTGTGATTGAAAATTCCACAAACTGGCTATGAACCGCTCGCTTAATATCCACTTTTCTAGTTTTACGAGTTAATATGTAAGTTGTCATTGCTTGTCCTAGATTGCATAAAAACTCGAACAATTAATGGCTCATTTAAAAGCAAAATAATATACATGTTTATTTCGAGAATTTACAATTCCGAATTGAACACCGACGGTTTGAAATTAAAACATTCATTCTCCTCGATATTTAACTTACAGACTGCAAAAGACGAGGCAGTTTATAGATGTCCACCAGTTACTTAACATAAAGAACAAGACGAGAATCACACAGAGAGTACCTAAGGAAGGCGATAAAAGTCTCCAGAGTTGGAACACAAACTTTCTCAGCCTAACCCCCACAGAATAACCACTTTGAACCATATATTAATAGGCGTGTCAAGGATTTCGATGTTCCCAGTAGTACAGATGTCAGGGGCCGACGGATGCAGGCCTCGACCTCAGCTCTTTGATCGACAAATACAGCGTCACAGTTAGGCAGCCACGTTGCTCTCTATAGTCAACCCCTGGGCTCGGAGAGCTGAGCACGATGCGGAAGTCGATCGAGACGCATATCTACCACAAGTCCGAACCAACGAAGAGAGTGAGGCAATAATAGCACTGTTACTGAGTTCGCGGAAAGTCCGGTTCCGGCGGCCCGTACAATACACTGGGTTGTTCATTATATATTGCTGACAAACACGTGAGATACTCCTTCGACAGTGGTTATCAAAGAGTGATATCCGGTCCACATCAGTCAACCGGATAGCTCAAGTCTTGCAAGTGCGGATAAGCATACTACGTAGAGAAGCCCTGAGCAACGAGGGAAAAATGTAATGCCAATAATGTGGCTTTGTGGGTGGAAAATTCATACTCAGCCGACCTTTCGTCTGCTGCGAGTAGACTTTTTCAAGGTGATTTTGGGTTTTAAAAACAATTGTACACTTTGCCTTTTAAGAGGAGGGTGATGACTCGCCGCATCCGCATCTGGCGACGATTACAGAACGCCACTTGAGCCTCCACCTTCTGATTCTCTAACTCACCTGGAATATTTTCACCGTCTCCTTTACAATTTCACAAGAGGACAAACTCCCTGAAAAAATCTAGCGTGTCAACAAGCAGGATGCATGCGGGAAGGGATCCCTACCAGTCACGTAAGTAAAAAGCACTTTTTCAACCACGAAAATTAAAAGTCCGGGTAATGCACGGTCAACTTGTGAGCATAAGATCTATTACAACATGGATAATCCTTGAAAATTGGCTACCTTTCATTTTTTTAAATAACTTTGAGTAATTTCACCTGCTTGCTAAGCAGTCGTTCACAACATGAAATGCAAGCAGCCTATAAAGATCACTGGAACCCTCAGCTCAAGTAAACGATGGATGAATCTGAAGTGATTTTTGAGTCGGTACGTTATCAAAGAACTACCAAAGTGATTGATCGCAAATCACGCATAAAATATAGATTCAGGTTTAATTAACTGAGAATTACAATTTCGTAAGCTATCTTCCGGAATGTTTCCTATTTGTGTAAGTTTCTTCATACTGCACAACCTGAATAATAGCAGCGTAATTTTTTTTCGGAGGAGATGGGTGAATTTAGACTTGTGATTTTGTACTTGTCATAAGAAATGAAAAAGATAATCACCTCTAACATTGAAAAGGCTTTATCATGCGGCGTACTTTCAGTTAAAGCAGAAGAAATCTATCGCAAAAAGCTGAAACCAAAAGCGGAAACCGATTAGCCCGCAAGTAGGGAGCTCGACGAGGGCAGTTCGACGTTTGACAGGGCTGCAGATACAAAATTCTAAAAGATTAAACTAAGAAAGTAGCGGGTGTTTCGAAGCACTATGTGTTGACACCATTTTAGAACGTTGAAAAGACTGAGGCGATCGATGTTTATCTGATTTTTCAAAAGTAAATTCACATTTCAAGACTTTTTGACGACACACAACACTGAGAATTAAAAATAGCCTTGAATTGTTCCCAGCTGTTCTTGCATGTATTTCTGAAATACCAATTGAGAATGTCAACTGTGAACTTGTGAATTTAGTGGTACAAACCAAATGGAATCTGGCTTACCAAACGAGTGAGCTCGTTGTTCCCTAATTGACATCCACGACTCTATTGACTCGGATATAAATAAGAAAGTAGAAGCACAGCTTTATTTCCCCGACAAGGGGTTAATGGGTTTAGATGCTTACTACTGTGCAAAATTACTTCGCACACAAAACGACTAAAATACTTTCCTGGCCACCTAATAGTTTGAAGAATAAACATTAAAAATTGTTCTCTCGCCACTTAGTAGTCAGATACTTCATTTTATACTTTAACCAGTATTTGTTTCGAAAATCCTATTACTGTTGGAAATATCCAACTGGAATTATCTTCAGCAGAGCCTGTTATCGGTTTATTTCCTAAAGTAATCAAAAAACCCAATAGTTGAACGGTTCA
The DNA here is from genome assembly GCA_948099385.1 of Fasciola hepatica. NCBI lineage: Eukaryota > Metazoa > Platyhelminthes > Trematoda > Plagiorchiida > Fasciolidae > Fasciola > Fasciola hepatica. The sequence goes on from CANUEZ040000025.1 coordinate 6,362,281, forward strand.
ATTCTCGCAGTCTTTTTATGGATGAGATATGATTGGAGATAAATTCTTGCAATTCTAAGTGAGCGTAAGTAGTGGCAGATTCGGAGAGACCATCATCTTGCTCAACTCACAATCGTCCACCCCGGGTTCGAGTCTCAGTGCGGGCTCGGTGAGTGCACGCCGCTGATGTATCCTAACAACGGCTGCGTAGTGCTCCCATGGTTTTCAAAGGTGGGGTGAGCCTTGTTACTGCTTGATCAGTCATTTGAAAATCTATTCTGAATGACTCGAGGTTAATCATGTTTAGTCTTGCAGATTGTTCATTTACTGAGGAGCGAAGCAAATACATCTAGGATGATACATGAAAAATGAATTTACCTCTTGAGGTCTCACGAAAGTGCCATATTGAGAGTAATACGAAAGGAAGGCAAGCACACACACACACATACGAGCACACAGGACTCGATTTCACAGTGGGACAAATCTGGAATAAAGAATAATGGAATGACCCAGAGAAACCATTCGAAAAATTAAAATGTGCAATTAAAAGCAGTAGCAAGATCACTAACTGACCTGCCGAGACCGTATAAGGCGGGGTTTTGAACTTCGATCACACGCATACGTTGATGCTTTGATAGGTAAAAGCATTTTATTTACTTAGTTGGCATAAATCTTCTTCCAAAGGGAACGTCCATCAGCTTGGGTTTGCAAGGAAAAACATTGCAGTTCCGTCATCACATTGCATACGTTTATTATATTAAATGATGGTATATGGGTCTCGAACTTTCCCTTGCTGGTTTAGCAACTGTTTCCTTGTGCTCAGCTGTTGGCGGTGGAATGGGCAGTCAACCCAACTAGAACCCAAGCAAGCCCACATAGTCATAACCTGTCAGTGTCGAATTAATTAGATTTTAGTGTTAATCCTGTCTGTGAACTGATTCTTATCACCTACCACACCAGCCACTCATTACCATCACGCGGTGTGACAATCCCCATTAATCGCAGTGAATCGGGCGAAAAAGTGTGCTTGAGTTGGGGGAGACATTCAGTATGTTAGTAGTAGTTGGGGTAGGTGACTGAGTGTGATCGAGCGAGTGAGTGAGTGAGTAAGACAAGCTAACTTGTCGGTTGAAGCTGTGGACTCTTACCGGGACAGAATTCAACCGAGCGGTACATCATAAACCAGTGAGATACACACTAACAACCGACATAGTTGTGAACAGGTCACACTGAATTATCAGACAAAGTATAAGAAACTGTGAGAACCGGATGCCTCATTACCCAATAATAGTGTAGATAAATTGATAGTATGGGAAGTAAATAGACGAGTGATTCGGTCGATAAATTGCGATTACCCTGCTGTGAGACGTACACAGCTTGCACAATATAAAATTTTATTGGTAAGTGCAAACCTCTTAACCGCCCCCCCCGCTCCCCCGTGTCAACCTCGAACCCACCGACCGTTGTCGTCTTTCCCGTCGGCGTGATGGTAAGGTGTAGGAGCAAGAAGTTCCCTTTGTCTGTGGGCACTAGTGCAATGGATGCGCTTGACAGGCGGCAATCACCTGTCCACAGTCCAATGTCTACAAACAGGGACAGCTTGCCGACAACGACTTCCGAGTTTGTGCGTGCTCAGATCAGACAACAGAGATGATGATGATGATTATGATGATGATGTGTTCCTTGAAAGAACGTCATCAACCATCTATACACACGTGCCCACCGGAGAACAGAGCTACCTGGCCGCCCAAATCACACATACATTCACACTCATACACAGAAAAAAGACCGACCGAAACAATACTGGAGACCAACCAGCCAGTTAGCGAGCTATTCAGTTCGTTCGTGGAGAATGGGCTATTCTCATCTCAATCTTCGGTCACACTGAGGAATAGATCAATGATGGCTTATATGATCGTTATTTAGTAGGAGAAGTGCGAACTCAAGCAGCATACGGGGAAGGACTTTCCGTTAGCAAGGGACATTGGCAAGGAATATCATAGTAGCGGGGTAAACCAAACCAGTGAACTGGCAGATTAGCTTACCAGAACAAATCCATCCAATGTGAGTTTTACCTGTACGACTGAAGGTGAAAAAGTGCTAGTCCATTGAGATGAAAACAAAATAAGCGAGTAAAAGTTAACCTTAAGTATTTATTTTTACATCGTTTTGCTTTTTATTTACTGTCTTTTTACCATATGATAATAGTATAACATTTCAGGAAGAGGGTTCGCTGCTGATTTGAGGATGCCAACTGGGAGGAGGGTGACCGGCGGAAGCTCGAGAATTCGAACCCCGGGACAGAGGGGTCCGTAGTCCACCTTGATAACTGTTCGATCCCCACCGGCCAATGCCTATAGATACCGAAACAGAATCTAATCTAGATAGGGCATTATCGATCGACCGATCGTGAGACAGGCAGACTTGTGTAGTTTTATTTCAAAGGGCTCCCCATATCGCGGTCGCTCACCATTTATGGATATCGTTAGCATACTTCCTAGTACACAGCACGTATCATCATTTTTGGAAGACCAGGCTTCTTAAAAGCGTAAGATGAAAATGTGTGACCAAAGGAGCAGGACGTCTTTTTCGTCCTGCTGTAGTCACTATTAAAAGCTAACATTCCTCTGAAGGAGTCAGCTGTAAACCACTATTGCGCCTTTTTATTCACTTTGCACAAATGTCTTGGAAGTAACCAGGTGCTTACTATTTTTTCTGGGAAGTCATGGTAGAGAAGGAAGCACTTCGGAAGTAAACAATCTGCCCAGAGTTCATTTCCAATAGCAGAACCCCTCCCCACGCACAGCTGATTGATACAACAAAGCGGAGCGAAATATTATTTGTCAATTATCTCAGAAACTGAGAGCTTAGTGAACTTGAAGGTCATTCAGGAAAACTGGTGAATTTTATCTTCTTGGAATGGTTTCACTTATCCAGTCTCTAATTATTAGGATAATTTTTGAGAGGTGATAGCGTAGGCCCACCGCTTAGTCACATGACGCACACAATAATTTGCCCATTTCATCGTACTGCCGAACTTTCGCGAAAAAAGGAATAAACTGGTGACGTTAAATATCCGACCAGATTCAATTGGTTTAAGTGTTACCCAAAGTGCATAGAATCCATTTCAGTAAGTGGTAGTTATTAGCACTATCATGCAACGGTATAAGTTCTATCACCAAGGCCCATTGAAGTGGATGTGGGTGAGATATAAGAATACGCAATCAAGTCACTTACTTCAAAACGTAGATGGTGGACATTTTTCTTTTCCCCATAACACTGGGTTGTCTATACACGTACCTGCTTTCGGGATGGTACTGGACAGATTTGTTCAGATGGATCTCTATCCATATTTCTCGTGCAACTTTTGACTGATATCTTATGTATTTTTTTCTAACATAGATGAGGCTGACAAAACGTCGTGTGGCTCTTCATGAACAGTTCCTCTACACTCATCGCTCATGCTGCGGTTTCCCCGGGAAGCGACTCGTCCCGTGTTCTCCCTGCGACCGGGGTGATAACTGTGCTAGTTGTGGGACCTTAACATGTAAAATCATATGCAAATCGCCCGCTGGAGTGTGAGAACACTTTTAGGCATCCGAAGCCAAGCTATCATCTTATGAAAGCTACCTGACTACCACTTCGAAATCATGTCCGTCTGAAGTTTGGATGCCAATATATGGCCTTCGGTATGAAAAAGTTCCCGGAGCGGACGACATTTACCACTTCTACGACAGCGGACCAAAGAACAACTCCGGTATCCACGGCTTAGCAATAGCAACAATGTTAACAGGATGCCGTTCGCATGGGACCCGATAGGTTTTGAGACCGCCCTAGCTCGTTTTCGCATCTCACATTTGAACATATCGGTTTTCACTGTCTATGCCCCGAGGTTGGTAGTCGAAAAAGCAGCAAAAAACCAGTTCTATGACAGACTACAGAAGGTGATAACGTCCCGAAAACTGTCATTCTCCTTGTTGCGAAAGCCCGGAAAGCTCACACTAGTGCCTACACTCAAGCGACTAGACTCATTTTAGGAAAGTAAACTCGTGCACAGCTGTGCAGCAGTGGCAAACGTTTCGTTATATTTGCAGACCGCAACAGCCTAAGAGTCACCAAAATCCCAGGAAGCAATTACTGACGTAGTACGGTACAGTACATGGGATCGACTGAAGCTTGATATGATCATGCTTATAATATTCGATTGGAGACTGCCAATCCTACGATGCACGGAGACTGGTAGAAAGAATGGCACCGACCACACTCTCAACTGTGAACGCTTCAAGACCCACCCAGTCAACCGCCACAAAACTGTGTCCCAAAGCAGATTAAGACAGCAGCGTTTGAATGACCGGGAAAGCTCCAAGTATTTTCGGACGCTAATGTCTCCTATCTGGTCACCAGCAGAACGCCAATGAACTTCACTGAAGGCATTAGTCCAACAATCCGCTTTAGATGAATTTAGGTTTATGCACCGACAATATAAAGGTTGGATCTCAGGGGCGACTGTCTGGTAATCCGTAATGACTAGAGATGCCCATCTAAATCGTTACTCAGACTTCCGTGACATCTGAAAAAAGTCACCCTTTCGACCGGAAGCACCAGCAACAACTGCTGGGTCCAGATCACGGAAACCATGGAGATTGCGGCTAACTGCTGTGACTTCTCAAAGCCTTTTCGCCCAATCCGTACCGCATTCGGAAAGCACCGTCGGCAGCACCCTTCCTTCAAGGCGCAGTTCGGAAGCCGATTCGCGACTATGCTAAAAAGATGCAACGTTGGGCCGAACCCATCGTTTACTGAATCGTCCGGCAGCAAGCTCCACCAACCAAATCCCAGCCATACAGGGCGAAAGCTACAACGTTAGCAGCAACCTACCAAGCTAAGAAGATATTACTGAGGTAGTACATAAGCTGAAGAACCAGAAAGCCCCCTTTTTCTTACATGCTTGCTCATGGGTGTACTGGAACGGTTATACTCCATTGCTGCTAAAGCCCACTGCACTATTAGGAATAGCCCGCAACCAGACCTTGAGGCTTGGAGTGGTGAACCACGTAAGGTCCCAATAGGTCAGGTGTGGTAACGAGCCGGACATCAGAAACCGGTGATGGTATCGCACTGGAAATACATAATTATCGTCGTTCGATACTTCCTGAGTCATTCTACACTCCATTTTGCTCAGTCTGGGAAGAAAAACAATTTCTATCGAGCTGGGGAGTTTAAATATAACTCACTCTTCCGAAGAAAGGCAACAGTATTGTGTGCGCAAACTACCATGGCATCAGTCTGACCGACGTAGTCACCAGAAGATTCTCCAGGCCTTTGTGCGGGACGCACACACGCCCCAGTCAAGGAGACTTTCGTCGTGACAGAGGATTTGCGGACCAAACGTTTACCCTCCGTAGAATATCAAAGCATCAGCACGGGTTTCAGCAAATGACTGCAGTTTAGTTCATTGGTTTTTGGGTCGACTTTGTCCCAGTCGACAGGAAATCGCCGTGTACTTTAATACAAACGGGTGTAATGTCCCGGAAGCTTGTCAGTCTCACGAGTTCGTACCACTCAAACAAGCATTTGGGAATACGCATTTACAGAGAAGAATCCAATGATGTCTCCTTCTATTCCGGTGTTAGACTAGACTGTCCCTTGTTGCCAGTGTCTCAGGCACTCATCAACCACCCTAGTATTCAGCTGGGTACGGATACTTTCACTACCGATTTAGAATTCACAGCCGACATTGTCATCCATATAGACAACAGCACCAACTTAGAGCCGGTTCTGAACCGAATGGAATACTTCTCAAAGATAATGGGACTACAGATGGACGCGTCAAAACTAAGATCCTATCGACGTGCGCTACACCATCCATACAACAGACATTCATTAGCAGAGAACAAATCGGGCACACCCTGGGGTTCAAATATCTGGGATCCAGGATCCTCTCAAACAGTCAAGCCAAAGACGTAGTCAAGTAGCTCATTGACAAAGCCAGGATTGTTTTTCTGCAACTTCTCAATGCACTTCGGGTGCGCAACAGAATCAATCTCCTGACCAAAGTCCAGGTCTTCCGGGCCATTATCCGCTCAGTACTGACCTACGGCTGCGAATCGTGGTCACAGCCCGTTGAGGACATCAGAAAACTGGAAGTGTTTGGCTACTGGTGTCTGCGACGGATTCTCAAAGTGGAATGGCAGGACATGCTTTCAGCCGACGCAATAAGACAGCGCTACCTCGATACCGAAAAGCTTTCAGCGTTTCTTCAATGCTGACGACTGCAGTGGTTTGGTCATATCCAACGACATCCAGACATGGAGATCTCAAAACAGTGCCTCTGTGTTGTTCCATGTCCGGGATCGCGCTGTCACCTCGAAGGACAGCTGAAAACATGGATCAATACTGTCAAATCGGACACTGAGTGATTAGGACTACAGTCTGTCTACGGTGATCGCAGCTGGAAGCATTATAGGATTACCCCGTGCCCAGATCTTGCCTCGGATTTTCGCTTGACGGTAGGGATTATTCGGGACATCCATGAAGCCGAATCATCTTCTCACAGGAGCTAGCCAGATTAGAGTAAAATTAAGTGTGTGACTTAATCACAAAATGTTTCTTTACTTTATCTACGTTAAACGACTATTTTTATTTCTTTACCCCGGTCTGAAAACACGCAGTATGTCAACGTGACAACAACAACTCCGAAAATGGGGATAGGAACAACGGCAGAACAGTCAACCATAGCATCACCGATCCCTTTCGTGGTTGCTCGTATTGTGGGCTGTTAAACTACTTGGTCGCCCGACCTGGAGTAGGTCTTTTTATTCCAGGATGCATCTCTGGCCTTGGCGTCGCCAGTCGCGTCCTGGAAGGCAGTAGAGTTGGTCCAGAGGAGTCGACAGCCGATTGTCTAGTTCATTCGCCTCTTCTAAAAAGCCTTGTTGGGTGAGCGAAACACGACGATACTTTCATAGATTTTAAAACAGTCATTGAGGCCAGTCTTGGTATTCACAGAAATCTAAACGACCAGTGAGTCTGCACCCTTTTGGACCAAAAAACGTACCTTGGATTCTCCTCCAGGTAGCTTCAAATGATAACAGGCTGGAGCGTCTAACACGTTTTGTGACTGCTGAAATTATTTTCAGATTATGCTTCATGGAACGGATCATTTTTATCATAGCGACAAACGTTCAATCGTTAGATGCCATTAAGATCAAGTTAGAATCAACGCGCAGACTCATAACGTTGAGTCCCAAGTATTCCTCTGACGAAGAAGATATCAACCCAGACATTGGTTAAGTGATACTGCAAAAACACCTCGTTCACAAAGCGACTGCCGCTGAAAGAACTAACCTTTCTGTGTACTTCAGAGATCAAGTAGGATAGACGAATGATACCATGGCCGTACTCTCTTGATCACCGGAGATCAAACGGTCTTCATGGTGGACTTTTGACCCGTCTGTCTCGGGGCTGAATCCATTCTCGACCGGCCACTTTCCCCCACTGGCAGATTCTAACTGGTCACGAACCCCCCCTGAAGTCTTGTGCTAATAGTGTTGATAAAAATAAAGCTAACAGTAAAATAAAAGGAAAAATCCCTATTCGGAATGAAACAGAAGAGATAGCAGACAGAAAAGGTCTATCGATGATTTCGTGCACTAGTTGATTTGCACCTGATCTGACTCCGATTGACAGAATGTTCAACAGCACCCGTGAGAATAAAATTTTCATTAATTAATACAAATTTATTACAGAAAGTATGGAGCAAACCGACCGATGACCATTTGTTTGTAAATACCGGTCCACACCAACCAGGCGTTAGTGAACTGATCAAAAAGGCGAACGGCTCACTGATTCAGACTCAGGAGCATCGCCTAGTTCGTTGGGCTGAGAATTTCGAGAAGCTTTTATCTTTGACAGGTTTTGCTCACTGCCGAGATGGTTACAGCTCTAGCTGTAGATACCAATTCTGAGTCAGAAGCCGAGGTTCTTCGTGAGATAGATCGTCTTAAACGACATCAGGCTGAGGGACCAGATGGGTTGTCTGCGTCGATTTTCAAAGACGGTGGTTAAGCACTGTTACTGGAGTTGACAAAACCCCTCGGTTTGGTATGAGATAGTGAACAAGTTCCAAAGAGCTGGTGTAAATCCGTGATCGTACCGATTTAAAAAAGACTGACAGATCCTCCTGTGAAAACCACAAGGGAATAAGTCTGGTTAGCACCGCGTCTAAACTGCTTGCTGTTATTATTCTTCATCGCTTATCAACAGTTAGCGAGCAGTGCTCATACGAGAATTAAGCTGGGTTTAGGCCTGGTCGAGGTTGTGTTGATCACATCTTCACTCTTCGACAAACTTCGTAACATAAGCACACATTGCATAAGCCCACCATCTCCGTTTTTCTTGATCTTACAGCGGACTTCGACCCAGTCGACTGTACAGTTCTCTGATACTGCCTCTTTTTGAAGGATGTATCAGAGAAGTTCATTCCCATCACAAAGTCCCTTTACATGAACAGCGGAAGCCGGACTCGGGCTTACGGTGATCTTTCACCCGAGTTCACCATGAAAAGTGGTTATTCAGGGTTGCCCTCTTTCACCTTTTCTCTTTACCTTTGTGATTGACATGGTATTAGAGACCGCAATTTTGTCAGGTGAGGATAGTGGTTTTGAACATTTCTCGGGCGGAAAGGTATCAGACCTTGAATATGCGGACGACGTCGTTCTTCTAAGTGAAAATCTAGGTAAGTTGCAAGCTTTCTGGACAGCTTGACTGACTGCGTAGCAATGTTCGGTATGCGTTTTGCACCTTCAGTGTGCAAGATGCTGTTGGGGGACTGGTTTGGTTCAACGCCAAACCTTTCGGTGCTTGGGGAGACTATAGACCAGATACTGGATGCCTCAGATAAAAATGTTACTTTATTAAGTTGGTCATTTTTGTTGTAATATTTCGTCACTCTTTTTGTTGGGGACTGTAAAGGAAATTTGTATGAATTAGTTTTAAGCTTTGGGTATGACCCACAGTCAAGTTATTTGCCTCATTTCAGAGTAGCAGGTATACTAGAATCCTTTAAAAAGACACTGAAATTCACAGTTCTGGTAGTTTGCAATGCTCTGAAACTGGGTGACAGAGATGACGCATCAAAAGAGTTTTTCTGCAGGCAGGCATAGGAATTGTCTCAGACATTTTAATCTATTTCGGCTGAGCCTTTGTCCTAGTGACTGATCTTCGGTTCCTAAAGCCCTACGCCTAGCCTCAGCATTGCTGATATGGTGTTCACACCATCAGTAGGAAATCAAGGTTTCCTTACAGTATGGTGCCTTGAATTGTAAATCTGACGAATTCAGCTGTCAAGTTCTTCAGAAGTGAAACGTACTAGATCAGAATCGCCTGTATGAATTTGTGGCTGTATCTATTTTCAGATGATGCCGTGTCAGGCCTTTTACGCCCTCGTTAACGTGGCATACGTGTCTCAAATGCTGAAGAGAATATGATAACTTACTGGGTCATGATTCTATCCAGAAAGCAATCTATCATACCTTGATTCAAACCACTACTTTACTCCGGGTTGCATTGGAAGTGGATTCTTTTCAAAGCTCAACACGAAAAGCTCTAAACCCCGGATTTCCTTTGACCCAGATAACCCCGAAAGATAAATCCCATTCACTTACCTCCTCTCTTGTTTCCTTTCTCTGAGAATCATACAATGTAGAAGATACACACAAAATTCCAAACACTATCAATTATCCACCTTTAAAACTCATTATCGTTGTCTGGTCAAAGAATAATTAACATATATTTTGGTATAAGTTTTGTAGAGTCTATTTATCCCATCAAACTAGAGCATTCAGCAGTACCATTCAAGCCACCTTCATGAGGCAGATAACTTTCACCAATAGAAAGCCTGGTGAAGTCCCAGTCTAAATCTACGGATATTTGGTCAGGCAACAATTTAGGAGATTCCTCTCACTCAAAATTAAGCTTCTTGGTCAAGGGGCTAATTGTTTTAATTTTCTTCAGAACAGTACATCTTTACTGATCAGAAAAAGAGCGGTGACTTAAACAGATGATCTATTTCTCAATGTCATGTGATCAGATACTACAGACTGGCAGAAGTTGAACTTGTGGAAAGTAACGATAAGCGTAGTTAAACTCTAACTACTCTAGGGTAGCTGTTTTATAAAAATAGAACTCCTCTGGTTAATTCATTTAGAGTGTTCATTCACGGCAGTAGACGAGTTTATGCATACGTATACGTCTGGAACGGAATGAAAGAAGCCGTTGATCGTCAGTGATTTTTTTAACTGATCAGGCAACAACAATAATATTAATAATGGTAGAGTAATGACCAGAGAGTAAGCCGCCATGTTGATGTTTGACTAAAGTAAACAATGGTACCTGGTACCGGCGGAGGATCACTGGTCCTCGCACGTTACATTAGTAATACCAAATTCGAAATTCCTCGGATGTCCGACTCCGAGGGATCGTTCCTTGTAGACTCGAATTTGAATCCAGTGCATGCAAACTCGGGTCTACAGGGTTCGTCCCTCGGAAACATTCGGAAGTGGATTTCCACCGTGTAGGAAGAACCCGTAACGTGTGAAAGAAAGTCAGCCGTGTCTGAGCGGAATTCGACAACGACAAAAACGTGAGTACTGGGAACGACACTTACCTGAAGATTGCTGTACGCATGCATATACCTGGACAATCAGTATCTGCATGAAAATCAAGATAAGTCTGCTTACGTTCTGCCTCGTTTCGTTACCGTATGTTCACTCTGGGGAGGCCATCAGTTTTCGGGGAAACTAGAAATTAAATTGGGGAGAAAATCGAAAATTAATCTTGAACGTAATGATTGTAAAATATAATTTTTGCAAACAAGCCACCAAACGGTCCGTAAAGCATTTTGTAATTCTGTGGTTATTGAGTGAACTCAACGGTGTAATAATGGTGTCGGAATAGAAAATTTCTGATAATTTTCTAAACTCGAAAGGTCCAACTTTTCGCCACCGGCCAACTTGTCCCATTAAAAATTGTTAGAATATAAGATCTTTACGAAATCAACGGTTGACTTTGCACTCAGCAGACAGCTGTTAGTTCGATTTATTTCCACCGTCATGTGACAACACACTGATGGATCGATCAAACATCGTGCATCTTAAGAGCCTATTTAACGCGTCTAATTGCTACTTTGCCTTCCGTCTGAATGAGCTGCTAAATCGAATGGACGTTGTTGCCTTCGTCATCCGACATATTTTGTTAAAATTCAAAAGACTACCAGTAAATCGCAGTCCACTGAAAGCAGTCCTGATATGAAGATAATAATTCACGATGCGGTGCGAAAACGAGGTCAACACACAAGCTCGCTTATGCTCGCGTGCCGCATGTGATAAACTAGGTGACTTTTTCGGTCTTTCTATATTTGTGTTGGTGTTGTCGTTGATATTGTTGTTCTTGCTCCCGTTGCTGTTGTTGTTTCGTCCCGTTTTTCTGTCGACAAGATCGGAGTAAAGCCGAACACGTGCACAACTTAACCTGGATAATTTATCCCAAGTTGTGCAAAATACACACTCATATATGGGAAGAGTAAAAATGTCGTAAAATACGCGGCCGACAGAAAGATGTGGGATTAGAGACCTCACTCAGTCGGCAGGGTGGCCAGTCGGTCTGTCTGACGGTTACTGGTCAATCAACCAGTCGGCGCGGCTTGTCTTCAGAGGAACACATGTGTGTGTGTGTGCCTGAGCGCGTATCTATTTCGGCATCCGATACCAGTACACGCGAATCCGCTGGGCACAAAAGGTTTATGATACACAGAGCGGACAAAATGAACCTAGTCTTTTTCCGAAACTACAAACATCATTTTAAAGACGCGATATTGTATAACGCGTCGAATCACTCCCCATATTTGAGAGCTGAGTTAATCCTTACTTGACAGAAATATGTACTGATTTTCAAAGAATAATACACCCAATGCCTAAATGGATGTTGATTTTACTGTATTTTCTCGGGCACCGACCAGTAATTAAATAGATAACTGCGATCTTACACTATCAGGCTAGATACATAACAACGTGAAAACTACTGCTCTTCTTTAAAAGCTTACAGATTTCCGACTTCACTTTTGTTTGCTTACAAAACCATCCGATCGGCGGTGTTTGAGTGATATAGGTGTTTATCACCTCTGAAGCTAGGCGTTCGAACATGACCACCGCCAGTCTCTATCGCATTCAAGTGTCAGAGTCACGGCTGTCGGTTTCCTCGTCTGGCCGTTCACACTATGTGTCCCAGCCACTTCATTCATGCAGTAGAAAAGAACTTATCTCTGTCATCCCGTACAAATCTAAGGTCAGCGTACGCAAAGAAAATCTGCATCAATTCCAGTTACATTCGAATCCTCATCTGTAAACTGACCGTGGGAACAAACTACCCATCTAAGATTAATTTCAGTAGTTTGGAGTGCCTAATTGGTTGACATAAAAATACTTCAGCAGGATAGGAAACCTAACTAAGGTTGAGAGTGCCGGCAGTCTAGAATACCGTCACACACTACAAGAGAATTGCAGTAGATTCCAAGCTATGGTATTGTCAAAGTTAGGTAATAAAATTCCGTCGACAGGTAATTGACTACTTGATCCGAGCTGATCGAACTATGAAGTGCTGTTTACAAACATATATTACCCTTTTACGAATTACAACAAGCCACCTGTATCATAGTGGGTTGATGGTTTTTCACGTGTGCTGGTCCCAGTACTAGGTAATAAAGAGAAAGAAATGACTGTTTGGCCACACTGACTGATGCAACCGAGTAGTCCAGCTAGTACATCTCGACTACCCCACTGTCAAATAAGGTGATTAAGTCCCACATATTTAGACCTCGCTCAAGGTGAAATCATCAGTGTGTGCTCAAATTAGGTCGATCTTGGTTAGACGGTCATCATGGCATGAAAGGATGACTTCAGAGTCTCGAGTTCAAACCTATCAGCCGCCTACTTATGTTCAAGGCACCCTTCGATAGGAAAGTACCTCTTTTTCAATAATACATCGAGGGTCTACGTAAGATATTTTTTTGTAATTTGTATTCTGATAACACTATCGCCTGTCCTACTTATGAGTAGCGTGCAACTGCATCATAGACCTTGAGCCTTCATGACCTAATTTCTCCGTTTCTAATGCGTCAACACAGTTCATATTTACACTTTATGATGTATATTTAGCGAAAATTCTGTGTTTAACTTCCTGACTCTGGTGTCCTATGACTGTACTTTTTCGTTGTAAGAAATATTTGCTGATCTTTTCACCTGTGCATAAAAACCGCCCACCGGAAACTCGGACTCCCGACCGCATATTCGTGGAGCAAAAAACCAATTATCATGTTTATTCGTTGACATTCGCTTCCCATCTGTTGCTGTTTGTACTTTGACACTGGCAACTCTATTGTAAATTCTAACTATAGAATATTTTCTTATTCTGTGACTGAAGCTAGCACTTCATGTTATCCAGAAAGATTCTTGAAGTACCGTCTGTACCGTGACCGTACTGCGCTACTGTTTCGTTTGGCTCTTTACTCAGTGGACCGTTTATGACTGCACTCTTCTGTGCTTTCTGTACTTGTTCTTGGTTTCTCTCCCTGCCAACCACGAAATTACGACAGACACGATAATTCAATTGGAATTTGCTCTGCTGCCCGTTGTCGTGTACTGCCCATATCGTGCGTAAAGCTAGTGAGACTAAGTTTCTATTAGATTGACAGCCAAGTAATCGGGATAGTTGCTACAGTCTTGATAAAAGAAAGTTAAGATTTGAAATGTGGAAGGGTAAAAGCAAAACTGAGTTACAAAAAGCTGTGAATGTCTGTTTAATTGAACCAGCTAACCAATCAGTTAAACAATATCTGACATCTAACACACACAGACTAAGCTGAAGAATGCTTTAACAAAATGCCAGTATTCGGAAACCAAACCAATCCCGTATTTTTATTCTGGCCAAAATTGATTAATTGTTCGTACCCAAAACCAGTAACCTTGGAAACGGAAACGAAAGTTTAGTGAGTCTTCTCTGAGTGAACAGGACTTTCCCAGCGGAGTTACTTTTTAACGGGCGCTATATTTCATGGAAAGTATTCACCATTAAAATGAGTGCGACACATTTATTAGTGGTTCTAATCTTCCCAACACGATGGTAATCCAAGAGTGACCGCTGTTTAATAATTCGAATCTCCTAGTTCGTAATTTGATCCGATAATTAACCGCCGAGTTTTACTCGTGATTTTCTGAGGCCTCACTGCAGGAGCCAACTGTGAAGTCATTCATCTTAAGAGTCAGTCGTTTTTGTGTGCATCAAAACATTTTCACGGATAAGCACCATACGCCATGCAGCGCAGACGCGCGTCTGACTACCGAAAACGGTTTTCATGTGTGTGTGTGTGTGTGTGTGTGTGTGTGTGTGTGTGTGTGTGTGTGTGTGTGTGTGTGTGTGACTCCTAATCCTCTAAACCGAGTTCGAGCTTCAACTAAACATGCACAACGCATAATAACTAGGGCACCGGCTGAAATAATGTGATTCTTCTATGCATTTCTAAACACTGAATTAAAATGTGTATAGTTCCATTGGTACAGGAACCTTCGTTGCTTAATAGTCAAATGAACTTTTGGCAAACAAAAAGCTTTTGCCGACTCTGCTCTCGCAAACGAAAGAAAAACAGACAGAAGGAAAGAAACAGCTAACAAAGTTTCGATAAGATGATGCAACAGGACAGCCATGTGAACCTTAACTTGATTATATTCCTTGTAATGTTTATGGGTTTAGATCAAGACTACGTTCCGCACCTTCTAAGAACGGATGTGACATCATACAGCGACTCGGGGGATGAAATGTCTGGGAACCAGAAACCGTGATGACAACATATAAAGGTATTGTAAAAAGGACTTCGGCTGCTGGCCACACCATCAGATTAGCAAATGTGAACGCTTAGTGAGTCTAGAGATGAGACGATCATGAGGCCAGTGCCAAAACAAGGCATGTTGGTTCCCTATCAGTCCATTTAGTCTCGACACCATGTCGGAGGGTGGGGAACAGGCATGCACTGTGGCTACAATTTGTTCGGTTTGAGCGTGCATTCACAACTGTCCAATCGGAGCAATGCAAATGATTAATGATTCGATCAGGGCACCCAGCAAGCACTTACTGCTCTCACGTACATGTGTGCACGTTTTGCTCGTCTGCATTTGGGGCGAGAGCAAGCGCGCGTTTGCGCACACGAAGGCACATAAGTTTCGCTTTGATCTGGTGCCCTATAAATCCGCCTTGGTTTATTAATCCGGCAGACCAGACCGTCTTTCCGTTAAGCTGTTCACACGCACAATCACGCACAATCACGCACACACTCACTCCCCTCACTTCACTTATGTCTATCCTGCCGATTTCACATCAAAGAACCTGCGGAAAACTTTGCCGTGCACAGGTGCGTCAAACATACAGGGTAGTTGTAGTGAGTAGAGAAAAACAAAGCCGTTAGTGTGAATGCATGCGCAGTCCCGAAACATAAGCTGGCGCACTAGCGAATGAATGCGCCCACGCACCCGCCTGGTCACTACACCATTATCAAAGACAGCAGTTCATCCAACCGACAGTATCCGCCGTCGCCCACTGGTCCGCTGCCTACCCTCCTAAGACCAACGCCGTTTGTTTAGATCGATTAGCTAGGTCGATCGGCTAACAAGCGGGCCCGGGTAGCATAACGAAACCAATATCCATTATGCGGGGCGGATATGAACGACCCGCGCGCTCCAGGCGCTCGTTGGACTCGACTGCTTAGTCGCCTTAAAAATTTTCTCTTTTATCCGATCCTGTTGTCCCGACGGTGCCGTTAAATAATGAGATGAATGAACGTCCCGAGGAATAACCGTACAAATAACGACTATCATCATTTCACGAAAATTTCGTGTGGAGTTTGCAGAAGATAAAATTCATTGATCAGAAACAACTACGGTTGTTCACTGTTCAGCAGACCGGTGAATCAGTTTGCCTTCATTCCAAATGTGTAATTATTATCAAGCTATTTCAATAGAACAGAGAAGAACTTCTCCAGTACACCGAGATCCGAGGCTCTGGAACAGAACGGCACAGACCAGGTCATCGAATGATCTAGAGTTTCGTAACCAAGATGACTAGGAAATGACTCAATGTCTTTACATGAACACAGCATTAGTTTACGCATAAGATGCCACGAGGTAAATTATTCTTAGGAATTTTCGCATTGCTGATGGGCTCTGAGGCGGGAATATTGGAGACATTACGCTCATGGTTCATATGGTACAACGCATATACCAACAAATTTCGCAGTCAATGGTTTATGTGATTGTAGTCAGACCGGCAACTTTACAGTTGCGGGATTTTTATTCTCGCAAATGACTATTACATTTAGAGAAATCCCCATGGAGATCACCTCGTTGACGAAGTGATCTAGATAGCTGATCAAAATCTAACCAGGCGTGAAAGCTTTAGTTGCTATCAATCAGCAAGAACCTCTTTTGGAAATACATAAATTAAAAGCATGAATAGAGCAATAAAAGGAACTAAGATTGGTGGTATCAAGTCAGTAAAGTTTTTTAATGTAAGAGCCCCGCTAGTCACGAAAGCTAGCCACATTTTCTAGTGTATCCAACCGCAACTCCCGAAGACTGCCTTATGTGGCCAATCTGACCACTGATCAACTTTTTCATACCATAAATCCATACCACGGATTGGCCTCCTTGTTCATCTTCTAACTACTGCTTGCTTCAGCGAACATTACGTGTCGAGGAATCTTATCCGGAGACATACGCAATATTTGTCCGGATATGGTGATTTTTCCTGTTACATTTAATGATTTATGTAACGAATCATCTACAGCTAGCCTGAGCATTACTAACACGGTATTCCCGCCAGATTAGACAGAAGTTACAAAGACATCGATGTTCGAAATATCGACAACTTTCGTGCATCCTCCACCCCCGATGGCCATGTTTCTGAACCTTAAGGAAGAGCTGGCCGAACAACTGCAGCGTGCACTCGACCCTTGTTAAGTAAGCGGATGTCACGTTGACACCGCAGATGACTGAGGATAGCAAAAATCAAACGAGTATACGCAACAACATTTCGTCCGACATCCGACGCCCGAATGAAATGTACCTGCATAGTTAGAGTAACTTATCTAATTGCCTTATCATTTTCCCCAGATGCATTAAGGTCCTATATTGAACTAACCCAGTCCTGAAACAGCATCTTGCATTACCAGGGTGCAAAACGCATACTGAACATTGTTACGCCGTGGTTCAAGCTGTACAAAAGAGCAATACATTTGCTTGGATTTTACTTAAAAGAACATATTCTTACATATACTCAAGATCAAGCACTTTAATATCTGACAGAAATCTCAATACCACTATCCTCAGAGGATAAAAGGGTGGTCGACTATTATTTAGTTTGGAGGTGATCCAAATGTTAAAAGTCGTTGGCCCCGGCGGAAATGAATTGATTCTGCCCAGCCTTCAACAAGAGGCAGCGCCAGAGAATTGCTCAGTCGACTAAATCATCGCATTCAGATAAAAAAAATCAGATGCTGGGCTTACAGAAGCTGTCTTTTCTCAAATTTGTCGAAGAGAGGAGATCTGATCGTCATTTATTTTAATTTTACAACGTCTTGAAATCAAACATGATTTCAACGCAACAACGAAAATTACAAAAAATGGAGGGAAGAACAACAGGAGAACAGTCAGTCATCAGACAGTGATTTCTTTTATGGTTGTTTGCTTTGCGAGCTGTTGCACAACTCGGTGGCCTGGTCCAGAGTAAGCCCTTTTATTCGAGGATGCATCTCTCGCCTTGCATGGCCAAACCCATCCTGGAAGGCAGTGGGATTGGTCTGGATGAATCGATGGCCGATTGTATGGTTCATTCGCCTCTTCTGGAAAACCTTGTCGGGTAAATGGAACTCAACAAGGAGCTTTGGCCTTATTTATCGGGAGACCACACTCGCCCCGTCAAGGTTCGATCAGCCAATTCATGTGGAGTTTTTCAGTGAAAAAGACTGGCCAAGCAAGAATCCCACGACATTCTCAATTGTTATCGTTTATCGACCGCTTATTTGGTGAGTTTACCTTATTCACAATTAACCGCGGGAGCGCCCAGTCCTTCATCAGGGATCTGGGGATGAGCCTGGTAGCATACAGCCCTCCACTGTCCGGACTGGACAGCACCCAAACCCAGCTTGATTTATCAGCAAACATTATTCGCCAGCGCTGGATAAGCAGTGAGTAATAATGCCAGAGAGCAATTTAGATGCGGTGTTAACTAGACTTATTCCGTTCTGCTTGACATCGAAGGACCTTTGACCTTTTTATGGGTCGGTATGATCACTGGTTCATACCAGTCCTTTGGAACAACCTAGTTCGCTCAAACCAAACCGCGAAGTTTTGCCAAAGCTACATCAAAGTCGTTCAAATCAGACAGAGGCAGCCAATCCGAACCAGCAGAAGTTTGTTGATTAAAATGGTTTATTTCATGGAGAACCTCTGCTTCACATTTGGGGACTGATATCTACCTCCAGCATTCTATTCACTGTCAGTTTCAGCTTCTGTTTATACAACCACCAACCTCGCACTACTGTGCTTCGGTTTCGGTTCCCACCTCACAGCATTCTCCGGTAAGGGGCAGAAAGAATACAAGCATCAAGTGGAAAACATCAAAAAATCAAAGTAATAAGCGGGAACCACGAAGACAAAGAGTCCAAATGCATCTACTCCAGTGACCGCGATGCATAACCATGTCACTCAGTGTTTCCAGCCATTTGGTAGGCGGATCACGTGGACCTCAAACTGGAAGTCTGACAAATCCTACTTGACCACATCCACTGGTCAGGGTTTTCATACACTTTTTCCATGTAAGGAACTGACCACTTCCACCTATCTTCCAACCATTACCTGCCTCGGAGAACAGAGCACGCCAGATAAGTCTACCGGTGGCCATGCGTAACACATGTCCCAGCCAACTTAACCTGTCTAGGTTCAAATCTTGTTCCAATGAATGACCACTAGTTCACAGCAACTTAAGCCCAGCCTCAGTATTGCTAATACGGTGCTTCCACGATATTCCAGCAATGATACGGAGACAGTGACACGCAAACACCAATAGTCTTCGCCTTTCTTCTACACTTAACGATCATGTTTCTGAGGCACATAAAAGAACGGACCTAACCACCGCACAGTACACTCGACCCTTGACAGACTGTCGAATGTCACACCGGCGCCACGGATGGCTGTGGTTGACAAAAGCCAAACGCGTCTTCTGTGTACACGATGACACTTCATCCGATATCTGTCCACCTGATGAAATGTAACTGCCCAGGTAACAAAACCTATCCAATTCAGCTACAGCTTCCCCCGCCAAGACATGGTTTTGGTTTTGAGCCAACCCAGTCTTTAAACAGCATTTTACACTCTGAAGGTGCAAAGCGCATGTTAAACATTGCTATGCTGTTGTTTAGGCTATCCAGGGGGGCTTGCATTTTATCTTGATCTTCCCTCAGAAGAACAATAACATCCGCACATTCAAAGTCAGACAGTTTACTGCATGACGAAAGATCGATGCCGCTATTCTCACTCGAGAATAGGGCTAACTCAAGAATCAATTCAATTACGAACTTGAAGAGGAAGGGACTAAAGGGGGTGACTCGGACGTTTACTTGTTGCCGTGGTGAACTCTGGTGAAAGATCGCCGTGAACACGAACTCGGCTCCGGCTGTTCCCATACATGCAGTGGAAAAGAGAAATAAATTTCTCTGACACACCCATTAATGAGAGGCAGAACCACAGACTGTGTGGTCGACTGAATCGAACGCCGCTTTCAGATCAAGAAAGACGGAGATTGTGGGCCTACAGGTGTGTCTGTGCCCTAGGTTTTGCTGGAAAGTAAAGCTGCGGTCGATATAACCACGACGGGGTATGAAATCGGCTTGATTCTCAGGCGTACACATTTCGCAGGCGCTGGATGATCGATGGAGAATAAGCCCGTTGAGCAGTTTGGACACGATATTTATCAAGGTCATTCCTCTGTGGTTTACACACGGGGATCTGTCGCCTTTCTTGTAAGTTGGTACAATTTGCGATTCACACAACTCCCTAGGAATCTGTTCATTATCCCAAATAACCAGAGGGAGTTTCGTTATATCCGCAAACAAAGCGTCGTCATCATCCTTGAGGAAACACTGAGACAATTCATTCGGTTCAGTGGTTTCATACCTCTTCGAGTAACTTGTCTCCTGAATAAACTCCAATTTCGATGGAGGTGTAATATCCACATGCATCGTTTGTCTGACAGATATATTCTGAAGGTCCATTGTAGAAGTGGGCCAATTGAATTGTTCCTTAAAATGCTCCACCCAACGGTCAAGACGACTTCCCCGAGAGTGAATCACAGAGTCGACGGGTTTCTTGATTAACTCAGTCACACAGGGCTGCCATGGTCCGGTGCTTCTAATCTAACAGCAAAGGTTGTGAATATTGCCAATAGACGCAGCCTTCTACATTTCCCTACATTGCGCAATCCATCACTTTTCGCGGTCATTTCTCAGGCTCCTTGTCAACTGGCGTTTTAGAGATTTACGCACTCTGTTGAATGTGGCATCCGGAGGGACTGATCTGCAAGTATCCAACAGAGTAACCGATGTTGAAGATATCCGTTGTTTGTGAGGCCTACTTGAACCAGAGTCCTGTGTGACACTAGAAGCGAAATACAAGGCTTCCTTGATCTGTAGTGGGCATTCATCTGGGTCATGGACATCCGGTTGCATTGGTAACCGTGTGGATAGCTCTGCTTGGAAAGCCGATCATCGGTTATTGTCCAGAAGCAAGCGAACGGGATGGGTGGCTTTGAAGTAGGTGCGACCACGGATGAGAACTAATCAGAAGCGAGCACGTGCCAAAGCGTGAACTGAGTCCACGGGCGTAAACCTAAAAGAATGACAATTCTCACCTGATCCAAGCCAGCGAAGACCAATCACAATATGGTCAGTGTGAGTCCAATGTTGTGAAGACGTATGAGAATGCCATGTGAGTGTGTCTTTTCTTAAAGTAAAAGTCCTTACTTGGCAGAAACAATCCGTGATCTGCGCACAGCTGAACGAGGCGAACGCCGTTATCGGTACGATTGGCTGGGATAGCGGATGGGCTTCAGATGCGCCTTTCGGAATTTCCCAAAAAGCTAGTTTCGGCGTTGAAATCCTCAGCAGTGATCACCACATTCTTTGAAAGCACTCTTCGAAGCAGCAGAGACAAATCGTGATAGGATTCGTCCTTGGTTTCAGAGGAACTGGGGCTCGTGAGCGCATACACAGACACGACGAACAAGCGTCGTTTCAGTCTGTTGCTTTATTCTATCCATTGTGCTATACGAAACGTTAGGTGTAGATGAAGCCCCGTGACACTGTCGCTCGGAATGATCCACCCGAAGATTTGAGCGATTGTATTAAGTTTGCCCGCCAGCCTTCTTCGTCGGTTCGGCAACACCAGATTTTCATGGACCAGCCAAACGTAAAAAATAGTAGATGTTGCAATCACTGTAGCTTTCTCCATTTTGTTAAACAAGTAAATTCACCAGCGATCACCTTAGCTTCTCAAGCTTCGAACCACTTGGTACATAAGATATCTCCGTGCATAATTTCTGAAATCCGGGATGAACGATCTACGCATATCTAACAGTGCTGGATACCTCAGTTGCCAGATACGCCAGATACAGTATATGCTTTGCACCTTCAAAGTGCTAGGTGATTCTTCAAGAGTGGCAGGAGCCTGCGCCCGTATTCACCCCTCGCGGCGAACGGTCAGAGGTAGTCAGTGGCTTTAAGTACCTTGAGAGCTTAATCAAAATCGGTGGCGGTGTTGCAGTGGTGATCACGTCATGAATTGCGAAAGCGAACCTGCTTCAACTGGGGCTGCGCTACGACATCCGACTTTCTCTCAAGGGAAAGATGTAGAATGCCTCAGTTCATATTGTTATTTACTGGTGCGAGACTTGGCCCCTCCGCGTTGAGGAGGCTCAGCGGTTTTTCTGTATTCGGCCAGCAATGTCTGCAAAGCATTGCTCGAGTCTGACTGGAACATCAGGTGAGCAGCAAAGCCGTAGGTCGTCGTGTGTTCAGTGCTGATAGCCGCCCTCTGACCGTGATAATCTATCTATATCGCCTCCAATGATATGGGTACTGCTTGCGTATGACCTACTTGTGCTCTTTTTGCACTTGCTGCCTAAGGCTGAAAGAAGCGGTGTGGCGGTCAGGCTATGACTTGGCGCAGGGGCATGAGGAGGTTAGCTTCAGCTTTAACTTCGGTTGGTGATTTCCGCCTTCCCGGTTGGAACCCAAAAGATGAGGATTGTTGTTAATTAGTTACGCTAAAAGATATGGCCCAGAACCGAATTCATTGACGCGAACGTTGTATACCCCCCTCCGCTTTGACCTCGCGTTCCACAAAAATAATGAAAAACAGGCAAAAAATCACAAGATGTGTACGGTGTAAATATTAAAAACTGCTTTCACTTGTTCTACTCTAAATGTTAACTCCAATCATGTCCCCACTTTTGGTTGTTTTCCGATGTTGATGCGTTGGCACCATGCTTTTTCTCAAGCCGGTATAATATATATATATATATATATATATATATATATATATATATTCTGGCAGTTCAACCGGGGATGCAGATATCCATCGTGCCGCTTCGGGGACCTTGGGCAGCGTAAGGAGCTTCAAGCGGGGCTTCTTTGTTTCTTGGTTCATCGTTCATTTGGATTCTGGACATCTGACTGCACTGATTATCTGGTGAATGATTCCGCTTGGAAAACGGATCGATGACTATCAATCAGCAGAATCTGCGTGTTACGGCTGGCTTTGTTGTTGGCTTGTCCACCTACGAGAGGTACGCGAAAATGCGCGTGGACAAGAGCATGATCGTAGTCGACAGATGTGGACAAGAAGTAAAAAAAATTTCCGCTCATATATTGGAATTTCACCCTTTAAATTGGTATATTTAATGAAATAACTAATTACTAGTACCCGAAAAGCCGTTCTGCTGTGAGTGTAAAACCTTTCCCCGCCCCCCCCCATCTGACTGATGTACAGTATGTAATAATTTAACTTTATATGACTTACGCTGTGGAAATGTTATTTCCGTGACCAATAGTTCAATGACCTCCCATCTCACCTGGTGAGTCCCGAGACAGAGATTCAGTCTTTTCAAGGTACAGTTTCATAAGAGTTGTGGTTTTCGAATTCGTCACCGCCTTGCTTGCTTCCGTAAATCACAAAACTCTGTTAGCCGCCTCTTATCTTGGTTGTTTTTCGGTATTAAAACCAGTCACACAGCAACAATGTCCTTCGATGGAGAGGTTACTCCGTTTCCAAATGAATTACTTTATCAGTTCTAATGATTACGGAGTACTCCACTACCTCAATTACAATTGATTCCATTACTGATTTTTAATATCCTAGAGAGTTTGGACAGAAACCCCGCTGCGAAAAACGCATTGTGAGCATAGGATGAAAGGTAACTCGCAATAAAATTCTGACCTTCAGACACGATCAAGGTTCAATCAAATATTACAACCTTTCCGACCAAAATGTTGTCCTTGTGTTTAAATCTGTAGTTTCGGAGATCTAAAACAGTTAGTGATGTTATGTTCTTTCCTAAGGAATGGGTTAAGATTAACTTAATCGAGCTTATCACTGAAGTTAGTCGCATTACGCATCTGAGGGATATGAATGCCTGGAAAACCACTCCTATGGGTAGAAAGTAATTCAGAAGTACATGCCTCCGGTGAATTTTATCCGCTACATTGGAAGCAACGTAGACAAATCATTTATTTATTTTAATGTACCGTGCGGATTGCCGCTGTTAAGGTACTAAGGACAAACCGCGGTACTGATTGACCTCTTCCCGCGTCAAGAATATAGCAACTTCTATACTTCCGTTTCATCACCGTAATACATGGATATGGTAAGGGTACCCCAGCCCATCCGAAACCTCAGCCATGACAGAATAACAAGGACTGGTGAGAAGAATGCGATATTCGATGATATAGAACCCTAGCTGTCATCACTCCACGCTTGCGCAATAATGAAGTCGAAGGGAAATACAGTAGTCCCTCCCCAAACATTGCAACCTCCGCTTTCGATATACGCCTCGCAAGAAATTCATTTGCCTTGCAGGAAAACCCTCTTCCTTTGACTAACTTCCTCCCTAAATGCAGTACCTTCAAGCAAAATATTTTGGGCGATCCCGGTTAGTGTGTTTTGATGGCAGGGGGACTACTGTAATACACAAACTCGAAGGTTCACTGAGCTATCAAAAAGAACTCGCAACCAAGAATGGAACATGTAAGGACCATTGTTCCTCCACGGTGGGTTACACGCGTTTGATCTGTAATCACAAAAACACAGAAAACTCCATGAGCCCAAAGCTCCGTAAGTGTTCATCGGGAAACCATACTTACATGAGTCAAACACCAAAATGGTTCAGCCTAGCCAATACAAGACTTAAGGCAGAGAACAAAACAAGGGTCCAATAGGAGAGGAGTGGTAGCACGTCCATGGTAGTGAATAACTCTTTACTACCAACGACCTGGCTGGGAGAGTTAGCTTAGCTTGAAGAAAAATACACCTCGTTTTCAGTGATTGCTCTGCACTGTTTTGTGAAAAAACTGATTTAAGTGGAAAAATTTCGTTTGGTACATTCCACGTACTACGATTCATCATGCAGCGTGAAAACTCAGGTCACCCCTGAAAAATATGGAAGATCTGTGCAACTGTTTCATTCTTGCTGGGAATCATCAGCTGCAGGGTACTTCCGCTGCGTCCCCACACGAACCACAGGTGAATGATTGCGAGTCGAACGCCCAAACTCCAGGCTATCCTAGTTGGCTTTCATTACACTTAATCAGGAATCAAGAGATGATGAAACAACGCTCACAACTCTACCCTACCTTCCTTACGAGATGATTAAGACACGCTACTTAAACATGGACCTTTTCAAACGAATAAAACCACGACTCGTTTCCTCTGTTTGAAACAAATTAACCCGCGCGAAATCGAGATTCAGTCCAATTGGAAACCGCTCGGACACCTTAATAAGGTGATTTACCACGAGGATCGGAATAATGTGAGTTTCATACAAGCTGATCAATTCGTCGAAACTGTTCAAACTTTGTTGGAGCACATTACGGAGCCCAGATTCGTCTTCCATATATGACCCAGGTGAACAATTATGAATTACAGTGGAAGAGCCCCAATTGTTACCCCACCTGTATATACTAAATAGCTATCAAATCTACACTATTTATTTATCTATTTATTTTTTGATCTCATGGTTCCTTGATTCGAAAAGCAGAAATATTCATAAGGATATAGGGTAGCATACGAAACAGACGATTTCATTTGTAAAACAATAATGGCACAACTCTTTCTTAGGTTGAGAGGAAACTCTGTCAACCCTAATAATCCCGATAAGTTTATTTATGGAAGTCACTTTTTCGGTACATAATTGAACGATTGCATAGTGTGCCTCGTTTCGTTACTTCTGAAGAAAAATCTGCATAACTGGAAGTGAATCACTTCTCTGTGACTCGAAAATTTTAACGCTTGCTACAGAGGGTACTATTGTAGAACGCTATTCGGCGAACTATAAAAGTTAGCCCAGGAGCATTGCACTAACAATCATTTTAGTGTTCATCATGTCAGGGCTTAAGCACTCCTCAGATTATATATATATATATATATATATATATATATATATATATATATATATATATATATATATATTGTTGAGTCGGAAATACAGCGACAACAACAACAACGCAGCCGTTTGCGTTTGACAGAACTTGCCCCCACCCTGTGAAAGAATGGTCCGTGGAACATTTCACCGCGCGAATGACGTCTGGCGTTGCCGGATTACCGTTCAGTTACCAGGTGACGATTGCTGTGTCGTCAAAAAGCCTTCGAGCAACTTTGTCCTGTTTGTATGCCTATTCGTACCGAGTGGACTGATTTGTGGGTAATTTGATGAACGTTCGTTGTCATTCTGTGGACTTTTTATGCACACGTCGAAAAAACTAAGTTGGTACTTCGGAATTCACATCAGGCGGAACCATTTGATTGACTTGCAAAAACCGGAACTTAGCAATCGAGCAGATATAAAATTTAAAAAACAGACCTTTTTAGCAGTTTGTCTTCGCTCAATTTATTCACGTCGATTGAACCACTTGTAGATGTCAACATGCCTAACTTCACATGGAGTTATTATTATTAGTAATAACAATATTAGTATTAGTAACAAATGGTAGGTTTCATAGTGTCGTGTACAACACGAAAAGAATATGGTACGTAAATTCACCACGTGTGCACTTTTCACTACAACGTAATTCCGACTATGCTGTTTAAACCGCATGCCTAAGTGAGTCAGTCCTTTTGGGAAATTTTCACGTTTTCCGATTTGCTATTTAGCTCACTGATATCATCCCTTGTATATTTTTACTTCATAGGAACTGCGCATTCATCAGTCGGTTTATCGGGTAGCTAAGATTTATCCGCTTCACCGTCTGGTATTGTTTACATTAGAAACAATGATTGCGCACAACGGGAAAGAATAAACAGCCTCCTCAGTGGCTAAGAACGATTGTTTCTACCATCTGAGTACACAATGGCAAAAAGTAAGCATCGGTTGTTACCTTCTATTCGGAAAATTTATCTTTCGTTTTCCGAAGTTCAGTGGGAAAAGATCAAACAGTCTGACAAAAGCGAGGTGCTTCTATGAACAGTTGACTAGGCGAACAGACAAAGATTGCACGTAGGTGATATGTGATTGCCAGGGCATAGCATCGTAAAAACTGCTCACTATTTGATAATACCGCACTGCCGCTCGCTAGCATGAGGAATACCTGACCCGTAATCATATTTGATGAGAGACGGTAAGCGGAGCTGAAAAATTCCGGCAGGCAGCGAAAAAGACTAGAACCCGAAGTTGTGTTATTTTTTATTGGAATTCTTTAAATCACCTTCGTGGACCAAAGTCACCGATGTGATCATCTCACTAGGAGCAGCTAGCGCTGTTGTAATCCGGAAGATAATTTTTCTTTTCCCAGTAAATTCCTCAACTTGAGAAAAACTACAAATGTGCATGAAGTGTTGATCTCCACGGAAGTTTAATCATGCAGATTTTTCACTGGATAAAGATTATCTTGTGTCGAGTACAAAAACAGTTTGAGATTCATCACAAAGGCAACCGTTGTCGTTAACGAAAGGTCATATTGGGATGGTAGTAACGAATGGACTCCACATTGCTCGGAATCGGCTCGAGACAAGTAATCATGAGAAAATCTGAACGGTCCAGTGCAACAGTAACAATCTTGTGCGTCGATTTCGAGTCCCCTCCCCCTTCTCATATCAAATAAAGCCACTGTGTTTCTATGGACTGTCGACTAGATGTTAATATTA
Source organism: Fasciola hepatica (assembly GCA_948099385.1). Lineage (NCBI taxonomy): Eukaryota > Metazoa > Platyhelminthes > Trematoda > Plagiorchiida > Fasciolidae > Fasciola > Fasciola hepatica. The sequence goes on from CANUEZ040000025.1 coordinate 6,389,769, forward strand.
CGTTCTTCATTCTAAAAATCCAAATACCTTATGGCGGATTCGGTTAACAATAGGTCTGAAACATTGGGTCCCCTTGATCCAGTTCATCAAAACAGATAGAAGACATAAATTGCGAGATGCTCTGTGCTCCATTTGAAGACGAAATCGCATGTTTTACGTAAACAATAGGTCTGTTAGAAGTGCAGGTCAATCCCAAATCTGTTTTAAAAGTAGCAAATAAAAAGAAATCACCAAGTTCAACACCTCAAACAGCATTGGGCTTTGGGGTATGGAAAATTCAAATGGATTTCCCATCATATAAGAGTCTGGCTGCTAGTGCCAATATTGGATTCTATGACTAAATCATTATGTCCTTGAACTTCGTCCGCTTTTTAAAGTGACAGTTGGTTTCCTGAAACCCAACCGGATCATAGGATTTGTTTCAAAAAAACTTATTTCAGGTCATCTGACGACGAGTTCCAGATTTTCGGCTTTGTGTCAACCAAATATCCGTGTTTCATCAGAGAAGATGTCTTTGAAGATAAAATGTTATGGAATAACAGCTTGTGAATCCGACATCAAAATTATTAGTGTTTTGTTTTATTCACCTCCCTTTCGTTATATAATAGTAGTACCATACTTCAGGAAGTAGGTCACAGCCAATCAAAGGCTGCCAACTGGGGAAGTGACCTGCGGCGGTGCCCGGGTTCGAACCCCGGGGACAGACGAGTCAGAAGCCCACCAGTGATGACCATGTGACCACGGCCAGTCGGCAGTTCCGTGAGTGACTAACGGGATTGTTGCTGCACCCAGAAGTCTTTGAGTCCTTCTTCCCTAAGAGTCCGATACAAGTGAAATCATCGTGCTAACCAGGCTTTATTCAGACTGTTGTAGTGCGGATTTTGAGTGCACCAGAAAGCTGATTTGAATTAAACCAAGCCACTATGCATAAGAATAAGATTGGCCTGTACAGGAATGTAAAAAAAATGACACTACTAGACAATTTTGATGTGAAACGGGTCAACCAGAAGATAATGGACTGAGTCAAAAATGATATTATGACCTATAGATTAGACTTGGGCGCATTCTCCTTCAGCCGTTTTTAATGTCAAAGGACAGTTGTCAACTGAAACTTCATCAGACTCGAAGGGAAAGTGGAAATCATTCATGTGGCATCCATATGTATTATTCTCAGAGCGATAACCTGGACTAACAGGAACGAACTCGTGATTTATCGTTGTATTTTGACGGCACACACAATCGGTTTTCTCTACAATCGATTGTAAGCCGGTCTTGAGAAAAGTTACCAGAGGTGACCGAAACGTCCACTGACTACCATCATTTCTGACGAAGCTCACATATGACATATCACAGGGCTCATCGTTTTTTTCGCTACACACCGAACCCATTTCAGCTCCGATACATCAGTTATCATTGAAAAATGAAACGTGCTTGTTGGCTTCGAACTGGTCATTATTTTTGGTGCGGCTCCTGTTTCACCGGTCAACTGACGGTAAGCCACCGAGGATAACGTGCAGTTTGAAAATGTACCCAATCCGTTCGTCATCCAGTTTTTTTTATCTAGGTCTCCGCATCCAAGTCAGAACAGTAGTAACAATAACAATAACTGACATTTTTGGCCTGTTAGACCGTGTACAAAGCACTCTGGTGTACTGATTTATTGCCTGCTGCTAGAGGAAAAGACAAGTTGATTTGGAACTGTCCTAATGAGTCCCGAGATTTATGCGAAAACAAACTTACGCCTTACTCAGACAGATGGGTGTAACTGGTGAGTTATATCCGACCTCCCAACACCAGCTGTCCACCCTCCATCCCAGTCACCACCGTAATTTACGTCCACCGTAAACTGAACATCACAATGGCCATCAGCCCAGTTTTTCCGGTCATTTGATTGAGACTTACTTGATATGTGGCCACAAGTGTTACTATATATATATATATACATATATATATATATATATATATATATATATATATATATATATATATATGCTTATACGTATATCTGAACTATCTTGTAGAATTTGGAGACCTATGATGAGCTCTTGGCGTGGAATCAGCTGAACTAGCCATCGGATTGAAATGATGGATTTTTCAGAAAAGTCACGAGATAAGCCGTGTGAGAGACTTTGGCGATACAACAGAGGTTTTAAACACAGACCGGATTTGAGAAAACCAGATGGCAGGTATATTGGTAAAACCGGGGTCCGTTTTCCAGTCAAGCCCAATTAACTGTGAAAAGTGACTGGTGGTTTTTCTTCTTTAAGCTGTGGTTGGTTCAACAGTAAAAGTTTATAATCAGTAAAAAGTGAAATTTAAAGAATAAACATCACGAATCACGAGGATCCACCACATTAGCTGACGAGTGGGGATAACTTGACACTAGGTTACCAAAATACCGGACAGGGTAGCGAATCGGATCGCACTTCAGCGCTGTCTACGAACAAAGCCAACCGATGGAAGTATGGTTTGAACCCAAGACGCCAAGTTCCTTTGTCAATGACTTACACTATAGTGCACGAAACGCCGTTTAACCCGTCCTATTTTCCTCTGTTTTCCTACTATCACTTTAAAACCAAATCGCTTAGGGTGACCACTCATTTGTCAACCCAATACCATGTCAATTATGCACACTTCGAAAAACTTACCTAAGAAGTTTTGAAACGAGATTAAACCCACCCCAGGACGAATCACAAAAACACCGAAAGGGTTTCAAAAAGTAACCACCTTGGTTGATAATGGCGCATTTTCGATACTTAGTGGTGTGTCATAGGTCAGTGTTCACGTCACACGTAATTCATGAACGAACTTTACTCAAACTTTTGCGTTCTGATTAGTAGTAGAGACTTCTCCTTCATAAAACAGAGAAGGCCCGAGGTCCAAAGCCCTCTGAGCTAGACCCAGGAAAAACACCGGCAAAAGCGGACTCAGGACTAGATTTCAAAAAACATTCCCAGATCGACAAAAGTCATCTGTAAATTTATGAAAAATCGTTATTATTATGTCGCTAGCAGAGGGCGTGGAATTCGAAGAAAAACCGCTGAGCAGGACAAATGACTCTTGCTCTGTTCTTCTAACCAACTTACGAATGTATCAAACCCGCTGAAGTCCCTGCTACCGAATATAAGCAGTGGGCGAGTATAGAAGCTCCTACAGTCTAAATCACATCTACCGTACAGAAAGATGAGATTAATGCCTTGTATGACGCATCGCCATTTTTAATATCGAGAGGAATGGGCCACAATTCCCACCAGTTCAAATTTCGAATGGAAAAATATGATTTGTTGATGAGAAGTTTAATATAGACCATCCAGATAGAAACGTGTACTACTGGCACGACTTCAGGAGAAGCAAGTTGGACCTTAGTCGTCCAGCCTTTGCCGGTAGCTCTGGGATACTCTGGGGTGAGGTTTTTGAAGGCGGAAAATCTCAGCTAGCACTTCTAGAAGAGAAGCAAACGGCTGACCCATACATCAAAGCATTGAATGAATTGTGGTTCACGATGATTCCGGAAAATTAACTCATTACAGTTCCAGCTCAGCACGCAATCGCTGCCATGCATACAACCAGCCACACCAGGATCTAACTATTGTGACGGAACCTCAAATACGCCGTCTGACCCACTCACAGTCTGGATTGGAAAGCGAATGCAAATGCCTGAGACCAGATAGCAAGGCGAGTCTGCGCTGATGGAAGATTCTTCATAGCTTTGCACAAGTTGACATCTGCCGTTCTCGATAAATGGGATAGCATAGAATTTGAAACCATTCGGAATATTAATGGGAAGCAAGCCTGTACGTTGTATTTCAGTCATTACCAATAAAGGTCACTGCACAATGGTCGTGTTTCGTAACCAGCCATTTATTTAGCCACTCATCTAGGGATGGGTTTATCTGCATTGCACATCCTCTAAGATGAATGCTATGAGACAAGTCAGTTTATCTGTTTCAAGCCTAAAATCCGTGTGCATATTTGATATAACAATGAGTCAACACATCAGTATGCCAAATTTGGTTACCCTAAGTGATTTGGTTCCCAAATTAATAACAGAAAAAAGGGGAAAATAGAACTGGTTTTATAGCCTTTCGTGCAGTATATTCGACTATCACCGATAGATGTGAACATTAGACAGTTGTAATAAAGTTTGATTGCAGTATAACTGCACTGTAAAATTTAAAAAAACATTTCTAAAAATTAACTACATAAAAAAATAATCAAACATTTCCACTCAAAAACGCGTATCATCTGTACAAGAACTAATGATCAGACAGTGGACTGATATGGCAAAGTAAAAATGAACGGTATGTCTTTGATATAAAACAATGAAACGAAAACAAAAGCAGTACGGTTTGAACCCAAGATGCCCAGCTCACTTACCACTGAGTCACTCTATTCGATCTTCGCCGACTGGTGTGGATAGTTGACAATTGTAGAAAGTCGTTATCAGTACACATACAAAGATTCGCGAAAACTCAGAGAAATTGGTCCCGGAAATTTTGACGATTTCCCCCATTTCGTTGTCAATCTCTAGAACTATTTCAAGTTGCAGGAAATTTTGACTACACCATGAAATAATCAATGCTCACCTCGCCACACTCAAAACCACGGAAGCTCCTCACAGCTTTTCCATCCTTGACAGGAATCATCATCATTGTATTTTCTACGGGTTCCAACTGGGATTTGCATCGATTCTATTTTCTTAGAGCAGAAAAATTAAAGAAACGGAAGCTTCGAATCTCAGTCTGAAAGACAGGAAGCTTTTGTTGAAGTTGACGGCTGTGACACCTTTGCCCATATACCCGGACAGGATTCCTCGGCGCGCTATGTTCGCCGAGGAGGGTCCTGGTCGGAAGAAGAATAAGAGTAGCCAGTTCATAAAATGGAAGAAAGGCATGAAAAGCTTGTCAAGTAGACTTGGCCATGTGGGGAATGTTAAGCATCCTGGTGTCCTAAAGACAAGACACATAGGAAGATATGACTTGCCGGCATGATCAGTGGTGGTGTTGTATTCACAAACTTCCTTATTAACTTGGTACTTCTATCTGTGGTTCTGTTCTTACTATTTCCATACTCTAGTGTTTTTCACCACCGTCGATTGAGGTTCCACTGAGAGATAGCAACGAATGTCATCGCACCCAGGGCATGGTCAATGGTCGTTGGGACTGAACTGAACTGGACGTAAAAAGGAACCGTTTATAGCCAACCCACAAAGTGCTCTTATGAAAGTCTCCAATTAGATCTATCTTAATTAAACGAAATTGGATACTGGTATCGAGCAATTTACCAATCGTCTGTGAACATCCTTTGTGATCTTAAATTTCAACCAGAGGGAGAAATATATTTTACATGATCTAACGAGTCAAACCCTTTCGGTTCCAAGCCTGATGATTTTCATTAGTATTAACTTCAGAAGATTCACGGTAGATCAAAATAAAACTGCGAAGTAGGTCAAACAGACTATTTTTTGCGAACCATTGAAAACAAAGACGAAGTTATTAATCTCATCGAGAAGAGGAAGAAAAGCCAATATGACCATCTAATATTCCAACTGAATTTGCAAGCTAGTCTTCAATCAACTAGTGATATGAGCTTGTGCAGCGAACAAGGAGATATAGATGCTGTCACCTTCTGTACCTCTTTTGGTCACTTGCCAACGTAAAATGAGCACCTTCCACAAAAGACAAGGGACTGCGTCCTCTTCATGATGCCCTGTTAACACATCTGAAATGCCCAACCAAAGCCTCTCGTTTCTTTCAACATGTTGCGGGGCCGGATTTTCTGTTAGTGCCATTATAAAAGCCACCATAAGCTCATTTGCTGCTACTCGATCACTCCCCATCGCATCAGCACCAAACACCGAATAATACCAAACCTAACCTGTCAGTTTTCTACAACTACTGCGTACTTGGCCACATTGGGGCAAGAGCTGACCAGATCGTAACACCACAGTTAGACGTTTGCGGTATCGCAGTTAAACCTTGATTATTGCAGCCTCTGATACAACGAAGATCATCAAATCGGTTAGGTCACACAACTAATAGAGTATCAAAGTGAATAACAATGAGAATCCATTCATTCTGCATGATATTAGTAATATAATTGCATATTATTAGTACTCTGGAAGCAAGTGTAAACCGTGTCAGGTGTCAAGCGTATACCATTTTCATTCGTCAAAACCCTGTGGATGTGACATTTGGTCATAAACAAAATACCAGACGGACCTCTGGAGATTTCACACTTGTTTTTTGTCCTTATTTGAGAATGAGGATGTGACTGAGAGGTAGCAACTGAAGACATCTCATCTAGTACATGGCTAATGGTTGTGTTGAGGTGAACCGAACTAAACTGAAACAAAACACCGAAAGTCTGTCCTTTCTTGAACGCATCAGTCAAACCCGCTGACCGGATCATGTGTTTGGTCATCAATCAGGAATTGGACAATAATGGATGTACAACTGAGTTGTGGTTTGGGTTTTACATAATTTGGTTTATCATTCTGAGGATTCCTAATGGCGATCAAACAGCTGCACAGTATTTCCATGGTTATCAATGGTGAGTCGAACTTTCACACAGCATCATGACTCATACTAAATAACAGATGTATATGCAAAAGTCACTTGATGAATAATCAACGTATGTAAAACACCCGATTACTTCCAACCCTCATTCCACTCTGTGATGTCCTAATTGATCACAAAACATAGGTCTGTGCACACTTCCGGACTGAGAAATACATGACCACAGTGGTAATACCGACAATTGGATCGAAAACTATGTGTCAGCTGACCACCACATCTGACTTCGGAGTACGTATGCAACATTCCCGACTGTTCAAATACACGCATGTGAGACGCAGACCATATCAAGTTAAGCTATTACCTTGACTCGGCACCAAAAAATGATTTATACAAGGAAGAAATACGACAGATTAACAATTATGGACAAACCTGTCGCACGTTTTCATTTCATCAGACTAATAAGCTTCTGCGTTGAAGAAATTTTCCCCTGTGATTTGGATAATCTCATTCATCAGCCGTTAAAGAACCCAACTGGGAGCAACACAAAAACTGAACAACGGTAATTGCTCAACACTCGAACAGAAAGTCTTGATGTCTGCACTAAATTTCACTGCCAATGGGCATTATTTTTGGAATAGTTTCGCTTGGCTGTCCGAGTAGAGGCAAAAATAGCTTCAAAAATTGTTAAAAGTAGTACTCTAAATTGTCTCCTAATCTTACCCATTTTATGGAAAACATATTTGTCAGAACTCCTCGACAGTCGGTCAGACCTAAATGCACTCATGATTTTGCCGCAACCATTTTATCTGATCCGACTGAGGTATTGTGACTGAAATAGTAGAAATGAGTCACACACCGCGTGACAGGTGGTCAACATGAGTCACAAAAGGACAACTTGGACAGAACAGTTGAATACCTGTAGTCATAGCGAAACCAGTAGTGTACGAACACAAACCGGAGTTTTTATCGGTCACGAGATCATCGAGCTCAGTCAAAGGTAAAAATATCACTAACTCGGTCATTTCATTCTGTTCCGTTCAACAATCTCAAGGATGTTAATTCTCGCATGCTCTTTAACTCATTGGGAAAGCATGGTAACTTAACACGGAAATCTGTAAGCTCGGCTGAATAATGAAGAACGAGAAAAAACTTGGCTTCCAAGAACTTGTTGTATATACTATTGGAACTTAAGCAACCCGAATGGTCTTTCGTCCATTTTGTGTCTAGGACAGATTTAGATGTATTTCATTAAAACTCAATTTAGAATATCAATTTGGTGTGAGATAACGGTTTCTCGTGTGCGCAATCACCGGATTTTATTCTAGGTATTTGTGCTCACAATTCATCAAAATAACTGGTTCAAAAACGATGGGAAATTCGGACACAGTGCGAGGGGCAATTACGTTGGAAACTTAATCCGTTCGGCAAAAATGTTTGACAAAAAGTGCAACGCTTCTGCCATAGTATAACAACAACTTTCGTCAACAGGGTTAAGACAAGATGGATTGATGGCGTGCGCTAAACTGCTTGCATAGATGGTAACTTTCTTTGGTTTTCATATGAAGTTTGGAAGAAAAAACGGAGGGCTGTATGCATAAGCTCCTATACGTATGTTTACGTGTGTGCACAAAGACTGGTACGTACAGACGAAAGCTGGTCCGAACAAAATACATGTCTGCATTCCCACTTGCTATCCTGCCTGCGTGCCTGCCTACCTTTATTCATATGGTACTACACGTTATTCTTTAGTTGCGTATGTCCTACCTCTTCATCAGGCCTTATGGGGAAAGGGAACGGAATCGGTGCTTCCCAAAAAAGTTATCATCTCTCGATGCCCCTCTGTTCCGCCGTTCGCCTGCGGTCAGACAAGGGAGGCGGGCATATGGAACGAGTCAGACGAGCAACCATCATCATAAGAGGAAGAGGGAATGTTGACAAGTTACGGGCTTCCGCTCGTAGCCCCAGATCCCGTCTGGAGCCGAGATTGGTTCGTAACGGCATTCGCACCCGTGGTGGCCTCGTTATTGTGTGTTTATACACATACACGTTCACACATGGGCGTGACCAATGAGGTAAGTAGGTGTTCCATGTGTTATCGTTGGGGGCGTTGAACAAGGTTAAGATAAGGGAATGAGGATATCAGTAAATGAGATATACACTTGATTTGTCCATTACTGATGAAAGACTCACGAAGTGAGATTAAAATACATTCAACAAATTTCCCCGACTGACGAGCTGATCACCGTTCGGGGAAGAATATGACCTAATGGTTCAGTAATCACCGCGAAAAAGTGTCATCAGTGAGGTCAAAGAACCTCAAACCGATAAAAGTGATTTGTGATTCTGGTTTATCTGTTTGCAGTGAATCATGATCTGTGATCCAACTATAGTGATAGCCAAACGAGCAACGATAAAAACTGGAAAATACAAACCACCTTCGTGAAGCTGTTAAATAGAGGTGATGAAGCAACGTCTCCTCTCCGCCACCCTTAATAGCTGGACACTGAGGTCACCTATAAGAACTTTGTAAAGGTAACCTGGTCTTGACGACCCTAACAAACAAATCAATGTCTATCATTTCATGTCAACACGAAGACGTCGTTTTTGTACGAGATGATCAACATGGACGAAACAATTTTGGCTGAATAAGTGACTCCTAGTAGCCTATTTGAGTAAACAGTGATCAATGAAATGAAGCGAAAAATGTGACATAACACTGGTCTCACTGCATCCTTGCCTTCAGAGACCAACTATCCTAACAATTTGCACCCCTAAGGCTCACAGGCCATAGCTTCGTCAACCTCGTCCTACAATGGTTACATTCAGTGGGACCCGCAAGACTGTATTTCGTTCGATAAGTTTAGCAGAACAGAGACTACTCTCCATCGACCAGGAGCAGGACCGTAGATGAAGGAAGAAACGAATATGTTAAGAAATACGAAAACCGATTTGGGCTTTAAGGAGCATTAACCGTTGTTTTGGTTTCAAGCATCACCTGATCTTTCGAGAGAAGAAAACACCACGAAATTAGTGAACTAGTACGATTTTGATCAACTGTGAAGGGAATTCAGCTTGTCCACTATATCAAACCTATACACATTTAGAATAAACAAGTGTAAATTTTGAAGACAACAAGACATTCAATTTAAATAGCAATATTGATTTCGGAACGCGCAATGTACAATGTTATCGGATGTGAACAAAAACGGCGTATAAAATATCCATTTTCCGAGTTTCGTAAATATACCTAGTAGCTAGAACATTTCCTACCCCTATATCCACAATGACTGAGAAGACTTCTGTTCCAAACTTGGAAGCCTTCATAGCTTTTTACAAAATTTAGGGCCATTCAATCATTGATTACACCAAGTTTGGACAACAAGCAATTGTGCACAAACAAACGAACAGAAAGAGTCATTCGCGCTAAAAACAGCAACAAATTAGACCAAAAAGGAGGGTGGCTGGAGACAAGTCCGGATGAGACCACAGGTCACTACCACGGAAACCCAAGTTGAGTAGAAAACTTCTTTTGGATATGGAGTTCAAGCTTTGTCCGGTGAGCGATTAATGCCTCTGTGAAGTTTAGCAAGTTCGTATTTCTTGACTTCGTGAGGATCCGGAAAGCACTAGCCCGGTCAAGATAATGACCTGAATCCAACTAGTGACATGCTACAGCACTAGATGGTAAATCTCCATCATGAAGACTCAAGTTGTTCGGGAAGTGCTCACACGTCCTGGTAGAGAGACGGCCTTCTGTTCTTCCAACTTATCTTATACCACAGTTACACTGAAACTGGTAAATACAGTTGGAGGTGGAATGAACATCCGATGTATGTAAGTTGGAGCGGCTGAGACAGCGATGAGTCTTAGACGCTATCTTCAAATAAATTGGAGGCCCTAGGAGATATGACCAAGTGGTGCGTTCACTGGTGTACTTGAGTTTGAACTCTTTCACCCGCGAGATATCAGACTACCCTTTTCAACTGAATTTTTGCCATTCATCATTTCACTTTCGACCAGGTGATAATGCTAGCTAACAAACAAAACTCAAGCAATGGAGTGCAAGTTTCACGGTTGGGAAGACTTAGCTAAACCAAAATACAACCAGATGAGTTCTTTCACAACTATGAGTACAAAAACAAAAACAAAACGTACAATCCCCATTATCAATTATTTTGGAACTTGACTAGAAAGTCGTCCGGGCAGGCATGCATTACACTATCGACTAAAATATTTTGCTTTTTGCCCAAACAGTCCGATCCGTGACCTTTCAAAAGCCGACCGATAAACACAGTGAAACAAAACAAGTGTTTGTTTCGGTGCGAGTCGGGAGTATACTCTCATACCTGAGTGACGGACGAGGAAAAATCCCCTTCCCATTTCAAATGTATGCATTCGTAAAACGCGCGGCTAATGGGCATACAATGTAGACTTTTCACGTTGAGAATTCTATTGTGTTCCACAGTATGAAATTCAATGTTCATTTGTGTATCATACGCTATTAATTTCAGACAAAAGAAATATAATTTATTTCCAAGATGTATGCATCGCAGCGTCTAGCCACTAATAATGCAACTTCGTGAGGATATAAAATCGGTTTTATTCTTTTCCAACAGGATATTTTTAATGGTTCAGAATAAGGATATTGCTGGTGGGTGAGGGTAATGATTTTACAAAGTTCCAGATCGCGCTGAGTTTGGTTTATACGTAACCAACCAAAGTTACGTTACCGCGCACTGATGATATCACGGCGACCGGTGACGGTGACACGTTCGCCACCGAAACACGAAGTTCAGTGCGACCAGGAACCTGTAAAAACGGATTATTTCGATGCCTTGATACAATTGACAGGGACTGAATCAAATCGACACCGAGGCCAAAGAATAAAAGTTCACCACTTAGCGTTCATTTGACGGGCAGTGTAAAACTGCTCATCCAGTAATACTCCGAACAGTGATTGGGGACCTAAGTGAACACTTTCATTGCAACTAACGTGAGGCAGTATAACTAGTTGCTAGTAATCCTGGCCTATAACCAAGTAGTAGCCACTAGGTGCATAGCAGAAAACTGACCAAAAAGTACTAGTTCCATTCCACTGAATCGGAAGAAATTTGTCTATACATGACTCACGGCTGCGAGAGCAAAATAGGCCTATCCAACCTCGAATGTTGATTGGTCAGCTTTTTTCCGGTCCTATTGGTTTCTGTGTCCGTCACACAATCTGCCTAAGTGAATACCCAGAAGTACCAGTACGTTATGAATGAAAATATAAGTTCCAACCTACCAACACCATGTATTTTTTGACGACAACTGTTTCCATGTATAAGCGATGAGTGCATAGGACCAAAATGACCAATAAACGATTTAGAGGCATTCTATAGGCTGCAGAATAATCTGGCTTAGATCAGAATGGAAGGATACAATGCTGGTTTCCGAAAATGGGAAATCTAGCAGGTTTTCTGACGTACACAGTTTTAACTAGAATAAATAGCTACTTGATATCTAGATCCAAAACTGCAAAACAGACATTGTGGTGGAATAATATCCTTGAGCAGATCTTCAAAAGTATGAAATAAATTTTGCGCACTACGTGGTCGGAATTGCACAAAAAAGAACTGACCTTTATTACTGTCCCACGGGTTGCTCTCAGAGTCAAGTGCCAAAATAGTAGGAAAATAACGGCACTGAGTAGAGCGAATTGACGTTCCGTCCCTCACATGTACGAGAATGTTCCATTCCTTTCCGTCTGAGGTGATCGTAAAAGTGAGCTAGCAGTGGTGGGACGGGCACAGTCGTGATAACACAAACGGCCTTGAGCCTGGTATTCTCATCCCACGCAAATAAGCAATTGAATCGTGAATGCGAGGTTTGATGCATTGAGCGGACGATAAACTGGTGCATGTGCGCCTCCGATAACCTAGGCTGCCTAGGCCTTAATCTTCATTGGTTAGAGACTTACACCAATCAGAACGCAGTAAGTCTCACACACGTGCGCACTCATGAGTGAATTGTGCCAACGAGAAAACGGACCCAGGCGGGCGAATGCGTTTACTGTGTTGTTGCAAGTTCGGTGTGCCATGCCTGTGATGTAAATGAAGTCAGTTAAGGCGGAAAGTCCAACAGACATAGTAAGCGGCAACGTTGATCTGTAGCCATCCGCTGAGAGTCAGGCATACGCATGACAATTAGACGAGTATTCGTGCTGGAGACGCGAAAAAATCACACAAAAAAGGCACAAAAACAGTGTGACCACATCGACATGGACATCACGAATCCAGAATATTACACGGTTTGAGAGCAGCATATTTTACCTAGTTGTGCACTGAATCTCTGCGAATGATCCGATCACATACTGCGGTGACTGATAAACTTGGGACAGACCTGGCTACTATTTATTATAATTGATATTTTCCTCTGACACACGTACACGTGTGGATGGCTATTGTCTGACGGTGCTGGTAAGGATGTTAGACTTGAGGAAATTTTAAAGACCCGAATAGTTGGTATCCTTGAATCCTAAGAGTCCATTATGGCGAATCAACTAAAAGTGCATGTTTCAAAATAATAAAAAGTTAGTCAGATATTATAGTCCGGATGAGAAGGTCGGCCTTCTCAGTTCGTTATTACACCATCATCCAATCTAGGTGGTAAAATCAATGGCAAACACCACAAATTAATTCGATGAACGCTTCGAACCAGCTGAGACAAATCAGGGCGAAATTCCTCCTTAGCCTTAGGAAACTGTGGTCAGTGAGCGCAGTTACACTGATAGAACGAATACGTATTGACGCTACTGCTGTTGACACGCACAGAACCGTCCAACCGAACTGCACTACAAGGGCTGCCGACTGGGATTCAAACAAGCAGTGCACTCACAGCTTTGGTGCTCATAGTTATCCAGAAGCTAGTCTGCCTGCAATTATTTCCCGAACTGTTTCGTGCAGAGAGTTTGTGCTGATTCAGGGGCTTCTCACGTGATACGGTGAGTTACTTATTCGTAGCTACATAAGCTGAGGAGCTTCAAGCACTCAGGATCACCGAGAACAGGTGCAGCGATAGCCCGCTATTATTGATCAACCTGTAATCTACCGATTATTTTCGTTGGTTTAACATACTTATACAAAGCAGCTCTTCAATACAGTAAACGAGTAATTCCGCAGCTTTGGCATTCTAGCTATTTCCGTCGGTGCAGCTGTAGGCTGGAGTGTGACTACTAAAGATTTATGTCGAATGCATTCGGAAGTGCCACCCGGTTGACTTTTTGATGTGTTCCGATTGACCTGATGTCTTTCGCTTCTGTGAACCCCACCCATTTAGCGTCGGGGGCCGTACTGCGAACCTTATCCCGTTTGTCCTACAAATTCAGCAAACAAAGCCACCGTCGCACTCTCCCACTCGAACATGCACGCAGTGAACAGAAACTCATTATCTACTAGCCTGATTCAGGTCCCCGAGTCCCAGGCTACATAGCGATGTAAATGGGTTACAAAATACCGCTGTTACGAGGCTAAACGCTAAGGCTTTTGGGCGTATGCTATTCGTAAAACAAAATCCAGGAAATTACGCTCGTAATTCATGCGTCCATAAGATTGTATATTTTTGCATTTTAAAGGTTGTCTAACTGTCACTCGTAGACCTAGCCGAATTGCCGCCTATCAACCGTATGACCCAATGATTTTGTACCTCAGCATACCAAGAGTAGAGACTGGTTGAAATCGGGATACTTTTGCACGATTGTGGCCGCAATACGGTTCTCGTTTCCCGCAGTTACCCTCGAAGGCCGTCTGCGACCGCAATGTGATTTCACTCGCCCTGTCAACTTCGCCCATTTGGAAAGAGAGCCGACTATGTGTGCCTCCGTTTACCGGTCGTGTTATAGATGGCCGGGTAATTACCTCATGCAGTCACGGACTAGGTACTAGGGACTTTAGCTCTAGTCAATGCAATATCGGGTCATTGTGGGTCAATATAATCACATATTGTGATATGATGAGTTCACTTTGCGACCACTGACGCAAAATGGGTGAGGATGGGTAGTGATTCGACTCTCTCCACACACAGTCCAGTGCGCTACAGCTTCATTTCCAGTATCCAACCAATCAGGTGAAGTCGGACCGTAATTGTTAGATCGTGTAGATATAGCGAAGTTGCCTTGTGATTGGTTAGGAAGTAGTCCGCCAATAAGTGCCTACCCCCTTTTGTACATAAACGAGTTAGTACCAACCAAGTCGACAGAATACATTCGTGATGTACTTGTCTGGTCTTGTCTTTCTCCAATACTAGTAGTCCGGGTCCGAGTTATTTCACTACGTACGATTAGTCTGTCAGATATGATTCCTACAGGTTGATAAATGTGCAGGACTAAAGTTCAACCAGAGAATCTTAAACAGTCACTTCTGAATACTACCGACATAATTACGGATGCTTTTGAAATAGTTACGAAATGATATGGGAAATGGTATAGACACTGGATCACATGAGTGAGGCTTAAATCCCAGATTGTGTCTGAAGTGCAAAGAGTAGTCACATAAGTTAGCTCCTGTATAAGCGTTTCCGTAGCAGTTATCAGTTATTGTGAATGTTTCAAGAGTTCTTGGTAAAGCAGCCTGTTTTCCTACTTCGCATAGTGTTCCAGCGGTAGGGGCAGTCCAGTGAGTGAGATTTTGACTTCAGATGTGTGCTGGTTTTATGTTTCGCGTTTCAACCATCAACACCGTCAAATGTCTCCTAAGACCCTATTATCCATCCCATCTTTCATGGATCTTAGACTAGAGCAACAGAAGTTAGTGTAGCTTCATCCGTGAATAACGCTGGAGCTACCTGGGCTAATCGTGCTTCTCGGTTTCCCACACTCTAGGAGGTTTTTTTTCTTTAGGTAGGCTAACAGGAGCCTATGACTCGACAGTCTAATCCACAAAGTAGTAGGGGTTAAATCAGCAAGGGGACATGGCCGTAGCACCAAAGAAGTAACTTCAGGTCTGTTTAGTGAGGCCTGATTGTTGTTCCTTTTCTGTTATAGCTCCACTTTTTCGGATTCAGTACTCAGCCCCGTGCACCTAAAGGAGCAAACGGAAGTAGACGGAGAAGTGTCCTCTGGACTACGTCAGCCGCCCAATGAAGTGCGATCACTTTTGCCACTGTCAAGAGAAACCCAGGTGCTCCACTCCTATGTCCATCTGGTGGAGGCTTTTGACCGGTTAACTGCTTCCCTCTGTGTGTATTCTCTAGAGTATCGTCTCCAGGACATAAGGGCTGGAACCAGATCTTGCCTATCAAGTGGTACAGCGAGGCTGAACTTTGTTTGGACTCTATCCATTATCTGTCGGATATGATCATACCTTCAAATTAGGGGAAACATCGTGTGTAGCTCCTTTGGTCATGAAGACACACAGGCCATCGCACCACACAAAGATACAGTCTTGTTGTCAACACGAAAGCTTCTCCATCTTTTTGGTTGGGAATCATCAGTGGTAAGAGTAGTGTCATTCTTCAAGCAGTTTTCAGAGTATGCGTTACTGCTTGGTAGAATGGATGCAAAATTATGTTATGGGTATAGATCTACCATTCAAAATTGATAGTAGTGCCGACCAAGAGATCGCATTTCGGATAGCTAGGGCCAGAAAGTATTTTTCAGGTTACATCATCCGTGGTGTTACCACGATTTTCAGCTTTTTTGGAGAAACGAAATCGAACTGCCTCTTTGAATAGTGTTTTTGTATTTGACCTCGAGATCTGGCTGCTTCTCAAAGATGGTGCTGTGCTGTGTCCCGTATTTGACAACAGTGTTACTAATTTTCAGTGGCAATATCAGGAGACTAGTCGTAAGATCCGCGACAGGGGCCGATTATAAACCGCTTTCTTCCTGCCAAAGTGATCACACCACACCGATTCCGGCGGTTTGGGACGATTTAGCGTGGCGCAGCTCATCAGTTAGCTATCAGTCGGTTACTAGCACATTTTTTTATGCCAACAGAAGTATCACAGAGTCGCACAAATAACAAGAATGCCAGGATCAGTAAAGGCCTGCTCCTTGTTTCCAAACTTCTTTAGTGACGTCTGTGAGGCGAAGGTTGATACTGGGTTAAGGTTGGGGTTACGATAAGATAACATTCAAAATGTTGCTACGATGATTTGATATGATTCAAAATCAAGGCCAGCGGAGCAAATGCTGGTTGGCCCGCTGTTGTAGACTATTGGAAACAAATTAAAATGATCAAGAAATGTCAGATCTGCGGAGAAATTCATCTATATGCCATTTAATTTGTTCTCTTCGTTATAAACCATTGTCTGTTCCTCGTTACCACTTATTTTCGCTTGTCCCATGACCTTTCATAAGTCGGCTCGTGTATAAGTGTGGACATATATGGGTGGGTGTTTGTGAGTGTGAGACCATAGAAACAACTCAGTTTCATCTTCCTCCACAAAGAGAATCGGTCAACTATTGAGATAAGTGTCGGACTGTGGAAAATACGTACTGAATGGACATCAGTAGAAAAACTGCCCCCCCCCCCCCCTTCGCATCACACCCGAGGGCCTTACAGAAAAGGCAAACTCCGATGGAAAAACAAACCTCTATTAGAACAGAATGATATGCCATGTTTTAGCTGTTATATACACCTAAACGATACAAACACAATACACAGATCTGTACAGTTCACTTTCTATCATTGGAGTGTTTCGTGATTGTCTGTTAATCTTCCTTCTGAAAGTACCGGATTCCATATGAATTCGATCACTTTCAGTAACTTCCAAATGAAAAAACTAATATTTCCGTTTAAACGGTAACATTCAACTGGCCAGGTTTGGAGCAATTTAAGTTAACCACTTTGGTAGTTGATTCCGATATTGAAAATTTCTGTTAACTAGACTATTTCTCAGCTATATCGTGTCTCCGTTGCAAACATATCATACTTGATAACTGGCGTTATTCCCAGACCCGTTGGATGGTGCTTTTTCCTGAGTTCGTTGATCGAGAAGTTTAGCATTCAGGTGGCAAACGTTTCACCCTCAGTCGGTGTGACCCTATCAGTATGAAGGTTCCCGTACTCTTTTCTATTCGTAAAAATATTGCACCCAGGTTTGACCTTGAGCACGCAGATAAACTCGAACTGGAAAGTTTACTGATTACGAAAACTGGACTTTTGAACACGTACGAATTCATTTATGAAATTGGTAACTCCACCTTTTGGCTAATTGCAATACATTCCGACACATTCTTGAGAAGGTTGTTTCCTTGATTTTGTTTGTTTGTTCTTATTTATTTTCTGCTCATCATATAAAATAGTAGTATAATATTTCAGGAAGAGGGTCACCGTCAAATAATAGCTTCTCACTTCAGAAGTGACCGGAGACGGCATGAGGATTTGAACTTCGGGAACAGAAGCATCAGAAGCCCATTATGGTGCCAGTTGGACCGCCAACGATCAGATTACACTAAAGGCCAAAAGGCCAAGTTACTCTAATTGGCTGGCGCAGGGATCTCCTGATGGGAGCTCACCTTCGCAAACGGTGATGGCAAAATCGATGGAAAACTCAACGAGCCTAAGTCGGTGTACTAACCTACCCCCCCCCCGTACTTACAGCAACCAACACTTGAAACTTAACTTAAGCCTCCAGTTACACTAGCATACTAAGAAATAATGGCGTAGGGGTCGAAGGGTCAGGTTTTCATAATTATTGTATCGACACTGTTGGACACTCAGTTCGCTCACGATCAATGCATCGATCCGTATTCCCTCTCTTTACTTCTGACAATCGGCACATTGTACATCCTGTGACATTGACCCTCATTGTTTGTTACACCTTATTCAGACCACGTTGCGGTTGAATTTGTTTTCTACCGGTTGTCATCTGATTGCACTCATTGTAGTCAGATGCGCGCACAATGAGGAATTTCGCTTACACTGTGGTCGTTCTGAGTGTTGCTTTCTCGTGCATTCGATTAGAGATACAACAAGCAGACGACAGACGACCGTGTTTTTCTGTTTGATGTCAGTGAACGGAACTGCTGATGCACTAAATGAGATTCAGCTCGTGGAGTTTAACCTCCTTTCTTGCCTATGCAGATTGGACAAAAGTAATCCTGATATGAAGGACAATGGCGGACATCTTTGGAGTTCAAGATCGTCTGGGAAGCCAATGTTAAATCAGATTACAGGACTCCTACAGATGCCGACTGCCATGGGAACCTTCGCCAAAACACTTCGACTGGTGGTGAAAGGTTTTCTACCTAAACGCCCAACTCATCAATCAGGAACCTAGGAGAACTTATCGGACTTTGTGATCTTCCAATGAAATGACACGAACTGATTGGTTACCTTCAACTTCGATTCTGCACACAAAAGTCTGATAATGTTTCACATATAAATCATATAGATCATACTTCACTGGGAAAAAGTATTTAACATCTTTTGTAATTCATTTTAATGTACTTTGTAGACTCGGTTCATCAGTATCAGCCGATCGTCTTTTTAGATACTAAAATGGTTTGAATTTTCCCTGGCTTTATTCAACGAATTCTTTGATAATCCCTATTAGAATTTCCGAACAACTAAAGTTACTGCTCGATTAGACACCAGAGTTAAGGTGCTGGTCATATTCACGTGAATACACAACAGTATTTCTCACTGAAAACAATAGAACTGAAAGTATGACGTTTTCATTCGCCAGGTAAGTACCATATGTAGCAATCTAGCTCCCATGTTTTAACCAGTCAAAATAACACCAAAAAATTAAATTCTCACACGGCATTGGTATTGATAGAATGAATTAGTGGCACCAGGAGCCTGAGTCTTACATAATGGAAAATTCACTTTCATTTTTCACATTCAAAAGTCCAACACCACGAGCCGGGGTTGATCCAGGGACATGCCGCTGACTGAACAGATACTCCACCACCTGAGTTATTGCCGCACACCCAGTCTGGTGTGAATAACGCAGGTGGATATCGAATGATCGGCGAATCATTACATATGATCCAGGCTCCTCGTTCCAGTAATATATATTCGATGAATATATTTCAATGTCCAATGGATCACTTTCAACCGTAGGCTGTTCGTCCCATTTGGAAGTGACCGACGAGGTTAGTCCAGTAATTAAAACCAGGACAGTTGTTGTGTAGCATTGAAATAGTGGTTCGCGCATCCCTGGATATCCACTTGCGTTATTGACACCCGGCTGTCCGTACCGTGATAGCTCAGTTGTTGGAACATCGGCCCAGAAGGCGGAACATCGCCGGTTCGTTTCCGACTCGCGGAGATAGACTCATGAATGTAAAAAGTGCAAGTAGAGTTTCTATTGTATAATCTTGTGTGGATCCGCAAAATATTTTGCATACCAGAACTGCTTGTTAAGCAACATTTAAACGGCCATTTTATACAAGCAACCCATATAAAGAGCTCAATCATAGACTCAATCAGCGTTTGTAATTTGGCACTGATTGTTAACAGTCAAGGTAAACAGACAACCGAGATTACTATCAGATGGCCAAATTTCTATCTGAATTTCATAAAATATGGAAATATCAGACTTTAATTTACATATGGACCTACCGACAAACAATGATGAACTTACGCATCGAAATGACCTGGAAACAATCCGACATAGAAGAGCAGTAGATGACTGGCACTCGCCATGTTGTTTAAGTCATCGTTTTTAATTCAACTTCAATCATCCCATACTTTCTGTCCCGCTATGCGGTTCTCTGTTAGCTTTCAAATGCATAATTTGCATATGTATGGTTCGTTGTTTATGCAATCTTGCGAGGGTGTGTGCGGCGAAAAGTTGCCTGTCAGAACTAAAAGTATGAGGTGGTGTGAAGTGAGAACGAACTTGTCCTATTCATGTCCTTCTCCTTCCCGGTCAATGTAAAACGACTCTGGGAGTCTCTCTCTCTCTCTCTCTCTCTCTCTCACACACACACACACACACACTCACGTTGTTTCCTGGTTGCACCGGCCAAGTAAAGTTTGCTGGATTGACTGACTGAGTGCAGGAGTAACCACTTTCTTCTGATGACTGTTTACGGTCTCCCAGTTCTGGAAAAATTATAATCTGTTGGATGAATCGACCGACTACTAATCCAGCAACCTAGTGCTTTCCCATTCGCTTGATTAGGCGTGTAGAGTAGCCTGTGATCGAATAACCAAACGGGAGATTGAACAACTTTGGCATGAGAAGAAAGGAAGCAGATCGGTTTACAACACTTTGGTTAATTGTTTTTTTTCGTGCAAAAATGTCAGTGAATCTACCAGTACTACGTAGATTATTGGCAGAATTTTGGTCTCCACCTCATAAGTAATGGACCATTACGAAGGAGTAGGGTACAATATGTTTTGTATCTTCTACAGAAACTCCAAGTATTACAAGTGTGCCTGAACACAATGCCCTGTGTTTTCAGTGCTGACTAGTCTGTTTAATATCAGTTAAAAGTATTGAAAATGTGAATGTTTTTTTCAAATGTACACAACGACAGAGATAACTCTACCTCATTCGAAAAAAGTTGCCAGTCTAAAATAAGAAGAAAAATCACTGAATAAACTGTTTAAGAAATGATTATTCATCACACAGTACCAAAGATAAACTCACCTCTGAGAACCATGATTGCACAGAAGGATGTTTCCTCAAGCTTGTTAGGAATTGTCATCAGCATTTCATGTCCAGCCGGTAGCAACTGGGACCCCGACCGGGAGTAAATGTTCTTGAGTCTTATGATTATCTATCAAACTATTCGGGCTGTCTTCAAGTCAATGTCAAATCACATAACGTCCTTCCATCAACCGCACAACTATTGACTCCCATCTCAGACGTCTCCTCCGTAGGAGACCAAAGTGATACGAAGGCACTGCTTTACGAAAAACCTAAGGAGACAGACTGTTGGATCAATATATATATATATATATATATATATATATATATATATATATATATATAACTGATCCAACAGATATCATATATATCAGATGTACCTCCAAGTTAGGTGCGGTAGAGTTTCTACCTGGCTAGGAGCATTATGATAGGAAAGTGCCACAGGAGACTGCATTCAAGGAGTACAATGCACGTGACAGTGAAAAAACGGTTCGCTTTAGGAGATACAGATATATTCCAGTTGCTATGAATTGATGCAGGGTGGTTTCTACGGCCCAGTTTAGAGTGCTAAATGACTGCACAGTTGTTCCAATCAGTTAACAACTCATTCGGATTTTGGTGGGTGCGTGGTGGTACTTCGGTATTGTGCAAACAGCTCTTACGCGGAATCAAAATACCGGACTCGCGACCATGAACACTGTTAGTGTTACTCACGACGTACGCGTTTACTCATAAAGCAATAGACAGGCAATCTGGTGACCAATCACCCGAAGATCCTGCTACATCCGAATAATGTAGTTCCCTGATTCCTAAAACGTTTGATTGGTTGGATTCTCTTGTCGTCGGTGTAAGTAAAGCGGCGGCACACCTTTTTGCCTGCAGAGGCATACCTCATGAATTTCTGTCGAAAAATTCTAACGACTGATTAACACTTGGAAAAACACAGATTCACAGGCTTATGTACAATTTAGAAAAATTTCCTCCGTGAAAATGAATTACAAACTGGTTTTGGGTCATTAGGACCTCAGAGATGTGTTCTAATGGAAACCGGAAGTTTTTCACCATTTCTACGACAGGAAGAGAATTACGAATTTACTTGACCAGAAACAAAACTGTAAGTGAATACTTGAAACACATCTTGACTTCCCGTTCCTTCGTCCTAACAAACGTTCTACAGTTTACAGGGAAGGGGTGACGAAATTATATGCAATAGAATCTATTTAAGTTTGCTCAACTTTTGGAGATTGGAAACAGATGCAGATACATTTATTGGTTTTGATGCCTCCACTCAATTTTTGGTCAAAGAGACTTTAATTCTGTCACAAGAGTACCCAGGAAACTGAGACATAGTATGACATTGTGATCCCGCCATTAGGAGATCTTTATTGACGTTTGTTTCTGTCAAGGTCCTACGCGTCTGTTCACGGTTTCATTCTGGGAGTTCTTCTGGGCCACCGTCTGCGCTCAGATTTCAGGACTTACCAGTGCGTAGGCACGAACAATCCTGTATTTCTGGTGAACTCTCTGCCCCCCCCCCCCCCCCCCCGATATCTCCAGTCTCCTTGGCTTCCTTAATTTACTGGAAACGGTGTGATTCCCGTTGACGACAAAAATACCTAAGCAATTATTCGTCACACACGACTGATGTTCTTCTAACAAATTAGCGAGTTCTCTTTTATTTTAATTAGGATGTCCGTATCGTTGCGCTGCTCGTGTAGATATCACAGTAGAACTGGAGGACATTTCATGCAGAGAGTCAATCAACCAGTTGATCCACAGTTATCAGTTATACTACTTTAAAAACTTAAAATTTAAAGCTTTTGTAGAGGCGGTACTACCAACAATCTGTTTTTGGCTTTATGATCAGTGGTCATGTCCTTCAGAACCTCCTTGGCTAAGTTCATCAAGCAGTATTCATTAGCTCCAACTACTGAATTATGAGGCTTTGTTTTACCTTAAATTTCTAAACCCTATTATTTCCAGTCAATTGAGGTGAAGACCTTTTAGGTATGATAAACTTCAACACATTCTTCATTTTTCCAACTAGGGAACATCATTTGACAGTTTGCGATCCGGAAAGATAATCCGTCGTGCGCTGATTACAGGTGTGATTCGTCATTTTCTCCCTGATTCTATTTACCCAAGGACACAAGTTCGCACATACACATCTCAGTTTCTGTTCTTTTTTCAAGGTCCAATCTACTGGTCCAGTGATACAATACGGACTGGTCAGACCTAGTCCAGGTTGTTTTAATGGATTCGCAGTGAAACACAACTTTGATGTCACCATCATACCTGATAGAAAGTGGTCCTGAGTGGTCCATTTTCCGACGTCTCTCAACGACGACTATTAATTCTTTCTGACGGCAAAGATGGTTGCAGCGTCTGCGGAATCCATTTCAACTCTTATACCTATTTTCTATGAAGGGATTACAGAAACACGACTACTGGACTGTGCTTTCACAATTCAAGCCATTAATTCATGATAGTTGTTTCGTCTTTGCACAGATCCATTGTCTATCTTCGTCGGAGACCGTCGAAACCGTTCCACTGTGTTGCATTTTTCTACTCTCACATCGAAATCACTATTTGTGAACAGAAAAGAAGAACTTTCACACCGAAGTAAGTAGTATGACTACTTTTTAGTTCTAAAATGTCAGATGGGTATGTGAACTTATACAGGAACTCCATTTTTCTAAACTAATCCCATCATAGTCATACGCATTGTATAGAGGAACCCGGTGGAAACAGAACAAGACGAATATCAAACTGATCGGGTCAACTCATCGACAGCCGCAGACCACGGAAGCATCCCGGAAGCATCCCGCAGCAGACTAAAAGACGCATGTGGGGTCGTGAGTGGAACTCAGTGGGGTCTTAGTCAATCGACAAGATAACCCAGGTGAGTGGCTACAGTTTAGGCTGTCAACCGGATCAATCAGACCAACCGGACGAGAATAGAGGTCAAAAGAATCAGCCTAATAGCAGCGGGCACCTGGCCAGAACAGAGTGGAAATACTCGGACAGCCAGAGGATCGATGTTACTACGTCGCGGTCTGGAAAAAGAACTATATAAACCGTTGTACGTGTTTTACCGACTGAACTTGTCTGGTTACTCAAATACAAGGAATCCCTCACCGCAGGTACCTTCTTTGTTACAAATTGAGGAACGAGATTTCGTGTCTTTACTTCTATGATCATGTCTAGGCTGGACACCGCTGACTGAACTGACTGAATGATGTTCGAAAGGCCTGTGTTCTCCCTTTAAATCACATCAGAGAATTGTATTGCCTAAACTAATGTCTGCATATCCAAACTCTTCAGTTCTTTCAGGGAAATTATGATCCAGTTTTTCAATAAATCTGACTGGTTTCCAAACGCATACTCAAGTACTCCGGGCGAGGTAATTTACAAGCAATCGCTGTACGGGAAATAAAGTCACTTTTAACCAGTTCGAATTATTTGATAAATGAACCAACTTGGATGATCACGTGAATTTTTTCGGGTGGTCACCCTCACCCTTCATAGTGTATCTACGTTTCATGCTTATAACCCATTAAAAGCGTCAGTAGAATTTACCGATCCCATGTCACAGTGATTCTGATACACGGTAATAAGGCTAGTGTTCCTTACAAATTTCCCCCTAAAATAACCAGTACTTGACTCAGTCGTTTTCGTTTCATTACAGATAGACATTGGTGTATTTATGTCTCAGATCCCACGTCAATAGTGACTTCATTTGTGACCAATCCGACGGCAAACAGTTTGTTGTTATCGCGCGTCTCTGTGTGTGAGCATATTGATTGATTAGTGACCTAGTTAACCAGTTAGTTAGTCCCTTCGTCCGTTATAAAATGGGTGTGTAAATAAGTAACGTGAGGGGGTAAGTTAGTTGGTTCATTAGGTAATCAAACGGTTGGTTGTTTGGTTGGTTCAGTTTAGTTTAGTTAACTAGGCAATTAATTAGTTAATTGATTGGTTTTCAATTGCACTCATGCCTGGGCATGCAGTTACATAAACGCAGACAAAAGAGCATTTGCACCGACGCACCGAGCACCGCCACAACTCTCATCTTCGATCCGCTCCAAAAGTGCGGACATATGATGCTTTTTGTAGCTTATGAATTCCAGATTATGAATTATTTTATGAGGGTACAAGAACGAAGACTACCGATGAGTGAGACTCACGCCTGACGGGGTGGGTGGCTGGTTACGATGCCATTTATGATTCTGCCTCCGTATGTACCTATTTGGTAAAAGTGCAAAAGACGACGTAACAGAGAACAAACAGAGTGAGAGAACAGTGTGACATTTTGTATCCCCTGATATCCTTTGGTGGTCTACTACTGCTACACTTTAGATGGAAAGACAGTCAAAATGATCCAGATGGACGCTTAGTGCAAATGGTAACATACTGGTGGCAAAGATATGCAGCTAATTGAAAGAATGCACTTCCAGATAAAATAAATTAACCAAATTTTGAAACATGAAACACTGTGTCCCCCTTATCCATCAAGCAAAAACAGAAAGGAGACATGTAGTGCGAGATCCAAGAACTTCGTTAACTCTTGTTGAACCAGTACATAAAATATATTAGTTTATATATGATACTGCACATGGGATACACAAGGGACTCCCCATTTATAGGGATGATTAGGCCGGAGAGTACCGGATACTCATACGTGATGAGCGGCAACTACCGAGAAATCCATATTGTGATTCTGGGAAATTTTGTCCTGTCATCCATCTACAGTAATATAGGACAGCCCAATCACCCATAGTACAGACCAGAGGGCTAAAATTCAGCGACCACTCTGAACGTCATATTGCTCTTGATACTTCACGTGGTGTCTACCAGTTCACTTTCAGTTGCAGAACAGAATGATGCTTGGTCTAAAGAGTGATTGAACACATCCCGAAATGGCTTCTGCACTAAATGTCTCAGATGGACTGCATAAAACTTCTGGCAAGGAATCCAGCATCAGTTACCGAGATGCATCTGCTTTCAGCAGGTCATCGAGTTGATCTGACATGATCATTCAAAGCACAACTACGCAACCCGAGTGCAAAACTGCTAGCTTTTAGTGAAGCTGTGTTTATCAAGATAGAAACTCCCCCCTTTATGCACAAAAATAATCCTTGCAAAAGGTCAGACCTGTAAGGTAATAGTCATACAATCCCAAAATAACTGTTGGTTTATTTGTGATAAAAATTCTCATTTCTCTACGGTGTATCCCATGTAGAGTGTCATACATAAACTGATATGTTTTAGGTACGCGGTCGACAAGAGTAAACGAACTGTTTGCATCCAGCAATATAAGTCCTCTTTCCGCTCTTGCTGGATGAACTGCGTAATCAAATTCATGTGTCACGACTGACTAATTGTGAGATAGCCGACCATCTACGATTACGGTAAGATAACTGTTCGTATGGCATGTCGTTGGTCAAAGTAGTACTTTCGGAGCACTTAAAGATTTATCAATCATCCGGAAACAAATCAGATTCAACGTTTTTCCTGCTCAAACCCTTCAATCCAGTCTTCAACTTCAGAAGCACCAGAGTGCAGTTTAAGCAGTTCAATACTGGGCAGCTCCATGACGCGAAGCCAACTGTAGTATTCACAATATGTATGGAAGGCACTCCAGCACACAGCTACGCAAACCGAAATAGACAGACTGCCAAGGCTGCCATATTGCACGGTAATTGTATTACAGAATCGGTTTGTATAAATATGTTAAATCAAAGAAAATAATCGGTAGACTAGAAGTTAACCAATCACAGCAAGCTTTTGCTCCACCTGACCTCGTTAATCCTGATTGGTTAAAGCTTCTCAGCTTACGTAGCCACAAATCTGTACTTGACGGTATCGTGTGTGATGCCGCTGAATCGCCGCAGCCTCTGAGAATGGGTTCTGGGCGCCTACATAACTACTGCCATACGGACACAAAAGAAGACGAAATATAAACGCGTATGAAATAAACATTCAGCAGAGCTAATTTTTGAGATCTTTGACGATAACTCGAAAATTCATGTGCGCTGAAGAAAGGGAAAATGTTTTAGTATCAGGAATCAGTAGGGAATATTGTGAACATACTTCAAGATATCTGGATAGATTGAATGTATCAGTTTAGTCAGTAGCTTCCAAGAAATATGAAGAGTACCATTACTATGTTTGAATTTGAAATATTGGGTAAGATGATGAGGTAGGGCTAAACAGTAATAAATGCAGCACTTTGAAGGTAAGGCGTCTGGTTTTCAGAGGAACAACATCGGCTGTGTCTAATCAAGTGAGACCACTGTTAATAGTTACCCCGAGATACTTGGAGAACAGCCTCCTTTATGTAATCACTAGTTATGAGTAAAATTAGGCTACTTACTAGTATAACTGAGTAATTACTACATTTGCGAGTAAAAAATAACGTTGGACAGCACCAGGAGGGCTAAATTCTAGGTTAGAACTGGAAAACCACTGGGTATATTTTCTTAACTCTCTGTCGTATGTGAGACTTGAACGCGCTAACAGAGTGAGGAGAACCTGAAAAACAATATCCTGGTGTTCATAAACACGAAGCCGGTTGTTTTTCAGAGACACGGAAAAATGGAAATAAAAAACCCGGAAGGGTTACTGTACAACAGTGACAGGACGTATTTTGTAGAGGTTAGAAGAAAAGTTTTAGCTCATGATGCCGTGTGAGTTGTTATAGAAAAACAAATACTAAACAAGAGTTAAAACTGAATTACGCAAGGCAATGTGGAGCTTTTGTGTGCAGCGAGAATAAGTTGCACTTCTTTAATCTTCCAAAATGCCTCCCATAGAATAACAAATGTTGGAGCCATAAAACTGGCCGACTACATTTTTCCACTCTTTCGCCCTGCCGAATAGCGTCACTGTGAACACCATTTTATTTGTATCAACCGATCCTTTTAAAAGAGAGAAAAATTCTGGGTTTTTATGTTTGATGGTTATTCGATTTCCACGCGATACTGAACAGTTTCGGAGTATGCATTGCCTGTAGCTGTTCAACAATGTTTCAAAAAAGATATTCTTGCCTAATCCCAAACATGGAGAAAAAAGCCTTGTGATTCCAGGTTATAACCTAATCTTGAATTCCAGCAAGAGAGGCCAGCATTCCGTTACGAATGCAAATCAGTATTCTCCGCGTTTTTTCCCTTTCATACCGTCACAGATACGAATGAACACGAACACGTACACACAGACATCGATCCAAAAGTACGCAGCACATCAGAAACTCATTCTCATATATACACTTATAATGTCTCAACTGGTACTTGTATTTTACGTATCCTGTAACAGAGATTTGCATAGGTATACCGGCACCTTTGAATACATGCAAACGAAAACACACATACAGTTGGGTCATGGGTTTATCTCTCAATCTTCACTACAGTCTCTCTCTCTCTCTCTGGTTTTATTCATCATTGAGAGGGCACACAGAAACACGGGTACATACAGCACACAAAAAACGCGCACTACAGCAACATATGCCCTCACTCAGGCGCCTTGACTCGAAAGCCCGCGGCGTGCGTGCCTCACTTCCTTTATGTCGGCTAGATTTATGGTTTTCTTCTCAGGCAGAAGTACTGTTTTTTGCTATGGTTTTGTTCACGTTCGTCTTGAGGGTGCATGCGCAGCTTGCATAGCTTTACTGTGCCGCACAACATGGCTCACATTGCCGCTGCGCGGTCCGTTAGAACAAAATGGAACAGAACACAAAGCGGATGGGGCGAAGCATGATTTGTCTCCGTTCCTGTTACCGTATCAACTGCTCTAATCGTTGCTGTCATTTTTTCCTTGCTTCTCGGTGTGGTTATCCTTGTTGTTGATGTTGGTGTTGTTGTTGTTGCTAGAGCAGCATAGAAGTTTTGATGTATGGGTTCGTGTTACGTTCCACACCGGGCCGCGGTACTGCTCGACGAAATAGGTGCCGCACATGCGCCTACGGACTGGCTAACTGACTAGGTGGCTAGTTTAGACACAAGCGGGAGTCAAATTGCGGGAATAAGCTCGATACCATTTTGCCAGCTTGTTTCCGCGCCCTTTGCTCCTATATCCACTAGAAGAGTTACAATTCTAAGATTGGTTTTGCACAGACCACTTCAGGGTAAGGGGAAAAATTACATGCCTGATTTAAATGGGTCTCTTTCTGCTCACTTTCCTGAAGTTCGTACAAAATTTTCAATGTTAAAGAGGGCTTGTAGTATTTCATGATGACCTGTAATTTTTTTTTACGGGATCGGCATTATATCACCAGATGTTCTTACGTCGAATGGAAACCAGAACCGACTTAAGGCTGTTAGGAGTACAGATTACCATCGTTATGTCTGTCCTGTTTGACAAATTTTGACGAAAGGTCATAATTTCACTTACTGTGACGCACTGGTTTAAAAGAGAATCTTTGGAAAAGTGAAACCTTGTGAGTTTTGACATCCTTCGTACCTTAGCATTTTACTCAGTTTTGTGCTATGCAAAAGAAGTTCCATATTTTCAGCACGAGGATAATGATTTATTTTAGAACTAAAAATAAATAAGTTGAGCATTTGCAAATAGACTTAAACTACGGCTCCGAGACTTTCAGTCTATATTGATAACCGCTAGAAAACAGCCGGTAACTCTTCTGCTTTGCCCCAGATGGTTTGAACTGTAACTTTTCTACGATAGTTGATATTTATTGAGCAGGAAGAAATGGTGTGGACATCATGGAATATTACTCATGAGCACAAAAAATACGATTTGCTGAGCAGAAGTTGCACTCCTCGATCATCTACTTTGCCGTAATTTTTTAGCGAACTAGCACTGTGGATGTTACTTGTGTGTGATAGAAGAAAGATCATTATTTGTACATTTCTATTAAGATTCGCCATGCAGAGTATCAATACGAAACTCACCACCAGAAATCATGAAAACACTCGGCACAGCTGTTTTATCCTCCTTCGGAATCATCGACAGTGCACACCCATCGAGCCCCCACTGGGACTCGAATTTGGGGTTAACGACAGTGAGTCGAACTCCTAACACACCAGACTATCCGGGATGGTCCTCAAACGATCTGTTGCACGTTAACAGTGTACGATATGTTATTCAGAAAACCCATCGTATGTTTTCTAGTCTGCTACTAAGTAAAATCGAGAGAGTAAAATCAATTTTAATCTTTGTTCCTCACCTATAGAGACAGTGAGCTTTTTGACAAAGCAGAGGACGCATTGGCTGGTAAATATCATAAGAACACCACAATGAAAGCAAATAAATTAGTTCAATAGTTGCTGAATCTGCAAATCGGTATTTCATGATTAAACATGTCAGTGTATTCATCTGCCGAACATTGGTTGACATACGAAAAAGCAGTTGTAGATATGTGTTGATTCAGCGTTTTCCATCGCGCGACCAGGTACAGCTTCGTGGCCACGTACACTGAAGAGCTCCATCCAACCAGGATAGCCGTGAATAAAGACGAAAAAAGCTCGTTGTGATTGATTAACTTTTGATTCATCAATTAATTCCTTTGATATAACATTAACACAAATCCATTCTGCAACAGAATTAACATATACTTCGGCATTCATGCTATTTCGGTCTGTGTATTTGTAGTATTCGCAAAGCCCGAACTGCCAGGATCTATAGAAATCGCTCCCACCCGGAACTAAGCAAACCAAAGTAGCAAGAACACTAAGGCTGCGAAACAGAACGTTAGTTGTATTGCAGAAAGGGGTTCGTATAAATATGTTAAATTAAAGAAAATAGTTAGTAGACTAGAAGTTGACCAGTCACGGAGAGCTCTTGCCGTGCTAGTCTTCGGCGATCCTGATTGGTTGAGGCTCATCCGTGTGCGTGGCTACGAAGTTGTACCTGGCGATATTACGTGTGACGGCGGCTGAATCATCACAGTAGTTCTGGATTGGAGCGTTTCCGATGCCTTCTCAGTTCAGACATTGTTAATTGTGTAGGATGCACATAATAAATGTTCACTGTGACGGATATCATGTGCCACTGCAATTTGGACGGGTAAACAGTACGATCTATCTTCGAAATGCCAAAGATTTTAAGTGTGGCTTCATAGCTCAGCCGGAAAAGCACGGGTAGCCTCCATGCGTAGCTTCAAATCCCCTCAGAGATTTTAAGGCTTTCAACACCTGAATAAATAGAACAATCTAAAAGTAAATGCTTCATTTCATAGAACCTCTGCGTTCAGAATGCTGTAATCGATCAAATCGACACTCACAATTAGTGCGAAAATCAAACCATTCCAGAGTTTGCCGTCAACGGTATCATCGAACTCACGAGGATGCTGTTCTGCATTTTGTAAACACGGACATTATTCATCCAGTTGTATATAAGAGGTAACTGTCAGGACCAGCCTGTTCAGAAATTTGAAAACGGAGTTTCTACGCTTTTCCAAAAGAGACCGATTTCATAGTAGGTGCCGATTTATCAGAACAAAACATTATCCTTCGTTCTGTTACACACTAAATTCTCACGCAACTCCAAAGCACATCAACATTTGTGTTGGTGTAGGGGTTGTCCAGGGTGTCTCATTTGAGTTTGCAGTAGAGTTTGATAGGTCTCAATCAGATACTGGTGTCGGATACTTTTGTTTGCAACGGATTTTCCTATGGTCACACGTATCACTGCTCCAACACAAAGTGATCGTTTGCAGTTCGTTATTCCTGTTTGGAATGGGCCCTCCAAGAATCTTGTCTTACTTGGATTTCTTCGAACAAGTTAGAGCGCGCTAATAGCAAAAATGAAGGTAGCTGTACGGGAGGGAGGGGTTCAAGAACTTTTGTTGCGGTATGTATGAGTTATCGGAATTGGTTAGATAAATGTTTTGTACAGCGAGATACCAAGTATTTCCAAGCTGTTGCGCGATTTTGAATAAAATAATCAACAATACAATGTTTATTTGACCTCTTTCTGCGCCTATTCTGTTTTTTAATTCAGAGCAATGGAATGCATAAGGAGGACAACAACACCCTCACCTGGCTGACCAGGACTGAAAAGACCTTGACTAAAGTAATTCCGATCGATAAGGGGCACACACAACCAAACCTGATGGAATGCTCAAGGTCATTTGTGAAATGTCGCGTGATAACTCAGCCAGATAACCAGTACTGTCTCCTGTCCATAGATATTCGCAATCCAGTTGCCGCGAGCTAGAATTTACCGGTGAGACGGTGCGTCACGGAATTATAGTGACTATCTGAGCATAGGTCTTTCTGATCATAGAACAAACACCCGGAACTGGTAGCTCTGTTGTCTAGTCCGTCCATACAAAAATCTTAAGATAAAAACAACGTTCTTTTCATTGAAAATTTCTACTGACGCCGTAAGTTCCCTTTCTAAAGGCTTCTTCTATTCGCCTCGTTTATACCGCACCGTACGCATT
Organism: Fasciola hepatica; assembly: GCA_948099385.1. Lineage (NCBI taxonomy): Eukaryota > Metazoa > Platyhelminthes > Trematoda > Plagiorchiida > Fasciolidae > Fasciola > Fasciola hepatica. The sequence goes on from CANUEZ040000025.1 coordinate 6,422,274, forward strand.
CAACACAGCACAAAAATGACAAATCTTCCTAATGTTCGCATATTGCCCCACATGAATGCGACTGGTCTTATCCATAACAGAGTAGCATTTTTATGGGTCTCATCACAACTGGACATTAGCAAACTCACGAAAAATATTCCCTATGTGAACCAGCCTGAAATTTAGCCATAAAAATGCTGCTGGATTTAAACTTCACTGTACAAAATGTCTCGAGATTACCACATGACGGAATATTTCATTCAGCCTCCCCGCTTAGCATAATTCACCTTAGACCCAATAGAAAATCCACTTGCATTTTTCGTATCCAAAAGTCCGCTCCGTGGACCCGAATCGCGTCAGCAACCTTCCGCTTGTTGGACAGTTACTCTTGCTGTTCAGCCGTCGCCGTATGGCCAGTAGTGCGCTAGACTAGTCTCGTGGGTAATACCAGAACAGTTGTGGAGTAACATTGCAACAGGGATTATGTATCGTTGGATAGTTATTTGTGTTTTTCAAGTCTGATTGGTCAAATCGCTATACCGCAGCCGGCTGACCAACTGCCACGTAAGCGGAGGTCTTCGTTTCCGCTTCCTGGTGGAGAATCTTGGATGCGAAAATTGCAAGCGGACTTTTCATTACCTATACCATTTTGGTTCTTTGTACTACCGATAAATCCTGCAGAAAGTCGCAATAAGTTTCTTCAAGAAATCCCTTCGAACTCCTTCTGAAACCTACAACTGACCTTTAGGCAAATAATTTGTTTCAGCAGTTTACTGGTCAGTGAAAATACAAGAAATTTTTTTTTATTGCAGTTCTGTTAAGAGGCTCGATCACCATCAACGGATGAAGTGGATTAGGAGTCTACTAATCAATAAAATTTTTGCACTTTTTGACTAAATCCGTATGGATACCAAAGAAAAGGAACTTTTCTGTCCCTTCCAACCATGAATGACAGTTACGAATAATCGCTGGAGAATGAAAATTGTGATTCCCCAAGAAAATAGTTACGTGGGTGAGAATTAAAACAATGATGAGAAATTTTAGGTTTTCTTCAAAGCAAACTGCTACATTACTTTCAGTATTTTTACTGATTATAAAGATCCAACCACTCTGTGGCTGATTAGTAGGAGAATTAAACTGTTTATTAAATGATCATGAGTCGACTACTCATCATTGAATACTTTCGGCCCACAGTACAAGTTTTGACCAAGTTTGTTAGAAATTATCATTATCAGTTGCAAATCCACCGAGTCACAACTGGGACTCGAACCCAGGGGTGCGCTAATGAGTCACACCCTTTAATACTACTCTGTCTGCACTGCTTCTCGCATCAACACCATACGATATAGCAGCCTTCCGTTGTTGAATTTTAACGGGTGGGCATTGTATCGTGTAGTGGTGACCGTTTAGAGTCAGCCCGGATAGTTTAGTGATCACGTGAGTAGCTCACTATTATGCGCCCTCCCGGCTGGAGTTCATTTCCGATGTGCAGATTCAAAAGGCGTTGCACGAGACACGGCCCGATTCAGCATCTTGGCCGCATACGCTGAACAAAGCCAGCCAAGCAGAATCGCCGTGAACAGGTAAAACAATAGCTCTCTATGATTGGTTAACAAGTGACCTACCAGTTATTCACTTTTGACGTAACATGTATACAGATCAAATCTGCAGTAAAATAAATGTTCGGTTCCACTACCTTAGCCCTATCTCTATTTCAGTTTGCGTAGTTCTGGGCTGGAGCAATTTCGCTTCGTTCTCAATTCGGCGTATATGCCCTGATGGTGACTCAGTTGGTGGTGTGGAATAAAGTAGCGTACTTTGAATTGTAGGAACACAGTTTAATTGAAGCCTACTTTAGAGCATCAGTGAGTGTAATCTGAGATGCTGCAACGATCGTTGTATGTATTACTAGACTTAATGGTCTAAGACTCGACTCGATTCGATGAGCTTATTTAGTCGATCAGAACATGCGCAATTCCAAAAACGCTTGGAACAGTACGTACGTTTCTCCCTCCATCAGCTGATCTAGTTGAACACAACTTACCCTTTTTTAATACTAGGGACAATAAATTACCAAATTCTTTTGACTATATATATGCATAAATATTACTTCTTATCTCAATTATTATGCGTAAATGCACTATTTATATTAATATTTCCAAAACTGCAGATGTGCCTCACTTCAATCTACGGAAGGAGGTTTACAGTGGTGATGTGATTTAAAGCCAGGACTTGCAGATTTGTATTTCGGGATTTTATTCGGTTGGCCACCGGCGCGTGCACCAAAAAATAGATGGCAATGATTACGAGTATGCTTAACTATATATGATGGCTGCTAGTGTGATTCCGAGACACCACCATGCAGTAGCTACTTTTAAGTGTATCGATCTATTTGTTTACTCCAGATGAAAATACAAACCGCAAACGAACAATGGTAAACAGACAATTATGAATGACTGTTGCATCGTACGATTCACGGGAACATAATTTTTAATTGGTTACATTTTACTCATTCTGGTGACAGAAATATTAAGAGATCTCTGATGTAAATTTTAAAAATAGTGCATGAAACAGTAGGTGGTGTATTGATCACCAGACTGGACTTTGAATTAGTTTTCAGCTTCACTTGGACCACAGCAAACCAAACCACCACTTAAAAACCATGATGAGAGGATTTATCAATCTCCTTTACATAATCAGCTCACAGTCTTTTCCGGGGAATGATACACTGTAGTAGAAGACTGTCGCAGAAGTAGTTTTGAATGCACCTCGTTGGTCCAGGAACATGTTACTGAAGCGTATGTGATAAAAAGAAACTCTTATTGATTATGGTCCAGTTAGCTGAAACAGCCCAGTTCACGAAGATTAACGTAATAACAAATATATTTATTGAAACCCCATAATCATTGAAATAGATCCCGAAAAACGTTGTGCCCACTTAGATGTTTTGAAATAATACTTTCTAAATATTCGTTTGAAAAGGGGAATTAGTTACTAAAGTAATATCATTGTTTGCGAACATACGGGAGCGGATTTCTTTTCATTCGAAATCTCTCTCACCAACTCACTCAGGTGAATTCACTCAGTAAACTCACTCAGTTGAATTCACTTATTTTCGAGACACATTTTCTATTCTTACTAATTTGAGAAAAATACCCGCTCATTCCATTTGTGACCAGTCTTCTTCATGTTTCAGAATGTCCGCAACGAATTGAAAGAAATAAACTGATGTTCACTCTATGTTTTGTAATTGGAACAGTTCAGTGTGGGGCGCGTCGCGTAATTGCCTCGCTCTCCCCAATCCGAACAGAACTTAACCACTCGGAGCCAGGTAATTAGATTATGCTTATGCAACCGAACCACCCTGTGATAGCCAATAGACTGCCCACTAATGGTTCATCGTACTTGAACTGGTGAGTTGTGAATAAAACTTTCAGCATGTGTACTCGCCATTCCGGTCTTATCCGTTTTGGGCGTGGATAGTTGCGTGCACGAGATACTTCGGTACTTACGGTATTACGGTCTCATATAAGTGCTGCATAGTGTACCCCATACGATCTTCCGTTCGCTAGTCTCCACGATTATAGTATGATCAAAATGTTTTTACCAGAGGCCGGAAGAATACTCATAGTTTGTCAACATAACAAAGGTACAACATCAGCTAAGTTGTGTCAATAGTACGAAGCCTCCCGTACCAAAAGTCATTTATCCTAATGAAAAAGTGTTTGCAGTCCGTTTTCCCCAGTTGCGTAATCAAAATCAAGCAATACAGCAAGGTTAATAATCTTTTCCATTCTATAGTTTGTAATGAAACCAAGCTGCTGATCATCAGCTGTCAAAGTAGCACGCTGAATGCAAAGTATTTGTAATTTGCTATCATAATCGCTCGATAATGGCCAAATTTTGGGGCTGGAAAACTTTATTCAACCTCAGTGGTTTTACTCGAGGTTGACCAGGTAGAACTTAAACTACATATTGTTACATGCGAATAGCTTCAAAATATACTCAGCATTCGGTTCGCGGTGCTAAATGGGTCTCCAGAGACCCGATCCGCGAGGTTTTGGCATCACACGAAATTCCCAACAAAACCCGTAATTGGAATTGATGCTGAATGAGAAATTTATTGTTTTGTTATTATCTAGCTGTCCGAACTTTTTGCTTTCTACTCCCGACTGAATTTTCAGTGCTTTGAGGCAGAGAAACGGTACGCGTGCGTGTGCGTACCCGTGCCGGTGTGTGTGTGTGTGTGTGTGTGTGTGTGTGTGTGTGTGTGTGTATGTGCGGAGAGCTATCATAAGCACACGGTCATGTGCAAATACAACGGCCTACATGATGTGAACGTTATCTGATACTATTATTCCCATTGAATATAATGATTCTTTGGTTTATATACTGGTGGTAGCCTCATAAACGAAAGTTGTACGCAGCCGTAAAGCACTACAAAGAGGATATGCGTTGAACTAGCTCAGTCAATTCAGTTAGAGAATAAAACCCGATCAAATAATTACCATAATAACAGGAAACACGAGGGGAACAGAATCGGAGGTGCCTTATTGTTGTTATTGTTTTTATTAATAATATTATTAACAATACTGTTATTAGTATTATTGTTATCAGTAGTATTAGTAGTAGTAGTAGTAGTAGCTGTACTCGTAGTAGGACTTCCTGTTGTTGATGTGGATGGTCCTCGTCGGCAGTAGTCAGCTCCAGACGGAGAAACAGTCATCAAACTTTTCTGCTCCTAAATCCGACAATTCCCTGAGTTCTAAGTTCATGTGCAATTAAACTTGTTTTTTACAAAAATCAGTTTCATCGGCTCCTTTTCTGATGAATATTTCTTTTGATGACCACGACCTACCCCCTTTCTGCTCACTCAAAACCAATTGTCCTGGTAAGGTTGCTGGTTATGCTTCTATTCCGATGTGAGTAGTCTTTCTTACCCATTCTGGTGTTAGTGAATGATGTGGGTATTCAAAACCGTGACTCGTCTTGGAAAGGAAAAACCAGTTATTTCAATGAAGTTAGTGCTTGATTCCAAATAAATACCATATAGGCAAATATTTTTTTGTTCTGTGCTTCAACATGAGCGCAGTGGTAGCGGAATGCCGCATAATCCCGGATGCCCACCGCGCTGTTAGAGATAGCCGGCCATCTGACTTGGAAATTTGGAGTGATGGTAATCCGCACGCTGTTCCAATGGGTCAGATGCGGTAACCATAACGAACTGCCGTCTACCTCGTGAATGGCATCATCCGAGGCGGTGATAGGGCTGACACCTCGTACCGCCGAGGTACTAGGGTTTTATACCACTCAACCTCCACTGAAGCTTACGCGCGCTACAACGATCTCAGTGAAATTGTACGAATATAATTTGAACTAGACTAATTTATATTCAAAAACAAAAATCTGACTGAGGTGTACATCCTTTCTATCTCGAGAAAGCAGTATTATGATACGTGCTAACATAAAAGTCACAAGCATCCTTTGATGTATGTCTTGATCGTTTGGTTTATTTTTTGTTGCTTTCGTCCTAAAAGTGTGGTGAATATTTGAGGAATAGATTAGTTCCTGTATTAAGTAATGCACATCTAAATTATCAGATCACGAAAGGGAAAGAGAATCGCGTTCAGGTTAGAAAGCCGCACCGAATCCAAGTTGTAACTGATGGAAAGCACGAACAGTTTTAGTAAGTCAGCCATTGTGAGTCATTTCTGGATGGCGGTCGAACTGATTCTAGAATAATCATTAGGATAATCGATATACCGGCTGGTTGTTTGACAGAACTGTACTGGAGAATTTTACCGTAAATGGCATGCAGGTGGCGGATGAATGCGAAAATGGCACCCTGAAAGTACAGTTTGCATGTGTCTTCCCCCCGAATCTAAGATGTTTCGTCACTGGTAGGATAGAGATTTCTTTGCATCACAGCCAAAATCTAAAAATTCTCCTGTCACGTGATCAATCGAACTCAAGATGTATTTTCCACAGTTTCTCACCCTTACGCATAGACAATTAGGCCATATCGGCTGGTAAAATTCCCCTGCTTTCGGCTCATCAATGGGCTATTAGCATACGGTTCAAAACAATGATAATCTGAAAGTATTGCTATTGAAGTATCATTCTTAGAAAAATGGTGAGTGATTTTATCCCGAATGCGACCACAGAAAGCCGACGGCAAAATATGCGCCAGTTGTGTCACCGTGGTGCGTTGTCGTCGTGTCAACTTGACCTGACCGCCAAGTTGTAGAATTCAACCCTTCCGGCGAAAACCGATCATTCATCTATTATTTTCCTGCCCATTTTATTCGCCTTCTTTGATTTTCGGTCTCGGATAGGTCAAAGCCGTCTCGAGTTTACCCACGTAGATGTGTGTGTGTGTGTGTGTGTGTGTGTGTGTGTATGGACTAGTCTTGTTCCGCCGAAGTTTGAAAGGAGTTTACTTGTGGCTGTCCCCACGTATTAAGTCTTGTCGTCCTCGAAGCCAATCGGCAACCAAAGGTTCTCAGTCTGAAGTAATGCTGCGCCTGGCTTCATCAATCACACTCGGGTCGTGTGTGCGCACTTCAAAAATGACTACTACTAACAACAAAAGAAGGAATAGCGGGGCTGCAAACGGTAGATCAAAATGTGGACAGCACGTTCCGGCAATTCGTGTAGGTGGAGCTCATTATTCACTTGTACTTCGTCACCACGTCGACCGAATTTCCTACATTACACTCACACACAAACGCCTTTTCGCAGTGAGTCATCCGTGCCATGACGGAGTTTTTATCTGGTCGGACAAGGAGAACTGTGACAGCATCATTCGTTTCATCCGCCGCCGCGTGACAATATGCTAACTCTCTTCCTTTACTTCGGACGCACACACGGAGGAGTTCAGCCCGCATTTATTAATAATACGCAGCTTTGCATTTAAAAACAACAGTTACGTCACGCTTCGTTGATTTTGATTTCCGTTTGCAGGGTACGACCATAGAAATGTTGCACAAATTACGAGTGGCGGAAGGAATGGGTGCATTGATATGGGCACTTCCGCAAATGTCACTTGAGTACTTATTGTTTAAGGTCTATGACGGTTTGAATTCTCAATAAACCAATTCTTTGAGTCCCGCTTAACGTGTACAGCCTCCTTGGAAGGACTGACCTACGATTATTAGAAAGCGATTGGATTCCATGATTCAGTTGGTTATGTAAGTCGAGAGAGAGAGAGAGCGAAAGTGAGTGAGTGAGTGAGTGAGTGGAGTGAGTGGAGTGAGTGAGTGAGTGAGTGAGTGAGTGAGTGGAGTGAGTGAGTGAGTGAGTGAGTGAGTGAGTGAGTGAGTGAGTGAGTGAGTGAGTGAGTGAGTGAGTGAGTGAGTGAGTGAGTGAGTGAGTGAGTGAGTGAGTGAGTGAGTGAGTGAGTGAGAGTGGGCGAGTGAACACGTGGAGCTGGATTCAGATGATATCTTTGTACGTCCGTATGAGTGAAATCCAGATTTTGTTTCACTTCTGTGGACGCGAAAAGTTGTACACGAAAATTTACAGGATTGCTAATGTGATTAATTCAAACAGGCATGTCATCTAGCGCTGTTTGGTGCAGAATGAACAATTAGATATGTAAGACATGATAAAATGTAATTACGGTATCCCGAAATACTGAATGTTGTGCTCGTGTAAGACGGAAGGGATGGAAGACATCTGAGACTATTTTGAAATGAAACTGTCTATAAGCAAGGAAATGTTAATTAACAATAGAATCTAGATGATCTTTTCTCGAGAATCCATTTTACTCTCAGATGAGCAATATGGGTTTTACCGACAAGTCATACTCGTTTTCAAGAAACCGAGTATAACAACCAAGGAGTGGTATAACCTGTAGGGCAGAACGTATAGGGTCATGAATTTTAAAAATATGAGGCAGATGCTTGGCGGTTTCAGAGCTGTTAGGGTTGCATCGTCTTCAGAAAGAAGATATCTACGTTTAAGGTCTCGGTATTATTATTTATCAACATGAAATGAAAACGATATTTCTCAGCTTTTGGAAACAAAACATATGCCAATAACTCTTTCTTTTCATGCTGGAACATGAAAGCAGTGATCTAGGAACACCCCTTAGCCTTAAGGGTCTACTGCACTATTAGGGACAACAGGCAAGCTGACCCAGAAATTCGGAATGATGGAAAACAACAAGTTTCCAAAGGGCCGGGTGTGGGAATCATCACCTACCACTAAATACAACATGGTTTAGAGCTGAAACTCGTTGCTTAAACTTCCTTCTTCGGATAATAGGGAATGCGGAACAGTTATCTGCTTATTTTTTGTTGAAATCTATTTGTACCTCACGAGCTCGAGTCAAGCAACGTTTGACTGAAAGAACTCATATCTTCACTACAAATTTGTAACCAGTCGAACATAATTCACTATCGATTACGTGCTTGCTCTTGAGTGCAAAAGAAGGGGTATGTCCCATAAAAGGAAAGGTCCACAACAGTAGCCAGTAACCTGATCCTGGGCCTCGGATTAGAGAACCACACTGAGTCTCAATATGTCAGCTGTGATGAAGTGCCTCACGACAGTGGCTTACTGTCTATCACCAAAACGTTGGTGAGAAACAATTATGCCGATAACCTTGCATTTCATCGACCCCGCAAGTAAGATACATGGCACCACTCTTCACCCCGGGATAAGCGCTACATGAAGAGAATATCTGTGGTGATTCAGCAGCTGTCACACGTGATAAGGCCAGGTACGGCTTCGTAGCCACGTACGCCGGTCAGCCTCAACCAATCAGGATCACAGCGGACAAAATCCGACACAAGCTCCCTGTGACTGGTCATCTTCTAATCTACCATTTATGTTGTCTAATTTAACACATTTACACAAACCAGTTCTGCAACACAACTAACGTGCTTTTCGCAGCCTTGGTCTTCGTGCTACTTCCTTTCACGTAGTTCTGGGTGGGGGGCAATTTCAGTACGTCCTGTCAGTTCAGTTCATTACGATTATTACAATATTGTATGCTTCAAACCTCTGCTCCACGATACGTAAACAGAGTTTAGAAAGAACTACTCATAGCGGCGTCAGAGGAGGTTCGATTAGAAAGCAACCTACTCGGGAAACGATTAGTATTTACTGGTTACCCCAAAAGACTTGTTGATGTTCACATAGGACATTTGACCGAGTGCGATTTGATCCGTCAACCTATTTCAGGCTTGACGTGAGGAATGAACAATTACCCAGCGATGAGTTTTATGCTTTTGCACACTGAGCACTTGAGGCCCCTAACCTGCGCACGTTACACCGGAACTACTGATCTGAGCAACTGCAACCAAAGTCATAAGACTAATTCTTCCTCATGCGTTAGGTTAGCTTACCTGTAGTTACAGTAACGCCTAAACAATGCAAAGCAAAACCGTGGTAAAGGTAATAGATACCAGAAAGCCTTCTATGTGGCAGAGGATATCGATGACATAAGCCACTTAATGGTCCTCCCGAGTGAAAGTCGGCCTCTGATGGTCCCTGGGCGAAGAGCTGATTCAGTTTCGTAGCTGTTATGTATTGTTTACCCCGACCTATTTGCACTCTATTTGAAGTAGTTATTGATGCAACCACCTGTAATGGAGTCCTACAGTACTTTTTCATAGTTCAAGAGCCTTGCGCTATGATGCAACAACCTTGCAAGGCTGTTATACGGTGGAGCAAGATTCTTGAACTACAGTGTTCGGCCCTTAACCTGCAGAAAAAAATACTGGCAATCGTTTGGCAGCCCAAGGTGATCGTTTAGTAGCGACTGTCTATCAGTTAGCGACCACAGCCTAGGGTACAGCAACCAAAGTGTCGTGACACTTCCATACCGAATAAGGTCAAATCACGTGTGAGTTATCTGTCCCAGTTATGGGACTTGGAGGTCTTGTGTGAATCACGTGAACGGCGGGGTGCTCGATGCACATTTGATCAGTCACTTTTCAGGTCACCTGCTGAATGAGAGCTTCAACTTCTGTAGGATTCCGGGTGGAGTAAACTGAGATATCCGACCTAAGCGAACAAGTGTATACAAATTCGCGTCGTAAGCAGAAAACAATTAGTGGTCAGGATCGCAGAAGAATTGTCCAGTGTGCAAGAAATGGTGACGATCTAGAACTTCTTTCCTACCATCTTGGAATTAGCACAAAAACCTGCACAGTCATCGCCAAAACGAGACATAAATCTAGCCTTAAAAGGGAATTCCTAAAAAGTAAATTCTCCGATGGAACTGTGCTCATGGGTACAAGAGAATCATGTAATCTGTTTGAGTAGAATAAAGAAAATGATGAAATTAATGCGCCGAAATCTGTCCATCAGTTTGTCTCCCTTTGATCTTCTCGAAGACTACGATTACTCCACGAAGAAACTAGGTATTCATCAGATAGGGCGAAACAGGACTGAGGCCAAAGAGAGTCGGGCGCAATAGACCACGTGGTCACAGGAGAACGGTAGCTCCGTCATTTTTTTTTGCATAGATGAGACTAGTTACAGCGTAGGTGCTCGTGGATACGCGGGGGATCAGTGAAGTGCAAACCACGCCTCAGGATTATGCCATCAAACAAAGGTGCACACCTCAGTGTTGTTGCTTACTGTTCTGCGATGCATACAGTATATTATAAATATCACTCCAGAATGACCGCCTCCATTTTCGACAGATTTCTTGAGAAATGTTCGTCGGAAGTATTAGCTGATCAACCAAACACTTATATGGCATTTCTATTCGACCATTCTCCAGTTCACTGACAGGCAGGTGAAACACTGTTGGCAACCGAACATGCTGTTTGTGAAAAGTAGTGACATTGGCTGCACTCTGATGCTTTTCTGAAAAGGCTATACTCAACTATGAGCAATGCGGTAGTTCGTGGTGTCTGGCATTACACCCAGGCTTCCCGCATAATGTGGTCACGATACAATCCTCTGCTAGATGGCCTTCTCGCCATTTTTTCGAAGCGAATTCCGTCTGTAGCTTACCTTCGTTGCCGAGAATTTCGAACACATGCCTGCATTGTGCCCTATCTTAAATGCAATACGTATCTGCTGTTTAATACCCTCAAATTTACAGTAGGCGAAATTTACCCGTCGACCCTCTTGTATGTGGAGCTACGAGGGTGGGCTGACAGAGCCACTCGCCCAAATCGACTCCGGGCGATCCTAGCCTAGGCTGCCACGAATTCCACTTGTTGTTCGAGGTTGGGGGCGGCTGGTGTTCCGAACTTTGCCTCCACAAGTCATGTCCATCGATGTTGTAACGACCATGGTGGCATACGAACAATCCTCTCTAACTACAGAGTTAAGATCCGCATACACTTCTAGCTGTGATAGCGCGATTTAGAAGCTTTGCATTTTTATCGATCACCTTGTCGGCGACTTCTCATCCTCTGCTTCGGATATCGCGGTTGACAGCGGAATGGCCAACAGGGGACCTCGCAACTACGCGCGTCTGATGGAAACGATCCCCTGGGATTCCACAAGCCTTTCGATAACGTTGGTTCAAAGGCAAAATGATGCACTCTTCTACTGCCTCCTTAACATTTCCTTTGCATTAGTACAGAAGATGCCGTAACCACTGACTTTTATCTCTAATTCTGCCTTCGAAGTAGTGCCCAAACTGCCTCATAAACTTACAGTATCGTGTGGCACCCCCATCGAACTCTTCTAATTCTACCATAGGTAGCTAGATTTTGCCTACAGTCTCGGATTTCATCCGGTACCGGCAAGTGAGGTTCGCAGTTTTGAGTACTGCTTTTTTCTCAGTCATCAGGAGCCCTTTCTACCTATCCTGACTGATCCACTGGATCTATTCCGGTAGGACCATCGACGGCACCCTGTCCGGAAAGTTTAAATTTTAGCCCTGCTAAGTGAACTTCGTGTCTCGCTTTCAATAGACGACGTGCATTTTCTAATCCAATTCCTTCAATAAGGTATTTTTCCTTCATTTGTGATAGTAGAAACGAACTCATTGCATGAGCTGAAATAAACAATGCCCATGACTGAAAAAACTAACCCATGGACCAGTGCAAGAAACCTCGTCAAAAAGCCTGGGACAGTAAGGGTTGGATTTGCCGCGGATCTTTGGGCCCAACTGTACCCGATCCGTTGGCGTAAAACATTATTTTAGTTAGCATCCTTATTCCAAGCATGTTAAGGAGCATAACGAACTTCTGGTGGTCGTTGAGGCACGCATAACGCAATCCAAAAACAAGTGCAACGTCTGATTATAATTTTCAGTGCAGTTCTTTATAAAACAATCATAAATATGACACAGAAATTGTACAAACCTCAAAGGTAACCGCTCAGGGAATTCAAGTCGGCCAAATACAAGTAAATTCAGAACAGCTTGAATCTCAAGCTGTCACCATCGGTAGGTGATGCGGACGAGATCAACGCGCGCATCAGTCAGAACGTCCATAGAGTGTTTTAGTCAGTGAAGAAAGTGACACAGAACATTCGCAAAACAAACAACGGATGAGGGAGTTCGAATTTCGTTCAAAGTTCCCGATCAAACTGACCTCCAGCCTACACCACCGATATGGTCCCCCGGACTTCATTCAAAATAAGCAGTATCTCCATTTCACTGTCACTATAAATACATTTCGGTCTAAATGTCAAACGGTTGTACGTATGCAACTCAGGAAAGTAAACAAAATATTACCACGTTGCCGGATTTGCACTTTTATTCTGCTCGAATCTGATTAAAAGGAATGATGCTTGGTTAACTGAAGATGAGAGCTCGTGAGCATCATTTGCTTCGGGCGTACACGTGAACTGCTCGTTCAACGTGATATTGGTTTCAAACGAACCACAATTGTTGGAAGCAAGCGTACAAGCGCAGCACACACACACACACATACAGAGACATTTGGGCGCATGCTTACAACTGAGGCCATAGAGAGAGGCATCCTAAACGGAAAATCGGTGAACATCTGAAATTCGGAGCTCGCTTATCGAAGTTCAAACGATAAACAAATGTCCACGCCTGGTTCAAGCAATGAAAAACGAACGATATTTTCACGATCATCTCCACACAGATCATTTTGCATATGGCTGTCTGCGTGCTTGTGTGTACGTGTGTGCGTAGGGTGGAAATGCCAACACACACAAGCACACACGCACACACACACAGACCTACACAACACACTCAAGCATCCTGGTTGCGGTACCTGAATAAAAATTCATCGATCATTTGTCATAGGTTTGTCAACATGCTTTGAATGCACATGAATCTTGCTCTTCCTCTGCTTGTATCCCGCCATTCTAACTGCAGATCCTAATACCACTATCGCAAGATCATTTACGGCCACTTCTGCATCCGCCCCATCTCTCCCTGCCTTGCTCTGTCTCACAGCCCCTCATCCCACCACTAACAGAATGTCTCTATTGGGCCGAACCAACTCGATTTTCCATCCGACAAAGCGCAGACTAAGCTGGGCTTCGATGTCGTATATACATACACACGAAAGTAGACGTGCCTTTCGTGAAAAAGACAGCAAAGATGCCGCCACTGCCCTATCGACAAGTGTCGAGACGAGATCTGTTGCGAACAATGCATGCGAACACAAAAGCATCGAAAGGCCACACAGGCACATAGTTAGGTCTGTTCTGGGCCATCTTTGTACAACTAAATGAGTCCTTCTCGCAACTGCGGACTTCTCGCGGTTTCCAAAATCTTCAAGGAAGTAAGAACAGTATGGTGACAGACTTCGTTTGATTATCAGTTGGGTTGCATATAATCACTTGAAACAAAAAAGCAAGATTGTCGGATTGTGCCATCGATCGATCGTTCGTTATTAGTCTGATGTCGATATGTTTGTCAGCAATTATTTGTACTTCGTGAAAAAGAAAACACTGATACCCAGTTTTCGTCACACTCCAAACCCAAAGGCTGCTGATGGACTTCTCCAAAATCAATCTCATGGTTGTCGTGGATTCTATTACAAGACGTTGGTCAGCTGTTCATTGTGGTGGACTTTAGATCTTTCCATCCTTGGTTCGAACCCAGCCCCGAATGCTGCTACCCACTGTTACTTCTCTCAGTTGACAGCCTCTAACTGGTAGTAACAACTTTTCCGTGGTATTATACCACTATTGTATAACAAAAAAGTAAGTAATAAAGTACTTACAAATTTCGTTTCATCTTTTTTTGAAGATGGCTAGGTGGATTGAATAATATACCCTAACTTCCGCTGAAAAACCCGAAATGAAATTCAGAACAACTAAACGAACCACTTATAAGTTTGTGATATTAATTCCCTTTTAACACTAAAACGACGAACGAGTCCAAGGAGTCACTGGCTCGTAGTATCTCAATTCTAGCAACAGTGCAGAGGATTCAAAGTGGTGTTTCATAATTGTGCTCTCAAGTGCCATATTGAGTTTGGCTTGTTCGGGGAAATTCATTCTGGGGTCACGAGGGGAAGTGTCCATGCGGACTCCACATTGTCTTGTCATGGCTTCTTCTCTTGTCCTTCTAGTGTTAACTGGTGTAGTTTAAAGTCTAACTGGATGATCAGTACGCTTCTACGTATTCTCGCGACACCGTAAGCCAATAGACATGACAGCTTAAAAATCTTGTTCTTGGCAAAAGCTTTATCCAGTCAGAGGACAAAGTTACGATGAACCAACTTGTTCGCTATCGTATCGTTCTCTTTTATGCAGTAATAAAAATAGTTTGAACTATTTTAAATACTTTTTATTATTTATTGAAGGACCATAAGACAATACCGTTTGCTGGAATCATAGGACGAAACACGGCTGAGTCAGAGTAATTTCCCCACCATAAAATAGACATCTTCGCTCGTATTTAGTCAACTGAATATCTTTTGATGATCATCAAGTAGCCGATCTCTTTTGGAGTTTTTTTAGTGCATTCTCTTCACGTAAAAATGAAAGTACGTTGATCGAAATAAATCTGTCCATGCATTTTGACGAATTTTCACGGTTCGAAGCCAGTAGTAGATGGGTTTTATACCATATCGTGTTCATGTAAAGCAAATCGTTTAGAGCAATCCCGGATTCATTAAGATGGTATGCTGAACTCACGACAATGTACGCTGGGATCGGGTCCTATATGGGACTGTGAATATACGGGGTAGATAAAACATGTGAAACGACTCCGTGAAATTTAAATTATGAATTGCATTTTGATGCTTTGAGACGAAAGATTCCCTAACCAATACAGTCCGTTACTATTAGAATTATTACATCGGTGACAAAGTCAAAGGTGAAGAAGAAATGTTTTTAAAAATGAGAATGCTGCAGCTCATCGGAAGAAAGAGAAACCTAAGGGAAATGCAGCAAAAATAATGTGAATAGATCAAAAGAATTCTGGGAAAGTGTTGACTAGACAGACTTGGTTATCGAATCGCTGCCTTGTTGGTTGCTTCTCCATTGAATTTCTGACCATAAATTATTGTATCGGTTAACATGAATCGGCAATTTTCGGCTCTGTTCCGCGTACGGTGATTCAAATCTTATCTGGATTCTGGTAAGCACGCGTCATCTTTCTTTTCAGTATCAAAAAATAGTCCCGCAGACTCATGATCATTCATCAATGAGCATTAGGTTTTATTGTGAAACTTTCTCCAAACTTGGAGCCGACCTGTTACTTAACATACGGAAAACCACATTGGTCAACATACCATGCGAAACTGTTCACGGCACAAGGATTGTACTATATATTATTATGCTTCTAACAACACTGGGCGTGACACGTGGTGGTATTGGTACACAGGTCTGTAAATTACTTTTGTGCATTTTGTGTTCAGACATCATCACCACCCAGTCTACTTACGAGTAGCATGTACATGTATCATGGATCCCTAGAATTTGTAACCTGTTTTCTCCTTTTCTAAAGCACCGACATAGTTTATGTTTACGTCTTACGGTATACTTTGCAGAAACATTTAGTGTTTGTATTACTGATTGTTTTGTCCTAGGACTGTACATTTTCACTGTAAGAAAAGTTCTCGAACTTTTAACCCGCGTATAAAATTGCCCTCCGGAGGTTCATACCGTCGACCCCAGATTCTCTGCCAGTTTACTACTCCGTTAAAGCCCCGAAAACAGCTGCTGGACTACCAGACCCATCTCCGGGTTCATTCGTTCACAGGTGACACACGCTTTTTTCGTCGTTTTTAAGGAATAACTCTTTGTATTTTGACACTGGGAACTCTTTTGTATATTTTAACTATAGATTATTTTCTTATTCTGTGACTGGAGCACACGTTTCATGGGAACTGGAAAGCTTCTGGATTTATTGTCTGTACCGTGACCGTGCGGAGTTTTGTTTCACTCCTTGCTGAGTGGACCACTTATGAAAGCACTGTCACGATTTGCCTGATTACTTTCTGTACTTTTGTTCTCGGTTGCTCATCTAGCTGCAAGTCATTAGCCTTTATAAATATATATATAGTACTACCTAGAATCACGAGATTACGATAAACATGGTTACTCAATTGACTGTGTACTGCCAGTATCGTACGTGAAGCTAGTGGGAATACGTTACAGTTACGTTGACATCTCAAGAAAATAGAACAGTTCCTACGTCGTTTTTCAGTCACTTTCGAAAATTCCCATTACGGAAGGACAGCAGAGAAAAAGAAGAAAAATCCACGAAGAATCGATAGTCACCAGGAATTTCTTTTATTCTTCGAGGTCAAAAACTCTATGTGATACAGTAACAAGGCTAAGCTCATCACAGAAAACCATAGAAATAATGTGCAGTTGCTTCATCCTTCTTAAGAATCATCAGCGGAGCACATCCACCGAGCTACCACTGGATCTCCAAACTGGGTGAACTATTCTGAGTGGAAGAATGGTTTATTTAGCTTCGTCATTTCAAGGACTACCACTCGTTCACCATGCCAAATGTTTGAGATTAATGGGAGACGCGTAATGGAGTGGCATCATCGATATTAGGATGGACCATAGTGGTGAGCAGGTCGTTGATAGCCATTTTGTTGTTCCAATAAAGTAAGTCTGGGTTCCTGATGAGACACCAACTGAGCTTTGTGCTCATGGAGTTGTATTTTTGTGGCTAGACGGTCATCATAGTGGGCTTTCCGCCCTTCCGTTCCAGGTTCGAGTCCTGCTTCCGCCGCCCGGTCACTTTCCCCAAAAGGCAGCCTCAAACTGGATGCGAGCCCTTTGCTGAAATTGTGTACCATTAATATATAACAAAAGGAAATGAACAAAAAAATAAAGGACAACGGGCCGTCCCTCGCGGAGGAAAGCTGATCCTTGCATACTACAATATATGCCCAGAAGACTGCAAAATGTCTATGGTTAAGGCGAAGCAGCAGATCGAGCTTCGGTGTATAACAGGATTTTTTACTTCATGCTTTCCTATGGGTGCTGTTGAAGGGGCATATCTCAGAGTCTCAAAGGCTCACTGACTAATAAATAATAAATGTTCAGGTGTACCAAATGCTGTTCGCATTTCTTTGCGTTGTTCACTCTCCTGTGGGCTAAAAGTGTACTAAGAAATGGAGTTTTTATATAATTATTGCGTACATTACATCCTCATTGAGAAGATATGGGTTATTTTTGTGTAAACACCCGATAAATTGGTGATCGTAGCCTAAAGCTTTTCTGTGAATATTTAAACAGACATTAGGAGAATGTGTTAGTTAGAAGAAATTACTGTCAATGGAGGCTGCTTCACGTAGGTTTGTAGTGAAATAAGTCGTTCAGACTCAAGAAGCGTAGCTTGGTGGCAAATTGTACGTGGCCTGCTGTCATGTACCTCCGGTTCGAGTCCCATTCTAGGGACTCCGTAGATGTACACTTCAGCTAATGGTTTTCGGAACGATGAAACAGCCGTGCCCAGTGCTTCCACTACTTTTGATGGCGAGCTGGGAGTTGATACTACGCGAATGGTTACTACATAGAAACGGCCGATACGGCCCAAAAATGTACTAAAGTAAGAGAAACAATTGACCGGCTGTGGTCAAACGGCCATCATGGTGAACTTTGGGCCCTTCGGTCCCCCGGGTTCAAATCCTACCCCGACGGCTTCCGACAATCACTTCTCCAATAGGCAGCCTTTAATAGATTGCAAACCCAGTACTGAAATATTGTACCATATTAATGTAATAAATGGCGAAAAAAGAAAAGCCACCGGTCAAGTTATTCATATTAACAAATTTCAACGGTATTCACGAAATATTATTAGTTCAGGGGGAGCAGGTGTACGAGCAGTTTACTTTACCGTTGATATGAGTACGCTGATCGTAAATTCCTCGTGGACGCGAAACAGTTGGTGGTGGTGGTGGGGTGATCCGGGAGCCAGACTCAGTGCTACTTGTGATTAGTTACGCCGCACTTAATAGCCGCCACTCTGGAACCGGGTTATCATTACACTACATCTTGCTGATTGTCTTAATCCACGGAAGCATGTATGCACATCATAAATGGTCTCAGTATCGGCAGTATGCACAGCTATCAAATTTATTGAAGTTCCACTCACCAGCCATTTGATTGTAATTAGCTGCTAAACGTCTCACACGGCTGATTTTTCCTTATGTATAACTTCTAGTAGAAGTTAGCGATCATCAGATGGTTAACAGTATTAATTTAAAATCCTGAGATCCCTCACGTGCATCTTGTCGTTGTCGTCTCCAGGCAGGTTTATTCCCTCAGGAGCCATCAACAATTAGCAGTTGGTCGACCCGAATTCACTGAGTGGTTACCATTGAGGTTTGTACAATTTCTGTCACATTTATGATTATTTTATAAAGAGCCTTGCTGAAATCCACAATCGGACCTTTTTAGATTGTGTTATGCCTATCTAAACGACTAAAAGAAGCCCACCACAGTTATTATTATTATTATTATCATCGTTTATATTGCCGTTATTGATATTATTATTGATGATAATTTTTCTTCCCTTTTTGTTTTTCGTACGCAAACAGTTGGACATTTTAGGAGAGAGTCGCGGCCAGTTAGAGGCTGCCAAAACAGAAGTGAACGATGCCGACAGAATTCAAAACTCTACTTGAGGCACAACGTGACGATTGTCTCACAGTCGCCGCTCAGTTAACTCGGAAAACAATATCATCTGTTAGATTACTCATACCGTCTAGGTGCAAGCTTCTTGATTGTTCAAGCTTATTATTCTTGTATTCATATTCTTACTAATAAATTAATCAGCATGGAATTTTTTCGCAGCAAGTCAGAGAGCAAAAGGTAACTAAAACTGGTGCGACGGCGATAGACAATACCGATTACTTGGCCTTTCTTTCAACACAAGTGATTTCTCATTAAATTGTAGATTTGTAATGGCGAAATTGCCTGGGTGCTATACTCACTGTAGTTCAATCTGTTCTGTTAATATCTTGAACAGTACATTACTGCTTGCTGAAGTAAATTGAGATTCATGTTGCAGGTCTCATTTCTCTGCAAAACCCTTCTCTACTGCAGCAAAATCTGTCCGAGGCACTTTTCTCAAATACCGCTTTGCCTTCGAATCAGTTAACTCACTGTTTCTCGTTTCAAGGGACGGAGAGCGACTCCGCCGTTATGACCGGAAGACGGTTTTCGACAGTGTAAGATATTTGTTCGTTGGATGGAAGTGGTCGGAGCCACTGACTGATAACTCATTTTAGGGTCCAAAACATGTCTTTCACATCCGAAGAAGTATTAAGGTAATGAAAGGTTTCTATAATGATTCGACTGTCTCCACACACAGTCCAGTGCGCTACAGCTTCATTTCCAATATCCAACCAATCAGGTGAAGTCGGACTGTAACTGTTAGATCGTGCAGATACAGCAAAGTCACCTTGTGATTGGTCAGCATGTTATCTACCAATAAGTGCCTACCCCCTTTTGTACATAAACGAGTTAGTATTAGTCGGAGGTGGTGGAATACATTCTTGTTTTTTCTTGTCTGGTCTTGTCTTTTCTCAGTGCACGTAATTGGGGTGCGAGTTATTTCATTACGTAAAACGGCCCGGTTAGATACGATTTCTACAGTTTTTCCTTACTGAATAACCGTTCTTCTATTCTCGCCCAATAGCAATAAAGGATATCTCTTTTAACTGCAGAGTAAAACAAAAATCCGACACAAATCTCCGGAGCAAGTCGAAGAGAAATACAGCAGTAAAGCATGTGCCGCATATCGAAGAGAAGATCAACAATTTTGCCTCCCTTATCACATCAATCTATGATTAATGCAATGCATAAATCTGTGCATGTGAATTCTTCTCTCTTTTTCTCTCACCCTTGTGTTGAAGCCAATTTATCATCGGAATGAAATGAGGATGGAAATCAAGTCAGCTTGTCTGAATATTGCTATTTGACGTTCTGCACATGGGGGCGGATTTCCCTGTGGTCACTTGATTTTGTGCGGAAGCTTTACAATTTATATGATTTCGCTGCAAACTGCAGGTGCATCAAGCTTCATGTCATACATTCCCTCGAACGGTATTATGATCGTGGACATCTTGCATTCATCCGGGGAGCGCACGAAAAGAAGTTGATCCAAATCATATTGCTTCGATATAGCTTCAATGTCTGGGAAGCACATTCATCGTCTTGGAACGTATGTCCGGATATTGAGAGTAATGCCATATCAGTTTACTTAGCTATGGGGGAAGCCAGAAGACAAATGAGATGATTTATGTGGTCCGTAAACTCTGATGCTTTTTTCGTATTCTAGACAATATGCGTAACTGCCGAGCTATAATCTGGAATCGGACAAACTATAAATGACAAACAACTCCAAGTTCGAACCCGTGGATAGTATTGTCCTTTTGTACGAAGAAGGAGGGCAGGATAGATATAAACATGCAATTAGGTTTTCATGGAATAAGTGCACGGAAAGTGGCAACTTTATTAGACGGTGTCACTAGAATCCTTGCATGAGTACTGGTAACATGAAATTTGCACAAATAAGACAACTTTAACCCCGAAGCAATTGAAAACCAGTCAATTGTAAAAGCCGTACAAATCACACAACAGCTGGTGGCTGATAAGGCAATATTGTTCGAAATCTGGTGTGCTAATTTAGCCTGTTCAAAAACGAATAATTTGCGATGCCGAGAAAAATAATGTGACAAGCACGTTTTAATAGTTTACAAGCCTACAAACTGACCTTCTGTGAAAAACGGACAGTTTGCTTTAATGTGCATGTGAAATTTCCCACGCTGTGTATTATGGTATTGTATAGCATGGAAGACCTTAGCTGGTTAACGAACTCGCATTTCAGCCAAAAGGAAGAAAACTGGTCATTGTCATTTCGAAATAAGCAAAGAAATAAATACTGTGGATATAAAACTGGTTCAGCCACGGACGTTCACGCCGAGTTCCTCGGTGACTTTCATCTTGTCAACCAGAACAAGTGCTAAGCAATTGTAAGCATTGTAGAGTTACGATGGATATTTATGCGGGAGGGGATAAGTCTGAATGCGAAACGCGTAGAGGGATGCAAAAGGCATGAAAATGGGTCATGGTACAGGGAATGGGTTACGTCCGTAGGAATCTTCTTGGGGAATTTTTTACAGGCTGTAATATGTAAATCACAAACTTTGAAGATAAGAGAGCTTATGGAAATCAGAGACACGACTGATGGTGGCCAGGCCGCTTGTAGTATGATGAAATATTTCTTAAGTAGACCAGGAAAGATTACCACGGAAGAATAGAGTAAGACTGGGAGAATACTTTGATGGATAAGCGAAAAAAATGGCAGTTTTGTGTGGCACCAAACTGCCTTAGCCTATGAATTTGTGAAGATAGTCTACGTAGTTTTTAACGCAATCAAGAATATGAGAAGACCACTGTAAATTAACGCTGATTGTAACGCCTAAGTATTTGACCGAGTCAGTCCTGGAAATGGGGACATTGTTGACGACTGATTACTGTCTGAGTTAAGAGGAACGAGAAAGGGAGAAAGTGCAATCAAAACATTTGGAAGTGTTGAGGTGTAGTCCAGACTGGGACGAAAAATTCTGAAAATAAATAAGTTCTCGGGGAAAAAGTTAAAGTCTTGTTGTTTGGAGATAGACTGGTAGAGCACAACGTCATCAGCATACTTAGAAAGTTGTGCAGGGAGTGTAGTGGCTAAGTTGCGGATATACGTGGTGAAGAGTAGGGAGGAGAGAACGGCATCCTGAGGAACTCTTGAATTGTTAGTCAAGGGACTCGATAAATTTTGTGATAACTTTCAATTCTGTTGGAAAAGAAGTTTTTCAAACACGAGAGAAAAGAAATGGGAACACCAAAGACTCTAGCCTTCGAAGAAGTAGAGGACGGGGAACCGAATCAAACACAGAGGAATAGTCAAGGAAAATACATCGAACGGACTTCGTGGAACTATTTGAGTTATTTGAAATGAAATGCCAAACTAAAGCACCTGCATCCAGAGTGGCTCTGTTGGGTTTGTACGCGAACTGACGGGGGTCATTTTGAACAACAAAAGAGGAACACCATCGACTTAGGAAGGCGCACTCGGTCAATTTGAGCCCAGGAGAAGTGATGGCGATGGGGCGAAGACTTTCTGACAAAATGTTGGAAGTAAAATTTTTGGGAGTAGATAGTACTGTCACGAGTTTCCAGGGAAGTCACAATTCCGGATAGTTGAAGTGCACCAAATTTGAGAACTATAGAGGATAAGCCTTCCGGACCCACAGCAGAAGCTGATTTTGAAGTATGAAGAAACTCGAAGATTTTTCCTGAGGAAAATCATTCTATATCTGAGGGAAAGGAAGGGAAGTAAGATGGTAGGGTCTCCGATGAACAATAAATAAAAGCGGCTTTCAGGCTGATGGCATCTTTGTCGTAGTTTTTTGACCAGGCCCATTTTCCACACAGAAGCCTAATTTTGTGCCAGAGAAGTTAACTATTGAAGGTACTGAAGAACTGGTGGGCTAATGTCGTATTTAACCGCCGAATCTCTTGTTTGACCAAAACAGACTGTCGTTTCACAGAGGCCTTGTCGTGTAGTTTATAGGCATGATTTTTGCCTTTTCAGAGATTTCAACAATGGAGCAGCTATTCTGGCTTTGTTAAAAATAGTCTCCAAAACAATATAAATTAAATACCGCACTCAGTGTCCTCGAAAGTAAGTCTAGCTGGCAAAGAGAGCAGTCGAAAGAAAGCCACGAAGAAATAATAGAAAGGGATCTTTGAAGACGGGTAATGTTAGTGAGTGAAAGGTTTCTAGAGGTGACCTTTGTTTGTTTTGCCCTGAAGAGCGAACAGTTCGCCGAAGGTGAATAATTTTTGGGTCTAATAGTGAGAACGTGATCACTCGATGAAATAGGAGCATTCAGTTGTAGGTGAAGAAATCCGGGATGGTTGATGGTAATTCTGCCTCAAACTGTACTTCCTCTAGTTGGCATAAGACAGAGGTCAGTTAAATCAAAAGCAAGTAAGGGATACGTAGGCGCATGATTAGAATCACCTACAAAATGCGTAAACAATCAGATAGTAATTGACTCTGAAGGGGTATAAGAGCGTCAAAGGGAGCTACGTACAGACTACTGATCGCAGTACCTCGAAAAAGCGAGAATTTCAGATGACTTATAATTACCACGTGGTCAAAACCATTACAGGAGAAAGTAAAAAAAGCAACTTCAGTCTTGCCAGACCAATTGGAATTGGTGTAATTGATCACATCACTACTTGTCTTCTTGTTGCATTGTTTTCTGCCTTGGCGAAAGCACTCGAAGTTCTCAAGGAGAACAAGTTCACTTCAGTACTTTCATTTATCCAAGACTCTTGGATACGGGTCACACATGTTTTCGTGGTAATCCGATAGTTCAGAAGTTTGGTTGGGAAAAACATCTTTCCAAAAAGAGACCGAATATTAGGGCTGACCGTAGCCGGAAACTGTCATCTTCCTTTGAGTTGTACGACTAGGGGCAGTCTGCCAAATAATGCGTCTGCGTTTCCTAGTCCAACTTGGTCTAGGCTAGCTTTCATAAAACTATTTGTGGATAGTGGAGCGGAACATGCTGTGTCTCTAATGCGGGTGAATAATTCTTTCGAGTTGCCGAGTCTGAAGGGCATGGGTTAATGTTGAGAATCATTCCACAGTGCCGTTGATCAGGTTCTCAACACAATGTAATGAACCACATAAGTGACGAGTTTGTCATCGACGTAAACATCAAAGGCTGTATGGGAAGCATTGCATCTCTTTTCAAAAGACCGAAAACCCTGCGTAATGAGCACCTGGACTGCCTAGTGTAATTGTCTTTGTGGTTACTATTATGGTCACTGTGAATGCCTGACTGCTTATAGGTGGACTATTGGATGTCTTCATTAGAGCAGCCGGTGGAGGATAATATAATCACTTTCACTTGATAATTACAGTCCTAGTGGCATAAAATTCCATACAGAGTAAGAGTAGAGAATTTCTCACCAAATTTGTCTATTCTTGTTGATATGACTTACGGAAACAATAAATAGTGCAATTATAGAAAAGTTATTTGAAAATATATATTGCTTTGACATCCAGATTCACTTTACTTTCCGTATTCTCCTTTACTGATTACTGACTTCGTCATAGTAAGAAAGTGAAGCGAATTACTTTCGAACCTTATTTATTGTATGCATTTATGAAGTGATTCGACTGTCTCCACACACAGTCCAGTGCGCTGTAGCTTCATTTCCAATATCCAACCAATCAGATGAAGTCGGACCGTAACTGTTAGATCGTGCAGATACAGCAAAGTCGCCTTGTGATTGGTCAGCACGTTATCTACCAATAAGTGCCTACCCCCTTTTGTACATAAACGAGTTAGTATTAGTCAGAGGTGGTGGAATACATTCTTGTTTTTCTTGTCTGGTCTTGTCGTTTCTCAATGCACGTAATTCGGGTGCGAGCCATTCCATTACGTACGACTGGCCGGGTAGATACAGTTCCCACAATATAACTTCGTTTTTTTATCGCAGAAAATGAGAAAACTCTTTAAGGAATATAGTTTGGAAGATTTATCAAATTCGGAGTTGATGTGAATTTTAAAAGTCGTTAACCCCGATGGGATTCTAATGCACTCGTGAATACCAAGCACGGTTTAGTACCACGCGTGCTGTACTAGCTGAGCCACGAGGCAACGATAAGAAGCTTCGAAATTTTAATGTAAATCAATTACGCTTATACTTCCGGAATTAATTCCAGAAGGTGCTAATTATGAAGCCTCCAATTTAATATTGGGTAAACAACTGATAACCACAATAATGAACTTAGGCAATAAGACGGGGTTGAAATCAATAGGAAAAGCCAAGATGCTGTGTGTGTGGTTCATTCGAAAATGGAAGCGCATATGTTCAGTAACCGTCAGTCCGTTCTTTCAATGGTCGGTAACACCGCAGTTAGTGAACCCGGTAACTTCCGGATTTGGAATAGAAGCCTCTGTTTGCGCAATACCACGGTAATGGATTTTCCTCATCATTGCCTCCACCATCTTTCTCACTTAACTTTTTAAACTGACAGATTGTTTAGCAACCATGAGAGACCTTCCCACGTTCACTGAGTCTCTAGTTCTGTTTAGTACACTGGTCGAAGTTCGCGTGATCTTCCTCACTCCAATCACTGATCCCATGGAACTGGTGTATTCTCTGGATCGACCGTTAACTGATGAGATTTATGCAGCGAGCTCTATGAGAGCAATCCAAATTGTAGGTCCCCGAAGGATTATTGGGCATATTACGTGGAGCATTTATAGTTAGACAGCTTCAAAGTTAGCCAGATATTCCTCCTCGAAAATCTCATCAGAAATTATTGTGCTTGAAATAAGGCGAGATGAATAGATCTTTAATGAGTTTGATTTAGTTAGCATACGACATACATTTTTAAGTCCAATTAACATTGTCCTCGCGTTTTCATTCTCCTATATTGAGTCAAATCCACTGCATTTTCCGTTTCAGTAGAGTGATTTAGGCCGATAAGAATGCTTAGGATGTCCCTTTTTGCAAAGTTATCGATCGTCTCATGACAGGCAACGTCGAAGAGGAAGACTATTGAATTTTACTTAAGTGGTCACATGTGTTTGTGCACTAACGCGAACGTCAGTCGTCTCGAAGTTAACTGCTTGGTCTTATTTTCGAATTTCACCATTGTGCCAAAATGCGTTCTGAGAATAGAACAGTATACATGACTATTTTTATCTACCTATGTATGTAAAAATGATGAAAACTGAACAGAGGTGTATTGCTCGTTTTGAAACCAGTTGCTTTTGATAAGTGCATTGAAATTTTTCGTTGTGACACTCCTTTATTTTGGTGCACCGGACAAAGAACCTGCCCCACAGTGCGTAATGGCTTGTACCAAGGTAAACGCTCCGTTTCACATTATGGTACTCCCTTTATTTATCATACGACAAAGTACGATGTTTCTGGAAGCGAATCGTGGTTAATCAGAGATGGCCAGATCAGGGAACAGCTGGTTGAGGTGGGAAATCTAACCCAGGACCTCAAAGTCCAGGGCCCACATGATGTCCATTGGACCAAAGCTGTAACTGACAGCGCTCTGTGAGAAATCCTTAAATTAGCCGTGTTCAGTTAAGTTTGGCATAGCTCATTTACTAGCGATGAACTGGTACTGGGCACAAATTGCTAATAAACCCACATAGGGAGACCCACTCTAGCATGTCGGAGTGTCAGCCCACCTAAGTATTATATGTATGCACAAATTTCAGGGGTCCTTCAGATAAATCGATTCATCCCGGATAACGTGCCTAGGAAGTTGCTAAATGTTATTAAACCCACCGGCAGACTAGTGGTAAAAACACGGAGCTGATTTGCAAAGCAACGACCTTCGTCATTATTGACTCGTTTTCGTTACTCAGGGACATTTCCCTGAACAGTTTCCACGTCACACGTGATTTGCGAACAAAGTTCATTCAAGCTATGCAGTCCGGGTAAAAGTAGAGACCTCTCATCTATCCAAACAGAGGAATGGTGAGAGGTCCAAAACACTGTGAGCTGGAACTAGGAGGAACACATGTGTACAGGGATTGGTGGATGAGCGTAACCCAGATTTCCAAAAAAATTCAGGCTAACAGCAGCTAGCCGTAACTGTTTGAAGGATCCAAAACCTACAAATGGACCACGAATAGACTCTTGCATGATGCGTCGAACAAGCTTGCGAGTGTTGCAGATATTCTCACAGCTGAATGTAAGCTTTCGACGTGTACATCGAATCCTACAGTCAGCACCACATCTGGGGAACAGGAAGACGTGGTAAATACCTTGGATGAACGATCATCATTTTCACAATTGAGAGGAATGAGCTAGAAATTATACCATTCGAAATGATAAATAGAATGATGTGATATTTAACGAAAAAAACGTTCGGTTTAGAGCACCCTGATGGAATTATGTACTACTGTTACGACTTCAGGGAAAGTAAGCTGGAACTCGGTCGTCGAGCTTTTACTGAAGCCTCTGTGGGGGTCTGATTTGATGTTTTCGAACAAGGAAAATCCCTCCTAGCCGTCTTAGATGGCAAGCATTCAGTTGACTCAAACGTCTAATCATAGAACGATTTTTTGATCTCGATGATTCCGGAAATTCATGATATCGTGATATTTCAACATGACAACGCAGCCCTTACCTGCGGCCTTTCTTATTAGAATGTGTCTAGTGTATTGGACCATCATGCCCATAGAGTGGTCAGTTCACAGTTCAGATCGGAACCCTTTTGAAAATGCCTTGGTTCCATTAGTGGTGGGCATCCGTGCGGACGGAAGGGTCATCGGCACTTTGTACTGGTTTTTGTTCGTCTTCCTGAATGAGGGGGAGAATACAGAAGTTGAGACCTTCGGAAACATGTAGTAGGAAGCAGTCTGAAAATTCTGTTTCATTCATTATCAGTAAAGACAACTGTGTTTCATAAGCAGCTGGTTATTTCTGCTATTCTTCTAGGAGTGGGTCTAACAGCATTCCACACCGTCTGAGGAACTCTGTCCGAGATGAATCGAGTAAGTTGTTTTACGATTAAAATTCGTTAGTATTCAGTGCCTTTGAAAATGGCCGGTTATGGCTGAGACTGCTGGTTTTCCGTTGGTATATTTGGTTTACTAGTGGAACAACACATAAAAATATCAAATTTGGTCACCTTAAGTGGTTTAGTCCAAAAGTAACAGCAGTATGCGGAGGGTCGCCGGGTCGACTCCAGCTCGCGGCTTCCGACTTTTCCATGTGAATGCAAGTGGATTTTCCATTACATAATAGCAGATAATCAGCAAGGGTTTAATACCATTTCGAATACTATTGCATTAGGTTGACATGTCATCGTACCCTATTAGCTGTCCCTAGGCGATTTGGTTCCATCGGAATCACTGAAAAATAGAGTGGGTTTTTTTACAGCATTTCGTGTGCTGTATTCGTCAATGTTTTAACGTTGTTGCTCAGGTTAATGGATTTCCCTCATTCTTCGATCTTTTCAATTCATGTTGCCGTATCGAAAGGCATCGGCTTGGTATTGTGTGGACACATGGCGACTGTTGGGCGCTGCCAACCGACGTCTTATAGGGTCAACCATAAGCTCGGTTCGTTTGGTTGCACTTTGTTGACCTCGGGCGCATTGTCCATCTGAGCTTTTCTCGAAAGAACGGTGTTACTAGGATCGTTAAACAATATCCGCATTTGTATGTTGTATGGACCACGTTTGCATACTGACAACAGATGATAGAAGTACATCGGTCAGTTGTCACGACTACGAAAACAAAAGGATATCAATTTACAAGCTTGCTTTCTCTCTCTCTCTGTCCAACCAAATTTGGCCGAAAGATTACACTTCATTCCAGATATAGTGATTTTAATTGTGACAGAACGTCCAATGAGTACGCGAGCACTGAGCAAAACATATAGAGCACAAACATTCGTGTCTTAAATGTGATTTTCCTTCTCTGCGAATAAAGCAACCACCCAAGTGCTGAGACTAAGGTTTCGACAGTTCATCTTGTCTTTTTGTCATATCGACTTTTATTTGATAAAATGCTCATTTATTTCGCCTGGATGTTTTGCAGATTCTCAACTATTAAAATGTCGACACCAGTGTTCAAGATGCATCTTTCCACATCAACGCAACGGAATTAGGTTGAAAATATCGCAGACCACTCTCTTAGATGACAAAAGAGATGTGTCCAGGAAAACTGCTAAACATGCGAACTCTGACCAAATCGTCCTACCTTATACGGTTTTTGTATTGGTAGAACAAGTAACTCTTTAGGCTGATGCGAACGCGGATGTAACCAAGATGCGATGTTCATTTAACTGCTAGTTCTTGGTACAATATGGTCCAGTCAAGCAAAACTTCTTCTTTAACTGCGAAAACTGAGCTTCCCGTCGTAGTTCCATCAGAATTCCAGGAAGACCGGCGATAGTCAAACTGTTATCATTACAGACTTTGTACACTAACCACCCGGGTTTGATTTCCTTCACCGCTGTTCACTTTTCCATTTGGAAGCCACTCAGTGACCTGGGCCCCCTTCCTGAATTGTTGTTCTTTGTTGTATAATAAATAAAAAAGAGGCAAAGGAGCATTTTCTTACGACGGAGGCCACCGAAAACAGACAAAGGACGTAAGATGTGACTGAATTCCTTTGTCTTGACGATTAACATGGTTCCAATATATATGGTAATTATCGAGGAATATAACCGTCTTTGTGAATCATAGTATGTCCTTTCAGATTTGACATTAGTCACGCTTTTAGTCTTCTTCATTTGCTTCAAATATCGGAGAGTTAACCTGAAATATTATCAAGAGGAATAATTTACTGAAGGTCTAACATATGTGAGTCAGAAGTCGATAAAATTGGTGAGAGTAGTTCGTTCAATGCTTTTCGACCACTGGTCAGTAGAAATATCGTAAACCACCCTATAAGTATTCGAGACTGTTTGATTTTTCGGAATGAACTGTTATAAAATCCTCATTTAAGATACGAATGCTAAACGCCTTTGAGTCCCAGCAAACAAACGAATTGCCAGAATGGCCTTTGTTGAACTGCGTGAATGGATGATCTACAAGGAAATCAGGGGTTTATCGAGGAGACAAGGATTCCACTTAAATGATTGATTGTATACGAGCAATTAAAATTGACGCATATAATAAGGCTTTGTGGGACATTCTCTTAACATACGCACAATCTTTCGGTCATTTGTGGTGGTGATTGAACTTTAGCTGAAAGCTTTGAGCCGAAGTGGATGCTCTTCATTCTCTCAGTTATTCTTGTGTAAAAACGCACGCGGGCACTGACAGTTCAATATTGCCTAAACCACGACTGTACGTGACCAGATTTGCAAACTAATCCTCTCCGCCTCTCGGTTTATGACTACGGCGGTATGCGGCGTCCCTCTTTGTGCTATCGCATGCTGCGCACAAAGTGTGTGAGTACGTCCTACGTCCTGTGCTTTGCAAACTGTTTTCTATCCTGTTGTATTCCATTCCAGGCCCAGTCAAGTTCAACCGAACCTGAATCGGCAGAGACACGCCTCGTAGTATTCACTCCACAGACCAGTGTGCCAGTGTACCGCTCAGACGAGCAACCTCATCGCTCACGTGGTCAGGACAGAACCAATCAACGTTAGATGAGGGCCATAAAATTAGCGTGGGGATTAGACTCTGACTGCGGACCCGAGTGAGTGTAAGTTATGGTGTGCGTTGTATGTTTGTGCTTGTGTGTTTGTGTTCGGATCTACGTTTTACGACTTGGTCCCATGCCATACATCTAATATGGACGGATGAAAACGTCCCTGAGAGAATGAGGTGGGGAAAAATGTAGGCAGGGTGGATGCCCCATGCGTATTCTGCATGTGCTTGGCAGGAAAACATTTCAGCATGAACAACTAACAATCGAGAAGTAGATCATAAATCTCGCGGGAGAATACACATCCAGACAGGACCACGGTCAACCTTGTACGCCAAGACGCACCCGGCGATGGATGTCCGCATATGTTCTTCAGCGTATGCATACATGTGTACAG
This sequence comes from Fasciola hepatica, assembly GCA_948099385.1. Taxonomy (NCBI): domain Eukaryota; kingdom Metazoa; phylum Platyhelminthes; class Trematoda; order Plagiorchiida; family Fasciolidae; genus Fasciola; species Fasciola hepatica. The sequence goes on from CANUEZ040000025.1 coordinate 6,453,183, forward strand.
CCAATACAAGCTAGTACAGTTACCATTGGATGTGGGTAACAAAAGTTAGGTTAGCGCAACTGCTCCTTGGCGTCAAGCTAAAGTCGAGTATACCGTAGTGAATAGTTTCATGGTCCCACGGTGTCATCGAACATAGTTCTACGGTCACGATCGACCGGGAAGTTTTGTTGTTGTTGTTGTTGTTGATCTCAGTAGCACTGAGAGCGAACGTGATATAGTACTCTTTTCATTTTTTCTTTTTGTTCACCGTATTTCGCTCTAACTCTGCGTATCATTTTGTCGGCACTGGTTTTCGCATCGGTTTCAATCGGTGGGACAGATGCACGTAGTCAGCTAACTGGCTGAACACTCGCGGAGCTGACTGGCAAAGTTGCGGGAACTTAAGGAACCGAAGAAAGGTGAGTCAACAGAAAAATTTTCTACGACACACCTCTTTCTTTCTCTCTCTCTCTCTGGTAGGTCCTTATCCGCAGTAGAGTCAAAAAGGAGCTTCGGATTTCTAAGGACAAAATTCCAGGACGAACGAACGCGACTGTACAAGTGCTTTTCCCCGAGACCTAGACTTCCTACACGGATGACAACTACGGTCAACCGGGGCAGAATTATCCCCGTGATTATCATCCGAAATTTATGACTAATATTTTTATGTTTTGAAATCGAATATTCTACTTTTTCGTGAACACAGCGACGGTATGTTCACATTATTTTTATTTGTGCTGCTGATTTGATCCATTGGTTTAAAGAAGTCAGTTCTGGCGCGTCTTTATATGTCTGTTCGTAGGGAAAGAATAACACAAATGAGTTTGCTGAATTTTCACCTCGAAACTGACACTGCTCATCACGGAAAGTGATTTTGTTACATCAGTGCGGGGACCCACAGGATGCATTGGGAAATCCATTGGAAACTTTTTATGCTGTAAGGTGCTCAGATCTTTCGAAGAAAACCCCAATGAAATCTCTCAAAACAACTTAAAAACCAAAAATGGATTTCTCAACCGCAGCCCTAATTCATATGAACCCAATGTGATTCATGGACTGGGTCGACAAACGGATTCCCAAACAAGATAACGTGGCTTTCGGATTAATTGCAATTGATAATTTTTCAGTCCCTTAGGAGAGAAGTAGTTTAATGAACTTTCCGTCATGCTGTCGTGTTCATATTGCTTTTCGACACATAGGTCGATTATTTTGGACCAGATCGTCGGAACAGTGTACGGTTCTATTCAACTTATTTGGAACGCTAAAGAAGAAAAACAACCTCTGATCAGTTCTTTTAGACCTGAGGGGGAAAATCTGCCTCAACAATAATCATATATTTATGTTAGTCATATTTGACTATAAGTTCCACATTATGGCCGGGACAAGCTTTATGCGGAGCCGGATGAACTTGCGAATTACTCATTTGGTGTCCAAAATTAGGACAGTGCAACATGGGAACAAGATTGCCATCGTCTGATACTTTTTGAACTGTACTCGCAATTTCAGCTACATGTCAAAGAATTCTCTTCAAACAGGAGGCCTATTTGAAAGCTCAGTTGGCCAATTTATTGTCATTTTTGTCGGCAAGAATGAAATGATACTTGTCCGGAACCGTGACACCGCGCTTTTGGATCGAAAACCAATTTGATTTTTCCCATGACATTTCAAACTGATAAGACTTGTGTGTGTGTGTGCGTGTGGATAATTTTAACTGAACTCAGGCAACAATAAACACAAATATGTACAGTCCTCGGCTCGTCCGCAAACCAATTCACATCTGTATCTACTGGAGCCCAGGTGGCCGGATCAGCGCATGCACTGTTCAATGCCGACGCATACAATGAATACGCAGAGATAAGGGGCAGCCGCTATCTGGGATACATCGAACTGGAAAAATGTAACTAACACACGTGCGATCCTGATAGCGCAAACTTTAGACACACCAACACACTCCACATGAACTTATTTTCGATGGGGGTCGTCGGAGCATCGATCGGCAGCTTTCGGCAGCGGCACATCCACCGATAATTTGGATCCTCCCCACCTAGCCGGATGTAAGTCGGTGAGAAGTAGAAAAACGCAAGCCTGGTTTTCCGGTGCTCAGTGCATGTATGTGTGCACAGCTAATTTTCTATCTGTCTGTTCAGTCTCGGTGAAACTGATTCGAAGTTGTAACAGAAGTCAACAGGTGAACAAAAGTGACCACAGTGTGGTGAAATGGCATAGCACGAGCAACAAACGACAGTGGCAGAGGGGCAGATGTGAGCGCACTGTGGGCGTACCCTTAGAATAGTTGGATATGCTTCGAAGACAAGGCAGGTTTATAACTTGCGCACTCCTTGGAGAAAGGTCACCTCAGAAAAAAATCTATTTTGGTTAAGACAAGAATTAGAAAAGAGGTCGGATAATTTCATATTAGCGATGACAAAAGCGAGACCGACCAAAAGTAAAATGGAGGTGTAAATAAGTTGAAGAGTTGGCAGGAGCAATTTTACGCCACGTAGTCAGTGATATGACATGACTAAGACATATCTTGCTTGTGAGATTTTTGACTCGAAACCTGAGGCATTTCTGGGTATGTTCCTATGAGGAGGCAAGGAAAGTGGTCTTTTTAAATACTCCCAGAAAAGTAACAATAATAGCGTCAAACTATGGGACATATACATTGTCACACGATAAATAATGAAGCCAAATGCGGAATACCGAGACACTTGAGTCTTCCACTATAAAAGCTTGACAAACTTGCTTTGTACACTAAGGATCCAGGACTTCGTGTCATGCAGAGTGACACTAAGATATTTCGCTGTACCCGGCTGTCCAATCCGGACAGGGCAGAGCTGCATTCCGCTGGACTCGTCCCCGGATCGCCGATTGGGAAAGGCCGCTCCCGTCGTTAATCTTGAATAAAGTGGATACATCAAATAAGATTTCGTGGAGGATCAGCGGCATTGCTCGAGGGTATGATGAGGTTTCTGCTTGGCCAGCCTTCTACACTTTAAAGTGCCACTTGAATCTGCAGATCGAACAGTGACGGGGCCAGTGTGGTCCCCACTAAATAGGGCCATAGCTCCTTGCTGTGTTGCACTTATCCGACACGGTTTTCCAAATGAGGCTATTGAATCATACAGATGGCCTCCGATTCATCTAGACCAACGTGGCTGCCTTCCAGGAAGAGCTTCGTCATGCATTGGCGAGAGATGCGTCCTTGAATAAGAAGTTTAATACGGTCTGAGCAGTGGAGCAGTACAACAGTTCACAAGGCAGACAATTGCCGAAGACGGTAATGATGGGAAAATGGAATTTAATACTCTGCTGTAACTAGCACCCCATTTCGGTATTTCTTGTATATATTATACATTTCGCTACTTACTCTAGCGGGTGGATTGCAGTGATATGTGGAGAAAATACAGTCATAATTTCTGGCTTCATTTGAGAGCGGGTCTAAATGGGTGCATAGTGGCGGATAAGAAAAGGATATTTCTAAAAGTTTATAAAGCCAGATTAGTGAGGTACAGCCTCTGCCAAAACGCTACTTCCTTAAACACAAGGAATAAATTTTTAATTCTATTCAAGTCGCAGCTGTTAGCAGGCAACTGTGAATACTAGGTCATTGAATTTTCCGGTGGTCTAGCTGCCGAACACGTTTTACGCTAAATATATATCTATGCGTATATGTGCCCACTGCTATAAAGTATACAGCTTCGTATGAAACATGGCCTAGAGCATCATTCTACAACAAGATAGTTTTCCTAGAATAAGTTATGGTCTGATAGACTTGGAACTTTTCTTCCTCAGCCCTGTGAATTCTAAGAGAATTTACGAAATGGTCACTCTTAAAGAAAAATGTGAAATTGATCTTGTGGAGAACACCTTGAGCCGATCGCGGAGTTGGCCACACTTCAATGGGGAAATCCAAACCAAGTCGGATTGGTACTCGATTGTAATTTGTCAACGTCATCACCTCGCGTGAGTCAAATCGTTCAAATGTACACGATGGAAACTCGGAGAGGAGGGGGTGGGGGACTCACTTGATCGGAATTTGAAAGTTCGTGCTGCTTCACAATCCGTGCAAAGCCAAGCCATTTCGTATTCTTGAATCAGTCCAAGATAGACAAATGCACGTGGATCAGTTCTTGGCCTTCGTAACGAGAATATGGAATGAAATTAAACAGGGTAGAGGAAGACAAAGAAAAAATTGAATCAATTCGAGTTCCTTCGTCGATCAAGCGCAATTAGATCGGAAATGAACTTATCGCAGAAATTTTCCGAAGGAAGTCTTTCCAACAATTTTGGGGTCACAAAAATCACCACCCCAGTTGATGTACGCTGTAGTAAACCACAATCCAGCTTTTTAGTGGAACTCTATCAAACATATCCCGGTCAAATCAGAACTAACCGGGGCCAAATAGTTGAGTTCCCAGTCGATCAGACCATGACTTATTCTAGGAAAACTCTCTTACGGTAGACTAATGCGCCAAGTAGTATCTCGTACGAGGCTATGCATTTTATAGCCATGGACACATCTGTTAGGAAAGTTTACCGGGAAATTCAGTGACTTGAGTTTCACAATTTCCTGCCAGCAGCCTCGTGTTTAAGGAAGAAGTTATCGCAATTTTCCCAAGTGGAAGCAAATTTTACCACGATGCAACATTGTATGTTGGAGATAGATCACTTCGAGAAACTCTAACCTCCAGGGAATTTTTACAACACCTGTACTTTAGTAATCCTAAGTAAACAGGCGAGAAGTACGTTCAAAATAATAGCAGAGAAGGAAAGGTGCCTTGGAGACACTGACGTTGCTTTTCAAAGATTTTGATAATGTTTAGCTGACTCTAATACAGTGAGCAGTATTAGTGAAATACTTACTCAGTCACTGGGTGACGCTCTTTCAAACTCATTGGACATATAAAGTGGATGACTATGAACCATGTGAAATACATCATTGGGAGATATGACAAAAGTTTGCAGATTCAAGCAAGACTCACTCGACTAATTCCTTCATGGACAATAAGAATGCCTTTGGACGGAACTTCTTGATGAGCCTGGCTATGAGAACTTCGGAGACAGGAATAATGGCAACTGGACCCAAAAGGTCTGGAATTAAACGTGATTTGAACGAGTGATTAGTTACTGATTTATTCATTTCACGGAAATGACTGAATTTTTGCTTGAAAGAATTGAGTTTGATCCATCTGAACCAGTATTTTGGCAGAATTAGAGGACACGAGAAGCTAAAAATCTCCGCCCTGGAGAACAGTTCAACCACAGGTGGGGTTCAAAGTTTAAAGACTGAGAGGATATTCTTTCGGGAACTAAAGTAGGAGTTTTGTTGGTATCATTCTCCTTTAAATCTGCGTTTATTCTTCTCAGCACTCGTAAATCCTAGAGGATAAAAAAAGGCTCGGTTGCTCTTATTCCGTATTAGTCTAGCCCGCTGGTAGAAAGATAGTCGTATTGCGCTGTCCGTGTCCTGTATTCCTCCTTTCGTTGAAGCGCTGGGCATACTGGAACCGCTCTGACGAGCTGAAAATAAAAGGTTTCCCCGCAGTCTGGCATCAGTAAAAGGGCGGTCCTGAAATGAAAGATTTCAGTGAACATTATTCGTCCATATCTATGATAAGTTGCTACCGTGAGAATGGCTTTGTGATCATACGTCAAATATACCGTGATAACTGGTGCCATGAAAGGCTCCTAACCGAAAACCGAAGAACTGCGTGGTTACCAGAAGTTAAGCGAATTGCCAGTAGACACAAGTTGCGGAGAGATAAATATTACTGAGACTAAAGTGGAAAGAAGATTTTTTGGAGAGCATTTAACTTCCTCCACGAAAACGAAGAGATTTACACTGATAAATAGTACATGAAAAACTAAGGTGAAAACTCATTAATTTCTGGAGGCTAGACATGCCAACTTAATTCACAGAGTGCAAGTTCGTACACAGAAAGCTGGCTGCAGTCACATCGTATGACATTGTGCGGCTAAGTGCAATTTGACATCCAGCGAGCAGGTGGTTCCGATAGACTCTGGATTCTTTCGTTGAAAAGGTTGATGACCAGACTAGACTAAACTTCCCGGAGTTACACAAGTTACTGATTACCAGTTTTCCGTGTACCTATTAGGCGCCCTATGATACGATCATGATAATAAAGAAAAAAGGTCTTGTTCGATTTCTTTGTCTATTCCTGCTGAATCACGCACTCTTCAAGATCTCCATCAATTATTTGCGTGTGCTACTTTCTGATTTCAGCCTTGATAAGTTGTTTCAGCACTATCCGTATCGTTTCCTTTGGAATCGGGGCAGGTGAATATGGTGCAAGTCCCCGTGTGTCCACTTCCTCGACTGCCTCTAAATAATCCAATCAGTGATCGCCAGGCTCATCGATCTAGACACTGACAGACGACTTGTCTTTATGATCCAAAAGGAGATCTGCAACAGCTAACCAATCACCGTGAACAGATTGCTACCGTGTACGATCCCCTCTTGCCGGTGGAAGGTGAATTACCTGCTTGGAGAAAACCGCCACACGTGCTAAATCGAACATCAAGAGAACACACTGCTTCAATGCAGCACAGTACATCCACACCCATTCAGCCAAAGTTAGACAACTGGTTAATTTGCTACTAATTTTTGCTTTCATAATTGAGTGATAGTCTTTTTTCACTTAGGCTTACAAAGGAGGATAAAAATCTTTGTGATAATTACACAAAATCTTTCTAGAATTTCTGTGCTCATAACTCCATCACTCCGTTTGCCATCGCCAAATTAACATCAAAGTATTCTGCTCTTCCTCTTCCTCTTCTTCTCTCACGTCTGAAGATAATAACAAAGAAGTATGGTTGCACAAACGGGATGCAGTTTCTTTCGGCATCGAAAGTAAAATCACAGGAAAATTTTGCAATGTTTGTGTCAACACTACACTCATTATTGAGATATCATGGAAGCTTAGATGTATCTATTGTGTATGCAATCTGATAATATCACTCATCGGTTCAAACCTCGTTTGTTTAATCTCAAAGACTTTGATGCGTATCTGCTAGCAACAACCGAGATCTCAGTAATCAAGCAGTGATGATAGCCAATCGGTATTAATTTCCCTATAACTCTTACCCCCAAAATCACTATGGCTTTCTCATTTCAGTCTCTATCAATAATTCTGGTAGCACACAGGCCACAGACAACTTGCCATTATCTTCGTTTATTTCCTCCTCCAGTCACGGAGTTCATCCTCCTTTTGCGAACGGAGACGATCATAGTTTTTTGACATACAGGGACAAGTAAAGTCATCACTTATTTAGCCGTCCCAACCTGTCTGTGGTATTTTGTCTCTCAATCGCACAGTCAAATCATCGGTCATGCTTCGTCTTAGAAAAGTGAATTAAAGATTGATTAGACCAAGGATCGTACTTTCCGTACACCTCACAGTCACCGGAACGTTCGTAGCAAACAGTGGTCACACCTCTTCCACGTAGACTCGCGATTAGACTGTTATATTTATCAGCGGGAATTCAGTTCGTCATGATGTGGGTCATCATGAGGAAGAGATATTTTCTGTACTTGGACAGTGGTGAGATTTTGGACTTCATCTGAATTTACGTAAGACCCACTTGAAGTTACGAAATATTCACTTGAAGACACAACGGCTTCAATCGAAGTTACAATGGTAAAGGGGCTGCCACAGATACTGGTGTAAAAAGAAATGAAAATAGTGAGGTAAATTCATTGTTTCAGGCTAAAGTAGGCCCTTACCTTTGTCTACTGAGCATTCTGAAAAACTCCTGCGACACCAGCAACAGAAGTCTTCGCAGGATATTTTGTCCCCTTCGATATTTATACTCAGTAATTGACTACCAAGATTAAAAATAGTTGTTAGAGGAAGAAGCGGCTTTCGCATTGACATCAAACAGTATTCGAAGTTATCAAGGAAAAATGAAATGCAACCCGTCCAGAAAACAGACAAATTATTTGACCCGGGGTTTAGAGCCAGGTAGAACGGTTGTGCTTTGAGTGCATTTTCATTTCCGATAAAACTACGCACTCCCTTGTTGGTGTTTGCACGTGTTGGTGTTTGACGTGGAATGACGTATATGGCAGTCAGTTAAACACGTGCGCTATGATGACGAGTTTTCATCTAGTGATATTATAATAGTCATAATGAGCTGAGTTGATAGTCCGTATCAAAATCGCCCCCCCACCCAGAACTACGCTAAAGAAAGTAGCAAGAAGACCAAGGCCGCGAAATAGAACGTTAATTGTATTGCAGAGTGTCCGCATAAATATGTCTAATTAGAGAATATAATTGGTAGACTCAAAGATCACCAATCACAGGAAGCTTTTGTTGGAATAGTCCGCGGCTATCCTCATTGGTTGAGGCTCATACGTGTACGTGGTCACGAAGCTGTACCTGGCCGTATCACGCGTGACAGCTGCTGAATCACCACAGATTTATATATATATATATATATATATATATATATATATATATATATATATATATATATATATATATATATAGATTTTGAGGTTCGTCCAGAGTGGGTTTAATAGAATTTTGCCCACCTCATATACTATTTACGGGATAAGCCGATTTATCCTTTTCGTGCCTAAAATCCGCGTGTATATCTGATATGTCAAATTCGGTCACCCTACCTCATTTGGTTCACAAGCAACTACAAGGGAACAGGAAGATTCAATAGCTTTTCGTACACTTCGTTGTAGGCCGTTGTGGGTTTACGCATCAATGTACCGAATTTAGTTCTCCTGATTCATCGCAGAAAAACACGGTTTAATGGTGCATTGTCCATAGTATTTTCTTTGTGATAATATTCTGCCTACTGAAAAGTATTTGAGTAGTAAGCAATGATGTTCGACTTCTCCAAGCTGCCTATCTTATTTTTGACCATACTGTGCTTCCATGGTTTTTCGTGGTGAGTTGAGTGTTCATACTGCTTGATGAATCATGTTGTGTGAGCAGAACTAATGAGGCAGTAGGAAAAATCGATGGCAAGCATCTGATTCCGCCTGCTGGTTTGGTCATGACTTTGAATTGGTAACATGCGTTCGGGAGGTTACTTATTTCATAGTTTTTTGTCATAAAATTTAGAAGAAATTGGTCATGTTCCGGTGAACATGACAGGCTGTATCCAGTGTAATTATATTTTTTCTGCCCGTGAAACTTTGGGGTTTCAAATAACCGTGAAAGTGGTCACTTGGATTTAATCTTACTTCCAACGTTATAAGAGCTGCATGGGTAATTACCATGATCTGAAAACTTACTTGGAATAGAAATGCACTTTTCCACTGCAATTCCCCTCGACAAAAATCATGTGCATCATTTGAGACCTTCGTTGTGCTTTATGAAGCTTGCTTTTTTGATGAACCGTTGGCAACTGAATATCCCTGGAAGGGTGGAACAATTGGCCCACTTTACTTGTTTTGTATAATCAGCACGGCACGTCCAGCTTTTTGTGATCGTGCACTAGTTCTAATGGGAAGAATTCCTACCTTCGAAACCACATTTTACCGGTGAAAAACAGCAATTTTTCACGGTGTTGACTCTCATACCCAGACTTTGAGCAAAGCGTACAGATCCAACTGGTGTGGAAGAACTGGGACTTCTGACTGGATGGTGTGGAAGCTAAACGCCTCTTGACAGGATTCACCTCTCATTCTATCCATCCATCCGCGTCATCGATCAGCTATACTGTCACTCGTGATCCCCTTGTCTCAGGTCTCGACCTCGAAACTGGACAGGTTCTGCTTTCGCATCTCGTGACTCACTGTGATGGCTTTAGTCTGCTCGGAAGGACAAGCCGAGTGTTGGCCGCGGATCAACCGCTAACCTCACATCTGATAAGTCAAAATTGAGTTTAAATCACGAATGCAGGATGCTTGATTTTAGGATAAGTGGGGAACTGATTTTGAATGAGAAACCATTCTATAGAAAAAATCGAATTTTCCCTCTGCTTAAATTAATCGAGTGGCCCCAAGCTGTGCTGAACACTGGAAAAGTCGGCTTTTCATCCAGACCTCTGATAGCAAGAAGTTCATCACAGGAGTCAGTCGCACTTTAGATGACTTGTTGTAACAAACCAAAGTCCGTGACGAACAGTCGGCATATCGCGTGATGTTGACATAAAGCAGGCCACGACGATCCATCGAGAATACTATCACAGTCAATGATCAGCGGTCGAGATTTGTTGACAGTACTCAGATCGACATTATACTCAGTGAAAAGAAGACTTTGATACTGAATGTTTCACCTTTCTACGGAAAGTGAAATGTTTTTCTAATGGTGTGAACTTTCCCTCGTCTGACCTAAGGGCAGTCCCATTTTATGGAATGAATGTTGTGAACAGTCGAACCTCAAAGTATACGGCTGCTATTGTCTACCATAATTATGGCACACCCAGAGACCATTTGCTGATTCCACTACCTTCTTAATACCACGAGTGGGTTGCAGTTAACGGACCTAGTTGTGAAGAGCTGCGAGTTAGGAATTTAATGTAGACATTATCAACTGCACCCCCAAGGTCCACCATTAGGTGAGCTGACTGGCTGCATTTTTACAAACAACTAACTACTTTGGCCGCTGATCTACTGAACCAACATAGAAAGAAAGCTACAGTAACTCGACAGTGTCTTTCAATTCGGTAGTGATTCTTATGTGTATTCTTCAATGAGGAGTATCCGTCCGGACTCCCGAAACAGCGAATAAGATCGTTACGTCTGTTTTTAAAGTACGGAGTGTACAAGCATGAAGATGAGTGGGCAGAAGAGTATCGGATATGTTTACCTGATGAGAGGTAACAAACGCGAAACCGGTCGTGTACTTCCGGGGAACTTTTGTCCCCCAATCTGCATGCTACTTACTATCAATATATATATATATATATATATATATATATATATATATATATATATATATATATATATATATATATATATATATATACTGATAGTACCTAGTATATATGCTATTAAACTCATCCTGTTTCTCTGGATTCACTTTGAATCAAATCACGTAGGCATGCTTATGTGTCAACCCCTTTACCATACCAGATACACACATGGATTTTAAGCTCGAAACAGATAAATCGGTTTATCCCGGAAAATGTACATGAGGTGGGCAAAATCCTACTGAACCCACCGCTTGAGGAGTCGCAAGAACTATTAGATGGTTACGAAACACAGCCACGTTTATTGTACATAACCGAAACCCAAAGTCCAGACATGCTTCCAATTATAATCTCAATGATCTTCAGTTCTATGCTCTCGCATTCATCGAAGACGGTAGACATCAACTAGTTCAACGTGCCGAAGACTCTTCCATTTGCATAGACTCGTATCGTTAACAGACCGCAGAGATTTTCAGTAGGGTTAAAGTCTGAATTGTGAGCGGGCCAATCCATTGTCTTCGATATTCCGGTATAATAGCTGCATTCTGGTAAGATGGGCCGTAGGCATAACCACGTTGTCGTGTAGAAATATCATATTCCTCAGTCGATTTTCCTTGATTATGGGAAGAAGAAATACATTCGATGTTCTGGTGTATTATTCGGGCGTCTGCTTCTCTTCCAAGACTGCTGTCTCCGAAAAACATCCCAGACCATCATTAAACCACTACCAAGCGCTTAGCGGCTAAGATCCGGCTTATTTTGTCAAAATCCTTCCAGTAGTATGTGATTCCGTCAAGGAAGTCTAAATTAGACGTTTTCTCATCGTTAAATACCACATCATTCCACTCAGCATTCCAAGCCATGTTATTTCTGATACATTCCCCTCGATTTTGAAAATGATAATCAATCATCTAAGCAACGGATCCCACTTTTCTATACTGCAGAGACCGCACAGAGTGTATGAGTTACCCTACAAGCCATATGCTAAGATTCAGCTCCCGACACCTATGCAACTTTCGATGCACCAGTAGCTTGGTCGAAGCACCACTCAAGTATTCGAGCGTCCTGCACAGGGATTTCTGACTGATTATCACGTTTCCTCTTAGTGACATACTGATTTGATTCCACCAGGAGATTACAAATAATTATTTTGGACCTGGGAATGTTTTCGTAAATCTGGCGCACGCTAATCTTCAATTGTTGGTGTGCGAATATTTTCCCTTGTTCCAGCTCAGACAATCTTGGACCTCGCGTCATTCCTCTGTCTCGATAAATGAGAGGTTTCTACTTCCAATCAGAATGTTTAGCTTGAGTGAAATTTGTTCACGAATTACGCATGACATGAACACCGTTGGATAACATATCCCCGATTATTGAAAAAGAATAATTTGTGGTAAAGGTCGGTACTTCGTACCCATCTGTTAGTTATAGCGACCACTCCAGGAGTGGGTTTAGCAGGATTTCGCACCCCCTCAGACATATTTCCGGGACAAACCGACTTATTCGCCTCAGGATTAAAATCCGTGTACATATTTATTATTGTAGTGGGTTGACATTTGACAGTGCCAAATTCGGGCAAGCTACATGATTTGGTTCAAAAGCAATTTCAGAAAAATAGGGTTATTTTAATGGCATTTTGTGCATTGTACTAAGGTTAGGCCGAACTGCTTATTGAGAGAATTAGGTCATATTGAAGCGAATTAGCGGATTCGATCTGTGTTCAACATATACTATGGGCTCCAAGCTTCACATTTTCGCTAATCAGAGACTGCATTTGTGGAAGTATATGGGTGGTTCAGACGTGTTGCCGAGGAAGTTGTAATGCTAATTTACTCTCATTTGCTCCTGAGCGTTAACAAGTTTATTTAATCACTTTTTGGTTTGTAAAAATATCCCGAATCATACGAGAGTGGCATCCATAACTCTTGTGTCAAAGAAGGGAATATTCAAATTACGAAGCGTATATAGTGCACGCTGACTATCTGAAGATGTTTGAGAGAGTCTGCAAACGATCACCTTGATCGATGTACGCACTAGTAAAAATGTAGCGAAACGCTCTGAAATATATAGTATAAATAACGCTCTGAACTTATGTTCTCAAAGACTTACAGCGTCGACCATCCTTTGGGGTAAGAACTTATGGACCGGTCGGCTTTATCACGGTTAATTAAGCGTCCCAGTGGATATCCTTAAACGCAATACGCAATTTATTTTATATTTCATTCTAGCTGAAGTGTAAGTGAGTATTTGTACTCTAGAATATAATTGTGCGTTCACTTTTGCAACGAGGGAAGTGCTATCATATATACTGCATGCAACTGGTCGGCCCTCACTAATGAAGGTTCTTTGTCGGGCCCCCCTGTCAATTGGGAATGGTTAACACGTGGTATTGGTCACAGCTTCTTAACTTTTCTTAGCTACAGAAGTCCTTCGAGGTGGAACTCAATCATTCTGTTCCTATTGCAAGTATGCATCTATAAACTACTATTTGGAAATAGTCTGGTTTTATACTTTGTGGCTTGACGTTATTTTGCCCACTAACAAGTAGTTAAGTAGCAAGTTGTGCTTTTCGACCTCCCAGATTGTTTGCGGTATTTTTGACCACACTGTACGGCTGTTTCATCCTTGTTAAGAACCATCAGCAGTACGAATCCACAGAGCCCCCACTGGGACCCAAACTTGGGGGGTGAACAACGGCGAACGGGAACCCCAACCACCAGGCTATCCGGGCTGGTTCTCAACGGTTTGTTGAACATCTGCACCACATGATACGGCATCCTTCCATCGGTGGATTTCAATGGCAAGAGCCCGATGCCAGTACAGCGATCGACTCCTGTGATGAATGACTTTTCTTTAGGTGCTTAAGTGGAACGTTATAAGTAATCTGCAGAGCTTGGTGGCTGTATGTGTATTAGACATTCAATCATTTTTGGAGTAACCACTCTTTAGTGTCGCACAGCGCTCTCCGGAAATAATTCTTTGACATGATCATATCACGCATAGCAGTTCAACGACAGCGATTGAAGTCTTCCTCAGTAGAATGTAAAACTGACGTCTGACGAGTTTCACTCGTTGATAGTTTTCCGCGACATTGTGAACGAGGAGTTCAGGTTCATTCCCAAGTCTCCAGAAAGTCAGTAATGTCTATTCAATGGCGGAATGTATCTGCCGGACTGGGAGTGGCAGATAAAATCGAATTAAGAGACAAAATATATAACGGTTAGTAGAAAACCGTCTTGCAACGGAACAAGTTGACACTGAAAACACTAGGATTAGACAGTGGTAACGCAGCTCAAGTGGTGAAATTTTAGTCGCAAAAATGTGAACCTCATTGGTGATTTCTACTGAACAGCCAGTTAGCTACGCTGATGGATCTTCTATGAAGATAAAAATTCGTAGATTATCCGTATTGCCTCCTAACTTTCACAAGTACGGCACGTAAAATCTTTGAACGTGGTGTGGTGACCACCATATGAGCTTAGTACCTACAGATCAGGCAAATGCCCTGTCTATGATCTGGTCATTGCTATTTTCTCGATAGGGCCTAGCTTACCAAATGTTCCATCTTTGGCGTTGTTCAACTGCTCGCTCAGGGAGTCACAACAAAACAAATTAGATCAGAGTAAGATGCAAAACGAAGGTGCACAAAGCCAAGTGATGAAGTGCACGACAGAGAAGCAAAAGTTGCCATAATTACCAGTCACTACTAATTGATCTAACATCATCTTCCGGTCGAAATTCGCTGCACGGGAGCATGTAGAGCGGCTGCACTTAGCGCACAGTGAATCGCCAACCAAGCGGGAGCTGACCAGCATAAAATGACGTCGAAGCTGTGTGAATCGCTTCACTGTGAGTCGGAAATTTGGTCACACTCAAACCGGACATCAGAACAAGACGGACAGACAGACAGACAACCGAATGAACTGCGACCTAGATTTATTGTATTGATTTGTCTTTCAAATGAAGTTGAGATGCATTTCGCACCCTCAAAGTGTAAAATGCTGCTGTAGGACTGGGTTGGCTCAACACCAAAACCATGTCTTGGCGGGGAAGCTGTAGATGAAGTGGAAAAGTCTTGTTACCTGGGCAGTTACATTTCATCAGGTGGGCAGATATCGGATGAAGTGTCATCATGTACACAGAAGACGCGTTTGGCTTTTGCCAACCACGGTCATCAGTAGCGCCGGTGTGACATTCGACAGTCTGTCAAGGGTCGAGTGTACATTGTGGTGGTTAGGTCCGTTCTTTTATGCGCCTCAGAAACATGATCGTTAAGTGTAGAAGAAAGGCGAAGACTATTGGTGTTTGAGTGTCATTGTCTCCGTATCATTGCTCGAATATCGTGGGAGCACCGTATTAGCAATACTGAGGCTGGGCTTAAGTTGCTGTGAACTAGTGGTCATTCATTGGAACAAGATATGAATCTAAACAGGTTAAGTTGGCTGGGACATGTGTTACGCATGGCCACCGATAGACTTATCTGGCGTACTCTGTTCTCCGAGGCAGGTAATAGTTGGAAGGTAGGTGGAGATGGTCTGCCTGTGACATGACGTAATGTTATGAAAGCCTTGAGCAGTGGCCTTGGCCAAGTACTGCGCTCTAGGCTTCCAGGTTGGGATCCACGCTACCCGCTTTTCAGATGGCTGGAAATATTAAGTGATATGACTAGGTGTCGCCACCAGTGTGGTTGTTTTGGGACTCTTTCTCTATCTTGGTGATTTCCGCTTAATACTTTGACTTTTTGGATCTTTTTCGTTTCATGCTTCGATTCTTTTGCCTTTTACTG
This sequence comes from Fasciola hepatica, assembly GCA_948099385.1. Classification (NCBI taxonomy): domain Eukaryota; kingdom Metazoa; phylum Platyhelminthes; class Trematoda; order Plagiorchiida; family Fasciolidae; genus Fasciola; species Fasciola hepatica. Next base: position 6,468,844 of record CANUEZ040000025.1, read on the forward strand.
AACGATACTGGAAGGTAGCAACCGAAACCAGAGCACAGAAGGGCGAGGTTAGGAGTTGAATAAACAGAACTGAACTGTAGCAATGAAGTTGTTTCGTGTGAAGAACTTCAGTCAGAACACGGCGATCGAAATGTTCGATCAGTTCAGCAAACGATCACTAAAGTAGAGTGACTCACGTGACATGAATAACATCCTCGATACATCAAATCAGTTTTTGGCCAGCATTTAGACGAGTATTGTTTTGCATAGCTTTGAATCAAACAAACACAATAAACGAAACTATTTTATGGTTTTGTATGAAGCTTGTGAAGCATTTCTATCGATTAGTTGAACAAGAAAACTATTATTAACCGGATGATGTGATCAGAAAGAATGGGACTAACTGGGATGATCACTTTATTCGTTGACGTGGTTATTCGTTACGCACCAAAAAATTCACTTTCGGTTTTACGCTTTTAACGATGTCACCAATATTCAGAACGGAAAGAAAAGTGCGTACATGCACCCAATAATAACAGCATTTTCTAGATTTATGTCATATGAGGGAGGTAATTTTTCCAGTTCTCACCAAGTCCTCTCAAAATCTTTTGCAAATTTAACGTCCAAATAGAAAAAATGTTCCGATGAGTCATTAATAAAGTCTAGATCGTTAATAATTTCCCTAAATAACTTAGTTCTCTACATTTGAGTCTTAAAACCAGCATCTCCGAAGGAATTGGCGCTAGGCAGAATGAAATGTATTCTAGCTTGAAAGATGGTATGAACCAGTGTAGTTGTCTAATAGGTACACTAGCATAGTTATAGCGAAAAAGGTTGAATTCATAACTGATTGGCTAGGTTGTTAGCGATTAAACAGAGTAGGCACATAGAGTGCAACCAGCAAGCTACAGAAGAAGAAAGCGATGGCAATTAGTCAATAAATATTTAAAAATGAACGATTTACTCATCAAATTCAGCACTGTGGAGATACCTATAAATTCGAAGTTCTTTCTTCCTATATTTCATAAAACCCTAAAATGGCTGTCCCTAAATGCTATGAGAGTAATGAACATTTTTTGTTCCCCATAAAGAAAAACCCGTCAGTTTGGATGGTCTTGCACAGAATGGCCACTTTTGGAATATTACTTCCAGAATCCATTCAGAAGAAGCATAAGCTATCAGAATTATTCTCTTCTTTTACAAACGCGATTTGTTTTTCTTTGCTGGTTACCTGATGGAATACAAGTATGCAAATGCCTTCAAATTTGACTTTCTGACAGAAAGAAGAAAACAAATTTGCCCAGAATTATTATAACCGCATTGAAATCCTGTAATTATCTGTTTATGGTAAACCACGTTTGCCACGCTCGTGAGAGGGGACTTATAATTAGACATTATCAGCCACATCACGCATCCGTGGATCGCATCCTGTGAAGCAGAGCACAACAGCCAGTTTTGCGTGCCTACCAGTATTCATTTGGGTATTTTTCCTATCGGGAAGATTCTTCGAAAGCTTAATTAAAATTCGCGGGTAACAAGGAATATTTGCTCCCGTCACTCTCATCCCTTCCCATTGTACAGATAGTCTAACTGCTCCATCACACTCTGTTACTGATCTGCCTGCTCTCAGCGTAGCAGTCTAATTAAATTTTCCAACCCCGTCGTTAACACTTTCGTGTTTTCGGTCTTGTTGACCAAGATCCGAAATCATCAAGGCAATGCTGTATACGAAATCCCAGCTATTAATTACTGGAAAAATCTGTCAGCCAAAACATTCGTAGAAGGAAAATGGTAGAGCAAGGGCAAACAGTTATTTGACCAGAATTCCTGAAAGCCATCCGATTGACGATTGCGATTTTCTCAGTTGCTTTTTGATACCGATCCTGCACACATGTACAGAGTCGTTTATTCATCTGTCAGCCGAGATGCTGTCTTCGACTGGATACTTGCGGCTCCAATCATTTTGTGGTCGTGCTCGTTTGAGAAACTAATTTCTTAATTTGTCCCCTCTGCGACTAAAAGATTTTCTACAAATTTTAGTTGATTCAATTTAAACAATCTGTATAGGGTGTATAAGGTGTCGGGCGGGGGTTGTGGCATTGAATGTTTAACGTAGATGGGTCCAAAATAGAAATTCATGTGACATTTTTTATTCTTCATTTATTTCCTGTTTATTATATAATAATGAAGCAGTATTTTAGAAAGTAGGTCATGGCTTTTTAGAGGTTGCCGTTGGTGAAAGTGACCGACGGTAGCGGCGGCTGCAGGAGAGTTGAAACCCCGGACAGGAGTGTCTAAAGCTCATCTTGACGACCCTTGGATCAAAGCCGGTCGAAGAGTGGTGATTTATGACCAAATTGTACTGAAAAAGGGTGGTAGGGCTGAAACCGATGGTTATTTGGAGCGAAAATTTCCATAAAAGATTTCTGCAAAAATTGGCGTGACTTTGTCCAACCTCTTGCACACAGATGTTTCGACCGTACCTCCATAGTTACCCCTAAAAACAGATGGTGGCTGACCCAGCACTAGCTTGATGATAGTTACTATCAATTTAGTTCATTCACTTCTTCCCTCGACGTCAACCTTCACAATCCCCTGCCCTTTTGACTACCATTCCCCGGGTTTTGGACATTTATTTCTGGTCGAGTACCGCTTCCTGTTTCAGCTTGTTAAATAGCTTTTTTCGTTACTTAACTGTTGGAACAGTGAACCTCATCACGGTTTCACGCCTATATGTTCCTCACGTTCTGAGACCAGTGCATGCGCACGGAAGGAAATGCTCACAGTTTATGCACAGAAAGTTATATTGACTACAGTACAAATGTGTTTCAACATCGCACAATGTTGAAGGGGGCTTAAGTACAAGAGGAGTCCACACAAACCACTGCACCTTCTCTCTTGATTTGCTGAACAATCTCGTTTCCTTTTTCGGATCCCTTATAATAAGTAAGGATCAATATTCCTCCGAAAGGGATTACACGTGTTTCCGCTGCAAAATACTGGGAAGAAAAATCCATCAGCACACAGGCTTAGTACGTGCGTCAGCCGGATCCTACACTTACATTAATCGAACACCAATGCGGTTGACAACAGCCCCGCTCACTAAACCCTGAGCTGAACTAACTTTCAAGGTCAAAAGTGATCTTACCATGACTGTTTTTTAAAATTCCCCAAGTATTTTGGGCTCAGCAACCAGTTTCGGGCATGTTCAAATAGAGTCAGAAACCGTGTAAATAATCCGTTTCGGAAGCTTCTTGGGTACTCAACAAAGCATCGTGCTCGTTGAACAGCTGCTCTAAGACGTTGTTTCCAGTTCGCCCGTACCGACAACATCATCCTCAAACATCCTTTACCTTTTTGAAAAATTGATGAACTACCAAAATCACTTTGTGAAACAAATAAAAAACACCGGGGCATTTCTTCTCCGGGAAAGTTGATGGCACAAATAAATTGATGATGTCGTCCATATTGATGGGCACGACGTTTACGGAGGCTATCGGCCCGTGGACCGAAGAAAACATGGGAATGAGCTGGCGTACAGTTCGCAATGCTTCTACTGATAGAACGTATAGAAATTACTCCAACCCAGAGCTGAGCAAACTGAAAGAGCAAGAAGACCAAGGGTGTGGAATTTTATGTTAATTCTGTTGTAGAACCAGTTTGTGTCAACAGGCTGAA